>CM035845.1:351313581-351913581 GCA_020510985.1 Pholidichthys leucotaenia | reverse complement strand
TTTTTCAATGAAGATAACTTTAAACTAATCAGAAATACACTCTATACATTGCTAATGTGGAAAATGACTATTCTAGCTGCAAATGTCTGGTTTTTGGTGCAATATCTACATAGGTGTATAGAGGCCCATTTCCAGCAACTATCACTCCAGTGTTCTAATGGTACAATGTGTTTGCTCATTGCATCAGAAGGCTAATGGATGATTAGAAAACCCTTGTGCAATCATGTTAGGTCTGCAATGCTGTAATTGCTGCAAATGGAGGATTCTTTGATGAAAGCAAAGTTTGAAGGAAAAAATTATTATTTCAAATACAAATCATTATTTCTAACCTTGTCAATGTCTTGACTATATTTTCTATTCATTTTACAACTCATGGTCGTAAATAAAAGTGTGACCTTTCATGGAAAACACAAAAATTGTCTGGGTGACCCCAAACTTTTGAACGGTAGTGTATTTCAAGTAATACATTGGTAAATATATTTTCCTTTTGTAAGGGTTGGCCCACTCATCTTTGCCGAATTGTTGTAATTCAGCCACATTGGAGGGTTTTCCAGCATGAACCACCCTTTTAAGGTCATGTTACAGCATCTCAATTTTTGTTCTTTGTTCTTTGTGCCTTTATGTTCTTTTTGCTTAGCAGTGGTTTTCATCTAGGAACTCTGCCATGCAGGCCATTTTTGCCCAGTCCCTTTCTTATGGTGGAGTCATGAAAACTGACCTTAACTGAGGCAAGTGAGGCCTGCAGTTCTTTGGATGTTGTTGTGGGGTCTTTTGTCACCTTTTGGATGAGTTGTTGCTGCGCTCTTGGGGTAATTTTGGTCGGCTGGCCACTTCTGGGAAGGTTCACCACTGTTCCATGTTTTCTCCATTTGTGGATAATGGTTCTCACTGTGGTTCACTGGAGTCCCAAAGCTTTAGAAATGGCTTTATAACCTTTTCCAGACTGATAGATCTCAATTACTTTGTTTCTCATTTGTTCCTGAATTTGGATTGCAGCATGATGTCTAACTTTTGAGGATCTTTTGGTCTACTTCACTTTGACATGCAGGTCCTATTTAATTCAATTTCAATTCAATTCAACTTTATTTATATAGTGCCATTTCACAACAACAGTCATCTCATAGCACGTTCAACTGTAACCACTCTTTATGAAAAAAATTGTCCATTAGAAAAGAAAAAGACTAAACATAAATTTGCCGATAAGCCATGGTTAACCAAAGGATTACAAAAGGTGTGTAAAAAGAAAAAATTATTATATAAAGCTTTCCTAAAGAAAAGGACAAAAGAAGTAGAGCAGCGGTATAAAACATACAAAAATAAGTTCACATATATAATAAGATGTAGTAAAAGAGACTATTACAGTAAAGAACTGGAGAAAAACAGAGACAATATTAAAAATACATGGACAATACTTAACAATATTCTTGGAAATAAAAACAGAAATACAAGCTACCCAACCGATTTTTCAAAAAATAAAACGACTCAGAGTCTGAATCCAGCTTCACCTGCAGATGAATTTAATAACTTTTTTGTTAACATTGGTCCTAATTTGGCTCAAGAAATACCCATTACGGCACCCACAGGTGATACAATAAGCAAAAACACTGCTATAAAAGACTCCATTTTCATAAAGAACACAGACGAGAGAGAGGTCATTAAAATTGTTAAATCCTTTAAAAGTAAAACATCTACGGACTGTGATGGTATTGACATGCTCTTAGTCAAAACTATCATTGAATGCTTAGTGAAACCACTGATGTATATCTGTAACCTGTCTCTCCAAACAGGTATATTTCCCAATGCAATGAAAATAGCTAAAGTAATTTCGATATACAAGACGGGTGACAGAGGGGAATTCTCAAACTATAGACCAATTTCACTATTGCCGCAATTTTCCAAGATACTTGAAAAAATATTCTATGAGAGAATTGACAACTTCATACTGAAAAATACTTTATTGTGTGAGCAGCAATATGGGTTCAGACACAAGAGAACAACTGCATTTGCTCTAATGGAATTTATAGAGGATGCAAGGTGAGGACGCACAGGTAAAGGCTCCTGGTTCGTTTCTTGCTTAAAACTCAGTTTAGAGTTGGCGTTTTGAGCTGTTACTTTGTCACTACCGCTGGAGAATGAACCTGCATGTGCGAAAAAAAAAAGAGAAATTGCCATTCTCATAACTTAATATTGTAGTGGCTGGTGAAGCAATCAGTCCCCTCACACTCAGGGAGAACAAAGGGATTTCTCCCACGTGTTTTTTTTTTTTTTTCCTACGATCACAAACAACGTACATCGTCCGGGATCATGGGTCCCAAGAAAGCTCAGCAGACTGAGGAGGTGGACGACATTAAAAGAGTGCTGGACTTCTTGGCTGAAGAGATTTCTGCTGTTAAGCTGCAGCAAAAAAACATTCTGGACCTGGTTGAGGAGGTGAAAGCGCTGCGGATCCAGAACGCCGAGAAGGACAAGAGGTTGGCGTATCTGGACAGCAGAGTGTCGGAACTGGAGCAGAACACTCGAGTGAATGACGTGATCATCACGGGGCTCCACATTAAACCACGATTGTACACGCGAGCGGTGGCCGCGGACAGCGGAGGGAGGCTCGACAAGCTGGAAGATGAATCCACGGAGCAACAAGTGGCAGCCTTCACGCAGTCCAAAGGAATCCAGCTGGACTGTAACACCAGTGAGACCTGCCACCCTCTGCCCAGGAAAAACAGCAACACACCAGCTGTGATCATGAGGTTTGTCAACAGAAAACACAAGACTGCGCTGCTAAAACAAGGTAGGAAACTGAAAGGAATGAACATTTACATAAACGAGCACCTTACAAAAGAAAACGCAGAAATAGCCAGAAAAGCAAGATACATGAGAAAGCAGAAAAAGATTCAAAACACCTGGACATCAAACTGTAAAATATTCATCAAATTAAACGGATCACCTGAAGAAGCCAAGGTCATTAACATCCGAAATATTATGGAACTGGACAAATATCAATGAATATTATGAACTGGAGTCACAGCAACAAGAGACAATTGTAGGACACTGAAGGATTATACTCATCTGCTACAAGACATTTAACAACATGAAACAAAAGATCAACAAACAGGTACAACAGGAACTGAAAGTTTTTGAATATACAGATCACAACCCACAGAACGTAGAATATAACATAGACCCTGATAATAATTTATTTAGCTCCATCAATAATAACTGTAGTTACTACACGGATGAACAGTTTAACACAATGGTCACATCTGATTTCAATATTTCTATGATCCACTTCAACAGCAGAAGTCTCTATGCAAACTTTAATAACATTAAAGATTATTTACATCAGTTTAAAGAGCCGTTCAATATTGTGGCAATATCAGAGACGTGGCTCAGTGAAGAGAAAGGAGTGGATTTTACCATGGATGGCTATGAATTAAATTACATAAATAGAAAAGTGAAAAAAGGAGGAGGAGTTGCAATTTATGTTGACAAGAGCTTGAAATACAAGGTTGTTGAAAATCTGTCAGTAACTGTGGATGATTTATTTGAATGTATTACAATAGAAAACTGTCTGGACAATGTGAAGAATGTAGTAGTGAGCTGTGGATATAGAACACCTGGATCAAACATTGACTTATTTAAGGACTGGATGGAAAAAATGTACGCAAAACTAACTCATAAAGTTATGTTCATCTGTGGGGATTTCAATATAGATCTGATGAATTCAAAACAACATAGTTTGACAGAAGAATTTATCAACACAATGTACAGTATGGGCTTACATCCAACAATTACCGGACCTAGCAGAATCACGTCACACAGTGTCACACTAATAGATAACATATTCACAAACATTATGGAAAATAATATCAGGAGTGGGCTTTTATTGAATGATATCAGTGACCACCTGCCGATTTTTGTTGTCTATCAATGTGATTATAGGAAGAAAAAGTATACCAAAAATATTAAGAATATAAAAGAATAAGAACCAAAGAATCTATGTATTTACTGACAAAGGAATCATTAATACAAGATTGGAAGATAGTTTATGATGAAAATGATATAAATAAAGCATATGATAAATTTTTGCAAATATTTCAATCATTGTACAATAAAAACTGTCCTATAAAACAATACAGTGACAGACAACAAAAGAAAAATATTCCTTGGGTCACCAAGGGGTTAATAAATGCATGTAAAAAGAAGAATGCATTATATAAACAATTCATTAAGTGCAGAAAAGTGGAGGCTGAGATTAAATATAAAAGATATAAAAACAAGCTTACTAATATAATGAGGACCTGTAAGAAAAATTATTACAACAGAATATTAGAGGATAACAAAAATAACTTAAGAGGAATATGGCAAGTACTCAATGGGATTATTAGTAATCAACCTAAGAATGCTAATTATCCAGAATATTTTATTGAAAATGGCAATTTGATAAATAATATGGAGGATGTGGTCAGTGGTTTCAATAAATTTTTTGTAAACGTTGGACCTGAATTATCAAAATCAATAGTGACAACAGAAACAAACAACAGTGGTTCTGTAAATGAAATAGAAGATAGAAATCCAAACACAATTTTTTTGGGTGGAGTTACTGAAAAGGAAATTATCGAGACTGTGAGTAAATTTAAGAACAAAAAATCAACGGACTGCAATGAAATTGACATGACAATAGTGAAAAAAGTAATTGAGGGAATTGTTAAGCCACTCACCCACATCTGGAACCTGTCATTTCAAACTGGTACATTTCCAGACAAAATGAAAATAGCAAAAGTAATACCTCTATACAAAACAGGAGACAGTCATTGTTTCACAAATTACAGGCCAGTCTCTTTACTCTCACAATTCTCCAAAATACTTGAAAAAATCTTCACTAAGAGACTGGATGATTTCATTGAAAAACACAATCTCCTTACAGACAGCCAGTATGTTTTTAGAGCAGATAAATCTACATCTTTGGCACTGATCGAACTTATAGAAGAAATTACTAGTTGTATAGATAAAAAAAAGGTTACTGTAGGAGTATTTATAGATTTAAAGAAAGCTTTTGACACCATTGACCACAGAATACTACTAAGGAAACTGGAAAGGTATGGGATAAGAGGGGTAGGACTGAGTTGGGTGGAAAGTTATTTAAGCAACAGACAACAATTTGTACAAATTGGTGAGCACAAATCACCCTTCATGGACATCATTTGTGGTGTGCCCCAGGGGTCAGTTTTTTGGGGGGGTTTTGTTACTTATTTGTACCCGTAGGTAGATTTGTTTTGCAGTCTCGTGACAAGCCACCAGCTGCCGGTCGCTGCATGCGCAAGCGCCCCGTATCCCTGACCTGCATGTTTTTGGCGTGTGGGAGGAAACCGGAGAAATCCCAGAGTAAACCCACGCAACACGGGGAGAACATGCAAACTCCACACAGATCACTGTTGGTCGGAGGCTGGGATCGAACCCACGATCCCCGTGCTCCCCCGGCCAAGGGTAAAACTGTGCTGCCACAGTGCTAACCACTGTGCTACCGTGCAGCCCATTTGCAGTCCCAGTTTTGGGACCCAAACTCTTTATTTTGTATATAAATGACATATGCCAAGTATCAAAAATTCTGAAATTTATTTTGTTTGCGGATGACACAAATATCCTTTGCACTGGTGAGAATTTGCAGCAGGTTTTAGAGGTGGTCACAACTGAAATGAAAAAGTTAACGCAGTGGTTCAACAAAAATAAATTATCTCTAAATCTAAAAAAAACAAAGATTATGTTGTTTGGAAATTATAAAATAAATCATGAAATAATGGTAACGATAGATGATACCAGAATAGAAACAGTACAGGAAAATAAGTTTCTGGGGGTGGCGCTAGACAATAAAATCTGCTGGAAATCTCACATCAGTCACATCCGGGCCAAGTTGGCAAAATGTATAGGCATACTGGGGAAGACAAGACACATCTTGGACTATAAATCATTGGTCTTACTGTACAATTCGCTGTTTTTACCTTATCTTAACTATTGTGTAGAAGTCTGGGGAAACACCTACAAGACCAACCTACAGTCAATATGCACATTACAAAAAAGAGCTATAAGGATAATAAATAATGTAGGATATAGAGACCATATCAATTCGTTGTTTTTAAAGTCACATGTTATAAAGTTCATCGATTTAGTTAAATTTAAGACAGCACAAGTAATGTACAGGGCAATTAATAATCAACTCCCAACTAATATACAAAAAATATTTTAAAAAAAGAGACAATGATCATAATTTGAGAGGAGACTTAAACTTTACAAAACCCAAGATACGTACAACCAAGAAAAGTCTGTGCATATCTGTCTGTGGGGTGGATTTGTGGAACAGTCTGGAGCCGGAACTGAAACTATGTACAAACAGAAATCAATTCAAAAAGAGGTATAAACATTATTTGCTGAAAGGATATATGTTAGAAGGGTAGTATTTATATGTACGATTCATTATGTTCACTCTGGGACACTATGGGACACTATGGAATGGTGGGTGGGACAGCACTGTGTATATCTGTGTTGTTTGAGGCTGGTTTTGATGTATGGACATCAATGTATGTTAGAATGGATGGGTGTTAATGTTGATATGTACAAAATACAATTAATTGTTTACTTGGGGTCTTAAATGTGGTAATTTGTATATAATTCACATGAGTGTATTTATGGAAAAGAGGGGATGGAATTAATAAGTGTTCACTTCTTCCTTCTCCCTTTCGAACACTGTATACTGTTACTTTATTGCATTTGTCATTTGTTTTGTTTTTGTTATACTTTTTTGTTCGAAATAAAGTATCTATCATATCATCATCATCATAGAAAAAATATCAACTGCCTTTGAAAATAAAGAGTATTCAGTTGGGGTATTCCTGGATCTTAAAAAAGAATTTGATACAGTGGATCATAATTTATTATTAAAGAAACTCCAAAATTGTGGTATTAGGGGGGTAGCACTGTCCTGGTTATGTAGTTACTTAAAGAATAGATATCAGTATGTATGTGTTGGTAACAAAAACTCACAGTTACTGAAGGTTACTTGTGGAGTCCCACAGGGTTCAGTTTTGAGGCCATTGTTATTCAACATGTTTATAAATGATATACTGTATGTAAAGTTTCAGAAAAAAATGGATTTAATACTGTTTGTCGTTGACACTAATCTATTATGCAGTGGAAGCAATTTGGAACAACTTTTGGATACACTCGGAAAGGAATTAGGAAAGCTTAAAGCTTTGGTTTGATTCAAACAAATTAACGCTCAATTTAAGTAAGACAAAATTTATAGTATTTAACAACCATCACAGCAACTTAGTATCTAAACTCAGTGTAAATGGTGTAGAGATTGAAATGGTATCCGAAACTAAATTTCTTGGAGTAATAATTGATAATAAACTGTGTTGGAAGTCACATATTAATTATATTAAAGGTAAAATATCCAAATCAATTGCAATACTACACAGAGTGAAATATTTGCTGAATCAACCCACACTATATACCTTGTATCATTCATTAATACTCCCATACATGACATATTGTACTGAAGTATGGGGAAATACATATAAAACAAACATATATCCAGTCTTTATGCTTCAAAAGAGAGCTATTAGAATAATAAACAAAGCAGCTTACAGGGAACCAACAAACCCACTTTTTCTTAAATTAAAAGCTTTCCAGTTGAAAGATCTGGTTGACTTTAAAACTGCAGTAATAATGGTTAAATTGAAGAATCTATCACTGCCCGCAAATATCCAAAAGTTGTTCCAAATAAGGGAGAAACAATATCATTTCAGAGGAACATGTATATTTCAAAAGCCTTCAGTGAGAACAACCACCAAGCAACACTGTGTTTCAGTGCAAGGAGTCAGATTATGGAACGATTTTGGACCTGGATTAAAATCATGTACAACGCTTGGACAATTTAAACAAAAACTAAAGGAAGAAATACTCCAAACATATATACAAGATGACATGTAAAATCACATCAGGATTGTCATATCCAGCCTGCGTTGTGTTGTTGCTTAGTTTTTTGTCACATTTTGTCTTAGCTTCGTTCTGAATTGTAATCGCTCTTGTTTTGTTTTTCTTTTGAATTCTTGGATGGAATATGGTGGGCAATATAAGCTGCGGCTTCAGCATCACCCATTTCAGATAACTTATGTTGAACTGTATAATCAGAGGAGTTATTGTCTAATTTGACCTTGTTGGACTTTCTTCCCCCTTTGTTATATTATTCTGTTTCTTTTAATCTGTACTTTTATCTATCCGAAATAAAGATTAATTCATTCATTCATTCATTCATTCAACTGTAGGGGAAACCCCCACAATTGCAGAAAGACCCCAGCAATCAGGCGATCCCCTGTGAGCAGCACTTGGCGACGGTGGAGAGGAAAAACTCCCTTTTAACAGGAAGAAACCTCCAGCAGAACCAGGCTCAGGGAGGGGCTGTCATCTGCTGCGACTGGCTGGGGGGTGAGGGGATAGAGAAGATGAAAAGAACAGACATGTAGAGAGCAAACAGCACGACAGGGTGGGACAATTTAAGTGACTTCTTGATAGAGAACAGGTGAGGCAGTAATCAGGCCTTGGTGTGGTAGAGAAACTGAACTCATCTTTCCAAAGATGTGATAAACCACTGTTAATTTATGTTTTTTTCAGGGGGGCAATCACTTTTTCACACAGGGCCATGTAGGTTTGGATTTTTTTTAACTCTTAATAATAAACACCATTTAAAAACTGCATTTTGTGTTTCCTTGTGTTATCTTTGTCTAATGACAAAAAAATGAGAACTCAGGAAGGGGGCAAACACTTGTTCACACCACTGTATTTGTCCACATTTTTCCTCTCAAATGTGCAATTTAACCTGTGAATTTCTGACTTTTGTCTTATAAATTCACTTTTTTCTCAGTAATTTTGCCCTTAATTTTATATAAAAGCAACAGCCCCTGAAAATGTCTGTGCACATTCCTGATTGGGAGTAACGTCTACAGCAGAAATGTCAGCAAAAGTCTTGATGTCATTAGCTATGACATTGTTACTGTAAGCCTGAATGGTGGAGAACATCACATCCAGTTTTCTTTTCTTCGTCTTCTTCTTCTTCCTTTGAATAGCTGACCCCAGGTATTTAAACTCATCTACCTTCTCTACCTCTACTCCTTCCATCTTCACTGTTCCACCTGCCTCCCTCTCATTCACACTCATGTATTCTGTTTTGATTCTCCTGACTTTCATTCCTCTTCTCTCCAGAACATACCTCCACCTTTCCAGGTTCTCTTCCACCTGCTCCCTACTCTCACTACAGATCACAGTGTTGTCCGCAAACATCATGGTCCACGGAGACTCCTGTCTGACTTCGTCTGTCAGCCTGTCCATCACCATGGCAAACAAGAAGGGGCCCAGAGCCGATCCCGGTTGGAATCCCACCCCCATCTTGAACCCATCAGCCACTCCTACAGCACACCTCACCACCGTCTCGCTGTTCTCATACATGTGGGAGTCCTGCACCACCCTCACATACTTCAGAATCAGAATCAGAATCAGAATCAGATTTATTGCCATTGTTCATGTAGTACACAAACTAGGAATTTTTCTCGGTGCCATGCTGCAACATTAAAAACATGATGAGATAAAGAGATAAACTAAAAACTAAAAGACTAAAAACATGCAATAAGTGTAGAATAATAAGTAATAATAATAATAATAATAATAATAATGAGTAATACTAGTCAAGGCAGTTTTAAATAAATTAGCAAGTAGCAGATAATATGGGGTACCACAGTGCAGTCGACAATGCAACGGAAAAACAGTGATGAACGACATGAGCTGCTGTACATAGTGCACGAGAGTCAATAAGTCACTTAGTGTTCAGCAGTCTGATGGCAGAGAGGAAAAAGCTGTTCATGTGATGGGAGGTTTTAGTCTGAATGAACCGAAGTCTTCTACCTGAGGGGAGGGGGCAAACAGTACGTGACCAGGGTGTGAAGGATCAGCTATGATCCGGCCTGCACACCTCCGGGTCCTGGAGATGTACAGGTCCTGGAGAGATGGGAGCTTGCAGCCGATCACCTTCTCAGCAGTACACATGACGCGCTGCAGCCTTAGTCTGTCCCTGGCAGTGGCTCCTGCGTACCACACGGTTATGGAGGAGATGAGGATGGACTCGATGATGGCCGTGTAGAACTGCACTAACATCTTGGTGGGAAGCTTGAGCTTCCTCAGCTGCCGCAGGAAGAACATCCTCTGCTGGGCCTTTTTGATGAGGGAGCTGATGGTTGGCTCCCATTTGAGGTCCCGGGTGATGGTGGTGCCCAAGAAGCGGAAGGAATCTGCAATGGTGATGGGAGAGCCTGTGATGGTGAGGGGGGGCAGGGGGGTTGTGACTTTCCTGAAGTCCACAATCATCTCCGCTGTCTTCAGAGCGTTCAGCTGCAGGTTGTTGTGGCTGCACCAGGACACCAGCTGGGCCACCTCTTTCCTGTAGACGGACTCGTCGCCGTTGGAGATGAGCCCGATGAGGGTGGTGTCGTCCGCAAACTTGATCAGCTTAACAGACTGGTGGGAGGAGGTGCAGGAGTTGGTATACAGGGAGAAGAGTAGGGGGGGAAAGTACACAGCCCTGGGGTGATCCGATGCTGATGCTAACAGAGTCCGAGACAGACTTCCCCAGCCGCACATGCTGCCTCCGGTCTGTCAGGAAGTCGGTGATCCACCTGCAGAGGGAGTCAGGCACGCCGAGCAGGGACAGCTTGTCCTGGAGCAGAGCGGGGCGGATGGTGTTGAATGCAGAGCTGAAGTCCACAAACAGGATCCTGGCGTAGGTTCCCGGGGAGTCCAGGTGCTGCAGGATGGAGTGGAGGGCCAGGTTGACTGCGTCGTCCACAGACCTGTTGGCACGGTAGGCAAACTGCAGCGGGTCCAGGAGGGGAGTGGTGATGGACTTGAGGTGAGACAGGACCAGGCGCTCAAAGGACTTCATGACTACAGAGGTGAGCGCTACAGGTCTGTAGTCGTTAAGTCCAGTAATCCGTGGCTTCTTGGGGACAGGGATGATGGTGGAGGATTTGAGGCAGGTCGGCACGTGGCATAGCTTAAGGGAGGTGTTAAAAATGTCTGTGAAGACAGGAGCCAGCTCTTTCGCACAGTGTCTCAGGGTGGAGGGAGACACACCGTCCGGCCCGGGGGCCTTGCGCGGGTTCAGTCTGGAGAATTGTCTGTGCACGTCCTGCTCACTGATGACAAGGGCAGGGGGGAGGAGGGGGGGGACCGCTTTTGATGAATTAGGGGCCGAGGAGGCAGTGGAGCTGGGTGGAGTGGGGGAGTTGGACACACTTGGACACACACATACTTCTCTATCACTCCTGACTTCCTCGTACAGTACCACACTTCCTCTCTTGGCACCCTATCATCTGCTTTCTCTAGATCCACAAAGACACAGTGCAACTCCTTCTGACCTTCTCTATACTTCTCCATCAGCACTCTTAGAGCAATCATTGCATCTGTAGTCCTCTTTCTTGGCATGAAACCGTACTGCTGCTCACTGATCGTCACCTCTCCTCTTAACCTGGCTTCAACAACTCTTTCCCATATCTTCATAGTGTGGCTGATCAACTTTATGCCTCTGTAGTTACTACAGCTCTGAGCATCACCTTTGTTCTTGAAAATTGGTACCAAAACACTTCTTCTCCACTCCTCAGGCATCCTCTCACTCTCCAAGATTGTGTTCGACATTCTGGTTAAAAACTCCACTGCCATCTCTGCTAAACATGTCCATATCTCCACAGGTATGTCATCTGGACCAACCGCCTTTCCATTCTTCATCCTCTTCAAAGCTGTCCTCACTTCTGCCTTTCTAATCTTTGGGACTTCCTTGCTCACCATCTTTCCTTCATCCATCCTCCTCTCTCTCTCATTTTCTTTATTCATCAGCTCTTCAAAGTTCTCCTTCCATCTTCTCAACACACTCTTCATTTGTTAGTACATTACCATTTCTGTCCTTAATCAACCTAACCTGCTGTACATCCTTTCCAGCTCCATCTCTCTGTCTAGCCAATTGATTCAAGTCCTTTTCTCCTTCCTTAGTGTCCAGCCTCTCATACAACTCACTATATGCCTTTTCCTTTTCCACCTCCCTCTTTGCCATGTGCCAAGATTCCAAATACTCCTGTCTACTTTCTTCATTTCCCTGACTATCCCACTTTTTCTTTGCTCACCTCTTCCTTTGAATAATTTCCTGTACCTCCTCATTCCACCACCAAGTCTCCTTGTCTTCCTTCCTCTGTCCACTGGATACACCACATACCTTTCTACCCGTTTCCCTCAATACTTTTGCTGTACTTTCCCAGTCATCTGGTTATTCTTCCCGACCACCTGGAGGCTGTATCAACTCCTTCTTGAACTCTGTGCGACCTTCTTCCTTCTGTAACGTCCTCCTCTTAATCTTTGGCTCTGCCTTCACTCTCTTCCTCTTCTTGCTCTCCAAAGTCATCCTACAGACTACCATCCAATGCTGTCTAGCTACATTCTCCCCTGCCACCACCTTGCAGGCTCCTATCTCTTTCAGATTTCTCTTTCTGCATAAGATGTAGTCCACCTGTGAGCACCTTCCTCCACTCTTGTAAGTCACCCTATGTTCCTTTCTCTTCTTGAAGTATGTGTTCACCACAGCCATCTCCATCATTTCAGCAAAATCCACAACCATCTGTCCTTTCACATTTCTGTCCTTAAGACCATACCTACCCAGGGCCTCCTCATCACCTCTGTTCACTTCACCTAAATGTCCATTAAAGTCTGCTCCAATCACCACTCTCTCCCCTCTGGGAACACTCTCTACCACTCCATCCAACTTACTCCAGAATTCCTCTTTCTCTTCTACCTGACATCCAACTTGTGGGGCATACGCACTGACAGAATTCAACATCACTCCTTTGACTTCTAGCTTCAAACTCATGATTCTGTCCGACTCCCTCTTTACCTCCTGAACACTCTTCACATACTCTTCCTTCAAGATTACTCCTACTCCATTTCTCTTCCTATCTATACAATGGTAGAACAGTTTAAATCCACCCCCAATGCTCCTAGCCTTGCTTCCCTTCATCTGGTTTCTTGAACACACAGTATATCTCCCTTTCTTCTCTCCATCATATCAGCCAACTCTCTGCCTTTACCAACCATAGTCCCTACATTTAACGTCACTACCCTCACCTCCACACTTCTACCTTTCCTTTTCTCTCTTTCCCTCCTAACACGCCTTCCCCCTCTCCCCATCCTCCATCTTCGACCAACAGTAGCCCAATTTCCACTGGCACCCTGTCAGTTAACAGCACCGGTGGTGGTTGTTGTTAACCCAGGCCTCGACCGATCTGGTATGAAAATCTCATTCATTATGAGCCGCAAGTTTGATGTTGAATGCCCTTCTGACACAACCCTCCCCATTTACCCGGGCTTGGGACCGGCACAAGGAGGACACTGGCTTGTGCAGCCCTGTGGCTGAATAAGACAAATTCCTCTATGTTTTATGTCCATCCAAGATTGGCAAGTTGACATCAGGAATACTTCTTATAGAGCATATACGTATGGGGTACTTTGTGCTGGATAAAGGGTACATTCCGTCATCTGTGTAGAGTTTAAACTTCTTATAGAGGTTGCTTTCTCACTGGCAAGACATAGGCTAGACGTCAGCATTATGCTGACATCTAGCCTATGTCTAGCCAATGAGAAAACGTCTATAAAATGCATTCCTGATGTAAACTTGCTGATGTTGGCCTTACATATGTGTGTTGTTTGGGACCATGACTGACTAACACTGTCCTGACTATGGCCCAAATAGAGGTGGTTCTAGTGAACTCTGAACAATGATGTTTACCTCGGATAAACACAACCACTGATGGTGGACGTCCTGTTTGTTTGTGAGGACAGAGTCCACCGGGATAAAACTATTTTCAGGAAAATGTTTAACTTTAACCCTGTTTAACTCTTCACACAGTCATTAAACTAAAATCTCAAGCATAAGGTAAAATTATATCCAAAAATTAAAATGACTGAAAATGATGAATAAAAATGTGTAATAAACCAGAAACAAAGTGATATCAGTGTGAGTTTAGACTTTATCAGATTTAACTTATTTCTGTCGTTTTGACCTTCACATCATGAGGTAGCCAGGCTTTGGTGACGTTTATGAACCTGTGAGACTGATGGCAGGTTTGACGTGTGGATCAGTTGTGAGTCACGGTGTGCGTGCTGATTGTGTACATGTTGGTGGTGACCGCGGTCCAGTGTCATAGCGGGTTCCATCATGTCAGCGTCTCTGTTTTTCTTTGTCTTTCTTCAAACGTTCCTTCATGTTTTCAGCCAACAACACGGTAAGAAACACAAACTTTATGACATTAACTTTGACATTTTGCTGCTAATATGAATATTTCACATTGCCATGGAAGTCAGTGTAACACTCAATTATGTATCACAGTATCAATGATGTTATTATTTTCAGGTTCAGGTTCCTTTATTTGTACCCGTAGGTAGATTTGTTTTGCAGTCTGGTGACATCCATATTTACAAGCCACAAATTACATTCAACATAGACACAAACACAGGCACATATGAAGCTGACTATAAACATGATAAAAATACTCAAGGCTCCATCAATCAGGGTATAAAAAGACAAAGAGATGAGGGAGAAACCAGAGATAAGAGAGAAGGGTCATATTAAAAGTTAAAAACTAGTCAAAGAGGTTAAAAACTCAAAGGTCTAAAACCCCAAAAAATATTTAGAACCCAAGTAACATCCTACAAAAATAAGTAAATATAAAATGGAGTTAATAAATAGGTACCTAAATTATGTGCAATATATTGTTACAACTTGTTCAACTCTTTGACAGCAGCAGGAACAAAGCTGTTTTTGTAGCGCTGGGTTTTACTTTTTGGGACAGCAAACCTCCGTCTTGAGGGAAGAAGCTGAAAGTTGCAGTGCAAAGGGTGGAAGTCATCATTTAAAATGGAGGTAGCCATCCTCTGTACTTGTCTGGTGTACAGGGATGTCAGGCTCAGCTGTGACTCACCAAGCAAACGACTGGACCATCTAACTACCTGATCCAAGGATTTCCTCTGTTTCAGCTTTATCTGACCAAACCATGACACTAAAGAAAAGGATAAAACAGATTCAATAAAAGCTCGATAAAACATTGTCATTATGGTTCGGTCAACTTGGAAGCGTGCAAGTTTTCTCAAGCAATGCAAATGTTGCTGACCCTTTTTCCACACCCTTTCACAGTTCTCTTCAAAGTTTAAATTACTATCAATAATTGTCCCAAGATATTTGTAGGATTGTACACATTCAGTGGTCTGGCCTTTTAGTACGGTGACTTTGTGCCTGGGAGTTTTCCTCCTAAAGTCAATAATCATGTCTTTAGTTTTTGTCGTATTCAGCTGCAGGTAGGAATCCTCACACCAGTGAACAAAATCATCAACTACTGGGCCGTGGCCACTCTCACCATCCTGGAGGAGACTGACAATGACTGAGTCATCAGCATACTTTATAATGTGTCTGTTGTCATGTCTGCTCAAACACATGTTTGTGTACAGGATGAAGAGTAGTGGTGACAACACACACCCCTGAGGAGAGCCAGTAAAAGAGCACTTTTGGTCAGACAATGTACCATTGACCCTTACTCTCTGTGTCCTGTTGGTTAAGAAATCCAGAATCCAACCCACCAGATTATTGCTCAAACCAAATTGTTGCAGGAGCCTTTCAGCTAAGATATGAGGTTGGATTGTATTAAAGGCGGAGATTTTAGATGGTAATAAGTGATTATTTTTGGTGGTTTCACTTTAATAATGATTAACAGATTTTGATTATGATTAACCGCAAGGTTGAGTTGCATCGCAATAAATGCATGAAATGTGGTGCAATTTCATGCAATTAATTGTGATTTAAACTGCATCCAACGTGAAGCATATCACTCTGTGTGTAATGAATAGTGGGGATAGTTTTAATCGTGATCAAATGCAATTAATCACGATTAAAGTGACACCATTAGTTATTTTATAATATTAAGCAGTTAAGTTCAAAGCCCGGCTGATACCAGATTTTTAAGACCTATACCAGAATGAGACGTGCATGAACATCATCTGATTTTTTTCCAGCATTTTGTTCTGTGTAGATAATTTATCAGTCTTGAAGTTAAAATTAAATGACCTACAACAGCACACATACATCAGACCAACATCAGCAAGTTTACATCAGGAATACATCTTATAGAGGTTGTTTGTAGATTACCAAGATAAGATAAGATAAAATAAGCCTTTATTAGTCCCACAATGGGGAAATTCCAGGATTGCAACAGCACAGGGATAGCAACACTCAGAGCAACAATCAGAAGGCAAGAAAAAAACAAGAACAGCTAGTAAACATATGTACATATTACTATAAATATATATATATATATATATATATATATATATATATATATATATCTGGTAGTCCATCGATTCGATGATGACCATCTTCTTTATTTGTGAGTCTGCTGGTGTTTGAATAGTCCGATCCTGGATCTGCAGATTCAGTTACAGACCGGGCATGTGAAGGAGGTGCTGGGGGGAGCAGGGGGGACTTGGCGAGCATGCCTCTTTGCACGCTTTGCTGTCCGGTGTTGTGTGCACTGTTCCTCCATATAATCCACTCCCTGTGAGGAGTGGAAGCGCCAGATGTCTCGGCAGGAAGCGAGTTCCTCCAGTGAAGAGGGGTTGATCTGACATCTCTTCAGGATGGACTTCATTTGATCTTTGAAGCGCTTCTTCTGCCCACCAGCGCTGCGTTGGCCACGGTGTAACTGACCATACAGGATTCTGCGTGGGAGTCTGTGGCTGGGCATCCGGATGACATGCCCCAACCACCTGAGTTGATGCTGGGCCATGATGGACTCCACGCTACAGCTGCCAGCTCTCTCCAGCACTTCTGTGTGCGGCACTCTGTCCTTCCAAGTGATGCCAAGGATCTTCTGGAGACATCTTATATGGAAGGTCTCCAAGCTTCTCAGATGGCGGCTGTAAATAGTCCATGCCTCACATCCATATAGTAAGGTGGTGATACATACAGCTCTGTAGACCAGCACTTTGGTGTGGAGTTTGAGATTGCTGTTCTGAAGAACCCTTCTCCTTAGACGACCAAAAGATGCTGATGCTTGCTTGAGGCGGTTCTGGATCTTGTCATCCATTGAGCAGGTGTCAGACATTATGCTCCCCAGGTATTTGAATGTGGGCACTGTGAGCAGCTGTTGCCCTGCTGCTGTGAGGGTTATTGGGTTTTGTGGGGGGTCGGTACTGGACTGACAGAGTACCTCTGTCTTCTGGGTGTTGATTGTCAGTCCCATTCTGGTGTATGCAGTTACAGCTGCCGAGAGGATGTTTTGTAGAGCGTCTGGTGTATGAGCAACCAGGGCACAGTCATCGGCGTACTGTAGCTCAATGATGGTCTCTGATGTCAGTTTGGAAGTTGCCTGTAGCCTCCTGATGTTAAACAGGTTACCATCAAGCCTGAAGTCAATGGTAACTCCAGCTTGTTTCTCCACCCTCCTACGTAGCAGAGTTGTTACACAGACAAGGAAGATGTTGAAGAGAACTGGGGCCAGCACACAGCCTTGCCTCACTCCGGTTTGCACTCCAAAAGGTTCTGAGCTGTGCCTTCCCACTACCACTCGGGCCATCATCCCAGAATGGAACTGCGCAAGGATTGTGAGAAACTTGGGTGGACACCCAAATCTCTTTAGGACTTGCCACAGTAGTTCCCTGTTCACTGTGTCAAATGCCTTTGACAGGTCGACAAAGGCAATGAACAGGTCCTTATGCTGCTCCCGACATTTCTCTTGGAGCTGACGCGTCACAAAGATCATGTCAACTGTTCCCCTGTCCTTCCGAAAACCACACTGTGACTCTGGGGTGACCCGCTCTGATACTGCAGAGATGAGTCTGCGGAGCATGACCTTGGCAAGGACCTTTCCAGCAGTAGCCAACAGAGAGATACCCCTACTATTGGAGCAGATGGCTTTGTCTCCTTTGTTCTTGTAGATGGTCACAATGTTGCTGTCTTTCCACTGTTGATACCACTGTTGATATATATATATATATAGACACACAGTGCGGAGCATTATGGTTGGTGAATGTGCAGCAGAAAGTCTAAGCTCTCTCTCCGCGGATGCGGAGGGCCAGCTGGAAGTCTTTGGGCATGATGGCGACCCCCTTAGCGAAGAAGAGACCACCAGGTAGGCCTCGTCGGCCTCCTGCAGAGCCACGACGGCGAAGCTCAGGAAGCGCAGGTCGGTCTTGGAAGTCCTGAGCGATCTCCCTCACCAGGCGCTGGATGGGCAGCTTACGGATGAGCAGCTCCGTGGATTTCTGGCAGCGACGGATCTCTCTCGGAGCCACGGGCCTGTAACGGTGAGGCTTCTTCACTCCGCCGGTGGCCGGAGTGCTTCTCCGAGCAGCCTTGGTGGCCAGCTGCCTCCCGGGGGGCCCCCTCCTCCAGCAGATTTTACGGGCGTTCTGCCTGGTTCTTGCCATCGCTCTTTATCATTCCATCTTATATTTCCCGCACGCCGCCCAAACTCCAGCCCGGCACCCGCGTCATTTTTGCTACAGTTCCCGGTATATCGAGTCTCTCCGCTAGCATCGGGTGTCGGCTGAGTGCTAGCTAGCACTAGCTCTTCCCTGCTGTAACGTCTCCTGCTGTAAACAGTGGCTCCGTCCACCGACTCGGGAGACCTTTGGGGCGATCTGTGTGTCCGTGATATATATATAGAGTGAAAGGTGTAGAAAGAAGAAGGAAGATACAAAAAAGGTTGTTGCAACGGGCAGCCAACTCGTGTGGCGCCATTGGTCCGGTGGAACCGGAACCGGAGATATTGACTAAAATGAGAAATATGGCATTATACTGGCCAGACAGTTTAGGGCGACACACAAAACAGAGGCACATGGTGCAGCGCCCAATTCACAGCCCAAACTCGTTTTTTAATTTAATTTGATGTGTTCAAATCAGTTTGCTGGAGTATCGCAGTCATACTACGTATGTGGATCTTTAGACCATATCAATGCACAATCCCGACCAGAAATATTGGAGAGAAGAGAGGAGAGGCAGAAGTGTGGAGGGCTAAAAGCTAACCAAGTTGTCAGGCTTTACTGGTTTTATACTTCTTTGGTAATATGGGTTGTGTAGATATGAGTGGTGGATTGGTGGTAGAGCATCTGCCTCAACAAGCTGGAGGTCTTGGGATTGAGTCCAGGTTGGGTCATACCAAAGACCACGAAATGGTATTTCCTTCTGGCTTGGTGATCTGCATAAGAGAATGAGGAAAGGTCCCAAGCCTGGGTAAATTGGGGACGGTTGTGTCTGGCATAAAAAAAGAAATCCGTCACCAAATCGACATGAAGGTCATCATGATATCAGGTGATGATATGCTGTGGTAACGCTGAATGGAAAAAAAAAAAAAAAGACATGACTACATTGGAGAATCTACAAAGATTCAGATGCCTACACCAACAATACCCAGCAGACCGTAGAGTGAAGATACCCCCAGCACCTGACAGTGAAGCAGGGCACTGACCTGGGAACTGAACAGCCATGGCTAGACCAAAACTGGGAACCATCGAAGACAGTGGGTAGGACTGCTTCTGTTTTTCATTAGAAGTCCAATAGTCTGCATATTTACAGTATGACTGAAGGACTGTGTTACTTGTGGGAATAGGGAAACCAGACCGTCAATGATAGAGTAGCTCATTCTGGCCGGATGAAATCACCCCAGGGGTGCTCAGCTCTCCTGACCTTTGACCTTAACCTTGAGCACAACCTGGATGCAGACCCACCTGAATGACAATGAATTGTGAGTGAGTTAAATGAGCACTGCAGCAAATGCCTAGGAGGAGTAGCGATTCCCATGAAATGTGGATGGACAGATGAACAGACAACAGATTCCACATCATCACATTAGTTCCTTTTAGCTTTGCGGGAATGAGCTAAAAAAGATGCATTGAGAATTGATTCTGAACTGAATGGTGAGATTGCCAAAAGATTCCCTCCTCTATTCGTTACAATAATCTCTGCAGTAACGTGATAAATATTTGGTAAAACAAGATAAGATAGATAAGATAAGCCTTTATTAGTCCCACAATGGGGAAATTCCAGGATTGCAACAGCACAGGGATAGCAACACTCAGAGCAATAATTTAGAAGATAAGAAAATAAGAGCAGTGAATATACATATGTACATGAATATGTACCCATACATACTGTATTGTCATCCTCCATAGCGACTGATATTGTCCTAGTTGTATACTGGAGGGGACCATTTGTGTAAGTCTGTTGCGTCTTTTGCATTCAATACTATTAGGTTGTCATGTTTTTTTGCTATCTCTGCGAGCAGCCCTGCTTAGGTTATACAGTCTGACAGCCGTAGGTAGGAAGGACCTGCGAAACCTCTCGGTTGCGCACCTAGGATGATGTAGCCTACTGCTAAATGAGCTCTTCAGTGTGTTCAATATGTGCTGCATGGGGTGGGACTCGGACTCCAGCAGAGATGACAGTTTAGCCACCATCCTTCTCTCTCCTATCTCCTCCACTGGGTCAAGGCGTTGCCCCAGGACAGAGCTAGCTTTCTTGATTAGTTTGTTCAGTCTCTTCCTATCGGCTGCTGTAATGCCGTTGCCCCAGCAGAACACTCCAAAAGTGATGGTTGATGCCACCACCGTGTCGTAGAATGTCTTCAAGAGCACCCCTTGCACACCAAAAGACCTGAGCCTCCTCAGTAGGAACAGCCTGTGCTGTCCCTTCTTGTAGAGTGCATCGGTATTGTGTGAAAAGTCTAGTTTATTGTTCAAACGAACACCAAGGTACTTGTAGGATGTCACCATCTCAATGTCTGTTCCCTGGATGTTTACTGGTGCTGTGAGGGGTTGTCCTTACCTGAGACAATCCACCACCAGCTCCTTAGTTTTCCTTGCGTTGATCTGGAGGCAGTTCCGATGGCACCAGTCCACAAAGTCCTGGATAAGTCCTCTGTACTCAGCTTCATCTCCATTGGAGATGAGGCCGATGATCGCAGAGTCGTCAGAGAACTTCTGTAGATGGCAGTGTGTTGTGTTGTGTGAGAAGTCCGCAGTATAAAGGGTGAACAGGAAGGGAGTCAAAACTGTTCCCTGGGGGGGCCCCGTGCTACCGATGATCATGTCGGACACACAATCCCGGGTTCTCACAAACTGTGGCCGGTTAGTGAGGTAGTCCAGGATCCATGATGACAGGTGCTGGTCCACCCCTGCACACAGCAGCTTGTCCTTCAGGATCATCGGTTGGATGGTGTTGAAAGCACTGGAGAAGTCAAAGAACATGATCCTCACCGCATTCCCAGGCTTCTCCAGGTGGGACAGGGAACGGTGAAGGAGGAAGATCACTGCATCCTCCACCCCGATGCCATGCTGGTAGGCAAACTGGAGTGGATCTATCGCTGGTCCCACCAGGGGGCGGAGGTGAGCAAGGAGCAGTCTCTCCAGGGTCTTCATCATGTGAGACGTCAGGGCCACTGGTCTGTAGCTGTTCAGGTCTTTGGGGTGGGAAGTCTTTGGTACAGGTACCACACAATATGTTTTCCACAACTGTGGTACCCTCCCCAGCTTCAGGCTCAGGTTGAAGATGTGCTCCACAATCCCATACAGCTGGTCTGCACAGGACTTGAGGACCTTCGCGCTGATGCCGTCTGGTTCCGACGCCTTCCTCGCCTTGATCTTCCTCAGCTCTGTCCTCACCTGGGTCTTAGTGAGGGTCAGGTTGGGGGGCTGTGTGCTGGAAGTGGGGGGGTGTTAGTGGAGTGGGGTGTGGACAGCAGGTCTCGATGACTTTAGAGGCAGCAGTGGTTGGTGTGCAGTCGGGGGGGGAGGGCGGTTGGTCAAAACTATTAAAAACAGGTTCAGATTGTTTGCCCACTCTCTGCCCCCCGTCACCTGGGAGGAGGTATTCTGGAGCCCAGAGATGGTTTTGAGGTTTCTCCAGACCCTGCCGATGTCACTCTGTTGCAGCTTGTCCTCCATCTTCTTCCTGAAGCTGTCCTTGCCTTCTCTGATCTTCCTCCTCAGCTCCCTCTGTACGGACTTCAGCATCTCCCTGTTCCCCAACCTGAATATTCTCTTCTTCTCTCTCAGAAGTGTTTTAATCTCAGGGTTGATCCAGGGTTTGTTGTTTAAGCAACACCGTATGGTCTTGGTGGGTATGGTGTTGTCCACACAGAATTTGATGTATTCCGTGATGGTGTGAGTGAGGCCATCGATGTCCTCACCATGTGGATCACAGAGCTGCTCCCAGGCAGTGGTTTCAAAACAGTCCTTTAGAGCGTCCATTGCCTCCTCAGACCATAACTTCACCGTGCGCATGACCGGAGGTTGTCTGTGTACTAGGGGTTTGTACACCGGCAGGAGTGAACCAAGTTGTGATCCGATCTCCCGAGTGGGGGGAGTGGTAATGAGGTGTACACCTCCTTAGTGTTTGCATAGAATAAGTCCAGTGTTTTATTGTCTCTAGTGTGGCATGTGACATACTGGGTGAACGTGGGCAGAATGGGGGACAGTGAGATATGGTTAAAATCACCGGAGATGAGGAAAAGAGCATCTGGGTGTTCTGTCAGCAGCCTGCCAGTTACTGAGTGAATGGCGTCACGCGCTGACTCCACGTTCGCCGTTGGATTTGCATAAATAACAATACAGATCACGTGTGAGTATTCCCTCGGGAGATAGGTATAGGCCGCATTCTAACAGCTAGCAACTCAATGTCTTTGTTGCAGTGTTGTTGTTTAACCGTGATATGTCCCGGTCTGCACCAGCTGTTATTGACATACATTATCACTCCTCCGCCCCTTGCTTTCCCACTGTCTGGTGTCCGGTCTGCCTGTATTGCGTGGAAACCCTCCAGTTCGATGTTAGCATCTGTTGCTAGTTCTGTTAGCCATGTCTCAGTAAACAACATCATGCTAATCTCTCTGAAGACGCTCTGGTAACGAGCCATAGCCGCTAGCTCATCTGTCTTATTGAGTAGCGATCATACATTCCCCATAATAACGGATGGAAGGACGGGTCTGTACCTTATATTTCTCACCCGCTGTCTTGCTCCAACATGGCATCCACGTTGTTTCTGTCTTATTTCACCCGGTATGTCAAAGTCTTGCTCTAGCATCTTGATCTGGTTAAGTGCTAACAGCTGGTCTCTGCTGTAACGTATCTTGCTAAAAACAGTGGCTTCGTCTGCCGGCTCAGGAGACATTTGGGCAATCCGTGTGTCTGTGATGGATAAGGTGTCGCCGGATCAGAAAGTTTAGCAAGAGAAGCCAGATAGTAAATAGAAATAGGAAGAAATTGATCCGCTGTTGCAAAAAGGCAGCCTACTCGTGTGGCGCCGGAAAACATCCAAGTGTTTTCATCGTTAAATATAATAACTCCTGGAATCTCTGCTGTCCAATCAGATTACTTGGTCTGAACCCCAACACCACACAAACGCTGGGCCAACATCAGCAAGTTTAAAATTGAAAGAGGCAACTATGGTATTGGCATTTTTTTTTAGACCTATCCAAAGCATTTGATACCATTAACCATGACATTGTAGCCACACATGTGACTTAATTAATGCCTTGTATAATGCCTCACATCTTAGATAAGAACGAAGTGCAGAGTTTCCTTGGAGATAACAGGAAGCTGTGAAAGTGTAATCTTTTATGTGCAAGAGACTGCTTGGAGGATCCTTTGTATGCCAAGAGACTGTTTGGAGGATCCTTTGTGGGCCAAAGACTGTGAGGGGGAGGTTAAGGGATTTAAGAGAAAATGCAAAGTTACCTTTGATGTGAATGAATGTGACTTGTGAGCTGTGGGGAGACCTGGGTATATAAGGGACGAGTTTTTGCTGAGATGTCCTCTTTTCTACAATGCTCATGTTGGAGACGTGTAATAAACTGCCTTGAGACAAACATGCCTCATCAATTACACACTCCACACTGGTGACCCAAGACGTAGCATGCAGCAAGAAGAGAATTCCCCGGGGCCAGCCGCATCGGGAGCCCCCAGCCAAGCGTATGCCGTTACAGTCCAGCGACCGGACTTTTGGCAGCACAACCCATGCTCCTGGTTCCACCTGGTTGAGGCACAGTTCGCCCTCCGGGGAATATTGGTAGACGACACGAAATTCTACCATGTGATCGCAAAGCTCGACAACCACACGGCTCAGCATGTGGAGAGCCTTCTGGAGCAGCCACCAGCCAGCGACAAATACGGTGCGTTGAAGGCTGCACTCATCCAGCACTACACACTCTCGGTGGAGGAGAGAGCAGAGAGACTCCTGGCGCTGACCGGGTTGGGAGACTGCACGCCCAATGACCTGATGGAGAAGATGCTGAGGTTGAAAGGCTCCGACGATGACCACTTCATCTTTACCCACCTCTTCCTTAGGAACCTGCCGTCAGTGACGAGAGCAGACCTGGCCAGTTCGCCGTTGTTAGCCAAGCGGGACTACCGTGCACTGGCCCAGGAGGCGAATCGGATTGTCATGGCCAGCAGAGAACGCACGGCCACGGCGGCAGCGATGGAGCTCAGCGCGACGGCCGGAGAGCGCGAGGAGCCATTAACGGCGGCAGCAGAACCACCGACGACAGCGGCGGTGGGCGCCAAGGGACGCGGAGGAGACATCCTTTGTTTCTATCACTGCCGCTTTGCAGAGAAGGCATGCAAATGTATACTACCGTGCCAGTTCAAGCTCTCGGGAAAACGCCAAGACCGGGGGTTGGTAGCAGCTGCGACCCTCGGGCAGGAGAACAAGCTGCTCTACTTGACAGACGCACGCTCCGGGAGACATTTCCTCGTGGACACCGGCGCCCAGCTGAGTTTCATCATGCCGTCCTACGCCGACTGGCTGGCAGGTTCCAGCAGCCCCCAGATGGCAGCAGCAAATGGCTCGGACATTAAAACCTTTGGTGAGAGGAATCTACTCCTGTTTCTACATGGCCGTACATTTGAGTTGACTTTTGTCATAGCAGCATTGAATTTCAATATATTGGGGGCTGATTTTTTGTGCTCACATGGTTTGTTGGTTGATGTCGCTAACAGGCGCCTGGTTTATGCACTGTCTTTTAATTCTATTCCCTGTACAGCTCGAGCGTCCCGGCCAACAGCACAAGCCAACATCACAGCTGCAGGCGGTAAGTTCCACACACTGCTCACTCAGTTCCCAGCACTCACGGTCCCCACATTTTCGGCAGCCGTCACTAAGCACAGGGTGGAACATTTTATTACCACCACCGGGCCGCCCGTTTTTGCAAAACCTCGGCACTTGGACGCAGCTAAACTGGCCATAGCGCGCGAGGAGTTCGCCAACCTGGAGAGGTTGGGCATCATCAGGCGTTCGAACAGCCCATGGGCTTCCCCGCTACACATGGTCCCGAAAGTTGACGGTTCGTGGCGACCTTGTGGGGATTTCCACAAGTTGAACAACGCCACAGTGCATGACCGCTACCCAATCCCTCATATCCAAGATTTTTCCGTTCATTTGGCGGGGGCGCGCGTTTTTTCTAAAATAGACTTGGTCCGCGGTTACCACCAAGTCCCAGTGCGCATTGAGGACATACCCAAAACAGCGGTGATAACTCCATTTGGCCTATTCGAGTTTTTGCGCATGCCATTCAGGCTTAAAGGGGCTGCACAGACGTTCCAACGCATGAGGGACGCGGTGCTGCGTGATCTCCCTTTTGTATTCGTCTACTTAGACGATATCTTGGTAGCCAGCGCGTCCGAAGACAAACACGAAAGCCACCTCGTGGCAGTTTTCCAGAGGTTGGGAGAGCACGGGTTAATAATCAACCCAACGAAGTGTCAGTTCGGGGTGACGCAGATTGATTTTTTAGGACACCACGTCTCCCCCGAAGGAGCGGTTCCGCTGCCTGACAAAGTGCAGGCAGTAGCAGACTTCCCCCGGCCGCAGACGGTCAGGGCGTTACAGGAGTTTTTGGGAATGGTGAATTTTTATAACCGTTTCCTCCCCCGTGAAGCGCAACTCATGCAACCGCTGTATGCCGCGCTCAAAAAACAGAAACCCGCGAATAAGATCGATTGGTTCCCGGAGCGGGAGCGAGCGTTCGCGGAAATCAAAGCAGCCCTGGCAAACACTGCATTGTTGGCACATCCTGACACAACGGCCCGCATAGCGCTCACCACTTACGCGTCAGATGTGGCCATAGGGGCGGTCGTGGAGCAGCATGTAGCCGGGGCTTGGCAGCCACTCGCCTTTTTCAGCAGGACCTTGTGCGATAGTGAACATAAAGACAGCACGTTTGACAGGGAGTTGCTGGCTCTCCATTTGGCCATTCGCCACTTCCAGTTCTGGCTAGAAGGGCGCTGTTTCACCGCGTTTGTTGACCACAAGCCACTAACTTTCGCGATGGCCAAAGTTTCAGAACCGTGGTCAGGCCGGCAGCAGAGGCAGCTAGCCGCGATCTCAGAGTTTACTACCGATATTCAGCACGTGTCGGGTAAACTGAATGTAGTGGCAGACTGCCTCTCGCGCGCCATGGCTGCCCCCGTCCGCGTGGGGATAGATTACACAGCCATGGCCGCGGAGCAGGTTAGTGACGCGGATGTGCGCGCGCTCCAGTCTGGACCAACAGGGTTAAGGCTGGAGAGCAGGGTGCTGCAGGATGGTATGCCCCCTCTAATCTGTGATGTCTCCACGGGGAGACCGTGTCCCGTGGTACCGGCAGCGTGGCGCCGCCGTGTTTTTGACTCGATTCATTCTTTGGCACACCCGGGGGTGTGCGCGTCGGTCAAAATGGTAGCAGAAAAATTTGTGTGGCCGGGCCTCCGCAAACAAGTTAAAGAGTGGATGGCAGCCTGCATGGCATACCAACGAGCCAAGGTACACAGACACACGAGAGCTCCCTTGGAGCCATTTCACATTCCGGCTAAGAGGTTTGACCACGTTCACGTGGACCTCGTGGGTCCCCTCCCGCCATCACAGGGGTGCACGCACCTTCTGACAATGGTGGACCGCACCATGTGCTGGCCGGAGGTGGTTCCTTTAGCGTCAACCACAGCCGAGGAGGTGGCGCGCGCGTTTGTAACAGCATGGGTGGCGCGTTTTGGAGTCCCGTCGGACATTACGTCCAACAGAGGACCTCAATTTGTTTCCAAACTTTGGTCAACGATGGCCCGCAGCCTAGGCGTCACAATTCACCGTACAACTGCGTACAATCCACAGGCTAACGGGTTATGCGAACGTTTTCACAGGTCATTGAAAGCAGCTCTCAGAGAGAAACAGGGGACAAGCATTTTTTGCTAGATTTGGGGGGTAGAAGGGAAACGGTTGGCTTAAACAGACTTAAACCCGCTTTTGTGGTGGCGGACGAGCAAGTGCTGTTGGCGAGGGCCCCTCGGCACGGAAGACCCCCACGAGGAGCTTCCCAGAGTAAAATTTCCCCAGAACACCCGCAGGGACTGACAAAAGGTCTTCACCCCCAGGCAGCAGCTCCCCAGCATGACAGCGCCGCTGAGGCGGCGAATCCTGGTTACAGCAGATACGGGAGAAGAGTGAAGCCCAAGCAGCATGGGGATTGATGTGTAATGATTCTATCACAGCATGCTGACTGTTATTCTTTTGTTCGATCTAAAATGTTTGGAGGGGGGGTGTAGCCACACATGTGACTTACTTAATGCCTTGCATAATGCCTCACATCTTAGATAAGAACGAAGTGCAGAATTTCCTTGGAGATAACAGGAAGCTGTGAAAGTGTAATCTTTTATATGCAAGAGACTGCTTGGAGGATCCTTTGTGGGCCAAAGACTGTGAGGGGGAGGTTAAGGGATTTAAGAGAAAATGCAAAGTTACCTTTGATGTGAATGAATGTGACTTGTGAGCTGTGGGGAGACCTGGGTATATTAGGGATGAGTTTTTGCTGAGATGTCCTCTTTTCTACAATGCTCATGTTGGAGACGTGTAATAAACTGCCTTGAGACAAACATGCCTCGTCAATTACACACTCCACAACATCCTAATTAATAAATTACAACATTACTGTATCAGAGGCTTAGCATTTGATTGGTTTATTAACTACCTGTCTGGAAGACTTCAGTATGTATATATAAATAACCACAAATCATCATATAAATCCATCCATCATGGGATTCCCTAGGGTTCCATTTTAGGACCAGTTCTATTCATTCTGTATATAAATGACATTGCTAACTCCTCGTCTCTGCTACATAAAGTACTGTTTACTGATGACACTATTTTTTTTTTTTTTGCTCACCAGAATCCAAATGAACTCAAACAGATAATAAGGAGTGAACTATTGAAAATAGACACAAGGTTTCAGTGTAACAAACTTTCTCTTGATATCAGTAAAACTAATTATATTGTATTCCGTTCCAATAAAAAGCCAGACACCAAGGAACTTTGCCCCAAAATTAATGGACAGAATATTACAAGAGTTAACTCTATAAAATTCTTGGGGGTCCTCATCAACAAATTTCTCAACTTCAAATGTCACATCGACGATCTAACCAAGAAACTGTCCAAACACGCTGCTCTGTTTATTAAGGTGAGACATTTTCTACCACTTTCAGCACTTCTCACTCTATATAAAACTTTATTTGAGCCTCACCTACATTACTGCAATATCATGTGGGGTAACACATTTCCAACTCACCTAAAAAAGCTAGAAATTCTCCAAAAGAAAGTCAAAAAGAAAGTTCTACAAAGAAAATACACACAACCTAATTCACAGCACCAAAGTGCAACACATACACAAAACTTCTGAACCAGGATTACAGTTTAACAGTTTATTCCCACACAATCACACATTATCAACAGCATGAATGAATTACAATATGAATTATCAACAGCATGAGTAGCAGTATACAATAGGCTTTTTTTCACATTGATTTGGAGTGTGAATGGGTCATCCCAAAAAAGCTATTTAAAGCTTTTAGTAGTTAGCCCAATTCTACAATAAAATGATGACGGAAATCAGTCTGATGTCTTTGTGTACAGGAACAAACAAACATATGACAGACATACAGCACATAATCCCAGCATTTGTTTACATTGAATTAGTAGGTGAGTTCAAGATATATAGTCAAGTTAACCACCGGAGTGGTGGCTTAGTTGGTAGAGCATCCGCCCCACACCCGGAAGGCAGGGGTTCAAATCCCGGCCGGGTCATGCTGAAGACCATATAAAAGGCGGAACTTCCTGCCGTCCAGCTTGGTGCTCAGCAATAATGGAATAGAGGAGGGAAATATCTGTGGCGGCGCCTTGCATGGCAGCGGCCCTCTGATTCTACATATGGGGTGTGTGTGATTAACACTGTAGATAGGAAAAACACAATTTTGTTCTACTGTACATGATTGGTTGAATGACAATAAAGGGTGATTTAATTTATTAAATACTACTGGAGTGAATCAACATATAAAACAAAATTACAATGGAGTAACAACTCATCAGTAAAGAAGTTTGTGTAACAAATCGCAGATTAATTATATAATGATAGAAGTTGCATTTTTAGTTTTTTCTTAAAGATGGAGATGGACGGTGACATTTTTAGATTCTCATCAAGCTCATTCCAAAATCTGCGGTCCTCTGCACACAATACTCAACCTGGTGGATTTTAGTCTTCGTTTTTTCCCAGTAATTTGGTTTTTATTTCTAGTGGTATAGGTGTGCATGGGAAGGAAGGTTGGAATGAGTTCTCATAATTTATAGTCAAGTTTGTGGACAATCTGATACATTATACAGGCATTCTGGAAGTAATTACGCTCAGCAAGTCTTAGAAGATCATAACAACGGAAAAGATGACTAGCAGGAGAATTATATTCAGACCATGATAAGGAACATATGACTTTCTTTTGGAGAATTTCTAGCTTTTTTAGGTGAGTTGGAAATGTGTTACACCATATGATATTGCAGTAATGTAGGTGAGGCTCAAATAAAGTTTTATATAGATTAGCATATTCCATTGTTTAGCTCTCACAAGCAAATACTTCAGACAAAGCAAGCAGAGTTGGCTACTAGCTAGCTAGCGCTCCTCACTAACACTCGTTAGCCAGGAGAGAACGGCATTGTTACTGCTCAAAAAAGTGAGCTTGCCACCAATAGGATAAATAAGCGAAAAGATGCACAATATCACTAAACACTCACCATCCATGGTTTGCAACAATGACATGTCGACCCCCAATCTCCCTGCCATTGCTCGCTGGCCGATGGCCGTAAATGGTGTCCACTGAACCACTTCCAGTCCTTTCTGTTCACCCCACTTCGACCGTTGTGATCCTTGGTGGCCCAGTAATCACTTTTCATTTTCTTCAGCTTCTCCCTACATTGTTTTAATGTCCGGTTATATCCATGGGCTGTCATCTGTTTGGAGACCTCCTGTAAACTTTTTCGTTGCTGGTCGCTCCGTCTAACTCTCTCTGGATTCTATCATCAGCCACCAAGCACAGAAAGTCCGCACCTCTTGTTGGGCCGCGGTGTAGATTTCTATGAAATCTGTGAAGCCATCTCTATTAATATTGTGTTTACTCGCTGACCATGTTTGCTCGCAGAACATTTTTTTGCAAATGGCGGTTGTAGATTCTGAAGAAGACGGTGCTCTCATGACGTTAAGCCCTGACCAAGGGCTTAACCAAGGCCTACAGTCTGTTGACGTCACATTCTAAGCCCAACTCAGCACGGTTAGAACCCCAATGGACTGGGTACGGAAAAAGTACCTGGTACCAGGTACTAGGCACTAATGGAAAAGCCTACAAAGTGCACCGAGTCGAAGTGAGTAGGGCTGAGTGGGTACTAGTGGAAAAGGGGCATAAGAGTGGAGTAGCAGGGGCATTTAAAATAGCGTTTTTAAAAGTTTTTCAAATTCATTTTAATGTATAGTCCATATGCGTGTTTTGCACTCCAGTGGCAGCTAATTTCAGCACTTGCAGTTATTGTATTTTTGAATGTTTTTGCGTAGTTCTGGTACTTGCTGCTGTTCATGGTGTGAGGCTCCTCACAGGTAAGTACAGCTAAATCTGTGGCTTCAACAGCAATGAGTAGATCATGCACTGAAAACTAAAGGATTGTTCGTGTGATCGGTGGTACAGACACAGCAGCACCAGGTATGGTTTCACTTGTATGAATGTCACAGAGCTGACAAGATAGATAGATAGATAGATAGATAGATAGATAGATAGATAGATAGATAGATAGATAGATAGATGTACTTTATTGATCCCAAACTTGGAAATTACAGTGTAACAGCAGTATGACAGTTGACAACCAAACAAAGAAACACTAACACGACTATAAAACCTATATACATCATAGCTTAATATATGATGACCCGTATAAACACATGAATCATCCCATTACACGAAGAAGGACTATCAGGAGCAGAGTGAAAGTGATGTACCAGTTAGTCTGTAAGGTGCAGTGTGGCAGCATAGCTATGACCAGAATACAACATCATAGTGAGTTATTGTACAGAGAAATTGCATGTGGCAGGAAAGATTTCCTGTACCTGGTCATTCGACAACGAAGCTGTAGTAGTCTACTGGAGAAGGTGCTTCGCTGTCTATCTAGTGTGTGGTGGAGGGGGTGATCAGGATTGTCCATGACGGATCACAGTTTATTTAGTGTTCTCCTCTCCACCACTGTCTCAAAGGTCTCCGGTCTGAGACCAGTTACAGAGCCAGCCCTCTTGATAATCTTGTCAAGTCTGTTGGTATCTCTGGCCCTGATACTGCTACCCCAACAGACAGCAGCAAAGAAGATGACGCTGGCGACAACAGTCTGGTAGAGAAGCTTCAGCATCCTGCTGCACACGTTGAAGGATCTCAGCTTTCTCAGGAAGTAGAGTCTGCTCATCCCCTTCTTGTGCGCAGCGTCGATGTTGGATCTCCAGTCCAACCCGCTGCTGATCATGACACCCAGATATTTGTAGTCTTCAACCACTCCCAGATCCTCCCCCCTAATCTGCAGTGGCTGAGAAGGAGCCTTCCTCTTCCTGAAGTCAATCATCATCTCTCTGGTCTTGCTGACATTCAACCTCAGGTGATTCTGCTCTGTCCACTTCACAAATCTGTCTACCAGTGCCCTGTACTCCCCCTCCTCTCCTCCTCTTATACACCCCACAACAGCTGAGTCATCAGAGAATTTCTGCAGGTGGCATGACTCAGTGTTGTACTGAAAGTCCGTGGTGTATAAGGTAAAAAGAAAAGGAGAGAGCACAGTCCCCTGTGGCACTCCCGTATCACTAGCCACCACTCCAGACAAGACACTGCCCAGCCTGACAAACTGTGATCTGCCTGTCAGGTAGTCAGTAATCCAGAAGATCACAGAGCTGCAAACCACCATCACCCGCAGCTTCTCACCCAGCAGCAGTGGCTGGATGGTGTTAAAGGCACTGGAGAAATCAAAAAAAGTGATTCTCATAGTATCTCCTCCACCATCCAGGTGCAGATGGGCTCGTTGCAGCAGGTAGATGACAGCATCTTCAACTCCTAAATGGGGCTGATATGCATACTCCAGAGGGTCCAGCCACGTCTTCACCTGCAGCCTCAGGTGCGCTAAGACCAGTATCTCCAGGACCTTCATCACATGAGATGTGAGGGCAACTGGTCGGTAGTCATTCAAATCCGATGGAAATGACTTCTTGGGGACAGGAACCAGGCAGGATGTCTTCCACAGCACCAGTACTTTCTCCAGACTCAGGCTCAGGTTGTACAGGTGTTTCAGTACCAGAGCTAGTTGGTTGGCACAGGTCCTCAGGGTCCTTGTGGAGATGCCGTCAGGGCCCGAAGCCTTCCATTGACGGAGTCACTCCAGCTGTTTTTCCACCTGATCTGTAGTCACCATGAAGTGAGGGAGGGTCCTGGTGCCCCCTGAGGAGGAGGAGGGGGGAGATGGAGAGAGGTTCTGCACAGGAGGGTGGGTGGGGAGGGGTGTGTGGGGGTCTGGTTGTGTTGCTCGGGTGACAGACTGTGAGTTGAACCTATTAAAAAACAGATTCAGTTCCTCAGCTCTCTCCTGGCTCCCAGATGGCTGCCTGACTCTCCCCTTGCACCCAGTTATTTGTTTCGTTCCCTCCCACACATCTTTAGTGTTGTTTTGCCTGAGTTTCTCTTCCAACTTCCTCCTATAATTGTCCTTGCACCTCCTCAGCATCTCTCTCAGCTCATGCTGCACTCCCCTCAGCTTCTCCTTGTCTCCAGCCCTAAAAGCTCTCTTCTTTTTGTTCAGAAGTGCTTTCAGGTCACTGGTGACCCATGGTCTGTTGTTGGAGAAGCAGTGTACAGTCTGAGCTGGCATGGTCATGTCTTCACAGAATCTAATGTATTCTGTGATGCAGTCGGTCATATTGTCTATGTCCACCCCATGTGGTTCACAGAGTCTGCTCCAGTCTGTCGTCTCGAAGCAGTCCTGCAGTGCATCAGCAGCCTCCTCTGTCCACCTCCTCACAGTCCGTGTATAAGCAGGTGCCTTTGCACAAGGGGAACGTACTTGGGTGTTAACATGACCATGCAGTGATCTGATTTGTCAATGGGGGGTAGAGCTGTTGCACTATATGCTTCTCTGACATTGGCATACAGTAGATTCAGTGTTTTGTTCTCTCTGGTGGGACAGTCAACGAACTGGTAAAAGTTTGGTAGTGTTTTTTTCCCACTGAGACATGGTTAAAATCACCTGTGATGGCCATGAATGCATCCGGGTGCTTCTCCAGTAATGTGGCTGCATTGGAGCTGATGATGTCACAGGCCACCGCTGCGTCAGCTGACGGAGGGACGTAGACGATAACAATTAAAGCGCACTTAATTTCTCGCGACATATAGTAAGGTCTCATACTGACAGCCAGCAATTCAGTGTCCGGGCTGCAGCACTTTTCCTTCACATAAATGTGCCCGGGATGACACCACCGCTCATTAACAAGAAGAGCCACTCCTCCTCCTCCCTTTTTCCTGCTGCTTTTCACGTCTCTGTCCCCCCATATAGTCCTGAAGCCAGGTATCGCTACGTTTACATCCGGGATCTATGAGTGGAACCACATCTCTGTAAAACACATGAAACTACACTCACGATACTCCTTTTGCATCCTGACCAGCGCTGGAAGCTCGTCTGTTTTATTTCCCAGCGATTGCATGTTCCCGGTGATGATCATCGGTACAGCCGGCTTATGTTTCCTCCTCCTCCTCATCCTCACCTTCGCTCCAGCCCTTCGCCCACGGTGTCTCCTCTTCAGCTCATCCGGGATGAGGGGCTTCACTGCCGGCTGCAGCGCTCCAGGCTCCGGCCTACTCAGCGCAATCAGCTGTTCGCATGTGTAAACAATGCGTCCGCCCCCACCTCTGTTGATCTCCATTGTCCGAGGAAGAGAAAAGAAACGAAAAACTAGAAAAAAGACCGGGCTAAAATGGAGAAAAAAGTTGGTCCAGTCTTAGTCCGAGTATTCCTACAGAGCCCTGGTTAGTAAGAGACACACTACATACAGGAATAAAGAGATAGAAACACAAAGACACGAGAGAGATGCTGCTGGTACGGCCGCCCTGCCTCCAGCGCCATTTAAAAAAAAATAAATAAAAAAGCACGCTGTTGTGGTTCTTTGTGGCTCTGACTAGACTCTATGTCTGCTCTGAGGTCAATTTGATTATGTCCAACATATTTCAACAAAATGCAGCCAACTTTGTTGTCTCAGCGCTTTTATTTGTTTACAGCGTTCACATGTTAGCATCGGAGCTAACTAACGGAGCTACTGGCCACTTTTTAAGGTCATCTTCTCATCCCCCCATAGTCATGGGATGTGGTATGACTATATCGCTGTTTTTGAGATGCAAGAGGCTGTGTTCCTGCATTTTTGATGCCGGAGTCCTTGTTTTTTTAACAAGGAAAAGTGTCCCGTTTCAGTGACAACCATACGTTCTAAACTAGTACTGGAAGTTGCTACCATAATTCCCGCAAGGCATCATGGGGCTGAGGAATAAGGTGGACAGGCTAGAAGTCGACGTCTAGCCTATAGGTCTTGTCAACACCCAACACAAATGACTGAATCTGCCTTTTATCCAGCAGAAAGTACCTCATATATGCCAATGACTCATTATAAACTAGTCTAGCTAATGTCTGGCCAATGTGCAAACGGCCTCTATAAGACATATTCCTGGTGTAAACTCGATATGTCAGGCCAGTGTTGGTGCAATTTATGTGTGCTGTTGGGGAAGTGTTGTATAAAAACTGAAATAATTTCCCTAAATTCAAAATACATCAGTGGCTTTGATTTCTGGTTTGAGGACATGAGGGGTTTTTTTTGTATTTTCAGTGTTCGGTGGTCCCCCCCCGGCCCACGCTGTGTTCCTGCGCTCCAAACGGGCCAACATGTTCTTGCTGGAGGAGATCCTGCAGGGGAACCTGGAGCGGGAGTGTCTAGAAGAGCTGTGCAACTATGAGGAGGCTCGGGAGTACTTCGAGGACACGGAGAAGACGGTGGGAGAAACTGGACTCAGGACTTAGTCCGACTGATGTTTATTGTTTTACTACGGGAGTACATGAGTCACAACTAAAATAATAATAATAATAATAATAATAATAATAATAATAATAATAATAATAATAATTCACCTTAATTAAAGTGAGATTTATCCAGTTTAGCTCCATAAAGGACTACCTTCCTCTGACTGGTTGATGTCTAGAAGTCCGCTGAGGAGCAAAATATTTTTGCCTACATTAACCATGAAAGTCTTTTTGTACTTATTTTTTTTTTTTTAATTCAGCTAATGGAAAAGCAATATAACCTCTTTTTTTTTTTCAGAATGCCTTCTGGACTGTTTACTATGGTGAGTCTTTTATGTCAAATCTTATAATCTACTAATAAAAGTGTCTAAATAAGAAAACACACATGGCTAGCACACCAACAACTGGAAAACTGATGACAACATTGGCCTAATGTACCAAGGTTACATTGGGAATACATCTTACCGAGGTCATTTGCACATTGGCAAGACATTGGCTAGACGTTGGTGCAAGCGACCTCTATCAGATGTATTCCCGAATTAAACTTGCCAGCACTGACCAGACGTACACTACCATTCAAAAGTTTGGGGTCACTTAGAAATTTCCTTATTTTTGAAAGAAAAGCACTGTTTTTTTCAATGAAGATAACTTTAAACTAATCAGAAATACACTCCATACATTGCTAATGTGGTAAATGACTATTCTAGCTGCAAATGTCTGGTTTTTGGTGCAATATCTACATAGGTGTATAGAGGCCCATTTCCAGCAACTATCACTCCAGTGTTCTAATGGTACAATGTGTTTGCTCATTGCGTCAGAAGGCTAATGGATGATTAGAAAACCCTTCTGCAATCATGTTAGGTCTGCAATGCTGTAATTGCTGCAAATGGAGGATTCTTTGACAAAAGCAAAGTTTGAAGGAAAAAATTATTATTTCAAATACAAATCATTATTTCTAACCTTGTCAATGTCTTGACTATATTTTCTATTCATTTTACAACTCATGGTGGTAAATAAGTGTGACTTTTCATGGAAAACACAAAATAATTGTCTGGGTGACCCCAAACTTTTGAACGGTAGTGTATGTGTGCTGTTGGGGTTGAAAATTCATTTAAAATTGATAAAATTCTAAAACCTATAATTTTCACAAAAATCTAAATCCTTGTTAAATTCACATCTTCAGTACACATCCAAACACTGCAAAATAAAAATGTCAGAGCTTCAAAACTGTGGGAAGGGTTAGGTGGACGGACAGCCGGACATCATACAGCATAAAAAGCAGTCTTCACCTTTACTCAGTAGGCAAGTTATTATTTTTTAACAGGGGGATGGAGCTGGGCTGGAAAAGGGACTCATTTTTTTGTATTGTGTATAGTTTATTAATCCCAGAAGGAAATTCAGGACATCCACCTGGATGGATGAGGTAGCAACAGTACGGCGCTAGCCCTTCACCATTCACACACACATTCACACCTAGGGCCACTTTAGAGTCTCCAGTTAACCTAACCTGCATGTTTTTGGCCTGTGGAAGGAAACCAGAGTAGAACACCAGCCCCACAACCGGGAGGTCCGGGATGAAGTCCTGGTGTGGTCACGCCAAAGACCATTTAAAAGTGGAACTTCCTGCTGTCCAGCTTGGTGCTCAGCAAAAATGGAACAGAGGAGGGAAATGTTGGTGGCAGTGGCTCAGGAGGGAAAGCGGGTCGTCCAATAACCAGAGGGTTGGTAGTTCAATTCAATTCAACTTTATTTATATAGTGTAGGTGACCCCCACAGCCTTCGGGACAAGCAGAGCACTCAGCTGGAGCAATTAGCAGAACAGTGAGATGTATGGACTGATATCAATAGGCAGCCTCTCTTTGTCTAATCCCGGCGCCAGTAATCCTGCTATTGATATGTGTGACTCTAATGCAAATGTCCATGCTTTACTGCTGTGCATGTATTGTCTGTAGCTGGGAAAATAAGTCAACTGCATATGGCTTGCTCTCTCTCTCTTACTCTCTTTTTGATCACACGCATTACCTGTTTGCTGACTAGAGACACAGGGACACTCCAACGCGCTCCCACAGCGCTGGAGTGACTCTCTTGATGGAAGATGAATAAAACACCCTTTTAAACTTCAGTTCGCCGTGTCCGCCTGCACTTATTCCGTGCCTCCACATTGGTGACCCTTATCTGATCCTCCACATTGGTGACCCTCTTATTTGATCCTCCACACTGGTGACCCCGAAGGAAAGAACACGCTGACGACGAACGAACGCAGCCCCTGGCGGTGACCCCTGACGACGAACGAACGCAGCCCCCGACGGTGACTTTGACGACAAACGAACACAGCTGCCTGACGCGAATGGACTGCCCTCCCTTCTGCCACACGGGAGACCTCGACGCAGAGCCAACACCAGGTGAACTCCCCGGAGATCATCCACGTCTGGGAAAGCTGCAGAAAGTGTCATGGTGCGACCCTCGCCTGAGATCTGGACATCCACACTGGGACCGGCCGAGGAACACAGAACGTCTACTCCCCTCTCACCGCCCCTCCGCATCCACACGAGCGCGCACGCACCTCGTCGTCTCTCCACGACGGCGACCTCCAGGGCCGGATGGAGAATGCAGCGCGTGGACCAGAACGCACCATGACCCGGCACGAGCGAACGACAGCAACAGCCCCAACAGGGAAGACCATCGGCGCCAACGACGCTGATTTCCATCAAGCTCCCTGACCCTGACTCGCCTCGCGACAGCTGACCTGCCATGCACCGAACCCCCGCATGCACATTGGGGGGTTACGAGGACAGCGCACCACGCACGGGACAATACCGGCTCCACAGACCGCCATCGTCCTCCGCCGCTGCACACGCCCGAGAAACACGGCCGACCGCCATCCTCGGAACCTTCAGGGCTGCTCACACACCTGAAGCACACACGCAGCACACACACAGGATTTTGTATGGGTCTCAGCCATGGCGCACAATGGGAATCCAGCCGTCAGCTATCCCTGAGGGCTTTAGGGCTGCGCCCGCACCTAAAGCCAACACACCAAGTCCCTCACACAGCTTCAGCTCCTGTTCTTCTTCATGGCCACTACGCATCCTCACAGGACTGAACCGCGAGAGGAGTTTGTTTCTTTTCACAGCCGCTGTGGACCTCCGCCACGTTTAACGGGACAGCCCCTCAACATCGTGGAGCCACATGTAATTTTTGCGCGGCCCAGACAACTTCGCCGTCCCGGGCCGGCACTTGCTACCCCCACCCCCCTCCCTCCACCTCCACCTGCACAGAGCTTTTCCCGCAGCTCGCTTCCAAAGCCGGACGATCGACGCCTCAGCCCCCTGCTGAGCCCTCTGGGGGGGAGTGGTGTGGGTGACCCCCACAGCCTTCGGGACAAGCAGAGCGCTCAGCTGGAGCAATTAGCAGAACAGTGAGATGTATGGACTGATATCAATAGGCAGCCTCTCTTTGTCTAATCCCGGCGCCAGTAATCCTGCTATTGATATGTGTGATTCTAATGCAAATGTCCATGCTTTACTGCTGTGCATGTATTGTCTGTAGCTGGGTATATAAGTCAACTCCATATCGCTTGCTCTCTCTCTCTTACTCTCTTTTTGATCACACGCATTGCCTGTTTGCTGACTAGAGACACAGGGATCGCTCCAGCGCGCTCCCATAGCGCTGGAGTGACTCTTGTGATGGAGGATGAATAAAACACCCTTTTAAACTTCAGTTCGCCGTGTCCGCCTGCACTTATTCCGTGCCTCCACACTGGTGACCCTTATCTGATCCTCCACATTGGTGACCCTCTTATTTGATCCTCCACAATAGCATCATTTCACAACAGTCATCTCAAAGCACTTTCAACTGTAGGGGAAACCCCCACAATTGCAGAAAGACCCCAGCAATCAGGTGATCCCCTGTGAGCAGTACTTGGTGGAAAGGAAAAACTCTCTTTTAGCAGGAAGAAACCTCCAGCAGAGCCAGGCTCAGGGAGGGGCAGTCATCTGCTGCGACTGGCTGGGGGGTGAGGGGATAGAGAAGAAGAAGAAAAGAACAGACATGTAGAGAGCAAACAGCACAATGGGGACTCAATCTATGGGAGAAAACAAACAGATGTAAATGACCAGCAAAAATATTTCATTGAGAGTGAAGAAAGGAGTGAAGCCCAGTGCATTGTTGGAGGTCCCCTGGCTGTCTAAACCTATTAGCAGCATAACTAAGGGAGGGTTCAAGGGCACATGATCCCTCCCTAACTAATGGCTATATCAAAAAGGAAGGTTTTAACCCTATTCTTAAAAACAGAGATTGAGTCTGATTCCCGAATCCAGATTGGCAGCTGGTTCCACAGGAGAAGAGCTTGATAACTGAAGGCTCTGCCCCCGATTGTACTTTTGGAGCTTCTAGGTATTACAAGTACTCCAGCATTTTTGGGAGTGTATTGCTCTGTTAGGATAAAAGGGTAGTATCAGATCTTTTAAATAAAAAGGAGCCTGATTATTTAGAAGTTTGTAAGTGAGAAGAAGGATTTTAAACTTAATTCTAAACTCTGTGGGAAGCCAATGAAGGGAGGCTAGAACTGGAGAGATATGATCTCTTTCTAGTACCTGTTAAAACTCTTGCTGCAACATTTTGGATCAGCTGAAGACTTTTTAAAGATGTTTAAAGACAGCCTGATAATAAAGAGTTACAATAATCTAATCTAGAGCTAACAAAAGTGTGGATCAGTTTTTCAGCATCACTCTGAGATAGCAGGAAATTACAAATCATACAAGCTTTGATTTCCTTAAGACAGGCTTCTAACTTGGCTAATTGATTACTATCATCTGGCTTCATTGACAGGTATAATTGTGTGTCATCTGCGTAACAATGAAAATGTATACAGAGCTTTCTACTAATGTTGCCTAGCGGAAGAATATATAAACTAAAAGGAATAGGGCCTAGCACAGATCCCTGTGGAACTCCATGACTGAGCTTTGAGTTGGAAGAAAACTCATTATTGACATGAACAAACTAGAACCGATCAGATAAATAATATCTAAACAACTGCAATGAAGTTCCATTAAGTCAAACATGGTGTTCTCATCTATCAAGTAAAATATTATCATCGATCGTGTCAAAAGCTGCACTAAGGTCTAAAAGGACAAGTACAGAAACAAGTCTATTATCAGATGCGATAAGGAGGTCATTAGTAACCTTCACTAAGGCTGTTTCAGTACTATGATAGATTCTAAACCCAGATTGTAACTCTTCAAATAAACCATTTCCCTGCAAGTGGTGAAATAATTGCATAGCAACAACTCTTTCTAAGATTTTTGAAATGAAAGGCAGATTAGAGCTTGGTCTACAGTTAGCTAAAACTCCTGGATCAAGCGTTGGCTTTTTGAGTAAGGGTTTAATTAAGATAAGATAAGCCTTTATTAGTCCCACAACGGGGAAATTCCAGAATTGCAACAGCACAGGGATAGCAACACTCAGAGCAATAATTTAGAAGATAAGAAAATAAGAGCAGTGAATATACATCTGTCGTCGGCGGCGGCCTCCGTCGGTCTATGATGACCATGGAAGAGAATCCTAAATGTCTACTCTGCTGGAACAGCACCGCCTGTGGCTGAACAGGCCGATGCGCGAATGGCAATTCCTGCCACACAGGTCGCACTTGTGGGTGGTCTCCGTGCTGCTGGGTCTGTGGCGGTTCTTCCTGTGGGTCCTTTTTTCATCTGCTGCAGCAGTCAGTCTCTCTTCACCCACCTTGAGCTGTCTGGTCAGGGTGCCTCTCCATTTGGAGCGGTCCGTTGCAAGGTCCTCCCAGTGATCTGTGTTGATCTCCAGGGCCTTCATGTCTCTCTTGCAGACGTCTCTAAAGCGCAGCTGTGGGCGGCCAACGTCTCTGCTGCCAGTTGCCAGTTCTCCGTAGAGGACGTCTTTTGGGATTCTGCCATCCTCCATACGGTGAACGTGGCCTAGCCAGCGGAGCCTGCGCTGCCTGAGTAGAGTGAACATGGAGGGAAGGCCGGCGCGGGACAGAACTTCTGTGTTGGGCACTTTGTCCTGCCAGGATATGTCCAGGATGTGGCGAATGCAGCGCAAGTGGAAGGAGTTCAGTCTCTTTTCCTGCCGGGCGTATGTTGTCCACGTCTCACTCCCATAGAGCAGTGTGCTGATGACGCAGGCGTTGTACACTGCCATCTTCGTCTTGACGAGAGTTTGGGATTCTCCCACACTCGTGTGGTGAGGTGAGCGAGTGTGAAGGCTGATTTTCCAATCCTCTTGTTGATCTCTGTATCAAGGGAGAGGTTGTTGCTGATCGTGGACCCCAGGTACGTGAACTGATTCACGACTTCCAGCTCGTAGTCGTCGATGGTGATGGTTGGTGGTGCTTTTATGAGCTCCCAGTGCTCATAAAATGCTCCTTGTGGCATGCATCTCAAAAAGCCTCTGACAACTAAGTCCAACTCCTAGCCTGCCCGTGTGATTTAGTCTCTAAGACCGGCGGAACTGCTTTTACTAATAGGAGAAGGGGCGAGGGTGGATCTCTGGTGCCTTAAAACCAGATGCTTCAGGTAGATGGTGGCTCGTCAACCTGGGAAGGTAGCCCATGTAGGGGAAGGTAAACCCTGATTTCAAACCTCCGCTGCCTTGCGGCACACCCGGTCATGGGAAAGGCTTCGGGAGTCAACCCTGAGGAAAAATCCGGAGTAGGAGCCCCTAAGGCAGTTCTATGTTGTGCTCAACATTGTTCTGGCAGCTCATGCGACCGAGCTGGTGCCAAACTGTAGCAGCCCTGCTGTTCCTTTGGATTCATTAGTGGCGTGGAGAGCGGGGACATGCTGCATGGGCAACATCTTGTCCTCCATATCTTCCTGCCCAGGCTTGAATCCTGCCAACGCCCAACGCTGGAATGTAGAACACCGGATCACTGGAGAGGATACTCCAGCTTTGCCTTTGGCGTAGACAAAACACGGGGAATGACAGTTACCGGTTATAAGCCACCGCTCAATTGGCGTAGAGCGCGAAGCCAGGGGTTGTTCCCGACGGTGGGAGGGATCATCGGATCTCATTGGACAGCTACCGCTCACCTCAAGCTGGGCAGCCCCCAGCCAATAAGGTGTTGTCCCACCACAGCCTGCTTTCCTCATTGGGTGCATGGGGATGAGGAGAAGTCCGAACAGCAGGCTGAGAACCTTTGCACCAGGCAAGACAAAAAAACAAAAGAGACCAACTCTAAAACTGGGAACTTGGAACGTCCGCAATATGATGACAGGACTCGCTGCTAACCTCAAGGACATCAACGACACCAGGAAGACTGCCATCATCAATAATGAGCTGAAGAGACTGGGAGTGGATATCGCCACTCTCCAGGAAACACGGTTGGCTGACGCAGGCACACTGAGAGAGAAAGACTACACCTTCTACTGGCAGGGAAAGGGCAGTGACGAGCACAGGGAACACGGAGTGGGCTTTGCAGTGAAGAACACCTTGCTGAAGATGGTGGAACCGGGCAGCAATGGCTCTGCACGACTCCTCACCCTCCGCCTCAACACCACTCAAGGCCCAGTCACCCTCGTCAATGTGTATGCCCCAACACTGACAGCCACACCAGAGGCAAAAGACGAGTTCTACGAGAATCTCGCAACAACTGTCAGGATCATCCCCAACTCTGAACAACTCATTCACCTTGGATACTTCAATGCCAGAGTGGGTGCTGTCCACGGCTCCTGGCCCTCCTGTCTTGGACCATTTGGCGTTGGCAGAATGAACAACAACGGACAGCGGCTGCTCGAGTTCTGCACATATCACGATCTGTGCATCACAAACTCGTTCTTCAAGACCAAGCCCCAACACAAGGTTTCCTGGCGACATCCGCGCTCAAAGCACTGGCACCAGCTGGACTTGATCCTGACCAGGCGCACCTCACTGAAGAACGTGCTAATCACCCGTTCGTTCCAGAGTGCAGATTGTGACACAGACCATTCATTAGTGTGTTGCAAGGTCAAGCTGCAGCTGAAGAAATTCCATCATGCTAGACAGCCTGGAAAGGCACGGATTGACACCAGCAAGATGGCCCAACCAGAACTTGTTGAGCCGTTTGCCTCCACCTTTGAGAAGGAACTTGGTGTACCACAAGAAGGAGAATCAGCAAAGCAGAAGTAGGAAGAGCTGTGAAACACCACGCACCACACAGCCTTGGCTACCTTTGGGAGGAAGACCTCAAAGTCACAGGACTGGTTTGATGCCAAGTTGACCGAGATGGCCCCCGTCATTGAAGCCAAGTGCTCAGCTCTTGCCGAGTACAAGAAGTACCCAAACGAGAAGAATCTCCAGATTCTCAGGGCTGCGAGAAGCAAAGTTCAGCAGACTGCTCGGCACTGTGCCAATGAGTACTGGACTCAGCTCAGCCAAGACATTCAAACCGCTGCCATAACAGGGAACATCCGTGGTATGTACGATGGCATCAAGGAAGCACTTGGTCCGGCTCAGAGCAAGACGGCCCCCCTCAAATCCTCCACTGGGGAGATGATCACAGAAAAGAACAAGCAGATGGAGAGATGGGTGGAGCACTACTCTGACCTCTACTCCAGACAGAACACCGTGACACCATCAGCCCTTGATGCCATTGACTGCCTGCCATCCATGGACGAACTTGACGGTGAGCCAACCATCGACGAACTCAGCAAGGCCATTGATAGCTTGGCCGCTGGCAAGGCACCCGGCAATGACAGCATACCCCCCGACCTGATCAAGCACTACAAGACTGCCCTACTGCTGCCATTGAATGACGTCCTCTGCCAGTGCTGGAAGGAAGGTGCCGTACCACAGGACATGAGGGACGCCAAGATCATCACCCTCTACAAAAACAAAGGGGAGAGAAGCAACTGCAACAACTACAGGGGCATCTCCCTCCTCAGCGTTGTTGGCAAAGTCTACGCACGAGCTGTTCTCGTTCGTCTACAGAAGCTTGCCGAACGTGTCTACCCCGAGTGTCAGTGTGGCTTCCACGCTGAGCGATCGACGGTAGACATGATATTCTCCCTCCGCCAACTCCAGGAGAAATGCAGAGAACAGATCATGACCCTGTACGTCACCTTCATCGACCTCACCAAAGCGTTCGATCTGGTCAGCAGAGAGGGCCTTTTCAAGATCCTGCCAAAGATAGGATGCCCACCAAAGTTGCAAAGCCTCATCGAATTGTTTCACACAAACACGCAGGGGATAGTACAGCACGACGGCAACGTCTCAGAACCATTCAACATACGCAGCAGAGTGAAACAGGGCTGTGTACGTGCTCCAACCCTCTTTGGGATTTTCTTTGCTATGCTGCTGAGGCATGCCTTCAGCACAGCAACAGAGGGAATCTACCTGCACACAAGATCTGACGGCAGGCTTTTCAACCTCGCCCGCCTGAAATTCCAGAACCAAAGTACGCGAGGCTCTAATCAGAGACATGCTGTTCGCAGACTACACTGCAGTCGCAACCCACACACTGCAGGAGCTTCAGACCCTGATGGACCGCTTCTCCCAGGCATGCAAGGACTTCGGGCTTACCATCAGCCTGAAGAAGACTAACGTCTTGGCGCAAGGCACTGAAGCACCACCAACCATCACCATCGATGACTACGAGCTGGACGTCGTGAATCAGTTCACGTACCTGGGGTCCACGATCAGCAACAACCTCTCCCTTGATAAAGAGATCGACAAGAGGATTGGAAAATCAGCCTTCACACTCGCTCACCTCACCACACGAGTGTGGGAGAATCCCAAACTCTCGTCAAGATGATGATGGCAGTGTACAATGCCTGCGTCATCAGCACACTGCTCTATGGGAGTGAGACGTGGACAACATACGCCCGGCAGGAAAAGAGACTGAACTCCTTCCACTTGCGCTGCATTCGCCACATCCTGGACATATCCTGGCAGGACAAAGTGCCCAACACAGAAGTTCTGTCCCGCGACGGCCTTCCCTCCATGTTCACTCTACTCAGGCAGTGCAGGCTCCGCTGGCTAGGCCACGTTCACCGTATGGAGGATGGCAGAATCCCAAAAGACGTCCTCTACGGAGAACTGGCGACTGGCAGGAGAGACGTTGGCCGCCTACAGCTGCACTTTAGAGACGTCCGCAAGAGAGACTGTTACGTGTGGCCCTCGCGAGCCACACAATGAGAGCCGAGGGCGAGCCAGTGAGTTTGCGATGTTTTATTATTATAGGGAACAGGGAATAAGGAACACGGCCTCGTGGGGCCAAAAAGCACAAATACTCATGCAGGTGTACACACACAAATAATGCAGAACGACGAGCAGAGGACTGGTGCCGGGCGTAGGGGTTCCAGCCTTCGATGTGCTAAGTCACAGCCCCGAATGATCGGAGCTGCTCCTTCTTATACTCATTAGCAGCGCCTCAGCTGATGAGGGTTAATTGGACTCCAGCCATCCCGTAACTGACAGCTGGGAGCCCGCTGAGATACTGTCACAGAAATAACCAGGCTGAGGGGAATATGGTCTGAGCACCAGATGACACGGCGTCTCATCCCACGTGACAGAGACATGAAGGCCCTGGAGATCAACACAGAGCACTGGGAGGACCTTGCAACGGACCGCTCCAAATGGAGAGGCACCCTGACCAGACAGCTCAAGATGGGTGAAGAGAGCCTGACCGCTGCAGCAGATGAAAAAAGGACCCGCAGGAAGAACCGCCACAGACCCAGCAGCACGGAGACCACCCACAAGTGCGACCTGTGTGACAGGGACTGCCATTCGCGCATCGGCCTGTTCAGCCACAGGCGGTGCTGTTCCAGCAGAGTAGACATTTAGGATTCTCTTCCATGGTCATCATAGACCGACGGAGGCCGCCGCCGCCGAGTCTTCTGTTTTAAGCTACAAGTTTCTGTGTTGAACCAAAGAGTGAGAAATCTTTGATTAGACTTTTTTTTTCTTTTTTAAAGGGGCCACCATGTCTAGCGTCTGATGCAGAGAAGCTGTAACACTATCTACCATGCTATCAATTACAGAAGGAGCAAGAGTCCTGACTCTTTGTCAACTTGGCTACAGTACTGAAAAGAAACCTGGGATTATTCTTGTTCTCTTCTATTAATGCAGAATAATAACTTGTTCTAGCTTTTCTAAGAGATTTTTTATAAATTAAAAGATGATTTCTCCAAGCTAAATAGATTTCATCTAAATTAGTGGAGGGCCATTTTCTTTCTAATTGACGAGTCTTCTGTTTTAAGCTACAAGTTTCTGTGTTGAACCAAGGAGTTAGAAATCTCTGATTAGACTTTTTCTTTTTTAAGGGGGCCATCAAGTCTAGAGTCTGATGCAGAGAAGCTGTAACACTATTTACCATGCTATCAATTACAGAAGGAGTAAGCTCTCCATAGCTTATTTCCGTTGTGTTGACACATGGCATAGAGGAAACAATCTGCATAAATTTGGTAACAACATCATCTGAGAGGCATCTACTGTAGTAATATTTTTCTTTAGGAGCCAAATAGTCAGTAAAATCAAAGGTTAACAGACAATTGTCTGACAGTACAGGGTTATGAGGAGACACTACCAGATTTTCTATTTCTATGCCATATGTCAGAACAAGGTCCAACGTATGGTGGAGATAATGAGTAGAATTTCCTACTTTCTGAGAAAACCCCATCGAGTCTAATATTGAATTAAATGTCAAATTAAGGCAGTCACTATCTACATCCCCATGTATATTAAAGTCCCCTACTATAATTATTCTATCTGATTTCAGCACTAAATCAGCTAAGAATTCAGCAAATTCAGATAAAAATTCTGAGTAGGTTGATGGAGGACGATAAACTATGGCAAATAAAATTGGGTTTAGCCTAAAATTGCTCAAGTACAGAGGACCAGGCCCTCAAAGGAATTATAACATGTTTTTTGCTTTACATTAACTAGTAATTTGGAATGGTGAATTGTTGCTACTCTTCCTCCACGACCAGAACTTCTGGGATTTTGACAGTTTAAATAACCAGAGGGAGTTGATTCATTTAAACCAACATAATCCTCTTGCCCTAATCAAGTCTCTGTAAGGGATATTAAATCAGAACCAGAATCAGAATCAGAATGAGATTTATTGCCATTGTTCATGTAGTACACAAACTAGGAATTTGTCTCGGTGCAATGCTGCAACATTAAACATGGAGTAGCACTAAAGATAAAAAACTATGCATGCAATAAAAGGTAGAATATGAATAAGTAATACTAATCTATGCAATTTTTAAATATATTAACAAGCAGCAGATATTGTGGAGTTCCACATAGTGCAGTCGGTAGTGCAAAAAGAAAGCAGTGATAATTGTCATGAGTCCGGTTGAGCTGCTGTACGTAGTGCACGAGAGTCTAATAAGTCACTTAGTGTTCAGCAGTCTGATGGCAGAGGGGAAGAAGCTGTTCAAGTTGAGGGAGGTTTTAGTCTGAATGGACCGAAGTCTTCTGCCTGAGGGGAGGGGGGCAAACAGTGCATGTCCAGGGTGTGAAGGGTCAGCTATGATCCAACCTGCACACCTCCTGGTCCTGGAGATGTACAGGTCCTGGAGGGATGGGAGCTTGCAGCCGATCACCTTCTCAGCAGTGCGCACAACGCGCTGCAGTCTTAGTCTGTCCCTGGCGGTGGCTCCTGCGTACCACACGGTGATGGAGGTGGTGAGGATGGACTTGATGATGGCCGTGTAGAACTGCACCAACATCTTGGTGGGTAGCTTGAGCTTCCTCAGCTGCCGCAGGAAGAACATCCTCTGCTGGGCCTTTTTGATGAGGGAGCTGATGGTCTGCTCCCACTTGAGGTCCCGGGTGATGGTGGTGCCCAGGAAACGGAAGGAATCCGTAGTGGTGATGGGAGAGTCTGTGAGGGTAAGGGGGGGCAGAGGGGCTGTGACTTTTCTGAAGTCCACGATCATCTCCACTGTCTTCAGAGCGTTCAGCTGCAGGATGTTGTGGCTGCACCAGGACGCCAGCCGGGCCACCTCTCTCCTGTAGACGGACTCGTCACCGTTGGAGATGAGCCCGATGAGGGTGGTGTCGTCCGCAAACTTGATCAGCTTGACAGACTGGTGGCTAGAGGTGCAGGAGTTAGTGTACAGGGAGAAGAGCAGGGGGGAAAGTACACAGCCCTGGGGTGATCCGGTGCTGATGCTAACAGAGTCTGAGACAGTCTTTCCCAGCCGCACATGCTGCCTCCGGTCCGTCAGGAAGTCGGTGATCCACCTGCAGAGGGAGTCAGGTACGTTGAGCAGGGACAGCTTGTCCTGGAGCAGAGCGGGGCGGATGGTATTGAATGCAGAGCTGAAGTCCACAAAGAGGATCCTGACGTAGGTTCCCGAGGAGTCCAGGTGCTGCAGGATGGAGTGGAGGGCCAGGTTGACTGCATCGTCCACAGACCTGTTGGCTCTGTAGGCGAACTGCAGCGGGTCCAGGAGGGGAGTGGTGATGGTCTTGAGGTGGGGCAGGACCAGGTGCTCAAAGGACTTCATGACTACAGAGGTGAGTGCTACAGGTCTGTAGTCGTTAAGTCCAGTGATCCGTGGCTTCTTGGGGACAGGGACGATGGTAGAAGTTTTGAGGCAGGCCGGCACGTGGCATGACTTCAGGGAGGTGTTAAAAATGTCTGTAAAGACAGGAGTCAGCTCCTCCGCACAGTGTCTCAGGGTGGAGGGAGACACGCCGTTTGGACCGGGGGCCTTGCGTGGGTTCAGTCTGGAGAACTGTCTGTGCACATCCTGCTTGCTGATGGCAATGGCAGGGGGGAGGAGGAGGGGCCGCTTTTGATGAAGTGGGGACCATGGAGGCAGTGGCGCTGTGGGGAGGGGGGGAGTTGGACACAGCTGACAAGGTGTCAAAACGGGCATAGTGTTGGGACAGTCTTTGACAAAGGGCTTTGTCATCCTGTCCCTTAGAAGCCTGAGGGTGATAGTTGGTGATTTGCCTCAGTCCTCTCCACACAGAAGCAGAGTCGTTAGCAGTGAACTGCTGCTGGAGTCTCTCTGAATACACAGATTTAGCTCTCCTCAGCTCTCTGCTAAACCGGTATTTGACCTCCCTGTAGCAGTCTCTGTCTCCACTTTTCAACGCTGCTTCCTTCTACTTCCTGATCTGTCTGAGCTTAGCAGTGAACCAGGGCTTGTCATTGGAGTAACTCACCCTGGTGCACGATGGAAGAATGCTCTCCTCACAAAAGTGGATATATGAGGTCACAGTGTCCGTGTACTCATCCAGATCATGCGTGGCTCCTTTAAACATGTCCCAGTCAGTTATTTCCAAGCATGTGCGCAGCTCCTCCACAGCTTCACTGGTCCATTTCCTCGTAGTGCTCACAACAGGTTTTGTGAGCTTCAGTCTCTGTCTGTATATGGGAATCAGGTGGACCATCACGTGAACAGATAGCCCGAGCGCAGCGCGGGGAACAGCGCAATACGCGTCCTTAACTGTAGTGTAACAGTGATCCAGCGTGTTCTCTCCTCTGGTACAATCAATCTGAAGATCAATTAATAGATCATGGACTAGCAGAGACTTGGGAGTTAGAGACATAATATTTAATAAACCGCATTTAATTTTTAAATTATAAGGAGGAACAGAGGCCAAATCATTCAATTTAGAGGCTTCATGTTTAATTTGAGTTTTACCAATTTTTTGTTTAATCACTTTGGGATGCTTATATATTATATTTTTATTTACTTTGGAGGGAGCAGACAATGATTCTCTGTTGGGGAAGACAGGGGCTAAGTTGAGGGGTGGCGGATGAAGAGGAGCTGCAGAGAGGCGTGTAAGACTGCAACTCTGCTTCCTGGTCCCAACTCTGAGTTGTCAAGATTTTGGAAATTTGGATAAAAATGATGCCAGATTGTTCGATAAATGAGACGCACCATCCAAAGTGGGATGGACGCTGTCTCATCTAATAAGACCAGGTTTTCCCCAAAATGAGTTCCAATTGTCAATGTAGCCCACGTTGTTTGCAGGACACCACACAGACAGCCAGCGGTTGAAGGATGACGAGCGGCTAAACATGTCATCACTTGTCAGATTGGGGAGGGGCCCAGAGAATACTACAGAGGCAGACACTGTTTTCGCAAAGTCACACACCGATTCTACATTAAGTTTTGAGACTTCCGACTGCCAGAGTTGGACGTCATTAATGCCAGCGTGAATAACAGTTGTGGAGTATTTACTGCTACTTTTAGCCAGCATTTTCAAATTTGACTCAATGTCGCCTGCTCTGACCCCAGGAATGCATTTGACTATGGCCGCTGGAGTCTCTAGGTTCACGTTTCTGACTACAGAGTCGCCATTGATCAGAGTTTTTTCCTCAGTGGGTGTGTCGCTGAGCGGGGAAAAACGATTAGAAACATGAACAGGTTGGTGGTTAACCGGGGCTTTGCGGCTAGGCTTCCTTCTCACTGTCACCCACCCAGTCTTCTCGCTGCTAAGGAGGACCAGAGGACTGCTAACAGGCCGCCCTGTGCTAGGAAGCTCTGCTGCCGCTAAGGGACGTCCGTCATTATTAACTGGTGCAGACGGTGTTTCAGTGCAGCGGAGCAGGGATTCCAAATCAGACAACCTCGCCTCAAGTGTACATTTACCGTTATCACTAAAAGAGGCAGAGGTGTAGCTAAACATCTGACAGAGAGAGCACACCAGAGGAGGAGAGGAAAGAGAGCTAGTAGCCATAGCTAGTGGCTAACCCGAAGCTAACAAAAACATCGATGAAAGGTGAACAGAAGGATAAAGAGGGTGATTAGGTGACATTGAGTGTGCACACAAGTGCAAGAGGCTTGATAAACAGAAGTGAGAGCTGACGGTAGATGGAAAAAAGTGATTAAAATACAATTAAAGGTAGAATCCTCAGGAGAATGAGGAGAGCAAACCACAGACAGCCAACAACACAGGAAGTGACAATACGTTACCACAGGAAGCCACAGCACCACCTACTGGAGATCAGTCTTCTGATCTTCAGTTCTTGATAAAACACAGTGGACCAACACCAGCTGATGACACAGTTCCTCAAATCATCACTGACTGGAAACTTCACACTAAACCTCAAACCGCTTAGATTCTGTGCCTCTCCACTCTTTCTCCAGACTCTGGGACTTTGATTTCCAAATGAAATGCAAAATTTACTTTTATCTGAACAGAGGTCATCTGCTGGTGTTGGTCCACTGTGTTTTATCAAGACCAAAGTCAGCGCAGTCGTCTACCAGGAAATTTAAGAGCACTTCATACTTCCCCCTCTGCTTACAAGCTTTATGGAGAAGCTGATTTCATTTTCCAGCAGGTCTTGGCACCCCCACACACTGCCAAAAGTATCAAAACCTGGTTTAATGACCATGGCATCACTGTGTTTAATTGGCCAGCAAACTCTCCTGACCTAAACCCCATAGAGAATCTATGGAGGATTGTCAAGAGGAAGATGAGACACCAGACCCAACAATGCAGACAAGCTGAAGGTCACTATCAAAGCAACCTGGACCTTCATGACACCTCAGCAGAACCACAGGCTGATCACCTCCATGCCACGCCACATTGATGCAGCAATTAATCCAAAAGGAGCCTCGACCAAGTACTGAGTGGTACATGGACAGACTTTTCAGTCGGTCCACATTTGTATTTAAATTTTTTTTAATTAATTTTCAGAAACTGAATTTCAGGTTTTCATGGGCTGTAAACCATAATCATAAGATAAGCCTTTATTAGTCCCACAAAGGGAAATTTCAGGATTGCAACAGCACAGGGATAGCAACACTCAGAGCAACAATCAGAAGGCAAGAAAAAAAAGCAAGAGCAGCTAATATACATATGTACATATTACTATATATATATATATATATATATATATATATAGTAATATGTACATATGTACATACAGACAGTGCAGAGCATTGTAGCTGGATGGAATAAATATGTAAATATATAAACACACACAGTGCGGAGCATTGTAGCTAGATGGAATAAATATATAGATATATAAATATAAACACACCCAGTGCGGAGCATTGTAGCTAGATGGGATGAATCATCAAAATTAAAATAAATAAACACTTGAAATATATCACTCTCTGTGTAATGAATCTATATAATATATGGGTTTCACTTTCTGAACCTTGGTTCCAAGGTTGTCATAGCCAGGAGCAGCACTGGGGTTAAGCTCCCAGTCCTTATAAAATGCTCCTTATAGCGTGCATCTCGAAAAGCCTCTGACAACTAAGTCGAACTCCTAGCCTGCCCGTGTGGTTTAGTCTCTAAGCCCGGCGGAACTGCTTTTACTAATAGGACAAGGGGCGAGGGCTGATCTCTGGCGCCTTAAAACCAGATGCTTCGGGTAGATGGTGGCTTGTCAACCTGGGAAGGTAGCCCATCTAGGGGAAGGTAAACCCTGATTTCAAACCTCTGCTGCCTTGCGGCACACCCGGTCACGGGAAAGGCTTCGGGAGTCAACCCTGAGGAAAAATCCAGAGTTGGAGTCCCTAAGGCAGTTCTCTGTTGTGCTCAACATCGTTCTGGCAGCTACTGCGACGGCGCTGGTGCCAAACTGTAGCAGCCCTGCTGTTCCTTTGGATTCATCAGTGACGTGGAGAGGGGGGACATGCTGCATGGGCAACATCTTGTCCTCCATATCTTCCTGCCCAGGCTTGAATCCTACCAACGCCCAACGCTGGAAGGTAGAACATCGGATCACTGGAGAGGGCACTCCAGCTTCGCCTTTGGCGTAGACAAAACACGGGGAATGACAGTTACCGGTTATAAGCCACCATTCAATTGGCGTAGAGCGCGGTGCCAGGGGTTGTTCCCGACGGTGGGAGGGATCATCGGATCTCGCTGGACAGCTACCGCCCGCCTCAAGCTGGGCAGCCCCCAGCCAATAAGGTGTTGTCCCACCACAGCCTGCTTTCCACATTAGGTGCATGGGGATAAGGAGAAGTCTGAACGGCAGGCTGAGAACTTTTGCACCAGGCAAGACAAAAAAACAAAAGAGACCAACTCTAAAACTGGGAACTTGGAACGTCCGCACTATGATGACAGGACTCGCTGCTAACCTCAAGGACATCAACGACACCAGGAAGACTGCCATCATCAATAATGAGCTGAAGAGACTGGAAGTGGATATTGCCACTCTCCAGGAAACACGGTTGGCTGACGCAGGCACACTGAGAGAGAAGGACTACACATTCTACTGGCAGGGAAAGAGCAGTGACGAACACAGGGAACACGGAGTGGGCTTCGCAGTGAAGAACACCTTCCTGAAAATGGTGGAACCGGGCAGCAATGGCTCTGCACGACTCCTCACCCTCCGCCTCAACACCACTCAAGGCCCAGTAACCCTCGTCAGTGTGTATGCCCCAGCACTGGCAGCCACACCAGAGGCAAAAGACGAGTTCTACGAGAATCTCGCAACAACTGTCAGGATCATCCCCAGCTCTGAACAACTCATTCTCCTTGGAGACTTCAATGCCAGAGTGGGTGCTGACCACGACTCCTGGCCCTCCTGTCTTGGACCATTTGGCGTTGGCAGAATGAACGACAATGGACAGCGGCTGCTCGAGTTCGGCACTTATCACCATCTGTGCATCACAAACTCATTCTTCAAGACCAAGCCCCAACACAAGGTTTCCTGGCGACATCCGCGCTCAAGAACTGGCACCAGCTGGACTTGATCCTGACCAGGCACACCTCACTGAAGAACATGCTAATCACCCGTTTGTTCCAGAGTGCAGATTGCGACACAGACCATTCATTGGTGTGTTGCAAGGTCAAGCTGCAGCTGAAGAAATTCCATCGTGCTAGACAGCCTGGAAAGGCACGGATTGACACCAGCAAGATGGCCCAACCAGAACTTGTTGAGCGGTTTGCCTCCACCTTTGAGAAGGAACTTGGTGTACCACAAGAAGGAGAATCTGCAAAGCAGAAGTGGGAAGAGCTGCGAAACACCATCCACCACACAGCCTTGGCTACCTTTGGGAGGAAGACCTCAAAGTCACAGGACTGGTTTGATGCCAAGTTGACCGAGATGACCCCCGTCATTGAAGCCAAGCGCTCAGCTCTTACCGAGTACAAGAAGTACCCAAACGAGAAGAATCTCCAGATTCTCAGGGCTGCGAGAGGCAAAGTTAAGCAGACTGCTCGGCACTGTGCCAATGAGTACTGGACTCAGCTCAGCCAAGACATTCAAACCGCTGCCATAACAGGGAACATCCGTGGTATGTACAATGGCATCAAGAAAGCACTTGGTCCGGCTCAGAGCAAGACGGCCCCCCTCAAATCTTCCACTGGGAAGATGATCACAGAAAAGAACAAGCAGATAGAGAGATGGGTGGAGCACTACTCCGACCTCTACTCCAGACAGAACACCGTGACACCGTCAGCCCTTGATGCCATCGACTGCCTGCCATCTATGGATGAACTTGACTCTGAGCCAACCATCGACGAACTCAGCAAGGCCATTGATAGCTTGGTCGCTGGCAAGGCACCCGGCAATGACGGCATACCCCCCGACCTGATCAAGCACTGCAAGACTGCCCTACTGCTGCCATTGCATGACGTCCTCTGCCAGTGCTGGAAGGAAGGTGCCATACCACAGGACATGAGGGACGCCAAGATCATCACCCTCTACAAAAACAAAGGGGAGAGAAGCGACTGCAACAACTACAGGGGCATCTCCCTCCTCAGCGTTGTTGGCAAAGTCTACGCACGAGTTGTTCTCATTCGTCTACAGAAGCTTGCCAAACATGTCTACCCCGAGTCTCAGTGTGGCTTCCGCGCTGAGCGATCGACGGTAGACATGATATTCTCCATCCGCCAACTCCAGGAGAAATGCAGAGAACAGAACATGCCCCTGTACGTCGCCTTCATCGACCTCACCAAAGCGTTCGATCTGGTCAGCAGAGAGGGCCTTTTCAAGATCCTGCCAAAGATAGGATGCCCACCAAAGTTGCAAAGCCTCATCGAATCGTTTCACACAAACATGCAGGGGATAGTGCAGCACGACGGCAACATCTCAGAGCCATTCAACATACGCAGCAGAGTGAAACAGGGATGTGTACGTGCGCCAACCCTCTTTGGGATTTTCTTTGCTATGATCCTGAGGCATGCCTTCAGCACAGCAACAGAGGGAATCTATCTGCATACAAAATCTGACGGCAGGCTTTTCAACCTCGCCCGCCTGAAAGCCAGAACCAAAGTACGTGAGGCTCTAATCAGAGACGTGCTGTTCGCAGACGACGCTGCAGTCGTGACCCACACACAGCTGGAGCTTCAGACTCTGATGGACCGCTTCTCCCAGGCATGCAAGGACTTCGGGCTTACCATCAGCCTGAAGAAGACTAACATCTTGGCGCAAGGCACGGAAGCACCACCAACCATCACCATCAATGACTACGAGCTGGAGGTCATGAATCAGTTCATGTACCTGGGGTCCACGATCAGCAGCAACCTCTCCCTTGATACAGAGATCGACAAGAGGATTGGAAAATAAGCCTCCACACTCGCTCGCCTCACCACACGAGTGTGGGAGAATCCCAAACTCTCTGTCAAGACAAAGATGGCAGTGTACAATGCCTGCGTCATCAGCACACTGCTCTATGGGAGTGAGACGTGGACGACATACGCCCGGCAGGAAAAGAGACTGAACTCCTTCCACTTGCGCTGCATTCACCGCATCCTGGACATATCCTGGCAGGACAAAGTGCCCAACACAGAAGTTCTGTCCCACGCCGGCCTCCCCTCCATGTTCACTCTACTCAGGCAGCGCAGGCTCCGCTGGCTAGGCCACGTTCACCGTATGGAGGATGGCAGAATCCCCAAAGATGTCCTCTATCGAGAACTGGCGATTGGCAGGAGAGACGTTGGCCGCCCACAGCTGCGCTTTAGAGACGTCTGCAAGAGAGACATGAAGGCCCTGGAGATCAACACAGAGCGCTGGGAGGACCTTGCAAAGGACCGCTCCCAATGGAGAGGCACCCTGACCAGACAGCTCAAGGCGGGTCAAGAGAGAATGACTGCTGCAGCAGATGAAAAAAGGACCCGCAGGAAGAACCGCCACAGCTCCAGCAGCACGGAGACCACCCACAAGTGTGACCTGTGTGACAGGGACTGCCATTCGCGCATCGGCCTGTTCAGCCACAGGCGGTGCTGTTTCAGCAGAGTAGACGTTTAGGATTCTCTTCCATGGTCATCATAGACCGACGGAGGCTGACGACATCACTTTCTGAAATGAGTGACAAAAAATATTGAACTTTTTCATGATATTCTAATTTTTTGAGATGTACCTGTAGCTTACTTCCGTTGTGTTGACACGTGGCATAGAGGAAACAATCTGCTTAAATTTGGTTACAACATCATCTGAGAGGCATCTGCTGTCGTAATATTTTTCTTTTAGAGCCAAATTGTCGGAAATAGTAAAATCAAAGGTTAACAGACAATGGTCTGACATTACAGGGTTATGAGGAGACACTACAATGGGAATTAGGACCGCGAAGCGTGCCTATGCGGAGAAAATCCAGGGATATCTCTGTGACACTAGGAACACCAAGCAGATGTGGCAGGGAGTTCGGACACTGATGGGCTATAAGTCTAGGCAGGGGGTCGATGATGACGACGCTTCGCTTCCAGACAGGCTCAACGACTTCTTTGCACGTTTTGAAGCTTAAAACCTAACAATCAGAGGGAGGGCTGGCCCATCTCCACCATCGGTCGGACCAGCTTTTACCATCAACACAGCGGACACACGGAGGACCCTAACCAGGGTCAACCCACGTAAAGCTGCAGGTCGGGACAACATCCCGGGACGTGTGCTCCGAGACTGCGCGAGCGAGTTGGCGGATGTACTGACTGACATTTATAAGATCTCCCTGAGTCAGGCCATCGTTCCCAGATGCTTCAAGACCTCTACCATAGTACCGGTGGCAAAGAAACCAGTTGTGTCTTGTCTGAATGACTATCGTCCTGTTGCACTGATACCAATTGTGATGAAGTGTTTTGAACGGTTTGTCAAACCACACATTACAGCCTGCCTCCCTGCATCACATGACCCGCTCCAGTTTGCATATCATTCAAACTGCTCCACAGAGGATGCTATAGTCACCACCCTGCACTCTGTCATCACCCACCTGGATCAGAAAGACACCTACGCCGGACTCCTGTACATTGATTTCACTTCATCATTCAACACCATTATTCCCCCTCATGGATCGTCACCTTATCGTGGTGGGGGGGTTTGCGTGCCCCAGTGATCCCAGGAGCTATGTTGTCCGGGGCAATTTGCCTCTGATAGGGTCTCCCAAGACAAACTGGTCCTGGGTGAAAGGCCAGACTAAGAACGATCCAACAGACTCTCATGATAAATTGTATATCAAGGATTCAGTGTACCCCACCCGGTATGGGGTTACCAGGGCCCCACCCTGGAGCCAGGCCTGGGGGGGGGGGCTCGAAGGCTAGCGTCTGGTGGCCGGGTTTCCACCCATGGGACCCGGCCGGGCTCAGCCCGAAGGAGTTACATGGGTCCGCCCTCCAGTGGGTTCACCACCTGCAGGAGGGATCATGGGGGTCTGGTGCTATGTGGATTAGGTGGCGGTCAAAGGTGGAGACCTTGGCGGACTGATCCCAAGCTTTCTAAACTGGCTTTTGGTACGTGGAATGTCACCTCTCTGGTGGGGAAGGAGCCTGAGCTGGTGTACGAGGTTGAGCGATACCGGCTAGATATAGTCGGCCTCACCTCAACACACAGCTCCGGTTCCGGAACCAGTCTCCTGGAGAGGGGCTGGAGCTTGGCCTTTTCTGGAGTTGCCTCGGGCGAGAGGCGACGAGCAGGGGTGGGTATTCTTGTATCGCCCCACCTTGCTGCCTCTATATTGGAGTTTCCCCCGGTGGACGAAAGGGTTGCTTCCCTGCGCCTTCGGGTTGGGAAACAGGTCCTGACCATCATTTGTGCCAATGCACCAAATGATGTTTCAGAGTACCCACCCTTTTTGGAGTCTGTGACTGGGGTGCTGGAGGGTGCTCCTCCTGGAGACTCCATTGTCCTACTGGGGGACTTCAATGCGCACGTGGGCAACGACAGTGAAACCTGGAGGGGGGTGATTGGGAGGAACGGCCTGCCCGATCTGAACCCGAGTGGTGTTCAGTTATTGGACTTCTGTGCTAACCACAGTCTGTCCATAACGAACACCATGTTTAAGCATAAGGGTGTCCATATGTGCACCTGGCACCAGGACACCCTAGGTCGCAGGTCGATGATCGATTTTGTTATCGTATCATCAGACCTGCGACCGTATGTCTTGGACACCCGAGTAAAGAGAGGTGCAGAGCTGTCAACTGATCACCACCTGGTGGTGAGTTGGATCCGATGGCAGGGGAGGAAGCCATTCAGACCTGGTAGACCCAAACGTATAGTGAGGGTGTGCTGGGAGCGTCTGGCTGAGGCCCCTGTCCGGGAGGTCTTCAACTCCCACCTCCGGAAGAACTTCAACCACGAGGGAGTCTGGAGACATGGAGTCTGAATGGGCCATGTTCTCCACCTCTGTTATTGAAGCGGCGGCCCAGAGCTGCGGCCGCAAGGTGATCGGTGCATCTCGTGGTGGCAACCCCCGAACCAAGTGGTGGACACCAGTGGTGAGGGGGGCCATTAAGCTGAAGAAGGAGTCCTATCAAGCTTGGTTGGCTTGTGGGACTCCCAAAGCAGCTGAGGTGTACCGGCAGGCCAAGCGGAGTGCAGCTCGAGTGGTTGCTGAAGCAAAAACCCGGGTATGGGATGAATTCGGTGAGGCCATGGAACAAGACTTTCGGTCGGCTTCAAAGAGATTCTGGCAAACTGTTCGGCGGCTCAGGAGGGGAAAGTAGCTCCCCGTCCACACTGTGTATGGTGCGGATGGGACACTGTTGACTTCAACTGGGGATATCGTCGGGCGGTGGAAGGAATACTTCGAGGATCTCCTCAATCCCACTGATACGCCTTCCACAGAGGAAGCAGGGTTTGGGGATGAGGGGGATGACTCGCCTATCACAGGGGCTGAGGTCACCAAGGTGGTTAAAAATCTCCTTGGTGGCCGGGCCCCGGGGGTGGACGAGATTCGCCCCGAGTACCTCAAGGCCCTGGATGTTGTTGGGTTGTCATGGTTGACACACCTCTGCAACATTGCGTGGAGGTCGGGGGCAGTGCCTTTGGCATGGCAAACTGGGGTGGTGGTTCCTCTCTTCAAAAAAGGGGACCAGAGGGTGTGCTCCAACTTTAGAGGGATCACACTCCTCAGCCTCCCTGGGAAGGTCTATGCCAAGGTACTGGAGAGGAGAGTCCGGCCGTTGGTCGAACCTCGGATTCAGGAGGAGCAATGTGGTTTTCGTCCTGGCCGTGGCACATCGGACCAGCTCTTTACCTTCTCGAGAATTCTTGAGGGTTCGTGGGAGTTTGCCCAACTAGTTTACATGTGTTTTGTGGACTTGGAGAAGGCATTTGACCGCGTCCCTCGTGGATTTTTGTGGGGGGTGCTTCGGGAGTATGGGGTATCGGGCTTGTTGTTACGAGCTATTCGGTCTCTGTACGACCGTTGTGAGAGTTTAGTTCGTATTGCCAACACTCGGTCGGAGTCATTCCCAGTGAGAGTTGGACTCCGCCAGGGCTGCCCTTTGTCACCGATCCTGTTCATAATTTTTATGGACAGGATTTCTAGGCGCAGCCAGGAAATGGTGGGTGTCATGCTTGGTGACCACAGGATCTCATCTCTGTTATTTGCAGATGATGTTGTCCTGTTGGCTTCATCCAGCAATGACCTACAGCTCTTGCTGGGACGGTTTGCCGCTGAGTGTGAAGCGGCTGGGATGAGAATCAGCACCTCCAAGTCCGAGTCCATGGTCCTCAGCCGGAAAAAGGTGGATTGTCCTCTCCGGGTTGGGGACAGGCTCCTGCCCCAAGTGGAGGAGTTTAAGTATCTTGGGGTCTTGTTCACGAGTGAGGGGAAAATGGAGCGAGAGATCGACAGACGGATTGGAGCAGCATCTGCAGTGATGCCGATGCTGTACCGGTCTGTTGTGGTGAAGAGGGAGCTTAGTTCTAAGGCAAAGCTGTCGATTTACCAGTCAATCTACGTTCCTACTCTCACCTATGGTCACGAGCTTTGGGTAATGACTGAAAGAACGAGATCGCGGATACAAGCGGCTGAAATAAGCTTTCTCCGTAGGATTGCTGGACTCACCCTCAGAGATAGGGTGAGGAGCTCAGCCATCCGGGAGAGGCTCAGAGTAGAACCGCTGCTCCTCCACATTGAAAGGAGTCAGTTGAGGTGGTATGGGCATCTGATTAGGATGCCTCCTGGACGCCTCCCAGTTGAGGTGTTTCAGGCACGTCCCACTGGGAGGAGACCCCGGGGCAGACCCAGGACTCGGTGGAGAGACTATGTCTCCCAGCTGGTCTGGGAACGCCTTGGTATCCCCTCTGAAGAGCTGGAGCAGGTGGCTGGGGAGAGGGAAGTCTGGGCTTCTCTGCTTGAACTGCTGCCTCCGCGACCCGGACTTCCGGAAAAGCGGTAGAAGATGGATGGATGGATGGATATTCCCCAGAGACTGATGGAGAAATTACTCCTTCTTGGTCTGAACACCGCCACATGTCTCTGGATCCTGGATTTCCTGACTGAGAGACCTCAGTCTGTCTGGGTTGGAAACAACATCTCCAACTCTGTCACGCTGAGCACCGGATCCCCTCAAGGCTGCGTACTCAGTCCACTGTTATTTACACTTCTAACACATGACTGTGTATCCAGACATGAGGGGAACCATTTTATTAAGTTTGCAGACGACACCATGGTGGTGGGATTTATTCAGAGGGATGAGGAATCAATGTACAGGGAAGAAGTTAGAGACCTGGAGGGCTGGTGCAGGGAGAACAATCTGGTGCTCAACGTGGACAAAACAAAGGAGATGATTATCGACTTCCGGCGGTCACAGCCTTAACATGTCCCCCTCAGCATCGGCGGCCATTTAGTGGAGAGTGTGGAGAACATCAAGTTCATCGGAGTGCAGATCTCGTAGGACCTGACCTGGAGCAAGAATTCTTTGGGGGTCAGGAAAGACTGCACTTCTTGAGGAAACTCAAACAGGCCTCTCTCCCCATCTGCATCCTCAGGACCTTCTACAGAGGTGTGGTGGAGAGTGTTCTGACGTACTGCATTGCTACATGGTACTCCAGCTGCAGTATGTCAGACAAAAAAGCCCTGCAGAGGATAGTTAAGGGAGCTGAGAGGGTAATTGGAGTCTCCCTCCCCTCTGTCCAAGAACTTTTTCAGAACCGTTGTAGGAGCAGGGCACTGAACATTGTCAAGGACCATTCTCACCCTCTGCATAAACATTTGGAACTTCTGCCATCTGGCAAACGATTCCGGAGCATCAGAGGCAGAACCACCAGACTGATTAACAGCTTCCTTCCACAAGCTCTTAAGATGCTGAACAGCTGATCCGGAATCTCTCATACACACTACTGCACCTACGGACATTATGTATATATTTGCATATTATAGTTCTGGTTAGTTTTTCAAGTATGTCTCAGGGATGTGTGAATGGATGTGGTGGGGTGGGGGGGTGAAGATATGTGTGAGTGTGTCTTAAATCATGTTTTTTTACTTTATGGATGCCGAGAGAAACGCAATTTCATCTTGCCTGCACTACAGTTGTATGTACAACAATATGACAATAAAGGTTGATTTGATTTGATTTGATTTGATTTTGACTATCAGATTTTCTATTTCTATGCCATATGTCAGAACAAGGTCCAACGTATGATGGAGAATATGGGAAGAATTTCCTACTTTCTGAGAAAACCCCATTGAGTCTAATATTGAATTAAATGCCAAATTAAGGCAACACTACCTATATCTACATGTATATTAAAGTCCCCTACTATAATTATTAAATAAATCTGCTAAGAATTTTGCAAATTCGGATAAAAAAAACTCTGAGTAGGTTGAGGGAGGATGATAAACTTTCAAATAAAATTGGGTTTACCAAAAATTGCTAACATGCCCAGTACTGAGGACCAGGCCCTCAAAGGAATTAAAACATGTTTTTTACTTTACATTAAATAGTAATTTGGAATGGTAAATCGATTCTACTCCTCCTCCATGACCAGAACTTCTGGGATTTTAACAGTTTAAATAACCAGAAGGAGTTGATTCACTGAAACCAACATAATCCTCTTGTCCTAACCAAGTCTCTGTAAGGGATATTAAATCAATCTGATGATCAGTCCCACTCTCCCCAGCCATCCTGCCATTGCATCCTTGGGCAAGACACTTTACCCACCTCTCCTCCAGTGTCCATGACACCGGGTATAAATGTGTATAAATATTTGGTAGTGGCCGAAGAGGCCGTTGGTGTGGATTGGCAGCCATGTTTCCATCAGTCTTCCCCAGGGCAGCTGTGGCTACAGTCGTAGCTTACCACTACCCTTGTCTGTCTGGAGTGAATGAATAATGGATCCATTGTAAAGTGTCTTTGAGTGTCTATGAAAAAGTCCTATATAAATCTGATGCATTATTATTATTATTATTATTATTATTATTATTATTATTATTATTATTATTATTATTATTATTATTATTATTATTATCAAACATGAGTCAATGAACAAAGGGCCAGGAGAATACTTATGATAATAATGACAAAAAACACAACTTAAAGCGTGGGACATGTTCACTAACCATTTCTCCCATGACAGTATTCACAAATTTATACATGTAAATTAGGTAAAAATTTGAAAGAAAACATTCGTCGGCTTCCGTCGGTCTATGATGACCATGGAAGAGAATCCTAAACCTCTACTCTGCTGGAACAGCACCGCCTGTGGCTGAACAGGCCGATGCGCACCGGTGTTCTACCTTCCAGCGCTGGGCGTTGGTAGGATTCAAGCCTGGGCAGGAAGATATGGAGGACAAGATGTTACCCATGCAGCATGTCCCCCCTCTCCACATCACTGATGAATCCAATGGAACAGCAGGGCTGCTATAGTTTGGCACCAGCGCCGTTGCAGGAGCTTCCAGAACAATGTTGAGTACAACAGAGAACTGCCTTAGGGGATCCGACTCCGGATTTTTCCTCCTCTAAGCCGGGCTTAGAGACTAAACCACACGGGCAGGCTAGGAGTTGGACTTAGTTGTCAGAGGCTTTTCGAGACGCACGCCGTAAGGAGCATTTTATGAGCACTGGGAGCTTAACCCCATTGCCGCTCCTGGCTATGACAACCTTGGAACCAGGTAAAAATTTGAAAGAAAAAATGTGCTAAAATATGGTAAAAAGGCCAACTTAAAATTTTCAAAAAAAGCTTCAAATGACAATTAGATAGAATTAAAAAGAAAAATGTATCCAGCATCCAGATAAACATTGTAAATTTACAAAAAAAAAACCCTGCAACTTGATGAGCAAAAAGTTGCAATTTTTTTTTAGAAAAAATGGGCAAATCTATGACAAAGAAGTTGAAAGTGTATGGGAAAAAGTTTTAAAATTTGTAAGCCAAGCCAAAAAAGCCAAGCCAAGTCAGGCTAAGCTAAGCTCAGCTAAGCTAAGATAAGATAAGATAAGATAAGATAAGATAAGATAAGATAAGATAAATGTGATTGACACCACTTTAAAAGAAGATCGGGTTAGGGGGGAACCCTCGGAAGACTCATGACATTGGAACTCATGTGTCTGTGTATGATTCGTGAAGATGTGGAAAACATCTACCTGTTTTGGCTTTACAACCACAGGATTTTCTGCTGATTGGCTCTGGAGTTTTCCTGGTGTATCGAAAATTTAACTGGAAGAGCTAATCAAAATGTGGACCCGGCGTAGCTGCTTCTTCAACAATTCGACCAGATGGGGCACTGATAGCGGCAAATGACCAACATGGAATTTACCATCTGCATGCATTGTAGAGAGATGGACTCTACGGACATGTTTATCTGTGTTTAGAGGGGGAAACATCTGGAATCGTCGCTTCGTGCTCTCCAGGGAATGATTTTTTAAGCCTGTATGGAAATTATGAAGCACAATTGCATGAGAGAGGAAAATTCTACGCTCTGAGTGCACTGTGCAGATTTGACCTTGTTGTGGTGCCCTGTTTACATTCCTCCTCGATGAAGATAAGGCTTGAAGAGGTGGCTGGCTTCTCTCTTAACCCAAACATCGACAAACAATGGCTGTTGTTGTGCAGATCGAGCTCCTCAAGGACAGCGCTATCATGTGTTTACAGAACTTGCCACCTGCATGAGAAGAGATAAACTCTGGACATGCCGTGTAGAACACATGACTATCCGTTGCCAGGGGGTGCCCTCTGCTGTTCACCAGCAATTGACACACCTCCACACTGCATCACACACTGATCATATGCTGACTACATACACTGGTCTCTCTCGCTTTGTCATTGTGTGATCTATTGTCTGCTAATTGTGCATTTGAGAGTTTTTTTCTTGTAATCACAATTTTGGTCATAAAATGAGTTTTATTTTGATCAACAATGCTTTTTTCTCTCTGCCTATTGTGTTTTTTTTCCCTACCCCCCTCCCCCTCTTTACCCCCCACTGTTCGACTGGCGCCTTCCGGCTGCCCCGGCTATGGGATGCGCTTACAAGGAGCGCGCCCAATGTCAAGTCAAATTTCAATTCTCCTGTATGTATTACGTATGGTAGTATTGACAATAAACCTTATTCATCATCATCATCTTCATAAGATAAGATAAGCTAAGCTAAGATAATGTTGTAAGATGTGTCTGGAGCATGTGTTTAGATAGGGCAGCTCAGTACGTGAACGTGAGTGAGTGAGTGCGTGCGCGCAGCCCAGGCGCCCCCCCCCCCCCCCGGGTGTGTGTGGAATGACCCCGAGAGCGAAGGGTATGTGTGATTTGGTGCGGATGAGACAAGAGAGAGCGAGGCGACCGGAGCAGGTAGAAATTGTTGCTAATAACAGTGTAGTCTGTGAATAAAGCCCCAACGCTTCAGCAAAACAGCCTGTGTTTCTGTGCACCACAATACCGTTTTTAACAAGTGTGAGGTTACTCGGGAGTTGACCCCGGAGGAAGAGCTGTCTCCGGCCCTGGAGAAGATAGATCTCCCCTGCGTCCCCCAACCACGGTTAGGAGACGAAAGGCAGGAACGGTCAACAATAAAATAAGATAAGATAAGATAAAAAAGGCCAGCAGAGGATGTTCTTCCTGCGGCAGCTGAGGAAGCTCAAGCTACCCACCAAGATGTTAGTGCAGTTCTACACGGCCATCATCGAGTCCATCCTCACCACCTCCATAACCGTGTGGTACGCAGGAGCCACTGCCAGGGACAGACTAAGGCTGCAGCGCGTCGTGCGCACTGCTGAGAAGGTGATCGGCTGCAAGCTCCCATCTCTCCAGGATCTATACATCCCCAGGACCCGGAGGCGTGCTGGCTGGATCATAGCCGATCCTTCACACCCTGGTCACGTACTGTTTGCCCCTCTCCCCTCAGGTAGAAGACTTCGGTCCATTCAGACTAAAACCTCCCATCACATGAGCAGCTTCTTCCCCTCTGCCATCAGACTGCTGAACACTAAGTGACTTATTGACTCTCGTGCACTATGTACAGCAGCTCAACCAGACTCGTGTCAATCATCACTGTTTTCTTTTTGCATTACCGACTGCACTATATGGTATCTCCACAATATCTGCTGCTCGCTAATATATTTAAAACTGCTGACTAGTATTACTCATTCTTATTCAACACTTTATTGCATGTATAGTTTTTATTTCTTTATTTTATCATGTTTAATGTTGCAGCATTGCACCGAGACAAATTCCTAGTTTGTGTACTACATGAACAATGGCAATAAATCTGATTCTGATTCTGATTCTGAAAAAGATAAGATAAGATAAGCCTTTATTAGTCCCACAATGGGAAAATTCCAGGATTGCAGCAGCAAAGGGATAGCAACACTCAGAGCAATAGTTAATAAGATAAGGACTGGTTAGCCATAGCAGTAAATGAATATACATATGTACACAGATATATACATAGTGCAGCAGCATTGCAGCTAGATGGAATAAACATCATTACAGTTTGTTAAATTACCCTGTAGAATATAAACATGTACCCAGACAGTATATTTCATATTTGAATCAGCTGTGTTGTTGTCACCCTCAGTAATGATTGTTTCTGTCTTAGTTGTGTATTGGAGGGGACGATCTCTATTGTGCAGAGATGTGATGATTAATACGACCTCTATGAGCAGGTCTGGTTAGGTTATAAAGTCTGACAGCTGTAGGTAGGAAGGACCTGTGGAACCTCTCCATTGTGCACCTAGGATGGTACAGCCTACAGCTAAATGAGCTCCTCAATGCTTTCAGCATGTCCTGTATGAGGTGGGACTCGGACTCCAGCAGAGATGACAGCTTAGCCACCATCCTCCTCCCTCCTATCTCCTCCACTGGGTTGAGGCGTTTCCCCATTACAGAGCTAGCTTTTTTGATCAGCCCTTTTAGTCTCTTCCTGTCAGCTGCCATGATGCCGCTGCCCCAGCAGACCACTCCAAATGTGATGGCTGATGCCACCACCGAATTGTAGAAGGTCTTCAGTAGTGCCCCCTGCACTCCAAAAGTCCTGAGTCTCCTCAGGAGGAACATTCTGCGCTGCCCCTTCCTGTAGAGCACGTTGGTACCGGATGGCACCTAGTACCGGATGCTAATGTGGACCTGCTAGGATTCACTGCTGTGAGAGACGACAGAGACACTAAGGCTAGCGGGAAAAGAAAGGGTGGGGGACTCATCATGTATGTTAACAATCGCTGGTGTAACCCAGGTCATATCTCTGTAAAGACAATCTCATGTTGCCGGGATCTCGAGCTGCTAGCTGTTAGCCTGCGGCCATATTACTTGCCGAGAGAGTACAGTCACGTGATCACCGTCTGTGTTTACATCCCTCCGAGAGCAGACGCAGCCACTGCCTGTGAAAAAATCCATTCAGTCACAGCAAGGCTGCAGACACAGCACCCTGAGGCTCTCATGAACATCTCTGGGGACTTTAACCATGTAACTTTGGATGCTACTTTGGCTGTTTTTAATCAAATTGTAGACTGTCCGACTAGAAACAACAGGACAATTGATCTGCTGTATGTTAATGTACAGGATGCATACAGAGCGACCCCCCTTCCCCCGCTAGGGAAGTCTGATCACACCCTGGTTTATCTACAGCCACTGTATATTTCCCTGGTTCAAAAGCAACCTGTGACTACTCGATCAGTCAGGAGATGGTCCCCTGAGAAGGAAAGTGCATTGAGAGACTGTTTTAACACCACAGCCTGGGATGTGCTGATGGACCCGCATGGTGAGGACATAGAGGGGCTGACACACTGTTTGACGGATTACCTGAACTTCTGTACAGACGTGATCTTCCCTGTCAAGACTGTCCGTTGCTACCCTAATAACAAGCCATGGGTAACACAGGAAGTCAAAATGGTCCTCAACAAGAAGAAGGCTGCTTTTAGGAGCAGAGACAGGGAGGCCATGAAGGCAGCACAGCAGGAGGTGAAATACTGTATGAAGGAAGCCAAGAACAGCTATAGGAGAAAGGTGGAGCAGAAGCTGAGGGAAAACAACATGAGGGAGGTCTGGGAAGGTGTGAGGACCATCACAGGTCTCAACACAAAGACCAGAGTTGTTGAGGGGACAATAGAGAGGGCAAATGAACTGAATGATTTTTTCAACAGGTTCAACCAGCCTTTGCCCTTGCCCCTCCCACCCCCGCCCTCATTACAGCCACGCCCCCCTCCCCTCCACACACCTCCCCCCAAATATTGCAACCCCCCCTCCTCCTCCTCTACATCAGAATGACCCTTGCCATTTATTACCACAGAACAGGTCAGACGGCAGCTGAGGAAGCTCCGACTCAGGAAAGCTGCAGGCCCGGACAAAGTGTGTCCAAGAGTATTGAAGACCTGCGCTGCAGAACTGGGGGAACCACTACAACGGATCTTCAACCTCAGCCTGCAGATTGGGAGAGTGCCCACTCTTTGGAAGACATCCCGCATCATTCCAGTTCCGAAAAAGAACCGGCCCAGCGAGCTGAATGACTGCCGACCAGTGGCACTCACCTCACATCTGATGAAGACGTTGGAGCGGCTCTTCCTCAGCCTCCTCAGACCCCAGGTGCAACACGCCCAGGACCTCCTGCAGTTTGCGTACCAACCAGGTGTCGGTGTGGAGGATGCCATCCTCTACCTGCTTCATCGAGCCCACTCCCATCTGGATAAGGGAAGTGGCACAGTGAGGATCCTCTTTTTGGATTTCTCCAGTGCCTTCAATACCATTCGGCCTCCTTTGCTTCGAGATAAATTAAGCAAGATGGGAGTGGACTCCCACCTGGTGGACTGGATCTCCGACTACTTCACTGGCAGACCACAATATGTCGGGCTGAAGGTTATTACGTCTGACACCGTTGTCTGCAGCACTGGAGCCCCCCAGGGCACAGTATTGGCCCCTCTTCTCTTCACCCTGTACACCTCGGACTTCTGCTACAACTCGGAGCTGTGTCATATTCAGAAGTATGCCGACGACACAGCCATTGTTGGGTTTATCAGGGATGACAGAGAGGAGGAGTATCGGAGACTGGTAGGGGACTTTGCTGCATGGTGCCACACTAACCACCTACAGCTCAACACCTCTAAGACGAAGGAGCTGGTTATTGATTTTGGGAGGTCTAGACCAAGACCTCAACCAGTCCTGTTAGAGGGAGCTGAGGTGGACGTTGTGGATTCATACAAATACTGTATCTTGGGTTGTGGTTGGATAATAAATTGGATTGGACAACATACATTAGCCACTTGTATGGGAAGACACAAAGTAGGATGTACTTCCTAAGGAGATTGCGGTCCTTCAACATCTGCAGCAAACTTCTGCGGATGTTTTACCAGTCTGTGGTTGCCAGCATCCTCTTTACTCCGTGGTGTGCTGTGGGGGCAGTATATCCAAGAGGGATGCGTCCAGACTGGATAAACTGATCAGGCGGGCCGGCTCTGTGGTCGGCGCGAAGCTGGACACCCTGGTGACGGCGGCAGAGATGAGGACTCTGGATAAACTGTTGGATATAATGGACAATGTCAGCCACCCTCTGCACACCGTCATCAGTGACCACAGGAGCCTGTTCAGTGAAAGACTGCTCCTTCCCAAGTGTCGGAACAACAGGCTCAAGAACTCTTTTGTCCACCATGCCATCACACTCTATAACTCCTCACTTGGGGGGGAGGGGACATAGAGTACAGAGGACAGTAGGGCATTCACAGTGCAATAACCTTAACTTAACCATACTTGTACAAGCCATATTTAGCCTTGCATTTGTATTGTGTATATTAAGTGTTTATTTTTTTCTTTTTTGCTTTTCTGATCTGTATGCTCCTTTTATGTGCTGCTGGAAATTTTAAATTTCCCAGAGGGAGTCATCCCAAAGGGATTAATAAAGTTAAGTCTAAGTCTAAGTCTAAGTCTAAGTGTTGTGTGACCAGTCCAGTTTATTGTTCAGGTGAACACCCATGTACTTGTAAGATGTCACCATCTCAATGTCTGTTCCCTTGATGTTTACTGGTGCTGCGGAGGGTTGTTCTTGCCTACGGCAGTCCACCACCCTTTCCTTAGTTTTCCTTGTATTGATCTGGAGGCAGTTCCGTTGGTTCCTGTCCACGAAGTCCTGGATAAGTCCTCTGTACTCCACATCATCCCAGTCAGAGGTGAGGCCAACAATTGCAGTCATCGGAGAACTTTTGTAGATGGCAGTGTGGTGTGTTGTGTGAAAAGTCAGCAGTGTAGAGAGTGAACAGGAAGGGAGCCAGAACTGTTCCCTGGAGGCCCCCTACTGCAGATGATGGTGTCAGACACACAATGCTGGATCCTCACAAACTGTGGTCGGTCTGTGAGGTAGTCCAGGAGCCACGATGACAGGTGCTGGTCTACCTCTGCACACAGCAGCTTATCCCTCAGGATCACTGGTTGGATGTGTTATGTCCATAACTGAGTTAAAGTAAAAACACTCAGTTGCTGCAGTTTTATGGAGCTTTATTACATGCAGTGTCAAGTATATACACAGGCTTATGGCACACGCCCGCTGACCAGGTGGCTCCATGACGAAAGAGGCAGAGCCTCTTCCGCCCACTCCTTTATACCATGGGCGGTGTCACCACCGGAAACCGGCAGTAGCCACCCCAGTCTAACCCATGACCAACCCCGCCACCATCTTGCTCATCATCATCATAACAGTCTGTCGGGGGCGACAATGACTGTTTCATTTAGGTCTGATCAGATTCCTCCATGCAGCTCTGTCCTTCGCCCTCCGTTGCCAGGAGCTCCTGACCTTGTTAACCCGGGTGACGTCCGAGCCAGTATGAGTTGCTTTCTGACTGACCATTTCATGAAACTCCTTGTTTCAGTATTGAAACTCCTTGTTTGAATACCGCTAGCTTTTGCTGGACTAGCGGCACATTCTTGGCAAATAGAGGTATTATCAGTGGCAAGGACAAGCCAAGACAAACTGACTCCAGTATCTGTTGCAGTGACTGACCAGATGATAGGTTTGGTTATTTCTGCTCTTTGTGTAGTGCATGTCATGATGCACCGACTGGCACAGTCCACCACAGACGTTACAACAGATGTGCTTATCTGCCAGGATGTCCAGTCTCACCCCATGTAACTGGGAGTGGTCCACCACAGACCTGTGACAGATATTATTTTTAGTTCTGCCAGGATGCCCAATTTCACCCTCCACACCCTCAGAAGGGCGGGGTTGCCGGTTGAGTCACCGACTGCTCGACCCATGAGACAGGTAGTACCGGTTTTCATGGTTATCCGGTAACAAGCAAACCAATGCCTGACCTGAGAGGTAATCAGGCCATCTTACTATTACAGCCTATTTACATACACAACATCCCCCCCTTCAAAAAAAAAAATGCCAAGCGCACAGATAGGTCCCCCCCAAATTTACTTCCCGACTCACGCACTAAAACACAACAATTACAACGACAAATGAACAACCTATCCATGCACACAAGTAACTGGGGGCCAGGTAGACTACCAGCACCCCACACGGCTGGGCGGATTATTCTGCCACCGAACACAAAACTAAGCCGTGTAACTAAGAAAATAAAATTAGAATAAAATAATCCCAGAACAGCTCCACACACTACACATAAATACAGGACAAATAACAGCTACTGCCCTCCCAATACTCACCCCCACACTGGGCACATTCCAAAACATTGGGTATGTAAATACTCAATTACTGTACAAACATGGACCAAACACACCCCACCACCCCAAACCTGGGCACACAAATATTATTCTAATAAAATTTCACCCTACATTTAGCAAAACCACATAATTTATACACATAACTCCCTCAGACCAAAACTCAGCAGACAATGCACATCATAATTATAATAGAACACTTCTTTCAAATCAACACTCATTCTCTTCTCTCTTTTTTTTTAATTAAACAGGGAACCAAAGCAGCAGCAGACAAACGTAAACAAGAAAATAAAACACAACCATACTGAGAAGAAAAACACAGACAAAAAATAAAAACAATTCTCTCAGTCCTCAGGCGGGTCTTTCTCCGGATGCTTCTGTCTCTTGACCTCGGGGCTCCCACCGCGCCGTCTCATCTCCTCCACCCAGCACAGCTCGTTCAGATGCCTCCAGGTCTGGTCAGACAAGTGTAGAAACCCGTGGCTCCGAACGGCCTCCGCTTGAAACTGTCTCTTCTCATTGCACCGCTCACACAAGCCGTGTTCACCTCTCATCCATTGGGTCTGACTGGTCTCCATCAATGGTCCGGACAACTCCTGGGCCCAGTCCATGTTTCCCATGGTTGACCATCTTCCTGAGCGATGAAATAACTCGCTCTCTGGTCCCACTTTTTCTGGATCCAGCGTGAGCACCTTGTGCCTACAGGCTGCCTGTGAGGTCCAGTTGTGCCAATCCGCGCCCCCAGCTTGGACATCAAACAGACCGGCATCGAGTCCAACCCGCAGCATCCTGGTGTAGCGCTGAACGTGCTCTCCTTCTTGACACATGTCCAACCAGTCCGATTCCCTCACCTCCATGCCGTCCATCAGCGGAGCTGGCCGGCTCCACAGTCCGCAGCCCGACCACTCCTCACCCGACACGTTGGCGATCGAAAAACCCAAGCTATAAAATAGATTACACCCCATGATGTTAACCCCCACAGCGGTGACATGGATGCGGGCTCGGGGCAGCACGACCGAAACAGGCTTCTACCTCCATAAAGCCCATCACAGCCAGCCTATTCAGTCCATAGCTGTAATAGTCTCTCTCAGGTTGTTTAATCTCTTAATGGGGGAACAAACTGTTCACGGTCACCACGTTCAACACCGGCTTTCTCTACCCAGCATTTTCCTCGCTAATGTACGGTCACTGGTGAACAAAATGGATGAGCTATGGCTTCGGATCACCAACAATAAGAAACTTATGAACTGCAATATCATGATTTTCACGGAAACATGGCTACACAGTGGAATACCCGACAATGCTATTGAGCTAGTTGGACAACACACTTTCTGGGCAGACTGAGCAGCTGATGATTCCGGTAAGACCAGAGGTGGGGGATTGTGCATTTATATTAACAAGGCTTGGTGCACAAACTCTGTCACTGTTGGGAGACACTGCTCAGCTAACATGGAGTTTCTCATGGTTAAATGTAGACCTTTCTATCTGCCACGGGAGTTCACTTGTACAATCATAACAGCTGCTTATATCTCTCCGGATGCTAATGCTAAGCTTGCTATGAATGAACTGCATGCAGCTATTGGCAAACAACAAACTGCACACCCAAAGGCAGCATTTACTGTGGCGGGTGATTTTAACCACTCTAACCTCAAGACAGTGCTTCCTAAATTTCACCAGCATGTCTCCTGTCACACAAGAGGGGACAAAACACTGGACCATGTTTACACCAATATTGTGGGAGCCTACACAGCAACTCCCCTCCCCCACCTAGGTCAGTCTGATCATCTATCTTTGGTCCTCACCCCCAAGTATGCACCGCTCATCAACCGGGTGAAGCCATCAGTGAGGACCATCAAAGTGTGGACAGAGGGGGTTGATTCTGTACTCCAGGAAAAGTTCAGGAACATAGACTGGAGTATGTTCACCTCTCAGGCTACTTGTGGTTCCCACACAAACATCGATTCTTACACCCACTCAGTTCTGGACCATATCAACACCACTATTGACAGTGTCACCATGGAAAGACAGATCACCACTTACCCAAATCAGAAGCCGTGGATGAACAGAGAAGTGCGGCTTCTGCTAAAGGCACGTAACAGTGCTTTCAGATCTGGTGACGCACAGGCCTACAGTTCGTCCAGGGCAGATCTGAAGAGGGGCATCAAGAAGGCTAAGCACAGCTACAAGCTGAAGGTGGAGGAACACTTTGTGGACTCTGACCCCTGACACATGTGGCAGGGCATTCAAGCTATTTCTGATTATAAGCCCAGCAACTCCATACCTACAGACACGACTGTGTCCTTTCTCAATGAGCTAAATGACTTCTATGCTCATTTTGACAAGGAGAATAACGAAAAGAATACCAATTCCCCACCCTTTGACAACCCCCACTACCTCACACTCACCCATACCGACGTCCGTAATGCACTGAGTCATATCAACGTACGTAAGGCTGCTGGTCCTGACGGCATTCCTGGGCGTGTGCTAAGGGCATGCACTGAGCAGCTGGCAGGGGTCTTCACGGACATCTTCAACCTGTCCCTGGCCCAGGCGGTGGTACCAGCATGCTTCAAGACCACCTCTATAGTACCAGTGCCAAAACATTCAACACCATTGTGCCTAAATGACTATCGCCCTGTGGCACTGACGTCCATAGTCATGAAGTGCTTTGAGCAACTGGTCTTGGCACAGCTCAAAAAATGTCTGCCCCCCACACTGGACCCTCGCCAATTTGCCTATCGGAGCAATAGGAGTACAGAGGAGGCGGTTTCCACAGCGCTGCACTGTGTACTCTCACATCTGGATGACAAGAACACCTACGCAAGAATGCTGTTTGTTGACTTCAGCTCAGCATTCAACACAGTCATCCCCTCCAAGCTGATCACTAAACTTAGTGACCTGGGAATTAGTAGCTCCACCTGCAACTGGATCATGGATTTTCTGACCAACAGACCCCAGCATGTTAGGTCAGGCTCCAACCGCACTTTCACCATCACACTCAGCACTGGTGTACCACAAGGCTGTGTGCTCAGCCCATTCCTCTACTCCCTTTTCACCCATGACTGCAGGCCTATGTATGGATCCAATTCCATCATAAAGTTCGCAGATGACACCACGGTGATCGGACTCAACAGAGACAACAATGAGTCAGACTATAGGGCAGAGGTTGAGCACTTGGCTACTTGGTGCGCTGACAATAACCTGCTTCTTAACACCAGCAAAACTATTTTTTTTATATTACTTATTTGTACCCATAGGTAGATTTGTTTTGCAGTCTCGTGACAAGCCACCAGCTGCTGGTCGCTGCGTGCGCAAGCGCCCCTTATCCCTAACCTGCATGTTTTTGGCATGTGGGAGTAAACCGGAGAAATCCCGGAGTAAACCCACGCAACACGGGGAGAACATGCAAACTCCACACAGATCACTGTTGGTCAGGGGCTGGGATCGAACCCACGATCTCACGATCCCCGCGATCCCCCGGCCGAGGGTAAACTGTGCTGCCACAGTGCTAACCACTGCGCCACCGTGCAGCCTCATAGTGGACTGCAGGAAGGAGAGGGGAGAGACACATGACTCCATCCATATCAACGGCTGCTGAACGTGTCTCCTGCTTCAAATTCCTGGGGACTTACATCTCGGAGGACCTGTCCTGGTCAGTCAATACCCCCAGCCTGATCAAGAAGGCCCATCAGCGCCTCTTTTTCTTGAGGACACTGAAGAAGAACCATCTGTCAACTGACATCCTGGGCAAATTCTACTGCTGCGTGATAGAGAGCACCCTGACCAACTGTGTCACAGTCTGGTATGGGAGCTGCTCTGTCGCTGACCTTAAGGCGCTGCAGCGGGTGGTGAAAACCGCCCAACGCATCACAGGGACTCCACTTCCAGCTATAGAGGACGTCTACAGGAAAAGATGTCTGCACCGGGCACGCAGCATTCTTAGGGACTTCACCCATCCTGCTCATGGACTGTTCCAGCTCCTCCCCTCCAGAAGGCATTTAAGAAGCCTTCAGACTAGAACCAGCAGGTTTAGGAACAGCTTCTTCCCAACAGCTGTCACGTTATTGAACTCAGTTCCCCGCTGAACCTTCACTTTACCATATCTTCACCACTGTGGCATACGTGTCATCTCCGGCGTCACTGTCATTAAAGTCCCAACTTGGTGCCTTCACACGAGCATCATCTTTGCTCCGAAGAGCCTCTTTAGCCAGGCCCCTTGCGATGATCTCCCCTGCCTCAAACCGTTGGGCGAGCCCAACAGCCGTGGTCAACGTCAACTCTCCTGGGAACTCCAATAACCTGGACCGGAGTGCTTCACTACACACGTGTTCTGCCAGTTGGTCCTGAATCAGCTTCTCTTCCAGGCGCCCAAACTCACACCCCCTTGCCAGCCTATGGAGCTCAGCGATGAACGTCGTCACCGGCTCCCCTAACCACTGGCGGCGCTGTCGAAAATAGATGCACTGGACCGTGATGCTCTCATCAGCGTGAAAATGATGCACCATTAATTCCACCACGTCATCGAAACTGTTGGCCCCACCCAGACTGTCCAACACTCTCTGACTCTCAGTGCCCAACTTATGGGTTAACACCGACCTCACACGGAGCTTCTCACGCTCACCGAGGTCCAAGACCACGAGGTAGTTGGTAAAAGCCAAGAACCAACGAGGTCATGGCACGGTCGGTGTGCCTGCCACCTCCAAAAACGGCTGAAATTCAGCAACAAAATTTTCCATTCCCGCTTTTACCTCATCGCCAAATGTTATGTCCATAACTGAGACAAAGCAAGCACATGGTTGTTGCAGTTTTACGGAGCTTTATTACATGCAGTGTCACGTATATGCACAGGTTTACGGCACACGCCCCGCTGACCAGGTGGCTCCATGACGAAAGAGGCAGAGCCTCTTCCGCCCACTCCTTTATACCATGAGCGGCGTCACCACCGGAAACCGGCAGTAGCCACCCCGGTCTAGCCCACGACCAACCCGGTCGCCATCTTACTATTCCAGCCTATTTACATACACAACGGGATGGTGTTGAAAGCACTGGAGAAATCAAAGAACCTGATCCTGACAGTGCTCCCAGGCTTCTCCAGGTGGGACAGGAAACGATTAGGAGGAAGATCACTGCATCCTCCACCCCATGAGAAAAAAGTTGATAATTCACAGGAAAAGTAGGAAATTTATGAGGAAAAAAGTTGCAAAGTTTTGATGTCGAAAATTTAAAGAAGAAGTTGCAAAATATTGAGAAAAAAAATTTGTAAAATTTTGAGGAAAAAAGTTGCAAATTTTTGGGAAAAAAAAGCTTCAATTTTTTGAGAACATACAGCAGTTGCGAGTTTTTGGGGAAAGAAAATGTTTTTTAAAATGTGCAAATTTATGACAAAAAAGTTAAAAATGTTTGAGAAAATTTTGCATTTCTGCTTAGAATTTGTGCTTCAAAGTCATTTTCTTCAGTTGTGTAACATGATATAGAAGGTTCATCATGATAATTGTTGGGGGTAGGTTAACAAGGGCAATAATTTGAGGTCATTTTATGCTCCAAGACATATTTTATATATCTCATCTTTTGCTTCTATATATATTTTTTTGCAGTAATCAGGACATGGTTCTAGTGACCCACAAAGCAGACACGACTCAAGACAGATACAATTAACCGTTTATGGAGTATAATGGACGTGAGTGGGTGCGTATATGCATGATTGTGTGTGTGTGGTGGAAGCATGTGAATCAGCTGGGGCGAGCAGAGCACCATACAACCTGGCAACCCTGGGAAGAGACAGAGGAGCATTAGATGTAATTAAGGCTCGAATAGCACTTGATCGTACAGCGCTTACTGTCAGAGGTGGTGGAGAGTTGCCCAGGTTAGCACTAAATCTGCAGTCAGGAGGATAGCACCCGCGGGACAGCTGGAGAGCTGAATGCTGGTGTGGGAGGCAGGTGAATCCGCTGCCAGGGAGAAAAGGGTCCGCCGCCACGGATCTCCGCCTATGCTCAGGGGAAACAGACAGGGTAAGGAGGAATGATGGTGGCTTACTTGGAAGTAGGTAGGTCCAGGAGGCACAGGCCCGGACTGGGTATGCAGATGGCTGGGAAGCCAACGTGGAAGAACTCAACAAGGCTAGGAAGCTCGAAGGTTGGCGTAGCAGGTTTCTGGGAAGAGAAACAGACGACTCCGCACGGAGCACTGGACCTGATGGTATAAATAGGCAGAGGATGATGACAGGCAGGTGCGCACACAGGTGTAACAAATTGGCGGCCATGACAAATCACCAGGCTAACAGAACGGGAATCCTTACAGCCCATCTCTAAAATCTGTCAAAGGAAAACTCCTTTTTAAAATTGAATTCAAAAAGACACATTTTCATAAACTGCATATTCATTAGACCCAGGTTTGAATTACATTTTGGTTTTAATTTTAATGATGATGAGGCACGGCTTTGTTTCTTAATTTACAAATCACAACTGAAAAAAATTCCTGAATGCACCTTTGTCTTGATAAGTTTCTACAATGTTGAAACTTTCTGAAACGTCACAATTGCCATTTTAAAAATTTTGTAATTTGTGTCATTATTTTTTGTCAGTCATTTTTTGACCAAATATTTTCAAACTGAAACCGGTGACGTTCTCATTGACATTAAAGTTTTAACAGATTTAACTCTGGCTCCTGTACTGTTGTTCCATAGATGGGGACCAGTGTGAACCAAACCCCTGTCTGAACGGCGGGAACTGCACCGATAAGATGGGCGGGTTTTCCTGCTCCTGCAGCGCCCCCTACAACGGTCTCGTCTGTGAGCTGGTGGCCTTCAGTGAGCCGGAGATACCAGATTATCCAGCCGCACCGCAGTTCATCAGACCAGGTTAGTACAAGGTTATTAGAGAGGGGGCAGGGCCTGTAAAAGCAGGGGGAGGAGCCTACGCAGAAGGTGTGGTCTGTAGAGGGAAGGAACGAGCCATACAGAGGGGGTGTGGCCTGTAGAGGGAGAGGAGGAGCCTATGCAGAGAGGGTGTGGCCTGTAGAAGAAGGAGAGGAGCCTCCAACAAAGGCGTCTACAGAGGGAATTGGGATCCCTGTTCTTTAAAACCAGTTTATGAAAAAAAATGTAGACTGGCTAGTTCTTATGAGGGCTACACCGATGATGGACACAAGAGTAATGAGGAGAATAAGAGTAAGAAAGTATTTATTAAGAAGTTATATTTGTGTCTTTGCATAAAATTACTATTCCCACTTTCATAGTAAGAATAGTTCTTTTGATACACCATGCCAAAGTACTTTAAAAAATAAGCAAAACTAACAAAAACTTATGACTGACTTGAGTAGACATCAATTATCCCCAGTTGGAGGAAGTCATCTGACACAGAGTGAGGAAACTCAAACTCTGAAAATATGCCATTATGCTGAACACAAACCACAAGAGATGGAGAATGATATTGATCCTGATAACCACTTTTTCAATAATATTCATAACCACTGTGAATATTACACTGAAAAGCAATTCAAAAGTCAAGTGCAACTAGATGGTAAACTATCAATAATACACTTCAACAGCAGAAGTCTTAACAAAAACTTCCCACAGATTCAGGACTATTTAAAAAAGCTAGACAGAAAATTCACAGCTATCACAGTCTCTGAAACTTGGCTTAATGAAGAGCAGGCTCCCCTGATGGCAATAGAGGGATATCAGATGTTTCATATTAACAGATCTCAAAAAAAGGGTGGTGGTGTTGCACTGTATATTGATGACCTGTATAGGTGTAAGCTTGTAAATGGAATGTCCTTTGCACTACCAGGGATTCTGGAATGTGTTACTGTTGAGATTGACCAAGATAAAACAAAAAATCTAATTATAAGTTGTATATATAGAACGCCGGGAACTTGCATTGAGACATTCAGAGATAAATTAGTCGAGCTGTACAATAATATTACTAGTAAGAAAATGGTTGTAATTTGTGGAGATTTCAATATTGATTTACTAAATCCACATCAACAAAATGTAATTACAGAGTTCATGAACTCTATGTACAGCATGAGTCTATATCCCACAATAACACATCCCAGTAGAATCACAGTTCACACTGCTACACTTATTGACAACCTGTTTGTTAATATTATTGATAAGAAAATAGAAAGTGGATTATTGATAAATGATATAAGTGACCATTTGCCAACCTTTGCACTTATCCATGGCCACACGGGGGCCAATACAGAAAAAATTTCAAAATTGTTCAGAAACAAATCACAAAATGCAATCAGTTCTTTTAAAGAGGACTTGCTGAAGCAAGACTGGACAAAAGTCTATGTATCAGATGTAAATGAAGCCTATGACACATTTATAAACATTGTAACCACTCTTTATGAAAAAAAACTGTCCACTAGTTAAAAAAAAAAAGCTTAAACAGAAATTTGCCGATAAGCCATGGTTAACCAAAGGATTACAAAAGGCGTGTAAAAAGAAAAATTTACTATATAAAGCTTTCCTAAAGAAAAGGACAAAAGAAGCAGAGCAGCGGTATGAAACATACACAAATAAGTTAACATATAGTATAATAAGATGTAGTAAAAGAGACTATTACAGTAAAGAACTGGAGAAAAACAGAGACAATATTAAAGATACATGGACAATACTTAACAGTATCCTTGGAAATAAAAGCAGAAATACAAGCTACCCAACCAATATTCCAAAAAATAATAAAACGACCCAGAGTGTGAATGCAGCTTCACCTGCAGATGAATTTAATAATTTTTTGTTAACATTGGACCTAATTTGGCTCGAAAAATACCCACTACGGTGCCTACAGATGATACAATAAGCAAAAACACTGCTATAAAAGACTCCATTTTCATAAAGAACACAGACGAGACAGAGGTCATTGAAATTGTTAAATCATTTAAAAGTAAAACATCTATGGACTGTGATGGTATTGACATGCTCTTAGTCAAAACTATCATTGAATGCTTAGTGAAACCACTGACGTATATCTGTAACCTGTCTCTCCAAACAGGTATATTTCCCAATGCAATGACAATAGCTAAAGTAATTCCGATATACAAGATGGGTGACAGAGGGGAATTCTCAAACTATAGACCAATTTCACTATTGCCGCAATTTTCCAAGATACTTGAAAAAATATTCTATGAGAGAATTGACAACTTCATACTGAAGAATAATTTACTGTGTGAGTGTAGGAATCATGAAATGAAGAGACTGAATGATTTCTCAGTATTGGTTTATTCCATCTCACATCCTACAGCTCCTTCTCTCAGTCAGGGAATAAGAGAGTGAGCTACGGTAAACCACATACATTTATACCTCCACATCAAACACAGAATCACATTTACATTTAATCCCTCCATTGTCCTCTTGACTCCTCTGTCTGACCCCAGGAGGTCAGACAGTCCTTTCAGGTTCTCTCTCCAGATCTTCTCACTTCTTCCCAAGTTCGCAGGTGGTCCAGACTCATTGTCCATTTGAGGTGTGATGTCAATACACACCGCGAGTTCAAAGTCCTTTTATGTTTGGGTCTCTGCCAAGGAATATGTGAGCTACATAATGTTACGCCACATCACTCCCCCCGAAACGCCCAAGAATGGACACACACCAACATTACTCTAACAGCAATAAACATTATGTAAAAAATGGACACATACACCAACATCACTCTAACAGCTGTACCATTATGTCACCCCCCCCCCCTTTGCAGGAACTACAGCACAATCTACATGGGTTGATCAGAATACACATCACTCTGCCCGTTGCCTAGGTTTCAATCTCCTCCCGAATCTGTTGTACGCAGGTTTCGCAGCCTGTGTTGTGCCGTCCTGCGGCGCACCTGTGGAATGAGGGGGAGAAGGGTTATTTGTCCCCTGCGGGGAAACCAGGGGCCGTCCCCTGGGAGATCTGCCACATCAAGGCGCCCCCGCCGGTCGTACAGGTTCGTCACGTAACACAAAGGCAGGCTTTAATCTGTCAGCACTGATTGTTTCTTTCCTGCCCCCCAAATCTAGCACAAAACATTTCTCCCCGGTTTCCAGCACTCAAAATGGACCGTCGTAAGGTGGGCGGAGGCTGTGACGCTGGGCGTCGTGCCTGACAAAAACAAACTCTGCGTTTTGCAAAGCTTTGGGAACAAAAACCCGCGGAAAAGTGTGATGAGCGGGGCCCGGGAGCATTTCTGCTCCCATGCCACTTAGAGGTCCCCGCACCGGGGGGCGCTCTGGTGCCACATGGGCTGGCAGGAATTCCCCTGGCAGCCTGAGAGGTTGAGTAAAAACTAATTCAGCAGGTGAGGCATCTAAATCCTCTTTGGGTGCCGAACGTGACCCCAATAAAATCCATGGTAGTTTGTTTACCCAATCTGTATCCGTGAGCGATGCTCTGAGGGCTGCCTTCAACAACCTGTGAAAACGCTCGCATAAACCGTTGGCCTGTGGGTGATAAGCGGTGGTGCGATGGGCTGTCGCTCCTAACCCGCTGGCCATTGCTGACCACAGCTCCAACACGAATTGCAGACCCCTATCGGACATAATGTCTGACGGAACTCCAAACCGCGCTACCCAGGCTGTTAAAAAAGCGTGAGCCACCTCTGCTGCTGTGGTCGATTGCAATGGGACTACTTCCGGCCAACGTGTGGTCCGGTCCACCATTGTCAGGAGATGTGTGAACCCTTGCGATGGCGGCAGGGGTCCCACCAGATCTACGTGCACATGATCGAACCTCTTAGCCGGAATGTGGAAAGGTTCTAAAGGGGCTTTCGTGTGCCTGTGAACTTTGGCCCGCTGGCAAAACATGCAGGCTTTCGCCCACTCCTTCACGTGCTTGCGCAGGCTTGGCCAAACAAACTTCTCCGCTACCATTTTCACCGAAGCGCGTACTCCCGGGTGTGCTAGGGAGTGCACTGCGTCAAAAACGCGACGGCGCCACGTGGCCGGTACCACTGGGCGCGGTCGCCCGGTGGATACATCGCAGATTAGCGGGGGTAAACCGGTTTGTAAACTTATGTTCTCCAGCCTTAACCCTGTTGGTCCAGACAGGAGCGCGCGCACGTCCGTGTCCTCGCTCTGCTCTGCTGCCATGGCTGCGTAATCTATCCCCACATGCACCGGAGCCGCGTGCGCGTCCGCACTGTTACCTCGCTCCGCGTCTGCGGCATTACAGCCCCTATCCACGCGGACAGGTGCTGTTACCACTCGCGAGAGGCAGTCTGCTACTACATTAAGTTTACCGGCTACGTGCTGTATATCGGTGGTGAATTCTGAAATTGCGGCCAGCTGCCTCTGCTGTCGGCCTGACCACGGTTCTGAGATTTTGGACATTGCAAAAGTGAGCGGTTTGTGGTCGACAAACGCAGTGAAACGCCGTCCTTCCAACCAGAACTGAAAATGGGGAATGGCCAGGTGGAGCGCTAGCAGTTCCCTGTCAAACGCGCTATATTTCCGCTCTGCATCGCGTAGGGACCTGCTGAAAAAAGCGAGTGGCTGCCAAACCCCGGTGACCTGCTGTTCTACAACGGCTCCTATGGCCACATCTGACGCGTCTGTGGTTAGCGCTATTCGGGCTGCTGGGTCTGGGTGAGCCAGCAGTGCTGCGTCTGCCAATGCTTTTTTAACCTCAGTGAATGCGCGCTCCCGCTCTAGGGACCACTCAATCACATTGGAGGGCTTCTGTTTTTTTAGCGCGGCATACAACAGTTGCATGAGCTGCGCTGCGTGGGGTATGAAACGGTTGTAAAAATTTACCATACCTAAAAATTCCTGCAACGCTTTTACCGTTTGTGGCTGGGGAAACTCAGCCACTGCGCGTACTTTGGCCGGCAGCGGGACTGCTCCCTCTGGGGAGACGTGGTGCCCTAAAAAATCGATCTTTGCTGCGCCCAAATGACACTTGGGCACTTGATTATCAACCCATGCGCTCCCAACCTCTGAAAAACTGTCGTGAGGTGTCTTTCGTGTTCCTCCTCAGAGGCGCTGGCGACCAAAATATCATCTAAGTAGACAAAAACAAAAGGGAGGTCGCGCAACACGGCATCCATCATGCGTTGGAAGGTTTGCGCGGCGCCTTTAAGGCCAAAAGGCATGCATAAAAACTCAAAAAGCCCGAACGGGGTTATTACCGCTGTCTTGGGAATGTCCTCTGGTCAGACCGGGACCTGATGATAACCGCGGACCAGGTCTATTTTAGAAAAAATGCGCGCCTTGGCCAAATGCACCGAAAAATCTTGGATATGCGGAATTGGGTAGCGGTCCTGTGCTGTGGCATTGTTCAACCTGCGGTAATCACCACAAGGTCTCCACGAGCCGTCAGCCTTAGGCACCATATGCAGGGGGGAAGCCCAGGCGCTCTTCGAGCGGCGAATTATGCCCAACCTTTCCAGGTTGGCGAACTCCTCACGCGCAATGGAGAGCTTAGCTGTGTCCAAGCGCCGAGCCTTGGCAAAAACTGGTGGGCCACTTGTGGTTATAAAGTGCTCCACTCCATGCTTCGCCACCTTAGCTGAAAATGTGGGAACTGTGAGTGCTGGAAACTGGTTTAGGAGAGTGTGAAACTTACCTCCTGCTGTGGCGACATTGGTCTGTACTGGCAGCGGGGACACTCGGGCTGCACAAGGGATGGAACAAAAAGAGAGTGCATTAACCAAGCGTCTATTAACCAGATCTACCAACAAGCCATGTGAGCACAAAAAGTCAGCGCCTAACATGTTGAAACTCACCGCCGCTACTATGAAGGTCCATTCATAGCTGCGGCCGTGCAAGGACAGGCGCAGAGTCCTTTCGCCAAAAGTCTTGATCGACGAGCCGTTTGCGGCCGTTGCCCCGTCTCCGCGGGGGCCAGCCACCTGGTCCGCATCGGTTGCGGTGATGAAACTCGTCTGTGCTCCGGTGTCAATGAGGAATTGCCGTCCGGAGCTCGCGTCTGTCAGGTACAGCAGCTTGTTCTGTTCACCGAGAGTCGAAGCTGCTAACGACCCCCGGCTCGTGCGTTTCCCTGATTCTTGAAGCTGCATGGTGGGATGCATCTGTGTGCCTTGTGCGCGAAGCGTCGATGGTAGAAGCAGAGTTCGTCCCCTCCTCTGCCTTGGGACCGCACCGCTGCTGTCATCACTGGGGTTGTTTCTGCTGCCACTGGCTCTCCCCCGCCCTCGGCTGACGCGCCGAGGTCTGCTGCTGCCACTGAAGTCTCCTGGTCATCGCAGGCGTCGAGGAGCCGCTCCACTTCCATGGCCAGCGCGCGGAAGTCCTGCTGGTTCACATACCTCATCCTGGACAGGAGACCTCTCATGTGTGCTGGGAGGGTCCTCAAGAAGATGTGTTTAAAGAGAAACGCATCGTTGTCTGTCCCGATCATCTGCAGCATGTCCTCCATGAGGACGGTCGGCCTGTGTCCTCCTCTGTCGCGCAGGTCCAGAAGTGTTCTGGCCCTCACCTCGGCTGATGGCACAAAACTCCGAATGAGGGCGGCTTTCAGGGCGTCGTATCTGCCAGCGGCTGCTGCACCAGGCTCCGCACACACCGGGCTGTGCGGCTGTCGAGCCTTGCGATGACATTGTGGAACTTGATGTCATCTGCTGATACCCCGTTGAGCACGAACCGCAATTCCACGTGTTGGAACCATGAGTGCGGGTCATCTTGCCAGAACTCGGGGAGTTTAATTGAGTTTACGCCCGTGCGGGCGGTCTCCGGTGAATCCGGGTCGGAGAGACGATCTCCAAGCCTTTCCATATCTCTCACGTGTGGGCCACCAGTGTAGGAATCATGAAATGAAGAGACTGAATGATTTCTCAGTATTGGTTTATTCCATCTCACGTCCTACAGCTCCTTCTCTCAGTCAGGGAATAAGAGAGTGAGCTGCGGTAAACCACATACATTTATACCTCCACATCAAACACAGAATCACATTTACATTTAATCCCTCCATTGTTCTCTTGACTCCTCTGTCTGACCCCAGGAGGTCAGACAGTCCTTTCAGGTTCTCTCTCCAGATCTTCTCACTTCTTCCCAAGTTCGCAGGTGGTCCAGACTCATTGTCCATTTGAGGCGTGATGTCAATACACACCGCGAGTTCAAAGTCCTTTTATGTTTGGGTCTCTGCCAAGGAATATGTGAGCTACATAATGTTACGCCACATGAGCAGCAATATGGGTTCAGACACAAGAGGACAACTGCATTTGCTCTAATGGAATTTATAGAAAAAATATCAGCTGCCATTGAAAATAAAGAGTATTCAGTTGGGGTATTCCTGGATCTTAAAAAAGCATTTGATACAGTGGATCATAATTGATTATTAAAGAAACTACAAAATTGTGGTATTAGAGGAGTAGCACTGTCCTGGTTAAGTAGTTACTTCAATTCAATTCAATTCAATTCAATTCAATTCAATTCAATTCAATTGAAGTAACTACTTAACCAGGACAGTGCTACTCCTCTAATACCACTGTCCTGGTTAAGTAGTTACTTAAAGAATAGATATCAGTATGTATGTGTTGGTAACGAAAACTCACAGTTACTGAAGGTTACCTGTGGAGTCCCACAGGGTTCGGTTTTGGAGCCATTATTATTCAATATTATATAAATGATATATGTAAAGTTTCAGAAAAAATTGACTTAATATTGTTTGCTGATGACACTAATCTATTATGCAGTGGAAACAATCTGGAACAACTTCTGGATACACTCGGAAAGGAATTAGGAAAGCTTAAACTGTGGTTTGATTCAAACAAATTAATGCTCAATCTAAGTAAGACAAAATTTATAGTCTTTAACAACCATCACAACAACCCAGTACCCAAACTCAGTGTGAATGGTGCTGAGATTGAAAGGGTATCTGAAACTAAATTTCTTGGAGTAATAATTGATAATAAACTGTGTTGGAAGCCACATATTAATTATATTAAAGGTAAAATATCCAAATCAATTGCAATATTAAACAGAGTGAAATATTTGCTGAATCAACCCACACTATATACCTTGTATCATTCATTAATACTCCCATACATGACATATTGTACTGAAGTATGGGGAAATACATATAAAACAAACATATATCCAGTCTTTATGCTTCAAAAGAGAGCTATTAGAATAATAAACAAAGCAGCTTACAGGGAACCAACAAACCCACTTTTTCTTAAATTAAAAGCTCTCAAGTTGAAAGATCTGGTTGACTTTAAAACTGCAGTAATAATGTTTAAAGTGAAGAATCTATCACTGCCCGCAAATATCCAAAAGTTGTTCCAAATAAGGGAGAAACAATATCATTTCAGAGGAACATGTATATTTCAAAAACCTTCAGTGAGAACTACCACCAAGCAACACTGTATTTCAGTGCAAGGAGTCAGATTATGGAACGATTTTGGACCTGAATTAAAATCATGTACAACGCTTGGACAATTTAAACAAAAACTAAAGGAAGAAATACTCCAAACATATTTACAAGATGACATGTAAACTCACATAAGGATTGTCATATCCAGCCTGTGTTGTGTTGTTGCTTAGTTTTTTTTTTTTGTTTGTTTGGTTTTTTTTCTTTTTTCTGTCACATTTTGTCTTAGCTTTGTTCTGAATTGTAATCGCTCTTGTTTTGTTTTTCTTTTGAATTCTTGGATGGAATATGGGTGGGCAATAGAAGCTGCGGCTTCAGCCATCACCCATTTCAGATAACTTATGTTGAACTGTAGAATCAGAGGAGTTATTGTTTAATTTGACCTTGTTGGATTTTCTTCCCCCCTTTGTTATATTATTCAGTCTCTTTTAACCTGTACTATCCGAAATAAAGATTCATTTATTCATTCATTCATTCATTCATTTGAACCTTTTTTCCCTCAAATAAATGTTCTACTTTTATAAAATTTACATTTTCTTCTTGTAATTTGTGATTTTTTTTTCTTGTGTATTTGACACTTTATTCTATAAAAATGTGTGGTTTTAAAGACATTTTTTCTCGTAAATTCACCTCTTTTCTCAGAAATCTGACACCTTTTTCATAAAGTTCAAGTTTTGTTTGCAAATTTTCATCTTTTTTTCCTTTGACTTTCACCATTTGGGGATTTTTCTCCCTAAATGTTTCAATCTGATAAAATAAATTTTACACATTTGACCTCCAGTATGATTCAGATCATATTATAATGCCAGGATTCTGTGTGTGTGTGTGTGTGTGTGTGCGTTCCGCACATCAAACCATTTGTCAGGCTGACCTCAGATTTAGTGAAGTTTACTCGAGTAAACATCAGCAGCTACTGCCACCTCTGGTCATGCAAAACTCCGCTCCACCATCCATGGGACTTTTTTGACAAATATGGAAGTTTATGACTTTAAAGTAACTTTTTTTCCATTTTCTCATAAATTAGTGACTTTAATATAAGTTTGCAGTTTTTCTTGATTCCAGACTTTTGGGTATATTTGTAATGTTTTTTGTAATTTCTCACAAAAATTTATGACTGTTCTCATAAATTAGCAGCTTCTTTCTCAGAACTGTTTTTTTTTTTTTAAATTAATGCATTATTGTTCACAATTTGACACCTTTTCCATGCAAATTTACACTTTTTTTTCTTATAAATTAGTGGCTTTTTTTAAATTGGTAACATTTTTCTTCATAAATTGTTAATTGTCACAAATTACAATTTACTTACATAGAATAAAATTTTAACCTGCATCGGGATGACTGTTACAAATTTACAAGAACAAATTTGAGAAAAAACTGCAAACGTACAGGGAAAAAAATTTGAAAATTTAGGAGAAAGTTGTTGCAAGTTTAGCAGAGAAAAAGCTGCAATTGATGAGAAAAAAAAAACTTGAAAATTTACTAAAAAAAAAAACCAACTTGCAAATTTGTCAGAAAAAAGCTGCAGCTGATGAGAAAAAAGTTATAAATTTTTGAGGGAAAAAGTTGCAAATGTCCAGGAAAGAATTTGTGAATTGACTAGAAAAACATTACAAACTTACTTGCAAAATGTTGCAAATTTTTGAGTGAAAACTTTGCAAATGTATAAATTTATGAAATTAGCCACTTTTTTCCTGAGAAATTGTTAATTCGGGCCTGAAAAACTTTATTACTTTCAACAAGGTCCTCGTTGTGGTGTATATAAAATGGTGCAACGCACTGCGCTGTGTGAGCGCGCACGCACGCACCGACAGGTGACGTCAGTGTGCTTCAGGGTCTGTTAGGCGACCGTCCAGTGCCAGTGGGCCTCTCTCTTCCTGCCTCTTCCTGCTTCCAGCCACACCCTGCACTGTGTACTGTTTTGCTGTTCGCCTCAATAAAGCTAACCTCCGCCCGTATGTCCAGACATAACGCTTACACCAGATACATTTTCAGGTAAATTGTAAATTTGTATTTTTTCCCATTATAATTTGTCTTTTCTTTATACAATTTTTAAATTTCTCTCATTACTTTTTTCACGTAAAGTTGCGACTCGTGAATTAGCAGCTTCTTTCCTGCAAGTGTAAAACTTTTTTCATAAATAGAGAAATGTACTTTATTGATCCCAAACTGGAAAATTACAGTGTAACAGCAGTGCACATGCCACACATGTCATGTGACTGTGCTGTGCTGGGACTAACTTGTGCGTAAGGTTACGCTGCTGAGCGGTGAGGAAGCTGTGAACATAGTCCGAGCGGCAGTTCAGTTGTGACGGGATCCACAGTTCACTAAAGTGTACTGAATCACTTTGGTTCATTGACAAAAAAAAAATCCGTTGTAAAGATTCGTACATCCCTCAGTGCTGTACTGGAGCTCTAACAGCCCGCCACTCACTGAACTGAAAAATATGGCTGAACTGAGCAGGCGGGGCTCCTTCACTGCTCTTCAGGACACTCACTGACTAAACTGATGAGAGCGTGACAGAGGCTGTACGGATCAGCAGCTGTACGGATCAGCAGCTGTGCGATTCAGCAGCTGAGTGAATCAGCCAGTGTGTCAGTCTCTGCCCCACAGTACGTGATCATGTAACGTGAGGGAGGAAGCAGCTGAACGAAGCAGCAGCCAGGCATGGTGGCTTGCATTCGTGCTGTGCGTTTAAACATGGTAAATAGATGTAACAGATTATTATTATTATTATTATTATTATTATTATACTAAATTATTTTAAGAGTATATTTAACCCTTTTATTTTAGTACTTAGAGTGTTTATGCATTTTATTGGTTTTAAGTGAGTTGCTGTTTTCCTTTTTGTTCTTTTTACCGGTTGATTTGTTGCATGTAATTATTATTGCATGCTTCGTTGTGGTGTTTTAATGTTTTATTTAAAGGAAAACTTTAAAAAAAACCGTGATTGTAAATTTAACTCCACTCCTGTGGCCTGACAGTGACTGGTAATAAACCCTGTGTAAACACTACTGCCTGCTCTTCCTGACTGAGGTGCATCACCCAAACGAGGAGTTCTGTTGTTTAGGAAGCCTTTGCCCCGTTTCACAGACACCTTTATGACTCTGGCATTTCAGAGGTTTGTTTGACAATTGTTAGATATGACAGGTTTTATGATGATTTTTTTAAGTCTTTTTAACTGATCTGGATCATGTTTTTAGATTTGCCAAGTCTGATTCAGCAGCAGCTGTCTCAACCAGCTCACACACAGTATGCTGTTACCTCACATTTAAGTTTGCTCATTGTCCCCCTTATTGTCATATTACAGATGTTACGGTTATGTATGGGAAATACCTGGGTGAAGGATGAGGCGAGGTGGACTTGGCAAGTACAGCTTTATTAAAGAACTACATACAGCAGTTACATGGCAAACACCTGACATGGGCATCCGGTGTAAAGAGGCCATAAGATGGCACCCCTGCCTTATGATGTCATTATGGCAGTGCATATCAGGCATGTACCGACTGATAACAGGCTGATACTCATTGGAGATTTTAATGCCAGAGTTGGTTCAGACACTGAGAAATGGAAAGGAGTGCTACGCAGTCATGGAGTAGGCAAGTGCAATGCTAATGGAGAACTTCTACTTGCACTATGTTCAGAGTACAACCTTGTGATAACCAACACTCTATTTAAGCACAAGGACACACACAAGAAGACATGAATGCACCCAAGATCCAAGCACTGGCACTTATTAGACTACATCATAGTAGTATCATATTAGGTGCGGACTGTGGTACTGATCATGTTATGCTGAGATCTAGATTAAGGATTTGCAGATCAAAACAGCACTGCAGAAAGGGTGCAAAGCCACCACAGAAGCTAAACACTTGTGCACTGAAAGGCCAAAAGAAGCAGGAAGAACTTACACAGGAAATGGATGAAAGCTTGAAAGACTGGGACAGCAACAACTCAGAGAATGACATAGAAGAGAAATGGGCAACATTGAAGGATACGGTGTATCAGACTGCGAGTGATGTATTAGGCCACCCTGAGAGGTAACATCAAGATTGGTTTGATGAGCATGATGAACACCTGAAGAAACTACTAGAAGCAAGGAATACAGCTAGGCAGGAAAACCTACAGTGTAACACAAGGTCAAAGAAGAAGAAATACTCAAAGGCTCAGAGTGAGCTACAGAAGTACACCAGAGAGATGAAGTCCAACTGGTGGGATGAAAAAACGGAGGAACTTCAAACTGCAGCAGACAGAAAGGACAAGAAAACATTTTTCACAGGTCTCAGAGAAATCTACGGCCCTAAACCAAGAGGATTGATCCAACTAAAGGCTATGGATGGTGAAACGGTTTTGCAGGAGAAAGACAAGATCCTGGACAGATTTGCAGACCACTTTGACCAACTACTAAACAACCCTGGAGATCTCACTGAAGAGGCTAAAGAAGCTCTAGTGCAGCGACCAGCTGTATCAAGTCTGAATGAACCACCAAATCTTGATGAACTAATGGCAGCTATCAGGAGAACACAGGATGGTAAAGCTCCAGGAAGGGATGGAATTCCAGCAGAAGTGTGGAAATTTGGCGGTGCTCAGCTGACCAACTGCCTGCACAAGCTCATCCAAGGGATATGGGATGCCCAGAAAGTACCTCAAGACTGGAAGGATGCAAGTATTGTGCCTTTGTTCAAGAAAGGTGACAGGAAAGATTGTGGAAATTACCGAGGTATATCACTGCTAGCCACTGTTGGTAAGATTCTCTCACGTGTGCTACTTAACAGACTCAATGAACACATCTCGCAGAATGTACTACCGGAAACCCAGTGCAGCTTTAGAAGTGGAAGAAGCACAATGGACATGATTTTCTGCTTGAAACAGGTTCAAGAAAAGTGTATTGAGCAGAACATGCCGCTTTATGTAGTCTTCATAGACTTCAGTAAAGCCTTCGATACTGTTTCGCGACAAGGACTTTGGCAGGTACTCAAGAAATATGGTTGTATAGAGAAGTTTGTCAGCCTGATCGAGGTACTCCATACAGGTATGCAAGCAAACGTGGCAATGAGTGGTTCAGTATCTAAAGACTTTTCAGTAAGCAACGGGGTGAAACAAGGGTGTGTGCTGGCACCTACACTCTTCTCACTAAATCTGGCAGCCATGCTTGAGGTGGCCTTCAAAGACACTTCAGAAGGAGTATACATTCAAACAAGGAAAGAAGCAGACTTGTTCAATATGGCACAGTTTAAAGCCAAGAGTAAGATATCGATAAAGGTAGTAAGAGAAATGCTCTTTGCTGATGACAGTGCTCTAGTTGCACACAGTGCAGAAGATATGCAATCTTTAGTGGAGAAATTTGCAAGAGCAGCTAGCCAATTCAGCCTCCAAATCAACATCAAGAAGACAGAGTGCCTTTATCAACCACCAAAGTTCCAATTATCAACATCACTACCAGCAGAGATCAGCATTGGTACAGAGCCACTAGTCAAGTGCAAGACTTTCAAGTATCTAGGGAGTACTGTTTCAGAGAATGCTAGGCTGGAGGATGAACTATCTCAGAATGGGAAGAGCAAGTGCTGTGTTTGGAAACTTGAGGGAGAGACTGTGGAACAATCGACATGTGTCTATCCATGTGAAATGCAAAGTGTACAGAGCGACAGTACTGGCTACTCTATTGTACGGTGCTGAAACTTGGATTGTCTACAGAGTGCAGGTGAAGAAACTCCATGCATATATGATGAGACACCTTCGAGCCATAATGAACATCTCATGGAAAGACAAGATAACCAACACAGAAGTGTTGAAACGAGCTGGTCTACCATCAATGGAGGACATGCTAATACAGATGAACCTGAGATGGCTCGGACATGTTGAGAGGATGGACCACCAGTGTCTCCCTCAGCAGTTATTCTACTCACAGTTATGCGAGGGCAAACACCAAGCCTTGGTGTTGGGTAGACCAAGGCTCAGATTTAAAGACACTGTAAAAAGAAACTTGAAGAAGCTGGATATAGACAGGAGTTCCTGGCAGCGGAAGGCTAAGGACAGAGCTGTGTGGAGGAATCTGATCAGACCTAAATGAAACATTCATTGTCGCCCACAACAGATTGCTATGATGATGATGATGATGATGATGATGATGATGATGATGATGCGGTGATGTGACGGGAAGTGCACGTCACCACACTGCACTTCACAATAAAGTGCCATTTAACACATACAACATTTCCTCCCTCCTTTAGAAAAGTCCAAAACCACATACACAATAGAGACTCACTCCAATTTGGAACCCAAATCACACTCTAAAATAATGGGAACTAATGTACTTAAATGGCCTAACACATTCACACAAAACAACCTAAAATAGGGCTGATGGGTGGACTACCGCACAGCCTACAAGGTGTGGTGGATTATTCTGCCACCCATAACTAAAGAAAAGTCCATTAATAAACTAAAATTACTCGCCATGTTTCCTAAACTAAAACATAAACACATAAAATAATCCCATACCATAACATGCATGCAAAAATACCAGAACTATAAACAAAGTACTACCACACAGTCACTTGGATGGAAAAGCTGGAACCTGCATGGGGGGCCCAGGGCACCCCTTCAGCAGGCGCGGCCCTGGAAGCAGCAGGCCCCCGGAGCAATGGCTGATCTTCTGGATGACGGAGTCAGGATCCCACACCACCATTGCAGACTCCCGTCCAGCCTCGCTACCTGGAGGTACCTCACTTAATCTTATCCTACACTTTATTACATGTATAGTTTATTTCTCTTATCTTATCATGTTTAATGTTGCAGCATTGTACCGAGACAAATTCCTAGTTTGTGTACTACATGAACAATGGCAATAAACCTGATTCTGATTCTGATTCTGATTCTGATTCTGGAGCGTCCTCCCGGACACACAGTAGCAGGTTGGCATGCCTCATCAAGCCCACGGACAACCAGAAGCACGTTGCTCCCAACTTTGCCACTATCCGTAGATATGCTTGATGTTTTGCTGGCTGTCTTTTGGCCCATCTTTGCCGTGGACGTTCATCACCCCGAACCCCAACCAAGTCCATAACCCAAAGTGGAATTCTACTCGGCCCGATGTGCTGCTGCTGAGCATGCGGTAGCTCCATGCTCATCAGTCTGGCCCCATCCTCTTCTATAAACATTGTAGTGTTCACCCTTGTAGCTGCAGACCCCCCACCCAACTGTGGTGAAGTACCAAAGGCATCTGGGGCTAGCACGGTGTAGCTCATCGGCATGGGTACCAACACTGAACGAGAACTGGCCAACTTGAAAACGAGGGTGTCTGTTAGCTCTTTGTACTGTTCACTTCTGGCGCCACATGAGTCGGCTGCCTTTTTGCAACAGTGGCTCAATTTCTTCCTATTTCTTATTTACTATCTGGCTTCTCTTGCTAAACTTTCTGATCCAGCTACACCTTATCCATCACAGACACGTAGATCACCCGAATGTCGCCTGAGCCGGTGGACGGAGTCACTGCTTTTTGCAGGAGGCAATACAACAGGGACCAGCTGTTAGCACTTAACCGGCCCACGATGCTAACGCAAAAACCAGACATACTGGGAGAAATAAGACGGAAACGACATGGATGTCGAGCTGGAGTAAGACGGCGGGCGAGAAATATAAGGTACAGACCCGTCCTCCCATCCGTTATTATGGGGAACGTTCGATCACTACTCAATAAGGCTGACAAGCTAGCGGCTATCTCCCGCTACGAAAGCGTCTTCAGAGAGATTAGCATGATGTTGTTTACTGAGATGTGGCTAACAGAGCTAGCAACAGATGTTAAAATCAAACTGGAGGGTTTCCACGCAATACGGGCAGACCGGACACCAGACAGTGGGAAGGCAAGGGGCGGAGGAGTGATAATGTAAGTCAATAACAGCTGGTGTAAACCGGGACACATCACTGTTAAAGAGCAACACTGCAGCAAAGACATTGAGTTGCTAGCTGTTAGCATGCGGCCTGCTTATCTCCCGAGGGAATACTCACATGTGATCTGCATTGTTATTTATGCAAATCCGACGGCAAATGTGGGGACAGCGCGTGACGCCATTCACTCAGTAACTGGCACGCTGCTGACAGAACACCCAGATGCTCTACTCCTCATCTCCGGTGATTTCAACCATATTTCACTGTCCCCCATTCTGCCCACGTTCACCCAGTATGTCACATGCCACACTAGAGACAATAAAACACTGGACTTATTCTATTCAAATACTATGGAGGTGTACACCTCATCACCACTCCCCCCACTAGGGAAATCGGCTCACAACTTGGTTCATCTCCTTGCCAGTATACAAAACCCTAGTACACAGACAACCTCCGGTCATGCGCACGGTGATGATATGGTCTGAGGAGGCAATGGAAGCTCTAAAGCACTGTTTTGAAATCACTGCCTGGGAGCAGCTCTGCGATCCACATGGTGAGGAAATCAATGATCTCACTCACACCATCACAGAATACATCAACTTCTGAGTGGGCAACACCGTACCCACCAAGACCATACGGTGTTGCTCGAACAACAAACCCTGGACCAACCCTGAGATAAGATAAGATAAGCCTTTATTAGTCCCACAATGGGGAAATTCCAGGATTGCAACAGCACAGGGATAGCAACACTCAGAGCAATAATTTAGAACATAAGAAAATAAGAGCAGTGAATATGCATATGTTCACATAAATATATAAATATATATATACACAGTGCGGAGCATTGTAGCGAGATGGAATAAACAGCATAACCGTCTATTTAGTTACCCCACATAGTATGAATATGTACCCATACATATTGTCACCCTCCGTAGCGATTGATACTGTCCTAGTTGTATACTGGAGGGGACCATTTTGAGTACACACATGGACAAAATTGTTGGTACCCCTCTGTTAATGAAAGAAAAACCCACAATGGTCACAGAAATAACTTGAATCTGACAAAAGTGGTAATAAATAAAAATTCTATGAAAATTAACCAATGAAAATCAGACAATGCTTTTGAATTGTGGTTCAACAGAATTATTTTAAAAAACAAACTCATGAAACAGGCCTGGACAATAATGATGGTACCCTTAACTTAATATTTTGTTGCACAACCTTTTGAGGCAATCACTGCAATCAAACGATTTCTGTAACTGTCAATGAGACTTCTGCACCTCTCAGCAGGTATTTTGGCCCACCACTCATGAACAAACTGCTCCAGTTGTCTCAGGTTTGAAGGGTGCCTTCTCCAGACGGCATGTTTCAGCTCCTTCCACAGATGTTCAATAGGATTTAGATCAGGGCTCATAGAAGGCCACTTTAGAATAGTCCAATGTTTGGCTCTTAGCCATTCTTGGGTGTTTTTAGCTGTGTGTTTTGGCTCATTATCCTGTTGCAAGACTCATGACCTGCAACTGAGACCAAGCTGTCTGACACTGGGCAGCACATTTCTCTCTAGAATACCTTGATAGTCTTGAGATTTCATTGTACTCTGCACAGATTCAAGACACCCTGTGCCAGATGCAGCAAAGCAGCCCCAGAACATAACAGAACCTCCTCCATGTTTCACAGTAGGGACAGTGTTCTTTTCTTGCTATGCTTCATTTTTGTGTCTGTGAACATAGAGCTGATGTGCCTTGCCAAAAAGTTCCAGTTTTGTCTCGTCTGTCCATAGGACATTCTCCCAGAAGCTTTGTGGCTTGTTAACATGCAGTTTGGCAAATTCCAGTCTGGCTTTTTTATGATTTGTTTTCAACAGTGGTGTCCTCCTTGGTCGTCTCCCATGAAGTCCACTTTGGCTCAAGCAACGACGGATGGTGCGATCTGACACTGATGTACCTTGACCTTGGAGTTCACCATGAATGTGTTTAGAGTTTGTTCTGTGCTCTTTTGTTACCATTCGTATTATCCGTCTCCTCCTGCGGCCACGTCCAGGGAGGTTGGCTACAGTCCCGTGGATCTTAAATTTCTGAATAATATGTGCAACTGTAATCACAGGAACATCAAGCTGCTTGGAGATGGTCTTATAGCCTTTAACTTTAACATGCTTGTCTATAATTTTCTTTCTAATCTCCTGAGACAACTCTCTCCTTTGCTTCCTCTGGTCCATGTTTAGTGTGGTACACACCATGTCACCAAACAACACAGTGACTACTTGTCACCCTTTAAATAGGCCGACTGACTGATTACAAGTTTGTAGACACCTGTGATGTTAATTAGAGGACACATCTTGGTTGAACATGTCCCTATGGTCACATTATTTTCAATCTTTTCTAGGGGTACCATCATTTTTGTCCAGGCCTGTTTCATGAGTTTGTTTTTTAAAGTAATTCTGTTGAACCACAATTCAAAAGCATTGTCTGATTTTCACTGGTTAATTTGCATAGAATTTTTATTTATTATCACTTTCGTCAGATTCAAGTTATTTCTGTGACCATTGTGGGTTTTTCTTTCATTAACAGAGGGGTACCAACAATTTTGTCCACGTGTGTCAGTCTGTTGCGTCTTTTGCATTCAATACTATTAGGTCAATTAATAAGACTTCAATTAATTAACACTATTAATAAGTGTTCACTTCTTCCTTCTCCCTTTCGAACACTGTATACTGTTACTTTATTGCATTTGTCATTTGTTTTGTTTTTGTTATACTTTTTTGTTCAAAATAAAGTATTTATCTATCTATCTATCTATCTATCTATCTATCTATCTAGGTCGTCACATTTTTTTGCTATCTCTGCGAGCAGCCCTGCTTAGGTTATACAGTCTGACAGCCGTAGGTAGGAAGGACCTGCGAAACCTCTCAGTCGTGCCCCTAGGGTGATGTAGTCTACTGCTAAATGAGCTCCTCAGTGCGTTCAGTATGTCCTGCATAGGGTTGGACTCGGACTCCAGCAGAGATGACAGTTTAGCCACCGTCCTTCTCTCTCCTATCTCCTCCACTGGGTCAAGGCGCTGCCCCAGGCCAGAGCTAGCTTTCTTGATCAGTTTGTTCAGTCTCTTCCTATCAGCTGCTGTAATGCCACTGCCCCAGCAGACCACTCCAAAAGTGATGGCTGATGCCACCACTGAATCGTAGAATGTCTTCAGGAGCACCCCTTGTACACCAAAAGACCTGAGCCTTCTCAGTAGGAACAGCCTGCGCTGTCCCTTCTTGTAGAGTGCGTCGGTATTGTGTGAAAAGTCTAGTTTATTGTTCAGGTGAACACCCAGGTACTTGTAGGATGTCACCATCTCAATGTCTGTTCCCTGTATGTTTACTGGTGCTGTGAGGGGCTGTCCTTGCCTGCGGCAGTCCACCACCAGCTCCTTAGTTTTTCTCGCGTTGATCTGGAGGCAGTTCCGATGGCACAAGTCCACGAAGTCCTGGATAAGTCCTTTGTACTCAGCTTCATCTCCGTTGGAGGTGAGGCCGATGATCGCAGAGTTGTCACAGAACTTCTGTAGATGGCAGTGTGTTGTGTTATGTGAGAAGTCCGCAGTATAAAGGGTGAACAGGAAGGGAGCCAAAACCATTCCCTGGGGGGGCCCCCGTGCTGCCGATGATCGTGTTGGACACACAGTCCCGGGTTCTCAAAAACTGTGGCCGGTTCGTGACGTAGTCCAGGATCCATGATGACAGGTACTGGTCCACACCTGCGCGCAGCAGCTTGTCCTTCAGGATCATCGGTTGGATAAGATAAGATAAGATAAGCCTTTATTAGTCCCACAACGGGGAAATTCCAGGATTGCAACAGCACAGGGATAGCAACACTCAGAGCAACAATCAGAAGGCAAGAAAAAAAAAAAAAAAAAAACAAGCAAGCAAGAGCAGCTAATATACATATGTACGTATTACTATAAAATATATATATATACACACACACACAGACACACAGTGCAGAGCATTGTAGCTAGATGGAATAAATATGTAAATATATAAACACCCACAGTACGGAGCATTGCAGCTAGGTGGAATAAATATGCAAGTATATAAACACACACAGTGCGGAGCAATGTAGCTAGATGGAATAATATGTAGATATATAAATATATAAACACACCCAGTGCTGAGCATTGTAGCTAGATGGAATAAATATGTAAATATATAAACACCCACAGTACGGAGCATTGTAGCTAGATGGAATAAATATGTAAATATATAAACACACACAGTGCAGAGCATTGTTGCTAGATGGAATGAAACAGCATAACCGTCTACTTAGTTATCCTACATGGTATGATTATGTGCCCATACATATTCTCACCCTCCATAGCGACCGGTAAGTTCCTAGTTGTATGCCGGAGGGGACCATTGTGTAAGTCTATTGCATCTTTTGCATTCAAAAAACTATTAGTTTGTTACGTCTTTTTGCTATCTCTGCGAGCAGCCCTGCTTAGGTTGTACAGTCTGACAGCCGTTGGTAGGAAGGACCTACGAAACCTCTCGGTTGTGCACCTGGGATGATGTAGTCTGCTGCTAAATGAGCTCCTCAGTGCATTCAGTATGTCCTGCATAGGGTGGAACTCGGACTCCAGCAGAGATGACAGTTTAGCCACCGTCCTTCTCTCTCCTATCTCCTCCACCGGATCAAGGCGCTGCCCCAGGACAGAGCTAGCTTTCTTAATCAGTTTGTTCAGTCTCTTCCTATCGGCTGCAGTAATGCCACTGCCCCAGCAGACCACTCCAAAAGTGATGGCTGATGCCACCACCGTGTCATAGAATGACTTCAGCAGCGCCCCTTGTACACCAAAAGACCTGAGTCTCCTCAGCAGGAACAGCCTGCGCTGTCCCTTCTTGTAGGGACAGCGCAGGTTGGTGTTGAAAGCACTGGAGAAGTCAAAGAACATGATACTCGCCTCATTCCCGGGCTTCTCCAGGTGGGACAGGGAACGGTGAAGGAGGAAGATCACTGCATCCTCCACCCCAATGCCATGCTGGTAGGCGAACTGGAGTGGATCCATCGCTGGTCCCACCAGGGGGCGGAGGTGAGCAAGGAGCAGTCTCTCCAGGGTCTTCATCATGTGAGACGTCAGGGCCACTGATCTGCAGCTGTTCAGATCTTTGGGGTGGGAAGACTTTGGTACAGATACCACACAAGATGTTTTCCACAACTGTGGTACCCTCCCCAGCTTCAGGCTCAGGTTGAAGATGTGCTCCACAATCCCACACAGCTGGTCTGCACAGGACTTGAGGAGCTTCACGCTGATGCAGTCCGGTCCCGACGCCTTCCTCGCCTTGATCTTCCTCAGCTCCGTCCTCACCTGGGTCTTAGGGAGGGTCAGGTTGGGGGGCTGTGTGCTAGGAGTGGGGGGGTGTTGGTGGAGTGGGGTGTGGACAGCAGGTCTCAATGACTTTAGAGGCAGCAGTGGTTGGTGTGCAGTCGGGGGGGGAGGGCGGTTGTTCAAACCTATTAAACAACAGGTTCAGATTGTTCGCCCACTCTCTGCCCCCCGTGGCCTGGGAGGAGGTATTCTGGAGCCCAGAGATGGTTTTAAGGTTTTTCCAGACCCCGCCGATGTCGCTCCATTGCAGCTTGTCCTCCATCTTCTTCCTGAAGCTGTCCTTGCCTTCTCTGATCTTCCTCCTCAGCTCTCTCTGTACGGACTTCAGCATCTCCCTGTTCCCCGACCTGAAGATCCTCTTCTTCTCTCTCAGAAGTGTTTTTATAAAAACACCTGTTTTTTTTATGCCAAAACCTGGTTAAATGACCATGGCATCACTGTGTTTGATTGGCCAGAAAACTAGTCTGACTTCAACTCCATAGAGAATCTATGGAGGATTGTCAAGAGGAAGATGAGAGACACCAGACCCAACAATGCAGACGAGCTGAAGGTCACTATCAAAGCAACCTGGACCTTCATAACACCTCAGCAATGCCACAGGCTGATCACTTCCATGCTACGCTGCATTGATGCAGTAATTCATGCAAAAGGAGCCCAGGCCAAGTATTGAGTGGTACATGGACATACTTTTCAGTCGGCCAACATTTCTATTAAAAAAAACGTTTTTTTTAAATTAATTTCTGGTGGTGATGCCGCCCACGGTATAAAGGTGTGGGCGGAAAAGGCTCTGCCTCTGTCGTTGTGGAGCCACCTAGTCAGCAGGGCATGTGCCGTAACTGTTCCTCTCTATTGCTGTTCCTACTGAGAAGGCTCAGGTCTTTTGGCGTACAAGGGGTTCTCCTTAAGACATTCTACGATTCAGTGGTGGCGTCAGCCATCACTTTTGGAGTGGTCTGCTGGGGCAGTGGCATTACAGCAGCTGATAGGAAGAGACTGAACAAACTGATCAAGAAAGCTAGCTCTGTCCTGGGGCAGCGCCTTGACCCAGTGGAGGAGATGGGAGCGAGAAGGATGGTGGCTAAACTGTCATCTCTGCTGGAGTCCGAGTTCCACCCTATGCAGGACATACTGAACGCACTGAGGAGCTCATTTAGCAGCAGACTACATCATCCTAGGTGTGCAACCAAGAGGTTTCGCAGGTCCTTCCTACCTATGGCTGTCAGACTGTACAACCTAAGCAGGGCTGCTCGCAGAGATAGCAAAAAAGCGTGACGACCTAATAGTATTGAATGCAAAAGACGCAACAGACTTACACAAATGGTCCCCTCCAGTATACAACTAGGACAATATGTATGGATACATATTCGTACTATATGGGGTAACTAAACAGACGGTTATGCTGTTTATTCCATCTAGCTACAATGCTCTGCACTGTGTATATGTATTCATATATTTATGTGTACATATGTATATCCACTGCTCTTATTTATATCTTCCGTATCTTTTTAATTATTGCTCTGAGTGTTGCTATCCCTGTGCTGTTGCAATCCTGGAATTTCCCCATTGTGGGACTAATAAAGGCTTATCTTATCTTATCTTATCTTTATATACTCTGACACTGTGTGTAATAAAGCTCCATTAAACTACAAACAACTGTATGCTCACTTTACATCAGTTATGATCATAACATTTGGCGATGAGGTAAAAGCAGGAATGGAGATTGTCGGTGCTGAACTTCGGATGTTTTTGGAGGTGCCGGGCACGCTGCCCGTGCCATGGCCTCGTTGGTTCTCGTCTTTTACCAACTACCTTGTGGTCTTGGACCTCGGTGAGTGTGAGAGGCTCCGTGCGAGGTCGGTGTTAATCCATAAGTTGGACACTGAGGGGCAGAGAGTGTTGGACAGTCTGGGTGGGACCGACAGTTTCGACGGCATGGTGGAATTAATGACGCATCATTTTCATGCTGGTGAGAGCGTCACGGTCCAGCGCATCCATTTTCAACAGCGCCGCCAGTGTTTGGGGGAGCCAGTATCAACGTCTGTGGCCGGGCTCCCCAGTCTGGCGAGGGGGTGTGAGTTTGGACGCGTGGAAGAAGAAATGATTCGGGACCAACTGGCAGAACAAGTACATAGTGAAGTGTTTCAGTGCAGGTTATTGGAGTTTCCAGGAGTTGATGTTGACCACGGCTGTTGAGCTCGCCCAGCATTTCGAGGCAGCGGAGATCATCAGAAGGGGCCTGCCTGAAGAGGCTCTTTGGAGCAAAGATGATGCTCGCGCGAAGGCACCGAGTTAGGACCCTAATGACAGTGACGCCGGAGGTGACTCATATGCCACTGTGGTGAAGATACGGTCTGTCCTTGGCACGCCCCGTTGTTATGGGTGTGGGTCCCCTGTTCATCGCTATAAAGCCAGTGTGTGCCCAGCGAGAGGAAAGCGATGTGGCAAGTGCGGTCTGCAGGACCACTTCGCCAGGACCTGCAACAACTTCGTACGCAGGAGCCGTAGGAGATGCCCAGGTGCTGCGCAGAAGTCTCCCACCATCGAGATGTCATGCTTGACGGTGTCGTGGTTCCGCTGTTGGTTGACACAGGTGCTGTTATCTCGGTGTTGAACCTGGCGATCGTGAACAGTTTGTTTCCCCACCGAGAGATTAAACAATCTGAAAGAGACTATTACAGCTATGGACTGGATAGGCTGGCTGTGATGGGCTTTATGGAGGTAGAAGCCTGTTACGGGTCGGTCGTGGTGCCCTGAGCCCGCATCCATGTCACTGCTGCGGGCGTTAACATCATGGGGTGTAACCTATTTTATAGCCTGGGTTTTTCTGTCACCAATGTGTCGGGTGAGGAGTGGTCGGGCTGCAGACTGTGGAGCTGGCCGACTCCACTGATGGATGGTGTGGAGGTGAGGGAATCGGACTGGTTGGACATGTGTCAAGAAGGAGAGCACGTTCGGCGCTATGCGAGGATGCCACGGGTTGGACCCGATGCCGGTCTGTTTGATGCCCAAACTGGAAACGCAGAATGGACATTCCTCACAGGCAGCCTGTAAGGACGAGGTGCCCACGCTGGATCCAGAAAGAGCAGGATGAGTGAGCGAGTTGCTTCAGCGCTCCGGAGGACGGTCAACCATGGAAAACATGGACTGGGCCCAGGAGTCGACTGGACCGTTGGTGGAGACCAGTCAGACCCATCGTCATCGGAGGAGGAAGTCGCGGGCCTCCCTGCAGGTTGGCGATCTGGTGCGACCGAGGGTTGAGGCTCGGATGAGAGGAGAGCTCGGCTCGCAAGAGCAGCGCGATGGGAGGAGGCGGCTTCGAGTGGAGGCCGTTCGGAGCGACGGGTTTCTGTGCTTGTCTGACCAGACCTGGAGGTACCCGAATGAGCTGCGCAAGGTGGGGGAGATGAGACGGAGCGGGGGCAGCCCGGAGGTCAAGAGATGGAAGCGTTGGGAGAAAGACCCGCTGGAGGACTAAGAGAATTTTTTTATTTTATTTTATGTTTTTTTGTCTGTCTTTTCTGCTCAGTCTGGTTGTGTTTTATTTTCTGGTTTATGTTCATTTGTTACTGGTTGGTACCTGGTTTAAACTTAAATAAAAAAAAGAAAAGAAAGAAAAGGAAGGAAAAGTCAGGGGAATTTGGGAGCCAAGAGCTCTTTGTGTGGTTAATTTTTATTGTAATGATGGTATTGGTCTGTGGCATTCTGACCTGTAGGGCTCACTTGTGTAAATTATGTACTAATATTGAGAAGAAGTTTTTTTAGGATAATGTTTCATGTGGCTGGTTTTGGGGTGGTGGGGTGCTCTCGACTCATGTAAATTGTGTAATTAGTTATTTACATACCCAACGTTTGAAATGTGCCCAGAGTGTGTTGGGGGGGGGGGCAGTAGCTAGTATTCATCTTATGTTGTTCCGGGACACACGTTACACGGCTTAGTTCTGTGTTCGGCGGCAGACTAATCCGCCCAGCTGTGTGGGGGTGCTGGTAGTCCACCTGGCCCCCCAGTTAGTTGTGTGCATGGATAGGTTGTGTGTTTGTCTTTGTAATCTGTTTTAGTGTGTGAGTCGGGAAGCAAATTTTTTTTGGGGGGGGGATCTATCTGTGTGCTTGACATTTTTTTGAGGGGGGGGTATGTTGTGTATGTAAATAGGCTGTAGCAGCAAGATGGCGGCCGGCTTGGTCATGGGTTAGACTGGGGTGGCTACTGCTGGTTTGTGGTGGTGACGCCGCCCCTGGTATAAAGGTGTGGGCAGAAGAGGCTCTGCCTCCTTCGTCGTGGAGCCACCTGGTCAGCGGGGCGCGAGCCGTGAGCCTCTTTATATACTCTGACCCTGCGTGTAATAAAGCTCCGTAAAACTGCAACAACTGTGTGCTCGCTTTACATCAGTTATGGACATGACATGTGGGCCGCAGCACAAATGAATGCCTTCAGCAAGGTAAAGCAGCTCATTTCAACTGTGCCCACGCTAGCATATTATGATGTAAACTAAGCAACCACAGCAAGTGCAGATGCAAGAGGCTTTGGACTGGGTGCCGTGTTGCTACAGCGACACCCAGGAGGACGGAAACAGTAGCATTTTGCTCAAGAACACTGACTGATTGTGAAAAGCGTTACATACAGGTAGAAAAAGAGACTCTAGCTGTAGCTTGGGCCTGTGAAAAGTTTTCTAGCTACCTGTATGGACTTGAGACATTCACAGTCCATACTGACCACAAACCCTCGATTCCCCTAATTAATAATAAAGACCTTGACGTAATTCCTCTGAGGCGCCGACGTCTACTCATGTGACTGATGTGTTTTAACCCCACCACAGAGTATGTGCCAGGAAAAACCTTAACTGTGGCAGACACATTATCCAGGCAGCCACGGCCTGTGAACCACTGTGACGTATCAGAACCGATCTGTGATGTTTCAGCGTACGAAGATGCAGCCCACACTGCATGGTCTGTATCACCCGCCAAACTAGAACAGACCAAGCAGGAGACGAGCACAGACCATGAGCTGCAGGTAGTGAGCAGACTGGTGACCCAGGACTGGCCAAAACATGAGTAACGTTCCTGTAGAAGCTACAGCCTAGCATCAGTGGGGAAACGGCCTGTCGACATCATAAGGCCTACTCTGGTATGGAGATCATTCCACACAGCAGGAGAGGCGACGTACTCCAACGTTTACATGATGGACATCAGGGCATCACAAAATGCAGAGAAAGAGCGTGCATGAGTGTGTGGTGGCCTGGACTAGAAAGCGAGATTCAGGAGCTGGTGATTAAATGTCCTGAATGGACGCAGTGCAGACGGACTCAGAGGAAAGAGCCTCGGACGACTGCAGCACTTCCACAGTCACCACGGCAAAAGACTGAAGAGAACTACTTGATTGTCACAGACTGCTTCTGTCACTACATAGAAACAGCCTACCTACCTGATCTGAGAAGTGAGACGCCTGTGCACGGCTGAAAAACACATTTGCCAGGTGGGGGTGTCTGGATGAGCTCCACACAGACAATGCAACACAATTTTCACGTAAGGAGTGGAAAAGCTTCTCTGTGGCTTGTGACTTTAAACGCATCACATCCAGTCCCCACAGCCCTCAGTCTAATGGGGGGTCTGAGAGAGACGTACAAGCAGCGAAAAGGATTCTTCGATAAGCGGATCCATTCCTGGCTCGTACGAGCTGCAGAGCCACACCACTGACAGCCACGGGTGCAAGTCCTGCACAGCTAATTCTGGGTCCACAGGTCAAGACAACAGTGCCGACAAAAGATAAAATTCTGTCTCCAAAATGGCCAGATTTCATAGAAGTGTGCAAAGCTGATGCTAAAGCTAAAGCAGGCCACAGGCGTGCCTCTAAGAGGCGTCATGGTGCCAGACCACTTCCACCTCTCAGCACGGGGCAGAGAGTGTTGGTGAAGCTCGGTGGGGAGTCTGGCTGGACTGAAGGAGGGACAGGTCAACAGCTTCACTCAGCTCCACGTTCCTACCTCATCCAGACGCACAGTGGAACCCTGCGAAGGAACAGGCGACACATGCGTCCAAACTTCCCCTCCACTCAACAAGCGGGTGAGACTGAGAGTGAGCAGCCATCACAGCCCTCACCGCCACACTCACCTGTCAGAGACACTGTCCCACCAGAACCTGTGGAACCCCTCCCAGTTCAGGCTCAGCTGACCTCAAAAGGAAGAGTCCTCCGTCAGCCTGAGAGATTGAAAGATTCCGTTGTTTACAAGTGTGGAAAAGGGAAACGATGATTCCCAGATGTGTCAGAGAGAAAAGAAGAGAGAAACTGTCATAGCTGTCATAGTCTGCAGTGAACGGGTCATATTGCTTTTCAGGATTTCAGTGCTATAGATCAGCTTATTACCAAGGTGTTATATTAGAAAATGTTATCAGCTGTGAGTTGTGATAATCTGTCATCTTGTCAAGTTACATGAGGAGGCTGTGTCATGTGTGTGCACTTTTACGCACGAATGAGGACAGATGAGCCCACTTGCAGATGAAAAGTGAGTTTTATTACAATGAATCAAAAGGGCAACAATCCAACATCAGATTCCTAAAGGTAGGCTGCACAGCAGCTGAATACGGGTCAGTGAGTCAAGTTTTGGACCAGACAAAAACAGTTCACATCAGCCCAGGGCAACACTGGCCGCCGGGGAAAAACCAGAAATGTAAACCAGGAAGGAGGACTTGCATGGATGTGTCGGAGCTGGGCTCTGAGAAGACGACAGCAAACACAGTCCAGAGGAAGAAGTCCAGAAACAAGGAGCGGGCTGGACTGAAGCACTTACTGTGAGCAGGCAGAAGACGATACAACGCACCGGCAATCACACGAGTGCAAGCAAAGCTTAAATAACACCAAACATAATGACTAAAGTGATCGCCGGTGTGCCTGGGGGAGTGCGTGCGTGTGTGTGTGTGTGTGTGTGTGTGTGTGTGTAGGCATGAATGGGTGAACCTGAGCAGGGAGAGGAGCAGACAAAGACAGACTGGAATCACCTGTCAGAAGCTGACAGCAGAGGGGGGAGTGGCGACCAGAGGCAGGAGGCACAGAAAATGTATGGAAAGCCAAAGGTAGCATAAAACACAGACGCTGTGGAACAGGAAACCGTGATGAAGCCTGAGCTTGGGAACCACCAGCTCGGCTCACGACAGACGGTGGAAGAAAATATTGGCGTGTGTTATGCTTTCAGCTCAGAAGAGGGGGATGTCACGGGAATGTACGGTGGTGGCACTAACTTGCCGTGCGTAAGGTTACACTGCTGAGCTTTCACTGAGGAGGCTGTGAGTCCGAGTGGCGGTCCAGTGGAGCGTGGCTGCCGTAGTTGCAGTGTTGGAGAACAGCTAATCAAGTCTATAGAGTCAAAGTCGCCAGTGTTGATTCGTCATCACACCTGCACAATAAATTAGCAAGTTTTTTCTTGTTAATTAGCCACCGTTTTTCCTCATAAATGTACTTTATACACATGTGAATATTTTGATCATAAATTGGTGACTTTTGACCCTTAGGTTGGTTTTTCCTCATAAATTTGTCTGATTTTTTATGTGAATTTCTGATTTTTTTTTTCCCATCAAGAGTTTTGGTGGTTTGTTCACATTTGTAAAGGGGCTTTTTATAATTTTGTTGGTCTCAGAAATGTCCGAGTGTCCCACCGGTGGTCCGGCAGCGTGCCACCAGCTCTGCACGGCGTCTTATGGATCCTTCGAATGCTCGTGCATGGCGGGATTCACGCTACAGAGCGACGGGCGGAGCTGCAAACCCAAAGGTACCAAATCCTCCACCGACACCACAACCAAGTTGACTTGGGGACTCGGTCTTATAGAGGGGGTTTACACACCGGCTCGACGTATTTCCCATGTAAACTTGCTGATGTGCACTGCTGGTGTTGTCATTTGAGACTTTTATTGGCTTTTCTGTTTTTACTCCGGAATAAAGAATAAATAAATTTTTCGTCCACAGCTGAGTTTCCGTGTGGTCGACTTCCTGACACCACCGAGTCCATGTGTCGCTATGGAAACTGTCCCTGGCAGGTAAGACCTCTGGCTAACTGAAGTAAAACCTGAATTTTTAATTGGCGACTAATGGAGCGTTTCCATTTTTCTCCTCCAGGTGTCCCTGCTGAGCAGTGGAGGGACAGAGCTTTGCAGCGGCGTGGCACTTGGTCGGTTCTCCATCTTGACCGCTGCTCACTGCCTCCTGCTGGACTCAGAATCGGACCTCCGACCATCCAACTTCTACGTGCTTGCTGGTACGAAACTTAACATTCATTAGCTTCAGCTCTTTAAATTAAATTGAAAGTATTGAATTAATAAAAAATGAATAAATAATTAATTAAATACATAATACAATATATAATTAAATTAATAGTAAAGAATAATAATTAAATGATAAATTAATTAATAAATGATAAAATTTAAAATATTTAAATTCTGAAGTTTTTTCCTATAAATTGCATGTTTCCTTGTATAAACTGAAACTTTTTTAGTACTTTTCCTAATAAAGGCTCAAATTTTATTTCTGAGCATAAACTTCATTTAAAACTTTGTCCCCAAAATTATTTGTATCATTTGAACTGCTGTAAGCATCAGATGATTTGATGTTTTTTAACCAGGGGGATGAGGGGTTTTCACCAATTTAGTATCAGGTACAAATGTATAAATAGAGATTAAGTGCAAATATGCAAGAACAGAAAGTGCAAAAATATGATAAAAAGACGCTAATTTTAAAAATTAAAACACCAAATTTTCAAGGAAAAAAATTTACCGGAGAAACAGCACAATTTTTTTTAGAAAAGGTTTCTCATTTATGCAAAAAAAGTTGACTTTTTTTTTGAGGAAAAAGTCACAAATTTATGAAAAAACTTACAAATTTACAAAAACGTTGCAAATTTACAAGAAAAAAATTGCAAATTTACAGAAAACAATTGCCAATTTCCACTATTTTTTTTCTATGAGCAAATAGTAACTGTTTTATGAGAAAAAAGTTTAAAACAAAATTGAGTGAGGAAATGAGAATTATGTATAAATTTGCAAGAATAATGGTGCAAAAATATGATCAAATCAAATCAAATCAACCTTTATTGTCATATTGCTGTACATACAACTGTAGTGCAGGCAAGATGAAATTGCGTTTCTCTCGGCATCCATATAAGTAAAAGAACATGATTTAAGACACACTCAATCACACCCTCACCCTCTCCCCCGCCCCCCCAAAACTATTCACACATCCCTGAAACATACTTGAAAAACTAACAAGAACTATAATATACAAATAATATGCATAATGTCCATAGGTGCAGTAGTGAATATGAGAGATTCTGGATCGGCTGTTCAGCATCCTGACAGCTTGTGGAAGGAAGCTGCTGATCAGTCTGGTGGTTCTGCCTCTGATGCTCCGGAATCGTTTACCAGATGGCAGAAGTTCAAAGTGTTTATGCAGAGGGTGAGAACGGTCCTTGACAATGTTCAGTGCCCTGCTCCTACAACGGTTCTGAAAAAGTTCTTGGACAGAGGGGAGGGAGACTCCAATTACCCTCTCAGCCCCCTTGACTATCCTCTGCAGGGCTTTTTTGTCTGACATACTGCAGCTGGAGTACCATGTAGCAATGCAGTACGTCAGAACACTCTCCACCACACCTCTGTAGAAGGTCCTGAGGATGCAGATGGGGAGAGAGGCCTGTTTGAGTTTCCTCAAGAAGTGCAGTCTCTGCTGAGTCCGCTTCCTAATCCCCAAGGAATTCTTGCTCCAGGTCAGGTCCTGCGAGATCTGCACTCCGAGGAACTTGATGTTCTCCACTGTCTCCACTGAACGGCCGCCGATGCTGAGGGGGACGTGTTCAGGCTGTGACCGCCGGAAGTTGATAATCATCTCCTTCGTTTTGTCCACGTTGAGCACCAGATTGTTCTCCCTGCACCAGCCCTCCAGTTCTCTAACTTCTTCCCTGTACATTGATTCCTCATCCCTCTGAATAAGTCCCACCACCGTGGTGTCGTCTGCAAACTTAATAATCTGGTTCCCCTCACGTCTGGATACACAGTCATGTGTTAGAAGTGTAAACAACAGTGGACTGAGTACGCAGCCTTGAGGGGATCCGGTGCTCAGCGTGACAGAGTTGGAGATGTTGTTTCCAACCCGGACAAACTGAGGTCTATCAGTCAGGAAATCCAAGATCCAGAGACATGTGACGGTGTTCAGACCAAGAAGGAGTAATTTCTCCATCAGTCTTTGGGGAATAATGGTGTTGAATGCTGAACTGAAATCAATGTACAGGAGTCTGGCATAGGTGTCTTCCTGATCCAGGTGGGTGATGACAGAGTGCAGGATGGTGACTATAGCATCCTCCGTGGAGCGGTTTGAACGATATGCAAACTGGAGCGGGTCGTGTGATGCAGGGAGGCAGGCTGTAATGTGTGGTTTGACAAGTCATTCGAAACACTTCATCACAATTGGTGTTAGTGCAACAGGACAATAGTCATTCAGACAGGACACAACTTGTTTCTTTGCCACCGGTACTATGATAGAGGTCTTGAAGCATCTGGGAACGATGGCCTGACTCAGGGAGATGTTATAAATGTCAGTCAGGACATCCGCCAACTCGCTCGTGCAGTCTCGGAGCACATGTCCCGGGATGTTGTCCGGACCTGCAGCTTTACGTGGGTTGACCCTGGTTAGTGTCCTCCGTGTGTCCGCTGTGTTGATGGTGAAAGCTGGTCTGACCGATGGTGGGGGTGGGCCAGCCCTTCCTCTTGTTGTCGGGTTTGATGCTTCAAAACGTGCAAAGAAGTCATTGAGCCTGTCTGGAAGCGAAGCATCGTCATCATCGATCCCCTGCCTAGACTTATAGCCCGTCAGTGTCCGAACTCCCTGCCACATCTGCTTGGTGTTCCTAGTGTCACAGAGGTGTCGCTGGATTTTCTCTGCATAGGCGCACTTCGCCGTCTTAATTCCCTTTGACAGCGCAGACCTGGTTGAGCGGAGGGCGATCCTGTAAGCAGCAAGCGCACGTCTGCGGTCATCCACTGCTTACGGTTTCCCTGTACAGTGATGGTCTTCACAGTAGTGACATCCTCTGTGCACTTCGCGATGTAGCTGGTGACCGTTTCAGCATACTCCTCCACATCTGTCTTGTCTTCCTGGGAGGCTGCTATTTTGAGGACCTCCCAGTCTGTGTGCAGAAAACAATCTTTCAGTGCAGAGGTTGCACTCTCTGGCCAAATCCTGATTTGTTTCATTGCTGGCCTGCTGCGCTTCAATAAAGGTTTGTAGGCAGGCAGCAGCATCACGGATATGTGGTCAGAAAGGCCGAGGTGGGGGCGGGGTATCGCCTTATATGCATCTGTGTTTGTGTACACTAAGTCCAACATATTCTCTCCTCTTGTGGAGATGTGTGGAAAGGATGAGGCTGAGTTATTTCTCAAGTTCCATTTTATTCTCAACACACTCTCCAACATACAAATCAGAAAAGAGGCAGAACCCCCAAACTCTGCCAGTCTTATACCCCTGACATCAAAGCACAAAATCCCATTGTCTTTAAATCCCAAACACAATGCATCCCCCCTGCAGTTCCTATTTCTTTCACCCAAGCCTCGGTGGTCAGGTAATCCTTCATGTCCATCTCTTTGCATATCAAAAGGTCGACACTCACATCCTCCTCATCTCCCTAGGAGGTCCAGACCTTTTGTTCCTCTTCAGACGTGAAGCCAAAGTAAGCACACAGGAATATACATGAGAGCATATGAACAGTCATATACATGTGAGCCCGTGAAACTACATATGTGCACCACATATAACCCCCCCACAAACGTCTAAGAGAGAACAACCAAACACAGATTGCATGTCAAAATAAAATCACCACACATCAGTCCACATGCTGTCTTGGTCTCAACCGTCTGCCGTATCTGCTGCAGGCGGGCTTAACCTCTTCCACGGCGTCCTCCTGCTGTGGAGCTGCTGTCTGGGGATTAAAACTGTTAGTCAATCTCTGTGTGTGTACTGGGGAATGCTCCCTAGGGGGTCTACCCCGTCGCGGGGCTCTCGCCAACTGCACAGTTTCGTCAGCCATCACAAAAGCAGGTTTGAGTCTGTCTATGCCAATCATCTCCTTTCTGCCACCCAAATCTAGCAAAAAATGCTTATCACCTGTTTCCAGCACCCTGAATGGACCATCGTATGGTGGTCGCAGAGCTGTGCGGTGGGCATCATGCCTGACAAAAACAAACTCCGCATTTTTTAAAGCTTTAGGCACAAAAACACGCGGAAAACTGTGGTGAACGGGGCCGGGTAGGGCACTCGGGCCCATGCTATTCTGCAAACGCTGAGCCGAGGAGAACTCTGGCGCTGGGTTGTCAGGGAGAAATTCTCCGGGCAACCGAAGTGGCTGCGCAAACACTAGCTCCGCTGGGGAGGCGTCTAAATCCTCTTTAGGAGCAGAACGCAACCCCAATAAAACCCATGGCAGTTTGTCAACCCAATTTGCATCCGTAAGTGATGCTCTGAGAGCCGCCTTCAGCAACCTGTGAAAACGTTCGCATAACCCGTTAGCCTGCGGGTGATACGCGGTCGTGCGGTGGATCGTTGCCCCCAGGCTGCGGGCCATCGCTGACCAAAGTTCGGAAACAAATTGTGGGCCTCTGTCAGACGTGATATCCGACGGAACTCCAAAACGCGCTACCCATGCAGTTAAAAAAACGCGCGCCACCTCCTCGGCTGTAGTTGACGACAGGGGAACCACTTCTGGCCAGCGCGTGGTGCGGTCGACCATTGTCAGAAGATGTGTGCAGCCTCGCGAGGGCGGTAGGGGGCCTACGAGGTCCATGTGGGCATGATCAAACCTTTTAGCTGGGATATGAAACGGCTCCAAAGGAGCTCTCGTGTGTCTATGCACTTTGGACCGCTGGCAAACTACGCAGGCTGCTGCCCACTCTCTAACCTGTTTACGCAGGCCCGGCCATACAAATTTCTCCCCCACCATTTTGATCGAAGCACGCACCCCCGGGTGCGCCAGAGAATGAACCGAGTCAAAAACGAGGCGGCACCACGAGGCCGGAACCACCGGACGGAGTCGCCCGGTGGAAACATCGCAGATTAGGGGGGGCATACCATCTTGCAGCACCCTGTCCTCCAGCCTTAACCCTGTTGGTCCAGACTGGAGCGCGCGCACGTCCATGTCGCCACCCTGCTCCGCGGCCGTGGCTGCGTAATCTATCCCTACGCGGACTGGGGCCGCGCGCGCTTCCGCGTCGCTACCCTGGTCCGCGGCAACAGTTGCAAAATCTACCTCTACGCGGGCTGGAGCAGCCACGGCACGCGAGAGGAAGTCTGCCACCACATTAAGTTTGCCCGCTACATGCTGGATATCGGTAGTGAACTCCAAAATTGCGGCCAGCTGTCTCTGCTGCCGGCCCGACCAAGGTTCTTAAATCTTGGCCATCGCAAAAGTCAGCGGCTTGTGGTCAACGAACACGGTGAAACGGCGCCCCTCCAGCCAAAACTGGAAGCGACGAACAGCCAAGTGGAGGGCTAACAACTCCCTGTCGAATGCGCTGTATTTCTGCTCACTATCGCGCAAAGTCCTGCTGAAAAACGCGAGCGGCTGCCAGGCTCCAGCCACATACTGTTCGACAACCGCCCCTATGGCCACCTCTGATGCGTCTGTGGTGAGCGCTATGCGGGCCGTTGGGACTGGGTGTGCTAACAACGCAGCATTTGCCAAGGCTGTTTTGACTTCATAGAATGCGCGCTCCCGCTTGGGGGACCATTCGATTTTATTGCAGGTTTTTGTTTTTTAAACGCAGCGTACAATGGTTGCATGAGCTGCACTGCGCGGTGAAGGAAACGGTTATAAAAATTCACCATTCCCAAAAACTCCTGTAACGCTTTGACCGTTTGTGGCTGGGGAAAATTTGCCACAGCGCGCACCTTGTCAGGCAGAGGAACTGCACCCTCGGGAGAGACGTGATGCCCCAAAAAATCAATCTGCACCACCCCGAACTGACACTTCGCTGGGTTAATTATTAGCCCATGCTCTGCCAACCTCCGGAAAACTGCCATGAGGTGGATTTCGTGTTCGTCTTTGGACGCACTGGCTACTAAAATGTCGTCCAGGTAGACGAACACGAAAGGAAGATCGCGCAACACTGCGTCCATCATGCGTTGGAAAGTCTGCGCTGCGCCTTTAAGCCCAAACGGCATGCGCAAAAAATCAAAAAGCCCAAAAGGAGTTATTACAGCTGTTTTGGGTATGTCCTCAACGCGTACTGGGACCTGATGATAACCGCGCACCAAGTCTATCTTAGAAAAAACGCACGTCCCCGCCAAATGAACTGAAAAATCCTGGATATGTGGGATTGGGTAGCGGTCGTGTGCTGTAGCATTGCTCAGCCTGCGAAAATCACCGCACGGCCGCCATGAGCCATCAGTTTTAGGGACCATGTGAAGCAGTGAAGCCCAAGGGCTCTTTGAACGTCGGATGATGCCCAATTTTTCTAGGTTGGCGAATTCCTCGCGCGCTATGGCCAGTTTAGCTGAATCCAAGCGCTGAGCTTTTGCAAAAACGGGCAGTCCGGTGGTAGTAATAAAATGCTCCACCCCGTGTTTAGCCACGGTCGCCGAAAACGTTGGCACCGTGAGTGCTGGAAACTGATTGAGGAGTGAGTGAAACTTACCACCTGCAGCTGTGACGTTGGGTTGTGCTGTTGGCGGAGTCACTCGCGCTGTACAGGGAATAGAGGATAAAGAGAGTGCATTAACCAGGTGTCTGTTAACAAGATCGACCAACAAACCATTTGAGCACAAAAAATCAGCACCTAACATGTTGAAATTGACTGCCGCTATGACGAAAGTCCATTCAAATGTACGGCCGTGGAAAGAGAGAGACATCGTCTTCTCCCCGAAGGTCTTAATCGCCGAGCCGTTTGCTGCTGACGCCACAGGGCCACTGGAAGGTGCCAGCTGGTCAGCGTAGGAAGGTGTGATGAAACTCAGCTGGGAGCCTGTGTCCACGAGGAAGTGCCTCCCCGATCGCGCGTCCCTCAGGTAGAGCAGCTTGTTCTCTTCACCGAAAGCTGCAGCTGCTACCGACTCCCGGTCTTGGCGTTTCCCGAGCGCTTGAACTGGCACGGTGGAATGCACTTGCGTGCCCTCTCAGTGAAACGGTGATGGTAAAAGCAAAGGACGTCGTCCGCTCCGAGTCTCCTGGCCTCCGCCGCTGCTGTCGTCGGTGAGTCTGGTGCTGCAGCCTCTGGCCCCCTGCCATCTCCGGATGTTGCGCCCAGCTCCGCTGCTGCGGTCATGGCCGTGTGTCGTCTATGGGCGTCGACGAGTCGCTGCGCCTCCTGGCCCAGCTCGTGGTAGTCTCGGTGGGCCAGCAGCTGTGAACTGGCCAGGGTAACTCTCATCACTGACGGTAGTGTCCTGAGGAAAAGGTGGGCGAAGATAAAACCATCATCTTCAGAGTCTCTCAAACTCAGCATCTTCGCCATCAGGTCTGCAGGTCTCTTGACCTCGCCCTCAGTCAACGCCAGGAGCTTCTCTGCTCGCTCTCCCAGCGAGGGGGTGAAAAAACGGATGCGAGCAGCCTTCAATGTGCCATACTTGTCGTCGTCTGGCGGGTGGTTAATCAGGCTCTCTACTCGCTGGGCTGTGTAGCTGTCCAGCTTTGCAACCACATGGTAGAATTTCGTGGCATCTGCCGAAACTCTCCGAAGATGGAACTGTGCCTCGACAGCGTTAAACCAGGAGCGCGGGCTATGCTGCCAGAAATCAGGTAGCTGGACTGTGGTAGCTGCATTAGCTTGGCTGGCTCCTGATGAGTCCGGTGCAGGAGAATCGTCACCGGCCATAATACGTCTTAAGGTCACCAGTGTGGAGATGTGTGGAAAGGATGAGGCTGAGTTATTTCTCAAGTTCCATTTTATTCTCAACACACTCTCCAACATACAAATCAGAAAAGAGGCAGAACCCCCAAACTCTGCCAGTCTTATACCCCTGACATCAAAGCACAAAATCCCATTGTCTTTAAATCCCAAACACAATGCATCCCCCCTGCAGTTCCTATCTCTTTCACTCAAACCTCGGTGGTCAGGAAATCCTTCATGTCCATCTCTTTGCATATCAAAAGGTCGACACTCACATCCTCCTCATCTCCCTAGGAGGTCCAGACCTTTTGTTCCTCTTCAGACGTGAAGCCAAAGTAAGCACACAGGAATATACATGAGAGCATATGAACAGTCATATACATGTGAGCCCGTGAAACTACATATGTGCACCACACTCTGGTCTTAAAGTCTACACATTGTTTAAACTTGGGGAGCACAGTCTTTAAGCTGGTGTAGTTAAAATCCCCCGCAACCACCACAAAACTGTCCAGGTGTGAAGTTTGGATTTCACTAATAGCATTGTGCAGTTCCCCGAGTGCTTCCTTAGCATTAGCTTTAGCGTTAGCGCTCGGCATTATGTAAACAGCCACTACAAACACGTTGCTGAATTCCCTCGGCAAATAATATGGCCAACAATTTACAATAAGGAACTCCGCCAACGGAGAGCAGTGTTTAGACACTAACATGGCATTAATGCACCAGTTCTTGTTAACATAAATGCATAGCCCACCCCCACGGCTCTTACCGGAGCTTGCCGTTTCTCTGTCAGCTCAGAACACCTCCATATCTTCCAATTGAATGGCCTCGTCAGGGATGTTGTCGTGGAGCCATGTCTCCGTGAACGCAAGCACACAGCAGTCCCTCCACTCTCTCCGGGTTTCTCTCAGCAGACGCAGCTTGTCCAGCTTGTTGTCAAGGGAGCGGATGTTAGAGAGAAGGAGTGATGGTACTGCTGGTCTGGAGGGGTTAGCCTTTAGCCTAGCATGGATCCCGGCCCTTTTTCCACGCTTTTGCTTGTGTTCCCTCCGCTTACGCTTCCCCCTCTCCCGGGTAGCCTCCAGCAGGGACTCCGCCAGAATTCCATGCTGGCGTAGAATGTCCAAGTCACAACCGAGCGCCGCGATTCTTGCAGTGTGCAGTACATTGATGTTTAATAAGGTCTCACGGTTGTAAGTTTTACAGAATGTACGTCTGGGATGATTAAAACTCTCACACTCGCTGATGCCAAGAGGGGCCGCTGCGTCTAGGCGCGCCGGCATCACCTAATATCGGACGAGCAAGTGCTGCTGGCCCGGGCCCCTCGGCGTGGAAGACCCCCACTGAGAGCTCCCCAGGCAAACGATTCACCAGGACAGCCACACGGGCAGAGCGAAGTCCCCCCCCCCTCGCCTTGGCCCACCCGCAGTCAGACACACGTTCAGCAGCCCCCCGCCGGCACAGAGACCCCCGTTACAGCAGATATGGGAGGAGACTGAAGCCCAAAAGACGTTGTAACTGAAACTCTGTCTGGGGGGGGGGGGGGTGGCAATGCATATTGTAGAGGAGTCAGCAGACAGTGTCTCAGTCAGGATGCAGTGGTAAACATATTTACCATATTTACCATATTTCTGATTCTGCACTTGGGGTGTGTGTGATTTACACTGTAGATAGGTAAAGCACAATCTCGTTCTACTGTACATGATTGGTTGTACGGTTGAATGACAATAAGGGTGATTTAATTTAATTTAATTAATTTAAGAGAATAATAGACAGGGACGTCATGGGGAGTTGGCAGGAAGAGGGAGCTGGGGTTTAAGGGAGATGTATTGTGGGGTTAGATGTCATGCAGTGTAATGTGAAATGTCATGCAGATGTGAGATGACTGTTGAGTTTATAAGGAGAACCTGGTTTGGCTGATTCATTGCTTTTTGTGTATGACTGATGTGAGAGTGTTAATAAAACTTCGTCTGTTCGTAAACTGGCCTTGTAGGGAGTTAGAAATGAAGAAGCGATGTGACTTTATAAATCAAAGTTTAATATCAGCTTCACCTCCCTAACATGTCTCATCTCGGTGCAGAAGCAGAATAAGAGGTCGAGCGCAGTCAGACCTTCATACTTATACCCACACTCAACAAAAGACATTGCATATCAAAGCCGACATCCCGCATTAGCATTAGCTCTTCACTTCCGCCCTCCAAAGAGAGCAGACGCCTTTTTCTTCTCTCCTGCTCTGACTTATCTCCTTCCTCCCCTAACTAACTGGATCCCAGCTTGCTATCGTCTGTCTGCGTGTCTCTACTGCTGCTTATCGAAAGAAATTATGGAATTAATAAGCTGGGCTTTGAACGCAATTGACACTATTTTTTCAACGAGGAAAAGTGCCCCGGGGGAGGTTGTTTGCCCCGCAGGAATGGCTGCTGCGGGCTATTTGAGGGACACAAGTAATTGGAAACTCTTGTGCCTGTCTGATCTTTCCATCGAAGATGTCGAAGATTTGTACGTCTTCATAGTAATGGTCATCGGGATCGTTCTGATTGGATCTGGGATTGTCCTGGTGTACCGTAAATTGATGAAGATGGACATAACCTATCAAAATGCTGGCCAAGCGAGGTTTAACCATCAAATTGAAAAAAATGGAGAGGACTCTGACAGCGGCAAATGGAGAACTGTCTAGGAAAATGGATTACATCATGATCACGCTGAGAGCCGTCCATGAAGGATTCAACGTCCAGCAATGAAGGATTAAGTACTGAATCTGTAAGAGGATATAAAGTTTCTTTCTCTGGGATCAGTACTATTCGACTAATCTGACTCCCCTCTCACAAGTCCTCCAGATTATCTGCAGTTTTTTGTTTTCAAAACATTTGAGCTGCACGGTCTTCACGGACAGCCAGCTGCATGGCCCAAGGACAATGCCAGCAGCTAGACAAAACATCTCCTGCCAAAGAGACTTTGTTGTTCTTAACTGATACAAACACCTACACTCAACACTACACCCACACTGACTCAAAAACTGATGACAAAGATTACTCACTCACTGCTCTCTTCGTGTCCTTGTGTACTTTCTTGTCTGCTAACTGTGCATTGAGGGCTTTTTTTTCTTGTAATCATAATATTGATCATATATGACCGGTATTCTGACAATCAATGGTTTTTTGCTCTTCCGATTGTGTTATCCTTTTCTTCCCTATGCATCCTGTACCCATCTGATGACAGGCGCGTTCTCAGATGCTGCCGTGTCACCGGAAATGCAGGTCGTTTTCTGTGTCAAGTCAAATCCCTCGTATTTTATCAGTCATATCTGTTAATGTACTTGGCAATAAATCTTTTCTGAGTTCTGAAATCTTTTCTGAGTAACATAATCCCCCCTCCATTGTCCTCCATCTCCTCCACCTGACCCTGGGTGGTCAGGGAGATCGATCCGGTCTCCACCGCTGCGACTCCGTCTGCTCTTTGATCCTCGCTGGTGGTTGAGACCTCTTGTCCTGTTCTGAGGCATGAGGTCATTCCACATATGTAATCACTAAACATTCTAATATGTCTATACATATGTAGGTATGGATTATATGATTAATATAAGCCACAGCCCCCCCCCCCCAAACGACTAAGAAAAGGACAATCAAATTAAGTTTACAGTTTAAGATAATCTCTATGACATGTTATACTGTTAAACCTCTTGACAGAGAAAACAAGGAAAAATCTTTCCAGCAGTCATGCTCCTGTAGAGAATTCAGTGGTAACAACAACAGTATAGTAATATCACAAATCAGCCTTAAAACTGTCAATGCACAATCTGATAACATAGTTAACAACTCTTGGTCGATTTGCATCAGTCCCTGTGCCGTCTGGGTTTTAATCTTCTCCCGAATCTGCTGTAGGTCCGCTTTGGCTTCCTGGTGGGACCATCCTGTAAGGAATCTGCAGCTTGGGGAGGAGAGTGGTTATTTGTTCCCTGCAGGGGGGCTGAGTTTTTTTTCTTGGGGGGTCTACCCCGCCGAGGTGCTCTCGCCACCCGTGCAGGTTCGTCTCTCAACAAGAAGGCAGGTTTAAGTCTGTCAATGCTGACTGTTTCTTTTCTGTCCCCTAAATCAAGCACAAAATGCTTATCACCAGGTTCCAGCACTCTGAATGGTCCGTCGTATGGTGGACGGAGGGTTGATTTTAAAGCTTCGTGCCTAACAAAAACAAACTCGGCGTTTTTTAAAGCTTGGGGGACAAAAACCCGTGGAAAAGAGTGATGTGCAGGTCCGGGGAGAGTGTCCGGTCCATTGCTGCCTAAAGGCCTCAGGGTTGGAAGATGCCCAGGCTCTGGATTCTCTGGTAAAAACTCACCTGGGAGTCTGAGAGGTTGTGCAAAAACTAATTCTGCTGGGGAGGCGTCTAGATCCTCTTTAGGCGCAGAACGCAACCCTAATAAAACCCAGGGAAGTTTATTCACCCAATCTGTATCCATTAGTGAGGCCCTGAGGGTGGCCTTTAAAGATCTGTGAAAACGCTCGCATAACCCATTAGCCTGAGGGTGATATGCGGTGGTGCGGTGAATTGTCGCCCCTAAGCTGCTGGCCATGGCTGACCAAAGCTCTGAGACAAATTGAGGCCCCCTATCGGACGTGATGTCCGATGGGACGCCGAAATGTGCCACCCAGTTTGTTAAAAAAACGTGAGCGACTTCCGTCGCTGTGGTTGACGCCAAAGGGACCGCCTCAGGCCAGCGCGTAGTACGGTCTATCATTGTTAACAGGTGTGTGAAACCCTGAGACGAAGGTAGTGGTCCCACGAGGTCAACAAGAACGTGGTCAAACCTTCTGGCTGGGATTCAAAAACGCTCTAGAGGAGCTTTTGTGTGTTTGTGTATTTTGGCGCGCTGACAAGACATGCAAGTTTTTGCCCATTCCTTTACATTTTTGCGCAGGCCCGGCCAAACAAACTTTTCTGCGACCATTTTAACCGAGGCGCGCACCCCTGGGTGCACGAGGGAGTGAACCGAGTCGAAAATGCGGCGGCGCCATGCAGCTGGGACTACCGGGCGAGGTCAGCCGGTTGAAACGTCGCAGATTAGGGGGGGTACACCGTCACGTAAACCCCTTTCCTCCAGTCTTAACCCTGTTGGTCCAGACAGGAGAAGCGCACGTCCGCGTCACTGCTTTGTTCCTCTGCCATGGCTGCGTAATCTATCCCTACGTGAATTGGGGCCGCGTCCGCGTCCGCGTTGGCGAAGAGTTCTGCGGCTGAGGTAGTATAATCTGTCTCCTCGTACTCTGGCGATGTCACAGCGCGAGAGAGGCAGTCTGCTACCACGTTAAGTTTGCCTGCCACATGTCGAATGTCTGTGGTGAACTCTGAAATTGCAGCTAGCTGTCTTTGTTGCCTGTCTGACCATGGTTCTGAAATTTTAGCCATCGCAAAAGTGAGCGGTTTGTGGTCTACAAAAGCCGTGAAGCGCCGCCCTTCTAACCAGAACTGGAAGTGGCGGATGGATAAATGAAGCGCTAGCAGCTCCCTGTTAAAAGTGCTGTATTTACGCTCGGTTTGGTTTAAAGATTTGCTAAAAAATGCTAAAGGTTGCCAGGTTCCGCCAACATGTTGTTCCACGACTGCCCCTATGGCCAGGTCTGAAGCGTCTGTGGTTAACGCTATGCGGGCCGAGGGATCGGGGTGAACCAACAATGTGGCATTCGCTAGAGCACTTTTTACTTCCGCGAAGGCGTGTTCGCGCTCCGGGGTCCATTCGACTGCGTTGGAAGGCTTTTGTTTTCTGAGCGCGGCATACAGGGGCTGCATGAGTTGAGCTGCGCGGGGGAGGAAACGGTTGTAAAAATTCACCATTCCCAAAAATTCTTGCAGCGATTTGACCGTTTGTGGTCGTGGAAAATTTTTTACCGCGCGGACTTTGTCTGGCAATGGGACTGCCCCCTTCGGTGAAACTCTGTGTCCCAAAAAATCAATTTGTGACACGCCGAATTTGCATTTGGCTGGGTTGATTATTAACCCGTGCTCTTCTAGTCTCTGAAAAACTGTAGTGAGGTGTTGTTCGTGTTCTTCCTCTGACGGGCTGGCTACCAGCATATCATCGAGGTAGACGAACACGAAGGGGAGGTCGCGTAATACCGCGTCCATCATACGCTGAAAGGTTTGAGCAGCGCCTTTGAGGCCGAACGGCATCCGCAAAAATTCAAAAAGACCGAAAGGGGTTATTACAGCCGTTTTAGGAATGTCTTCCGCTCGAACGGGGACTTGGTGATAGCCGCGGACCAGGTCTGTTTTAGAAAAAATGCGCGCACCCGCCAGATGTAGTGAAAAATCTTGGATGTGAGGAATTGGGTAGCGGTCATGTGCTGTCGCATTGTTTAATCTGCGGTAATCGCCGCAAGGTCTCCAAGAACCATCGGTTTTCGGGACCATGTGGAGTGGCGATGCCCAGGGGCTTTTCGAGCGTCTAATAATGCCTAATTTTTCCAGGGTGGTAAACTCGTCCCGTGCTATGGCGAGCTTGGTCGCGTCTAAGCGCCGAGCTTTGGCAAACACGGGTGGGCCTGCTGTAGGGATGAAGTGTTCAACCCCGTGTTTCGCTACTGTTGCTGAAAATTTTGGAACTGTGAGTGCTGGAAATTGGGTGAGGAGTTGGTCAAACTTACCTCCTGCTGTTGTGACGCTGGCCTGCACGGGTGGTGGAGAAACTCGAGCTGAGCAGGGGATAGAAGAAAATGACAGTGCATTAACCAAACGCCTATTTGCTAGATCGACTCACCGCCGCTACAATAAATGTCCATCTATAGTTGCGGCCGTGGATGCAAAGAGGCAGGTTCCTTTCACCGAAAGTGTCGATGATTGAGCCGTTGGCTGCCATCGCTCCATTTCCCCGGGGACCCATGGCCCGGTCTGTGTGGGAAGGGGTGATAAAACTCAGTTGAGCTCCGGTGTCGATAAGGAACTGTCTCCCGGTGTGTCCGTCAGTCACATAAAGCAGCTTATTTGTCTCGCCGAGAGCCGCAGCTGTTAACGGTTCTCGGCTTTGGAGTTTCCCGAATTTTTGAATTTGCAGGGGGGCACGCATTTGTATGCCCTCTCGGCGAAACGGTGGTGGTAATACCAGAGGTCGTTCCGCCTGCTGCGCCTTGGTCGTGTTGCCGCCATGGTGGGCGGGCTCTGCTCGGTTGTCTGTGGTTCTCCGCTGCTCTGGGCTTCCGCGCTGAGATCTGCGGATGCTGCTGTGGCCATCTGTTCGCCACAGGCATTGATGAGCTGCTGCGCTTCTCGGGCCAGCGCGCGGAAGTCCTGCTGGGTGCTGCACCGCATGTTGACCAGTGTCCCTCTCATGTGTGGCGGCAGAGTGCTGAGGAAGATATGTTGGAAGAGAAAGTTGTTGTCCTCTTCCTTAAGCTGCAGCATGTCCTCCATGAGGGCCTTGGGTCTGCATCCTCTGTGGCCGTAGATCGCCAGGATCTTCTCTGCTCTCTCCTCGGCTGAGGGGACGAAGTTCTCAACGATGGTCGCCTTAAGTTCTCTGTATTTGTCCTGGACGGGCGGCTGTTGGATTATGCTCCGCCACATCTTGACGTGGCAGTGTCAAGTTTGGCAACGATGTGATAAAATTTCGTCTCGTCCGCCGTTATGCCCGCCAGTGCAAACTGAGCCTCAGCTTGCTGGAACCACGAGCTCGGGTCGTCTTGCCAGAATTCTGGCAGCTTGACGGTGACGGCGCTTGTGTGGGCCGTCCCTGATGTGTCTGCCGGGTGAGAGCACCTTTCTTCTGCTCTCACGGCGGGGCTGGGGATGGTGCTCGGTTGAGCCCTCTCTGTAGATTCTGCCGTGGGGGAACGTCCTCCATCCATTCCCCTGTCTGCATGGGTGCCGGCGCTTGCCTTGGTCGCCTCTGATGAGTTAATCGCGGGAGAACGTCTCTGTTCCATCCTCACGTCGGGGTCACCAGTGTAGGGAGTTAGAAATGAAGAAGCGATGTGACTTTATAAATCAAAGTTTAATATCAGCTTCACCTCCCTAACATGTCTCATCTCGGTGCAGAAGCAGAATAAGAGGTCAAGCGCAGTCAGACCTTCATACTTATACCCACACTCAACAAAAGACATTGCATATCAAAGCCGACATCCCGCATTAACATAATCCCCCTCCATTGTCCTCCGTCTCCTCCACCTGACCCTGGGTGGTCAGGGAGATCGATCCGGTCTCCACCGCTGCGACTCCGTCCGCTCTTTGATCCTCGTTGGCGGTTGAGACCTCTTGTCCTGTTCTGAGGCGTGAGGTCATTCCACATATGTAATCACTAAACATTCTAATACTGTATGTCTATACATATGTAGGTATGGAATATATGATTAATATAAGCCACAGCCTCATCATTTCCAACACTCTCCACACTGGCGAGCAAAGATGACAAAATTAACCATGAGGAACAACGCAAATGAAAAAAAAAGTTCAACATCCCTGAGAAAAAGAAATTTACGAGAAAAAATTTGGAAAACTATGAGGGAAAAGCTCATCCAGTTCTGTAACATAATATAATCAACCTTTTTTTAACCAGGCAAGTTAGCAAAGAACATCTTCTTATGGAAGGCAACAGCCTGGCAGGAGGCAAAGACCGGACGGGGGAAGAGAGAATGAAGTTTATATATGTAAACCTCTACTAAAAAAGCTTTACGATGATACTGGGGGGACGAGCCCTTATCAGCATTAAGTTCACATTTAGCGTTTTAAGCTTACTTTCTTTGACTTGAAGCGATTCCTTCATTTAGGCTGCAAGTCCCCCAAAGACAATTTTTGTCACCTGACCGTCCTGAACGTCTTCTTTCAGCGTTTGTGCACTGCACTCTGGAAAAAAAAAGTCTGTGCCCTGTATCCCAGCAACAGCTTGTCACTCACAGCTCAGCACTTCTGCTTTTCCTGTGGTCAGACGTTCTTCTTACCGTTTAATAGCGGCCTCTAAGTAACAACGGACAGGAAACGTATTCTAGCATTGGTAGCAGCTCTGGATGCAAAATATGATGACGCACAAAACAGGAGTCTGAGTACAGATTGTCCCAGTGTCCTATGTCCCGTCCTTCCTTATTCTGATTGGAGCTTAGAAAGATCTGACATTGACGAGCTCAGCTGCAGTCTGAAAAGTTAAAATTTTTTCAACTCTGAGCGCCGCGACAAAAAGCGTCCACCGCCGAGGGCGCTCAGCGCTGTAGACACTGGACTACATAGGGAATGAATAGAAAATAGTCACCCACAGCTGAAAAAAACACATTTGGTGGACACACAGCCTTATGCTAATGTTCAAATTTAGGCCTTTTTAGCTTTTAAGCTAGCTTTTTATTTACTTTAATATTTTATTTACCATTCTGAAATTAACTTTCTACAACTTTCATTTCTTTGAGCTTTTACGCTAACATTGGTCAAGTTTAAGCTATTTCAGGTTTTAAAGGCAAATTTGTGTTAGCTTTATGCTATTTAGCGTTTAAATTTCAACTAAGCTATAATCTACTTCAACTTTTAAAACAACGTATTACAGTCCTATTAAACATTTCATTTGTCTCCCAGGCAACAGGAAGACGCACCTGCACATCAGAGCTCTGTACCTTAACAACCGTTTCCATAGTGACCACCATGACAATGATCTGGCCCTCCTAGAGCTAGCTGCTCCACTGACCTTCGGCCCCGCCCTCATCCACCTGTGTCTGCCCGCTAAAGACTTCAGCGAAAATGTCTTGATGCATTCTGGTAGGACAGGCATCATCAAAGGAAATGGCGACGACCAGGGGCAGAACTTGGTCTACATGACACTGGATGAGTGTCGGAGGCAGTTAAACATCTCACACCCACTCAGCAACAAAATGTTCTGCATGAAGAGGCAGCAGGAACATTCGCAGAACCAAAACAGAGCTGATGAGAGTCCAGATCAATCTTCAGGGCACCAAAATAGATCTTCAGGGAACCAAAGTGAATCTTTAGGGAACCAAAATAGATCTTCAGGGAACCAAAGTGAATCTTTAGGGAACCAAAATATATCTTCAGGAAACCAAAATGGATCTTCAGGGAACCAAAACAGATCTTCAGGGAACCAAAATGGATCTTCAGGGCACCAAAATAGATCTTCAGGGAACCAAAGTGAATCTTTAGAGAACCAAAATATATCTTCAGGGAACCAAAATGGATCTTCAGGGAACCGAAGTGGATCTTCAGGGCACCAAAATGGATCTTTAAGGAACCAAAATGGATCCAATATGAACATGATCCAGAGCCACAAGTTGATGTCAAATGTTTCAGAGCACCACAGCAGCAGTTCATCAGTTCATAACCACATCTCCCGCGTTGGAGTTAAACTGGAGTCGACCATCAGTGACAAACCATGCGGTGGTTTGTTACCAGGGTCACCCGTAGCAACCGTAGAGCAAGGGACAGCCTTCCTGACCGGGCTACTCATTTCCTCGTCCTTGGACTGTAAAGCTGGTGGCGGCGGGCTGGTCTTCACCAAACTGTCTCGCTACCTGAAATGGATCCAGTCGAGGCTGGAGTTGGCCGAGGATCGCATGACTCCACAACTCATCCAGTATCCCGACAGCCACTAACCGTCGGCAGCTGACATATTTAAAACACTGAACAAACTCTTAGCTGTTTTTTTTTGTCCTGAAAATCTGTTTTATGTGTTTTCTTGCTACGCTGATAAGATTAAGGCAATGCTAACAAATAAGTTTTGACCAACTGTTGTTTGTTTAAAAATCTGACAAGAAAAAACAGAATTTACAGTGGATCATTACCCAGAATTTTCACTGACTCTTGGATCTGATTCATTATGGCTGCGATCCGGTCTCCGGAGCAAATAGCTCCCATTCTAATGAATGTTCTGCTCCCCACCTGGTCAGGACCACTGCAGAACAAATCCGATCGCTAATGAAATGCAACAAGTCTATTTTTGATGGATGCTGGATCCAGTCTGCAAGGAAAATCTGCAGTATCTTACGGTATTTAATAGCTGTTTGTTCATTAAAAACAATTTTAGGATTGCCGCTATTTTCTGAGGTCTGCTCCTCCACCACTGTGGCAGAGAAGGTAAAAACTTTGACATAACATGCAAACACTTCATAGAATTAAAATTAATGGGCTACTTAGATATTATTTAAAACACAAACGGAGCTGATAGAGATGGATGCAAGGCTCTGTCTGCACTGCATCCGCAATGGACTGCATCCGGAGTCAGTGTAAATCCAGCTTTACTCTTCTATTATTCAATGATTAAAAAATCTAAATGTGTTCAACAACTTCACTTTAAACTGTAACTTTACTTTTTTTGAGAATTAAAGACTTTTTCGTTGACGATGCTGGACTGTAATGTAACTTCTCCAACTCTCGCAGTTATTTCTAACAGCTGTGGTGTAATCTTTACAGGAAGAACGCCAAACAGGTTTACAGATCAGTTTAATATGCTACACTATCTGAAAGCTAGCTTAGTATAGAAATGAAGCCCAGTGTTTGCTAAAATCAAGACAAACTACAAAAAACAACGAAATCTGAAGTGACTTCTGATATTACCAATAAAAATGATAAAAATGCTAGCCTCATTATTTAAGTTAGGAATTAAGAATGTTAGCTGCTAAAGTAACCCCGCCTCTCACCTGAAGATGCTGGGATAAGCGAAAGTTATGCACCCGTGTCAACGCGACGCAGCGTTGACACAGCAGCAACATGCATTCCTATCGCTTCGCCGACGTACCTCTCCAGAGAAGGAGAGCTGCATGTCGGCAATGCAGACCATAAGAGCTGTGATTGGTCCATTTTGTCTCCTTCACATTTCCTGGTCGTCGCCACTGCTCCGCTCTGCCTGTTCATGGAGGCACAACTTCCAAAGTGAGCTGATTAAACAACAGTCCAAATTCAAAAGACTGTTAAGGAAGTGAGCTCATACAGAACAGTTTGTGGCTGGTCATAACCCAGTAATTACACAGACTGTCAAACAACGGCAGTGGCAGTGGTCAAACACACCATATTCTCTGACTTATTCTCTTTTCTCTGTGCAACGATCGTATGAAAAGTTCTTTTTTCTTAACATTTATTAGCTCCAACTCCACAGTCTGCTCTTGTCTGTCACTATTTCATAAACAAAAACACACGGCGAACACAAATCACTACACACATCAGCTGAAATCCATTTTGGAAACGGAACAAAGCATTCCACCCAACACACAAGAAAAAATTACCGATCACTGCGGCGGCAAAGGATGTCAGTAATGGCAGCAACGTGATGCGGGTGCATAAATCCCATGATAGGCTCCAGCCCCATGACCCGAAAAGGATCAAGTAGTTAAAGACAACGCCAACAGCACATGTACATCGGCCCAATGTACAAAGTTTACATCAGGAATACATCTTATACAGGTCGTTTGCACATTGGCTAGACGAATGCCAACATCTAGCCAATGTGCAAACCACCTTTAGAAGATGTATTCCTGATGTAAACTTGGCACACTGGACCAATGTTGGTGCAACGCATGTGTGCTGTTGGGGCAATTTTGATTTTTTTTTTTTTTTGGTCAAAATACTATTTTAACATTTTTCGTAAACACATTATTTTTCCTTTTTCTCAAAATTTCACCTATATTCCCTGTTGGAAAAACCAGCATGGACCTGTATGCTGGTCACCAGCATGATTTGTTGTGTTTTGAAGCTGGTCATACCAGCATACTATGCTGGTTTGGTGATGGTTTAGCTGGTGGGCCAGCATGTTGGTTCTATGCTGGTTTTTCTAGCAGGGTTCTCAAAATGCAGCCGTTTTGATGTGTTTAATGTGGCTCCAACACTCCTTTGTATCATTATTCTATTGTAGTGTATCTATTTGTATCCTTTGACCAAATATTTCAACAACGGGGGAATCCTCTGGTCTGAGGGACTAAATCCAACACTTAGTCGTCTCTTTTCCCCAAAAACTTGCCTAATGCTAACTCTTAGAATATGAACACACCATAGGCTATCACACACAAAAACATAGAATACTCTCTTAAGCAGGTATTCTACAAGACAGATGTAGTAGCTAATGGTTTTCATATCATTAACCTCCTGAGTGTTTCTCCTCTTTCTGTTACCTTCATCAACAAAAAATTATGCTAGCAAATATTAGCATAAAAATTCAATTCAATTCAACTTTATTTATATAGTGCCATTTCACAACAACAGTCATATCATAGCACTATCAACTGTAGGGGGAACCCCCACAGTTGCAGAAAGACCCCAGCAATCAGGCGATCTCCTGTGAGCAAGCACTTGGCGACGGTGGAGAGGAAAAAATCCCTTTTAACAGGAAGAAACCTCCAGCAGAACCAGGCTCAGGAAGGGGCAGTCATCTGCTGCGACTGGCTGGGGGGTGAGGGGATAGAGAAGAAGAAAAGAACAGACATGTAGAGAGCAAACAGCACGATGGGGACTCAATCTATGGGTGAGAACAAACAGATGTTAATGACCAGCAAAAAAAAATATTTCATTGAGAGTGAAGAAAGGAGTGAGGCCCAGTGCATTATTGGAGGTCCCCTGGCTGACTAAACCTATTAGCAGCATAACTAAAGGAGGGTTCAGAAACACATGATCCCTCCCTAATTGTAGGCTATATCAAAAAGGAAGAAAAACAGAGATCGAGTCTGACTCCCGAATCCAGATTGGCAGCTGGTTCCACAGGAGAGGATCTTGATAACTGAAGGCTCTGCCTCCCATTGTACTTTTGGAGATTCTAGGTATTACAAGTAATCCTGCATTTTGGGAGCGTAGTGCTCTGTTAGGATAATACGGTAGTATCAGATCTTTTAAATAAAAAGCAGCCTGATTGTTTAGAGCTTTGTAAGTAAGAAGAAGGATTTTAAACTTAATTCTAAACTCTATGGGAAGCCAATGAAGGGAGGCCAGAACCGGAGAGATATGATCTCTCTTTCTAGTACCTGTTAAAACTCTTGCTGCAGCATTTTGGATCAGCTGAAGACTTTTTAAAGATGTTTTAGGACAGCCTGATAATAAAGAATTACAATAATCTAATCTCGAGCTAACAAAAGTGTGGATCAGTTTCTCAGCATCACTCTGAGACAAGATGCTCCTAATCTTGGCAATATTATGCAAATGATAGAAGGCAGTCTTAGAAACAAATTTAATATGTGAATTGAAGGACAGATCTTGATCAAAAATAACTCCAAGGTTCCTCACAGAGCTATTAAGAGAAAGAGTAACCACATTCAAACTGAAAGTTTGATTTGGAAAGGTATTTCTAAGGTTTTTTGGACCAACAAGAATGACTTCAGTCTTATCTGAATTTAATAGCAGGAAATTACAAGTCATTCAAGCTTTGATTTCCTTAAGACAGGCTTCTAACTTGGCTAATTGATTACTATCATCTGGCTTCATTGACAGGTATAATTGTGTGTCATCTGCATAACAATGAAAATGTATACAGTGCTTTCTAATAATGTTGCCTAACGGAAGCATATATAAACCAAAAAGAGTAGGGCCTAGCACAGATCCCTGTGGAACTCCATGACTAAGCTTTGAGTTGAAAGAAAACTCATTATTTACATGAACAAACTGGAACCTATCAGATAAATAAGATCTAAACCACTGCAACGAAGTTCCATTAAGTCCAACATAGTGTTCTAATCTATGAAGTAGAATATTATGATCGATAGTATCAAAAGCTGCACTAAGGTCTAAAAGGACAAGTACAGAAACCAGTCCATTATCAGATGCGATGAGGAGGTCGTTAGTGACCTTCGCTAAGGCTGTTTCAGTACTATGATGGATTCTAAACCCAGATTGAAACTCTTCAAGTAAACCATTTCCCTGCAGGTGGTCAAATAATTGCGTAGCAACAACTCTTTCTAAGATTTTTGAAATGAAAGGGAGATTAGAGATTGGTCTATAGTTAGCTAAAGCTCCTGGATCTAGCGTTGGCTTTTTGAGTAAGGGTTTAATTACAGCCGTTTTAAAAGCCTGTGGTACATGGCCTAAAGTTAATGAAGAATTGATTATATGAAGAATAAAGCTACCAATAAGTGGGAAGACTTCTTTAAATAACCTGGTAGGAATAGGGTCTAAAAGACAAGTTGAAGGTTTGGATGAGGAAACTATTTTGTCTAACTCACAAAGGTCAATTGGAGTAAACTCATCAAGACAGACATCAGTTGAAGGAGTTGTAGTAGTTACAGTATTTAAGTTAACTGTGGGAAGAATCTGATTGATTTTATCTCTGATGGATAAAACTTTATTATTGAAAAAGTTCATAAAGTCCTGACTAGTAAGCTCTAAGGGAATGCTTGGATTGACAGAGTCCTGACTCTTTGTCAACCTGGCTACAGTGCTGAAAAGAAACCTGGGATTATTCTTGTTCTCTTCTATTAATGCAGAATAATAACTTGTTCTAGCTTTTCTAAGAGATTTTTTATAGATTAAAAGATGATTTCTCCAAGCTAAATAGATTTCATCTAAATTAGTGGAGCGCCATTTTCTTTCTAATTGACGAGTCTTCTGTTTTAAGCTACGAGTTTCTGTGTTGAACCAAGGAGTTAGAAATCTCTGATTAGACTTTTTCTTTTTTAAGGGGGCCACCAAGTCTAGAGCCTGATGCAGAGAAGCTGAAACACTATCCACCATGTTATCAATTACAGAAGGAGCAAGCTGTCTATAGCTTATTTCCGTTGTGTTGACACATGGCATAGAGGAAACAATCTGCACAAATTTGGTAACAGCATCATCTGAGAGGCATCTACTGTAATAATATTTTTCTTTAGGAGCCAAATAGTCAGAAATAGTAAAATCAAAGGTTAACAGACAATGGTCTGACAGTACAGGGTTATGAGGAGACACTACAAGATTTTCTATTTCTATGCCATATGTCAGAACAAGGTCCAATGTATGGTGGAGGTAATGAGTAGAATTTCCTACTTTCTGAGAAAACCCAATCGAGTCTAATATTGAATTAAATGCCACATTAAGGCAGTCACTATCTACATCCAGATGTATATTAAAGTCCCCTACTATAATTATCAGTAATATTAGTATCAATAATCAGATTTCAGCACTAAATCAGCTAAGAAATCAGCAAATTCGGATAAAAATTCTGAGTAGGTTGATGGGGGACGATAAACTATGGCAAATAAAATTGGGTTTAACCTAAAATTGCTAAAGTGCCCAATACTAAGGACCAGGCCCTCAAAGGAATTGTAACATGTTTTTTGCTTTACATTAACTAGTAATTTGGAATGGTCAATTGTTGCTACTTCTCCTCCACGACCAGAACTTCTGGGATTTTGACAGTTTAAATAACCAGAGGGAGTTGATTCATTTAAACCAACATAATCCTCTTGCCCTAATTGTCTATGTAAGGGAAATTAAATCAATCTGATGATCAATTAACAAATCATGGACTAACAGAGACTTGGGAGTTAGAGACCTAATATTTAATAAACCACATTTAATTTTTAAATTATGAGGAGGAACAGAGGCCAAATCATTCAATTTAGAGGCTTTATGTTTAATTTGAGTTTTACCAATATTTTGCTTTATCACTTTGGGATGCTTATATATTATATTTTTATTTACTTTGGAGGGAGCAGACAACGATTCTCTGATGGGGAAGACAGGGGCTAAGCTGAGGGGTGGTGGATGAAGAGGATCTTCAGAGAGGCATGTAAGACTGCGACTCTGCTTCCTGGTCCCAACTCTGAGTAGTCCTGGTTTTGGAAATTTGGATAAAAAAGATGCCAGATTGTTAGATAAATGAGAAGCACCATCCAAAGTGGGATGAATGCTGTCTCATCTCACAAGACCAGGTTTTCCCCAAAATGAGCTCCAATTGTCAATGTAGCCCACGTCATTTGCAGGACACTACACAGACAGCCAGCGGTTCAAGGATGACAAGTGGCTAAACATGTCATCACTGGTCAGATTGGGGAGGGGCCCAGAGAATACTACAGTGGCAGACATCGTTTTTGCAAAGTCACACACCGATTCTATATTAAGTTTCTACATTAAGTTTCTACATTCTATTCAAAATAGAATCTAGTTCATAGAACAAGAAAAATTAACAAATTTTCATTTAAAAAAAAATAAAAAGGTACTGTGGAATGGTGCAGGACTTCTCCACCCAGAGAAGGAGGCAACTGGGGAAGGGGGGGTAACAATGGACCGAAAGAGGAGGTGTCACCAGGGGATCTCAGACGGGACAGTAAGGACTATGCGGCCCTCGCGGAGAGGAGTAAACACGGGAGCCGCTGGAAGAAGAAGGGTGTGAGAGCGGCGCCGGCGCTATGTCATGTTAATGTGCCACACAGGCTTTGTTCTAAACACAATGTATGATGGTCGGAAGTTCCGTGTCTCAGTGCATGGTCTTAAAGATATAAAAGAGGAATGCACAGAGACCCGGGAGCTCTTTTACTGTCCTGCATGTTGGAGATGGAATAAAGTTTCCATGTCGTCTAGCTCATTGCCTTGCCTGCTTCCTTTCTACACATTGGTGACCCTAAGACGTGCCATGGAAAGTGAGCCGAGCACCACCCCAGAGACTGCCTGCAGGGAGAGCACCAGTGCCGCGTGCGTGGACTCAGTCAAGCTCCCAGACTTCTGGCTTCACAACCCGACCACGTGGTTCTTGCACATAGAAGCTCAGTTCGCACTCCGTGGGATAACAATGGACAATACCAAGCATTACTACTGGTGGCTGCACTGGATGCACGCGCCATGCAACAGGTGACGAGCCTGCTCCAGGAGCCGCCGGCCCAAGGAAAATATGAAACGCTCAAGAGGATGCTTCTCTAGCGCTATACCCTTTCTGACAGCGAGAGGGCAGAAAGACTCCTAACGTGTTTGGAGTTAGGGGACAGATCAGCAGCGGAGCTCATGGAGAGCGTGTTGCCACTGAGGGGGAAGGACAACGAATCTCTCCTGTTCGCCCACGTGTTCCTCAGGAACCTACCGGCTACAGTGAGGGCGATCCTGGCCAACTAGCTGTGGCTGGTTGCTAAGGACTACCGTGCCCTGGCGCAGGAAGCGGACCACATCATGTTGGCCACCAGAACTCTCAGCGTGCAGACAGTGGCACCAGCATCCATGAGGGACTCCAGTGAGGTCGAGGAGCTGTTCGTGATAGCCGGGATGGACACCAGGAGACGAAGGAACAGGGCAATCTGTTTTTATTATCGCCATTTCAGCTCGAATACCCAATGCTGCCTGTCGCCATGCCAATTCAAGAAGCCGGGAAGACAGCACGTTCGGAATTCAGTGGCAGCTGCAACCGATGGCGACAGGAACAGACTGCTTTATGTCACGGACACACATTCAGGGAGACGGTTTTTGGTGGACTCCGGTTCCAAGAATAGCCTCATCCTGCTGGTCAACACTGACAGAGTGGCAGGACGCAGCAGTCCCGAGCTCACGGCCGCCAATGGATCCATCATCAGGACATTTGGCCAGCGGACACTGATGATATGCTTACATGGACGCAACTTTCAGTGGGACTTTGTGATAGCTGCATGTTCTGGCCCCATTTTAGGTGCAGATTTTTTTATGTGTTTATGGGCTGTTAGTTGATGCTGCTATTAGGAGAATAGTGGATGCTGTCTCTCTTACCTCACTGCCCTGCACAGGTTGGGGAGCTGGGCCGACAAGACTGGCTAATGTACAGCTCCAGGGGGTAAGTGCCAACAGTTACTCGCACAGTTCCCAGCACTCACGGTCCTGACTTTTTCGGCTATGGTAGCGAAATATGGGGTTGAACACTTTGTAATGACAAAAGGCGCAGTGTTTGCGCGACCTCGACGTTTGGATGCAACTAAACTGGCCAGCACGCGAGAGGAGTTTGCCAGCTTAGAGCAGTTGGGTATCGTCAGGCACTCCAACAGCCCGTGGGCATCCCCGCTACACATAGTGCCTAAAGCCAAAGGGTCATGGTGACCGTGCGGCGATTTCCAGTGCTTGAATAACACCATGGAATACAATCGTTATCCCATTCCGCACATCCAGGATTTTTCCGTGCACCTGGCCGGGGCGCGTGTTTTTCGAAAGTGGATCTGGTCTGCGGATACCATCAGGTCCCGGTGCACACAGACGATGTTCCAAAAACAGCGGTAATAACTCCTTTTGGCCTTTTCGAGTTTTTATGCATGCCGTTCGGATTAAAAGGCGCGGCGCAGACTTTACAGAGGATGATGGACGCAGTGCTTTGTGACTTGTCCTTCGTTTTTGTCTACTCAGACGATATTCTGTAGCTAGCGTGTCCGAGGAGGAGCACATCGCCCATCTCAAGATGGTTTTCCAGAGGTTGGAGGCACACGGGCTGATAGTTAACCCGGTGAAGTGCCAGTTCGGTGTGCGAGAGATTTTTTTGGGCAACCGCATTTCGCTGGAGGGCGCAATTCCATTACCAGATAAGGTGTGCGCTGTGTCGGACTTTCCGTGTCCGCAGACCGTGAGAGCACTACAGAAGTTTTTGGGAATAGTTCATTTTTATAACAGTTTCCTTCCCCGAGCAGCCCGGCTGATGCAGCGGTTGTATGCCGTGCTTAAAAAAAAGAAGCCTGCGGAAGCCATCAACTGGATTCTCAAGCGAGTCCAGGCTTTTACTAATACCAAAACAGTGCTTGCAGATGCCGTGTTGTTAGCCCACCCAGATCCGTCTGCATGGATAGCGCTCACTATGGACGTGTCTGATGTTGCCACAGGGGCAGTGGTGGAGCAGTACGTCTCAGGTTTGTGGCAGCCGCTCGCATTTTTCAGCTGAGCTTTGCGCAACAACGAATTCAAACACAGCACGTTCAATACAGAATTGCTCGCTCTCCACCCGGCGATGTGCCATTTCCAATTTTGATTACAGGGGCGCGAGTTCACCGTGTTTGTGGACCATAAGCCCCTGACGTACCTGATGGCCAAGATCTCAGAACCGTGGTCGGCCCGGCAGCAACAGCATTTGGCCACAATTTCGGAGTTTACTACCAACATTCAACATGTCGCTGGTAAGCTCAACGTCGTGTCCGACTGTCTGTCATGCGCGTTAGTCTCCCCGGTCTACATGGGCATAGATTTCCGGAGGTAGAACGGATCGTCCAATAACCACAGGGTCGGTGGTTTAAGATAAGATAAGATAAGCCTTTTTTAGTCCCACAATGGGGAAATTCCAGGATTGCAACAGCACAGGGATAGCAACAGTCAGAGCAATAATTAAGGAGATACAGAAAATATAAATAAGAGCAGTGGATATACATACATACACATAAATATATATACAAAGTGTGGAGTATTGTAGCAAGATGGAATAAACAGCATAACCATCTACTTAGTTATCCTACATAGCATGAATACAGTATGTACCCATACATATTGTCACCCTCCGTAGCGACTGATATTGTCCTAGTTGTATACTGGAGGGGACCATTTGTGTAAGTCTGTTGCGTCTTTTGCATTCAATACTATTAGGTTGTCACGTCTTTTTGCTATCTCTGCAAGCAGCCCTGCTTAGGTTATACAGTCTGACAGCCGTTGGTGGGAAGGACCTGCTAAACCTCTTGGTTGCGCATCTAGGATGATGTAGACTACTGCTAAATGAGCTCCTCAGTGCGTTCAATATGTCTTGCATAGGGTGGGACTCGGACTCCAGCAGAGATGACAGTTTGGCCACCATCCTTCTCTCTCCTATCTCCTCCACTGGGTCAAGGCATTGCCCCAGGACAGAGCTAGCTTTCTTGATCAGTTTGTTCAGTCTCTTCCTATCGGCTGCTGTAATGCCGTTGCCCCAGCAGACCACTCCAAAAGTGATGGCTGATGCCACCACCGTGTCGTAGAATGTCTTCAGCAGCACCCCTTGTACACCAAAAGACCTGAGTCTCCTCAGTAGGAACAGCCTGCGCTATCCCTTCTTGTAGAGTGCGTCGGTATTGTGTGACCAGTCTAGTTTATTGTTCAGATGAACACCCAGGTACTTGTACAATGTCACCATCTCAATGTCTGAGACAATCCACCACCAGCTCCCTAGTTTTCCTCGCATTAATCTGGAGGCAGTTCCGATGGCACCAGTCCACAAAGTCCTGGATAAGTCCTCTGTACTCAGCTTCATCTCCATTGGAGATGAGGCCAACGATCGCAGAGTCGTCAGAGAGCTTCTGTAGATGGCAGTGTGTTGTGTTGTGTGAGAAGTCCGCAGTATAAAGGGTGAACAGGAAGGGAGCCAAAACCATTCCCTGGGGGGCCCCTGTGCTACCGATGATTGTGTCAGACACACAATCTCGGGTTCTCACAAACTGTGGCCGGTTAGTGAGGTAGTCCAGGATCCATGATGACAGGTAGCTGGTCCACCCCTGCGCACAGCAGCTTGTCCTTCAGGATCATCGGTTGGATGGTGTTGAAAGCACTGGAGAAGTCAAAGAACATGATCCTCACCGCATTCCCGGGCTTCTCCAGGTGGGACAGGGAACGGTGAAGGAGGAAGATCACTGCATCCTCCACCCCAATGCCATGCTGGTAGGCGAACTGGAGTGGATCCATCGCTGGTTCCACCAGGGGGCGGAGGTGAGCAAGGAGCAGTCTCTCCAGGGTCTTCATCATGTGAGACGTCAGGGCCACTGGTCTGTAGCTGTTCAGATCTTTGGGGCGGGAAGTCTTTGGTACAGGTACCACACAAGATGTTTTCCACAACTGTGGTACCCTCCCCAGCTTCAGGCTCAGGTTGAAGATGTGCTCCACAATCCCACATAGCTGGTCTGCACAGGACTTGAGGAGCTTCACGCTGATGCCGTCCGGTCCCGAGACCTTCCTCGCCTTGATCTTCCTCAGCTCCATCCTCACCTGGGTCTTAGTGAGGGTCAGGTTGGGGGGCTGTGTGCTGGGAGTGGGGGGGGTGTTGGTGGAGTGGGGTGTGGACAGCAGGTCTCGATGACTTCAGAGGCAGCAGTGGTTGGTGTGCAGTCGGGGGGGAGGGCGATTGGTCAAACCTATTAAAAAACAGGTTCAGATTGTTCGCCCACTCCCTGCCCTCCGTGGCCTGGGGGGAGGTATTCTGGAGCCCGCTCTCTGTTTGAATCCCGCTCTCCCCAGATATCCTGCTGTTGTGTCCCTGGACAGGACATTTTACCCACCTGGCCTCCAGAGTCCATGACACTGGGTATGAATGTGTCTAAATGTTCAGTAGTGGTCGGCGTAGACTGGCAGCCATGTTGCTGTCAGTCTGCCCCAGGGCAGCTGTGGCTACAGTAGTAGCTTACCACTATCAATGTCTGTCTGTGAAGTGAATAAATAATGGACTCATTGTGAAGCGCTTTAGGTATCTTGAAAGGCGCTGTATAAATGCAATCCATTATTATTCTATTTATGAGGGGAAAAAAACAGTCACAAATTTATTTAAGAAAAAAGCCATCACTTGTATGTGAAAAAAGTCCCAGAGTGATGACTGGAGAACAATAGCAAGTTTGGGTGAAAATACAGTGGTGTGACAAAGTGTTTGCCCCCTTCCCGATTTCTCTTTTTTTTTGTATGGTTGTCACATTTAAATGTTTCAGCTCTTCAGACAAATCTAAATATTAGACAAACACAAGTAAACACAAAATGCAGTTTTTAAATGAAGGTTTTTATTATTGAAAGAAAAAAATCCAAACCTACATGGCCCCGTGTGAAAAAATGATTGCCCCCTAAACCTAATAACTGGTTGGGCCACCCTTAGCAGCAACAAGTGCAATCAAGCATTTGCTGTTACTGGAAATGAGTCTTTTACAGCGCTGTGGAGGAATTTTGTCCCACTCATCTTTGCAGAATTGTTGTAATTCAGCCACATTGGAGGGTTTTAGTGCATGAACCGCCTTTTTAAGGTCATACCACAGCATCTCAATCAGATTCAGGTCAGGACTTTAACTAGGCCACTTCAAAGTCTTCATTTTGTTTTTCTTGAGCCATTCAAAGGTGGACTCACTGGTGTGTTTTGGATCATTGTCCTGCTGCAGAACCCAAGTGTGCTTCAGCTTGAGGTCACGAACAGATGGCTGGACATTCTCCTTCAGGATTTTTTGGCAGACAGCAGAATTTGTGGTTCCGTTTACCACAGCAAGTCTTCCAGGTCCTGAAGCAGCAAAACAGCCCCAGACCATCACACTACCGCTGTGGTGACACTAGACACAGCGGGGAGATATTCCTCTGGGACATTGTTCTGGAACTGGCCTCACACCCAGCAAGGGCTCGGTGGAAGCAGAGGACAATTGACACACAACCAAAAGAAGCACAGAAGACAGTCAGACGGGACTGAATGCACGCATCTTTGTGTCAACCAATGTCATGACCAATGGTATTAGATGACAGTTGATATGCTAATGTGCCATGCATTCTCTCTGTCTGTATGACGGTATAAAAGAGCGGCTCTTCCTCATCTCTCTCTCTTAACTCTTACACTCTCAACACATCACGACTAACCGGGCCTCAGCGGCCATGCTGGGGCCAACAGGCTGTATTCATGTTAGAGGGTAAATAAAGAATCTGTGCCGACCTACGCTCGTGCCTCGCCTCCACATCCTTTCCTTCGCACCCTCTACACCACCACCATATTTTACTGTTGGTATGATGTCCCTTTTCTGAAATGCTGCGTTACTTTTATGCCAGATGTAATGGGACACACACCTTCCAAAAAGTTCAGCTTTTGCCTCATCAGTCCACAGAGTATTTTCCTAAAAGTCTTGGGATCATCAAGATGTTTTCTGGCAAAACTGAGATGAGCCTTTATGTTGTTTTTGCTCAGCAGTGGTTTTTGTCTTGGAACTCTGCCATGCAGGCCATTTTCGCCCAGTCTCTTTCTGATGGTGGAGTTATGAACACCGACCTTAACTGAGGCAAGTGAGGCCTGCAGTTCTTTGGATGTTGTTGTGGGGTCTTTTGCAACCTCTTGGATGAGTCGTTGCTGCGCTCTTTGGGTAATTTTGGTCGGCCGGCCACTCCTGGGAAGCTTCACCATTGTTCCATGTTTTTGTCATTTGTGGATAATGGCTCTCACTGTGGTTCACTGGAGTCCCAAAGCTTTAGAAATGGCTTTATAACCTCTAATCTCTTTGCCTAGTTTTTAACTTTTAATATGACCCTTCTCTCTTACCTCTGGTTTTTCTCCCATCTCTTTGTCTTTTTATACCCTGATTGGTGGAGACTTGAGTATTTTTATCATGTTTATAGTCAGCTTCATATGTGCCTGTGTTTGTGTCTATGTTGAATGTAATTTGTGGTTTGTAAATATGGATGTCACCAGACTGCAAAACAAATCTACCTACAGGTACAAATAAAGTAACCTGAACCTGATAACCTTTTCCAGACTGATAGATCTCAATTACTTTGTTTCTCATTTGTTCCTGAATTTCTTTGGACCGCAGCATGATGTCTAGCTTTTGTGGATCTTTTGGTCTACTTCACTTTGTCAGGCAGGTCCTATTGAAGTGATTTCTTGATTGAGAACAGGTGTGGCAGTAATCAGGCCTGGGTGTGGCTAGAGAAATTGATCTCAGCTTTCCAAAGATGTGATAAACCACAGATAATTTAGGTTTTAACACGGGGGCAATCACTTTTTCACACAGGGCCATGCAGGTTTGGAGGCCCCCCCCCCCTCCAATAATAAACACCTTCATTTAAAAACTGCATTTTGTGTTTACTTGTGTTATATTTGTCTAATATTTAAATTTGTTTGATGATCTGAAACATTTAAGTGTGACAAGCATACAAAAAAAGAGAAATGAGGAAGGGAGCAAACACTTTTTCACACCACTGTAAATGATCTACCAAATGCATGCAGAAACATTCATATACAAATGTATGCAGATGACACGGTAATATTCACACCTGCAAAAAACAAAAGGAGCCGCCTGTATTCTCACAACAGCAATGACAAAAATCCATGACTGGCTGAATAACTCATGTCTCTTAACACTAAAAAAAACCTGTTGCATGATGTTTACCAAACAACGATCAAATATTACAAACTCAAACATTTTCTTAAAAGGGGAGGAGCTCCGACTCATTGAGAAATTTAAGTACCTCTGCCTGACGTTAGACTCCTCATTAACCTTTAAAAAAACACATCAAAAAATCTCAAACATAATCAAATTCAATCTAAGAAATTTTAAACAAATTAGACCATCGCTGACAGTTAATGTGGTCATAATGTTCCTGCATGCAATGATCTTCTCACACATCCATTCCTGTTTTACCAGCTGGTCACTCACTGGTGTTGTGGCCACACTTATGTGACCTACTTTGTAGCTGGTGTAAGGCCTCACATTTTAGACAAGTAGTAGTAGTAGATTAGTTTATTTGACAGGGACAGTGCAATAAACATAGACAATTAATCAAAAACAATCAATCTGATGTGTTGCACATAGAGTGTATAGCTATTAGCTAATTTGCAACTCTTGTCCCTGGATGGGCTTTAGAAAAAAGAATCAAGATAAAAATATACACAATAACCACATACATCAATGCAGAAAAATTATAAATACACAATTATAAATATTATAAATATTATAAATACACAAATATAACAGCCTGACTCACCTTTAACATAAATATTATAAATACACAAATATAACAGCCTGACTCACATTTAACACATATAACATAACTCACATTTGCCTATTTCAGGCCTTCCTCCCTCTGTCACTCACTATAAACAAACACATTTATTCCTTCCCTTCATTCACTCTCACTTTGCAGACAAATAATTCATACATGAGTACATTCTTGTTTATTTTTCAGCCAGTTTTTAACATTTTTAGTGAATGTTTTAAAGTCCGTTATTATTTTAATTTCATTTGGCATTGTGTTCCAGATGTGACTGCCCTTTATAGAGAAAGCTGTTTGTCCAAATGTGGTTCTGCGGTGGAATATTTTACAGTTATTGTTAACAGAACTCCTGGTGGCTCTGCTGCTGTCCTGTCTTTGGACGAAACCAGCAAGTGGCTCGGGTGCTGATTTATGGAACCATTTGAACGTTAATTTCAGAAGACAGAGGTCAATGAAGCTCTCAAAACTCAATAGGTTGTATTTTTTTAAAACATTACAGTGATGCCACCTAATGGGCTTTTTGTCCAAGATTTTTAGGGTTTGATTATATAATGAACCTATATGTCTTATTGTGGAAGGGGCTGCTTGAGCCCAGACTGTCAAACAGTATGATATATGAGAAAAAACCATAGAATGCATATACAGTGCAGCTGCTTCGTAAGGTATGTAATATCTAATTAATTTAAAGCAGTTCAGATTTTTTTTTACTGTTTTTGAAATTTTCTTTATATGAAGATTAAATTTGAGTTGAGGATCTAGTACAATGCCAAGGTATTTGAATTCTGTAGCTAAACTGATGTCATGATCATGTATATTAACTTTAAAATGTTGCAGGTTACATTTTTTGATTGAAAAGCACATTGAGACTGTTTTCTGAAGGTTCAGCAATAGATGGTTCTTGAGGAGCCACTCTTGGACATCAACCATACTTGTAGACAGTACATCTGCAGCCTGTGCTGGAGTCTTGGCAGCTGTGTAAATAACTGCATCATCTGCATAAAGTTGGCATGTTGCAGCTGAGCAGTGTAACGGCAAGTCATTAATAAAAATGCTGAAAAGTAAAGGACCAAGAATGGACCCTTGTGGGATACCCATGCGGTTGTTTAAAAATGAGGATTTATCCTGGTGAACTTTTACACACTGTTCTCTATTCTGGAGATAAGATGCAAACCATTCTAATGTATTTGGGGAGAAGTTAAAAGCAAACTGTGGTTTACAGTATCGAAAGCCTTTTTGAGATCTAGAAAAACAGCTCCTACCACATTACCCCTGTCCAAGGACTGTTTGACGTTTTCAATAAGGCAACAATTTGCTGTTTCTGTTGAGTATCCTGGTCTAAAACCAAATTGATGTGGATGAAGAAGTTGACTGTCTTGTAAGTAGTCTTATCAGCTGTGTAGCTACAACTTTTTCAAGAACCTTAGACAGGACTGGTAAGATAGAGATTGGGCGGTAATTGCATATATCGTCTTTACTGCCTGATTTATGAACTGGTATGACGACAGCTTTTTTCCAGCCAGATGGAAATGTACTAGACCTAATGGAGAGATTAATGAGATGAGTCAGTGGTTTGATTAATATTTTGCTGTGCATTTTGAGAAAGGAGGTGCTCATGTTGTAGATATCATTAGTTTTTGAGTTTGACAGTGTTTTAACAATACCAGCAATTAACTCCTCATTTACCTCATCGATGTGAAAGGTATCTGTTGGGAGTATGGAATTTGTGTTGTTGAGCACATTTGGCAGCACAAAAATTTTTGTTAAGTCTTCCACAGAGCCCACAAAGTGTGAATTAAATTCATTTGCCAAAGTAGCCTTGTCACTGACGGTCTTGCCATTGATTCTAAGTTCCTTTACCCCCTTCTGATCGTTTTTTTTATTAGTTAAGTTATTTAAATGCCTCCATAGGGAACTGTTGTTACCCTTTGCATGATCTATCAGTTTATTGTAATAAGATATTTTTGATTTTCGCAGCTCATGTACCACTTTATTTCTTAAACTTTTGTACACAAGGTGATCATTTTGTAGTTTGGAGGTTAGTGATGTTTTCAGTGCATAGTGCCATGAAGTCATTCATGGCACCTTCGTGGTACCTATGTAGAGAAAGACTAATAACTGTGGCATTTCTTTCCCCTCAGTCCATGGGAAATGAGTCAGGGGAAATCTTTACTGAGCAGCCATGACTCCTGACCAGTTCTAATCAATCAGAGCGCTGTAGTTTGTGCTGAGCCTGGAGATCTGCCTCTTTTTTTTTTGGTTAATGTTTAGGAAAAAGCTGCATGTGACTGATACAAGTACAAAAGAAAACAAACAATAATATGTATATAGTAAAGACAAAAGAATCAGCTAGTAAAAAGCTAAACCAAATCAGTCCACTATGTGAGCCTGAACCGACTTGATCTCAGTATTCAATAACAGACAATGCTGTTAAAGAGTTTCAATTCATCTATGAAAGGAAAACAAAAACACCATTTAATCTAAAAGCTATCATACATATGTAGTGTCCTAAAAAAAAAAATAAAAACACTAAAAAGATAAAAACCACAAGTGAAGTGTTGTGAATTAGGCATTGATAAGACAGATACAAAGAAGCTAGGGGGTTAAAAAAATCCCTAAATCCCCTCGAGTTTATAAACAAACATGCAGTTGGTGATTATTGACCGTTAATAGGGAAAGTGTTTATGAAAGCAGCCTCATGCTCGCCGCTGCCTCACAGAAACGTGGGTAATTGTTCATGTCGCTCGCGTCTCAACAAATAAAAACCAAAGGCACTTGATCTATCAAAAAGGCTTAACTTAGACTTGCTGGCACAGCCAAGCAGCAACGTAGTCGGTCCCCCAGGTTAACCCCCACCCCCCACCCCCCCACAGCAAAGCCAACATGACCAAAGTGGGCCTCACATCACCTTTACTCCAAATCAGTATTGTTCGTTATGCTCCGAATACTTCATTTTTGGTTTCTCAGGCTTTTAAGGAAAAAAAAAAAGGCAAAAATTTACGAGGCCAAATATAAAGCTATTTTAACTAAGATGCAATCATCCCAAATGGTTTCGGAGTGCTGCTTCACACTAGTATGCAAGAAAAGAGAGACTCTGGAGTCTCCAGGTGGCGGCTGATAGCGGCAGTCCTCGCAGAAGACAGCGTGCACCTGCCCAGATCAGCTACGGGGGGAGACCAGAGAAGGAGTGATGGCCCTCCCCCCACCACCTCTGCTAGACCCACGGACAGGGCTGTGAAAGATTTGGGGACCCTTGCATAACTGTCTGTTCACAGGCCAGCCTTGAAGACACAGACAAAATAAAGAGATAACAACAACAACCAGTGAAGCGGAGAGAACAATACTGCCAGGGAAAGAGATATTGGTCTTGCACACAGACACAGAAGTCCCGAGAGGCTCACTGAAATGTCTGGTTAAAGCATCTATGAATCCTTCACTGATTAGAGCAGGCAGAAGTTCAGAGTGTAGCAAGAGGAGTTATGAGGAGCGCATGCCGCCCAGCTCTCCTATAACCATGTGAGGAAGCTCAAGAACAAGAACAAAGGCAGAGCTTCCTTGGAGATAACAGGAAGCTGTGAAGGCTTTAGCTTTGGGATGCAAGGCCTGAGACTGTGGGGGTGATTTCAGGGGATTAAAGAGGAGATGCATTGTTACGGGCGATTATAATGCAATGTGACTGGTGATGCAATTTGACTTGTGAACTGTGAGAGTCCTGGTATTTAAGGACGAGAGTTTCCTGTGTTGTCCTCTTTCTTCTTTGAGATGATGGTGAATGTGAATAAAGCTGACTTGAGAGAACACTGTCTCGTCATTTCTACATTCCCACAGTGTAACCATAATCAGACCCACTGAATCTTTATACAAAAAAGCCATAAAAATCTTTGAAGACAGATCCCACATATCATTGCTGTCATATTTACAAGAAATACAATCTTCTGTCTTTTGAAAATTATAACATAATAATAGAAAACTCAAATCTGCTTGTTCAATTTATAAAATATTAAATGACTATGCACCCCCCCCCCCCCCCCCAGGAGACTATGCTAAACTGAGGACTGTCACCGGTACAACCACCAGAGCAACCAGTAGAGGAGACCGTGAGGTCCCCCACAGATGCACCACATTTGCTTAATCTGTGCTATCAGTGAAGGGAACCAAGAACTGGAATAACACCACCTGCAATCAGAGAACGGACCACACTAAACACTTTTAAGACTCATTGTAAAAATTCGCTTTTAAACAACCAAACTGTACCTATAACTAGTGGTTGCTCTGCGGCATACACATATGTACCCGTGCGTCACACACATATGCCCCACCTCTTCTTTATTGCTGTCTCTTGTTGCTGTGAGGTGCCTGGGTGCATGTGTGTGTACGCATACACAGCACTTCATGCATGTGACATTTCAATACTTTGTTTTGTAGCACCTTCACTCTGCACTTTGTACAGTTTCATTGCAGATGGCCTTCTCGTGTACAGGTACATCTCAAAAAAATATCATGAAAAAGTTCAATATTTTTTGTCACTCATTTCAGAAAATGAAACCCATATATTATATAGATTCATTGCACACAGAGTGATATATTTGAAGTGCTTATTTCAATTTTGATGATTATGGTTTACAGCCCATGAAAACCCCAAATTCAGTTTCTCAAAAAATTAGAATATTACATAAAATTAATTTTAAAAAATAGTTTAATAGAAATGTTGGTCGACTAAAAAGTCTGTCCATGTACCACTCAGTACTTGGTCGGGGCTCCTTTTGGATTAATTACTGTATCAATGTGGCGTGGCATAGAGGTGATCAGCCTGTGGCACTGCTGAGGTGTCATGAAGGTCCAGGTTGCTTTGATAGTGACCTTCAGCTCGTCTGCATTATTGGGTCTGGTGTCTCTCATCTTCCTCTTGACAATCCTCCATAGATTCTCTATGGGGTTTAGGCCAGGAGAGTTTGCTGGCCAATCAAACACAGTGATGCCATGGTCATTAAACCAGGTTTTGATACTTTTGGCAGTATGGGAGGGTGCAAAGTCCTGCTGGAAAATGAAATCAGCTTGTCCATAAATCTTGCCAGCAGAGGGAAGCTTGAAGTGCTCTAAAATTTCCTGGTAGACAACAGCGGTGTCTTTGGTCTTGATAAAACACAGTGGACACTGCAGGACTAACAACAGCTAGGGCCAACCTGTCCCATGGTATCAAGGAGGCAAAACGACAGTACAGCAAGAAAATATCCGGACACTTCAGCAACACCAGAGATGCACGTTCCCTCTGGCGTGGCATACAGACACTCACCAACTACAAACCTCCACCTCACACCTGAGCAAGTAACATCACACTGCTCAACAACCTAAATGATGTCTCTGAAGCACATCAGCACAGAAGACCACTCCTCCCCCAGATGAGTAGCCACGAGTCTGGATCCAGCTAGCGTGAAGCGGACTTTCTGCAGGATCAACCCACGCAAGGCAGCTGGACCAGACAACACACCGGGTCACGTTCTAAAGGACTGTTCAGAGGAGCTCAAGAATGTCCTGGCCGACATCTTCAACATCTCCCTGAGTCAAGCTGTTGTCCCCACATGTTTCAAAACTGCCACCATAATACCAGTCCCAAAGAAGCCCGTCCCATCCAGCTACAACGATTACCGGTCCGTAGCACTGACCCCAGTCATAATGAAGTGCTTTGAGCAGCTGGTCATGCACTACATCAAGTCCATCCTGCCTTCCTCCCACAACCCATCTCAGTTTGCATACAGGTCAAACAGATCCACAGAAGATGTCATCTCTGCTGCTCTCCATCCAGCCTTCACCCACTTGGACTCAAAGAACTCCTACGTGCGAATGCTGTTCTTGAACTTCAGTTCAGCATTCAACACAATCACCCCCCATCACCTAATACAAAAACTCAGACACTTGGAACTCAAAACCTCTCTCTGTAACTGGGTGCTGGACTTTCTCACAGGGAGGCCACAGAATGTGCGGGTAAGCAGCTGCTCTTCACCCTGCTGACCCATGACTGTGTACCAGCATACAACACCAACGACATCATCAAGTTTACAGAGGACATGACGGTGGTGGGCCTCATCACCAACAACGAGGAGGCCAACTACAGAAATGAGGTGAGCCAACTGGTCCAACGTACAATAATCTCTTCCTGAACGTGGGAAAAACCAAGGAGATTGTGGTCGACTTCAGGAGGCGTCACACACAGCATCCCCTCTGATCATCGATGGAGCAGCTGTGGAGAGGGTGAGCAGCACCAAGTTCCTGGGGGTGTAAATCTCTGAGGACCTCTCCTGGTCCAACAATACCACATCACTGGCCAAGAAGGCACAAACTCGCCTCCATTTCCTCCACAAACTGAGTAAAGCACGAGTCCCACCCTCCACCATGTGCTCATTCTACCGGGGCACCATTGAGAGCATCCTCATCAGCTGCATCACGGTGTGGTATGGAAGCGGCACCACCCCCTGCCGGAAGGCACTACAACGCACAGTGGAAGCAGCCAGCAAGATCATTGGTGCCCCTCTGCCGCCCCCCCCCCCAGACATCTACCTCACCCGCAGAGCCATCAACACTGCAGGTGTAGCCATGGGGACGGGCAGTTAAGCCCCAACTGGCGACGTCCAACCGGAGGTTCGAACCCACAACCTCCGGCTCCAGAGTCCAGCACTCTACCTGTGCTGCCAAGAGGACTGACCCACTTGTCAAGCCAAGAAGGAATGATTTTGACTCTTTCACAGGTGACACTTCCTACCCCTCACACTCCCTCTTCAGCCACTTGCTCTTGGGGAAATGGTACTGGAGCCTCCGGGCCCACTCCACAAGACTGCTAAACAGCTTTGTTCTTCAGGCCATCAGGACCGTGAACCCTGCCCCTCTCCACAAGACCATAACACACACACCCGTACAATAACTACCTCAGCTGTTGGCACAGAAAGACTGGCACACCAGCAGTAATACATCTGCTGCTGTGTTATTGCAATGCTGATCATGTGCAGTCCTATCTGTTACTGTCTGCACCTACACTACTGCACTGAACTTGCAACTACGAGTATTACTGCTCTACTTTTCTGTATATAGGCTTGCTGGGTTTTATTGTTTATCTTTATTTGCACTATGGGAGGTCTGGATTTATCTTTTGTTGCCACTTGCACTATGGGTAGCATTACTGTACATGGACTGCTGCTGTTGTTTTTCCATGCCATTTCTTTTTTTGATATTGCGCACACCACTGAAGAGAGAGAAAAACGGTATTTCAGTTCTCCTGTACGTATAGTCGTATTGACAAATAAAATCTTTGAATCTTGAATCTTTGTTCCAGACAGGAATACAGTACTTGGTTCTACAGCCAATGCACTAGTCTTGCTGAAACAAGTTTTGTGTAAAGAATCCATCAGACATGTTCTAAAAATAACAAACTTTTATTCAATATTTTAAAGTAAAAAAATAAAAAAAAAAACAAAAAAAAAAACAACTGCAATGTGAGCTCCTCAGCTGTTGGGGACTGTGGGTAACGTCGTCTAGGGGATGGAGGACAGATGTGGGAACGGGTTCTGTTTGCTGACGACCAGCTTCTGGTGCTGCTGGGAAATGTAGCCTTTGATATGACCCTGAAACCACATGAGAAGAACATTTCCAGTGTGATTTTCATTATTATGTGAAGTTCTTGTTTTGGTTTTCGTGGCGGTTAGTGTGGTCACCATGAAAATGAGGTTGGCAAGGATACACTGGACCTCGTCCACGTCCACGTCCTCCACCTGCATCATCTTCAGAGACACCAGGAAGGCGTCCAGAGGGAGCTGGTGGGTCTTCAGCAGCAGGTACCTGACACCAACATCACAGCAGTGACTAAATTAGCTCCATTTGCCTCAGATATCTGACAGCTTTTTCCCTCCACAGTTCCTGCAGCTGGGACAGAGTTGAAATTCAGACGTTTTAAGACCTGTTCATCAGGACACCTGATGGAATCTCAGACCTCACATCGGTGAAGCAGAAGAAAGTCGCTGCAGTAAAATACCTGCAACAGCAGGTGAGTTGATGCTAAGCTGCCAAAAAATACATCAAAAATTGTGACTTTTTTCTCATAAATATGCAACTTTTTCAAAAATTTGATTTTTTTTCCTCATAAATTTACAAATGTTTTCTTGTAAATTTGAAACTTTTTACTCAGAAATTTACCATTTTTTCTTGTAAATTAACATTTTTTTCCTTTAAATTTGCATCTTTTTCTTAAAAATCAGTGACTTTTTTTCCTCAAATTTGTGACTATTTTTCTCTTGAAAATGTGCAACTTTTCTTGCAAAAAATTGTAACTTTTTTCTCATAAATTTGCATTTTTTTCTTGTAAATTTGCATTTTCCCCTTTAAAATATGCAAATTATTTCTTGGAGATTTGCAACTTTTTTCCTGTAAATCTGCAACTTGTTTCTCATAAATTTTCTCTGCTCATCTGGATGCTGATTAAACTGTTATTCTGTGTAATTGTAATTGGAAGTTTTTAAATTTTTAAATTAGCATTTTTTATGACTTTTTGCACCTTTATTCTTGTAGCTAATTTACATTTATCCATTTATAGCTCGTGCCAAATTGGAGAATCCCCCCATCCCCTTGTTAAATAATAGTTAATCACCTCCTGACTGCACCACAAACCAAACTGGCAACACAACAGGAAAAAAAAAAAATCAAGGAAATTTACCCCAAAAAGTTGTAAATTTATGAAGAAAATGTTGTATATTTAGGAGAAAACTGGTCACAAATACCCCCAAAAACCCCTCAAACATAAGTGAAAAATGATGCAAATTTGCAACAAAAATCCACTTTCACACAGACTGTTGTCTGAACTCATTTTTTCTTGTATATTTACAGTTTTTCGGTAAACTGATAAAAATTGTTGCTTCTTTTCCTATAAATCTGCAACATCTTCATTTAAAACTGGAACTTTTTGTCCTAAATTTGCACTCTTTCTCAAAAATGTATGATTCATTATTGTTCACCTTTTCTCTTAAATTTGCACATTTTTCCTATAAACTAGCATTTTTTAATTCTTTTTCCCCCTTGTTCTGTCAAGCAGCGAGGTGAGCAGAACAGAAATCTGCTTCCCTTATGATGCCAAACACACTGACTTTGCCAAAAGGAGCTTTAGACAAATACAGTGGTGTGAAAAAGTGTTAGCCCCCTTCCTGATTTCTCTTTTTTTGTCACTTAAATGGTTCAGATCATCAAACAAATTTAAATATCAGACAAAGATAACACAAATAAACACAAAATGCAGTTTTTAAATGAAGGTGTTTATTATTAAGGGGAAAAAAATCCAAACCTACATGGCCCTGTGTGAAAAAGTGATTGCCCCCCCATCCATCCATCTTCTACCGCTTTTCCGGAGGTCCGGGTCGCGGAGGCAGCAGTTCAAGCAGAGAAGCCCAGACTTCCCTCTCCCCAGCCACCTGCTCCAGCTCTTCAGAGGGGATACCAAGGTGTTCCCAGACCAGCTGGGAGACATAGTCTCTCCACCGAGTCCTGGGTCTGCCCCGGGGTCTCCTCCCAGTGGGACGTACCTGAAACACCTCAAGTGGGAGGCGTCCAGGAGGCATCCTGATCAGATGCCCAAACCACCTCAACTGACTCCTTTCAATGTGGAGGAGCAGCGGTTCTACTCTGAGCCTCTCCCGGATGACTGAGCTCCTCACCCTATCTCTGAGGGTGAGTCCAGCAATCCTACGGAGAAAGCTCATTTCAGCCGCCTGTATCCGCGATCTCGTTCTTTCGGTCATTACCCAAAGCTCGTGACCATAGGTGAGAGTAGGAACGTAGATTGACTGGTAAATCGACAGCTTTGCCTTAGAACTAAGCTCCCTCTTCACCACAACAGACCGGTACAACGTCTGCATCACTGCAGATGCTGCTCCAATCCGTCTGTCGATCTCAGAATCAGAATCAGAATCAGAAAAGATTTATTGCCAAGTACATTAACAGATCACTGATAACATACGTGAGAATTTGACTTGACACAGAAAATGAACCTGCATTTCCAGTGACACGGCTGCATCAGAGACGCGCCTGCCAACAGGATAGTGGGTACAAGTAGCATAAGAATAAGAATAATACGAGGAACAATAGGAAGGAGCAAAAAAATCATTGATTCAAAATACTGGTTACATAATTAATCAATATTATGATTACAAGGAAAAAAAAAGCTCTCGATGCACATTCGCAACACAGGATTCACAAGACACAAGAGAGCAGTGTGTGTATCTTTATCTCTCGCTCCATTTTCCCCTCACTCGTGAACAAGACCCCAAGATACTTAAACTCCTCCACTTGGGGCAGTGCCAAGTGACAGATTGCCCCCCCGTTAAAACATAACTGTGGTTTATCACATCTTTGGAAAGCTGAGTTCAGTTTCTCCAGCCACACCCAGGCCTGATTACTGCCACACCTGTTCTCAATCAAGAAATCACCTAAATAGGACCTGACTGACAAAGTGAAGTAGACCAAAAGATCCTAAAAAGCTAGACATCATGATGCAATCCAAAGAAATTCAGGAATAAATGAGAAACAAAGTAACTGAGATCTATCAGTCTGGAAAAGGTCATAAAGCCATTTCTAAAGCTTTGAGACTCCAGCGAACCACAGTGAGAGCCATTATCCACAAATGGAGAAAACATAGAACAGTGGTGAACCTTCCCAGGAGTCTTGGGCTTGGACTGTTTTGCTGCTTCAGGACCTGGAAGACTTGCTGTGGTAAATGGAACCATGAATTCTGCTGTCTACCAAAAAATCCTGAAAGAGAATGTCCGGCCATCTGTTTGTGACCTCAAGCTGAAGCACACTTGGGTTCTGCAGCAGGACAATGATCCAAAACACACCAGCAAGTCCACCTCTGAATGGCTTAAGAAAAACAAAATGAAGACTTTGGAGTGGCCTAATCAAAGTCCTGACCTGAATCTGATTGAGATGCTGTGGCATGACCTTAAAAAGACAATTCATGCTCTAAAACCCTCCAATATTGCTGAATTACAATAATTCTGCAAAGATGAGTGGGCCAAAATTCCTCCACAGCGCTGTAAAAGACTCCTTGCCAGTTATTGCCAACAGTTGATTGCAGTTGTTGCTGCTAAGGGTGGCCCAACCAGCTATTAGGTTGAGGGGGCAATCACTTTTTCACACAGGGCCATGTAGGTTTGGATTTTTCCCCCTTAATAATAAACACCTTCATTTAAAAACTGCATTTCGTGTTTACTTGTGTTATCTTTGTCTAATATTTAAATTTGTTTGATGATCTGAAACATTTACTGTAAGTGTGACAAACATACCAAAAAATGAGAAATCAGTAAGGGGCAAACACTTTTTCACATCACTGTAAATATGTACTGTATATTATTTATAACTACTCTTGTAATAACTTTTTAATACTTTAAATTGTTTTACCCATCAAGGACCTGACAGGAGGGGGAAGGAAACGGGAGAGGAACAGACAAAGAAGACAGACTGTTTCGTCTACTGAAAAAGTCTCATCACAAGTCTGGTATCTTCACCTGTTCAAGGACACAGAGACTTACAGTATCACTCTATAAAAGCAAGAAATCTGCATGTGTGTGTGTCTGTGTGTCACGGTCATAGGACATCATGGGATGGCCTATGATGTCTGGGACTGGCTCCTATGATGAGCCTTCACTCTATAAATTCAAGAAATCTCTGTGTGTAAATCTGGAAATCTTATTCATCACCCGATTAACAATAGGACGCACTACTTTAAACCACACCCATTCGAAGCAGTACATCATGTCTGGGTGTCACGATCAGAGCACGTCATAGGACGGCCTGTGATGTCTGCATGATGTCCTATGATGATCCTAAGATATCAGGCAACATAGGACTTGCGATGCTGTCATATAGGCAATAGGACTGGCTACCTATGATGTAGGCATGATGTCCTATGATGCCTGCCTTCATGTCTTTATGATGTCATATAGACCATCACTCCCCCAAGAAGAGATACTCGTCACCCGATTACCAATAGGACACAGCACTTTAAACCGAATGGAAGTTGCCAGAAACAGGAAAGAAGCGATACTCATCACCCGATTAAGAATAGGACACATTAATTTAAACCAGGATCAAATGCAGGCATCATAGGACTCACTATGACACCATCAAAGATCAAAGGCAGACATTATTAATAATCATTTTATAAAAGCAAGAAATCTCTGTGTGTGTCTGTCACGTTCTTAGGACATCATAGCACGGCCTATGATCTCTGCCTGAACATCATAGGACACATAGACAAATATGTCTTTATGATGTCATAGAGACCATGTGTCTTTGAACTCAGGCATCATATACATCAAACCCACGGCACATAGACAAACGTCTTTATGATGTCATATACATCAAGGCTGCCTTCATGTCTTTATGATGTCATATACAGTGAGTCCATGCTGGAAAGCCTCTTTTTGCTCAGATCTATTTTCATGATCCTGTCCATGAACTGGAATTATGACGCACCTATCCCTCAACCAGTGGTCTCAGCGAAGAAGAACAAGACCCACCAGATGGAGAGCAATAGAATGACAACTGCTGCACGTCAGAAAAGATGCCATGAAGATGAAACACCTGAGGTTCCAGCAGTACATCTCACCCGTCTGAGACAGGACACCCTTCACCAGCATAGGGTAAGACAGACTTTAAAGCACGTTTCTAGGACATCATAGGACAGCCGATGATCTCTGCCTCATCATCATAGCGCGTCCTATGAGCTCAGGCATCATAGGACGACTCGCCATGCCTACATGATGGAAAATGTGCAACCTTGACGAATGCCAGTCTACACTACAAGTGTGTAAAATGCCAAGCAAAGCACTGATTTTCTCCGGGTGCTGCGGTTTCTTGGTTTCTACGGGCATGCATGGGCCTTCCTGAACAAGGTCGAAAGCCACTTTTTCAGGATCGTGCCCATGAACTGGAATTATGACGCACCGATCCCTCAACAAGTGGTCTGAACAAAGAAGAAGAAGACCCACCAGATGAAGAGCAATAGAATGAGGAGAACTGCTGCACGTCAGAAAGGATGCTGTGAGACAGGAGACCCTTCAGTGGTCTGAACGAAGAAGAAGAAGACCCACCACATGATGTCTATATGACGGCACATAGACCACATGACTCCCTACAAGACATATAGACACAGGTAAGCAACATAACACAGAACAGTGACAGGCAGGAGAAGAAGTAACAAGCAGGGGCAAACCGCCCCAGATGGCAGGGCATATTTTGTGGATTTTTATGTCAGGAGTTCCTGGAAGCGGAAGGCGAATTACAGAGCTGCATGGAGGAATCTGATCAGACCTAAATGAAACTGTCACTGTCGCCCCCGACAGACTGCTATGATGATGATGATGATGCAAACAAAAGCCGTCACATGTGATTGCCACTTAGTGCTGTGTTGCTATACCAACTGTCCTGTAACTGGCAAGAATTCTGTTCCAATGCATCCCCTCTACGGGCATGCACGGGTTTCTAGGGGCATGCACGAGTATGCACTAGTCTCACAAAAGTGAGTACACCCCAAAGTGAAAATGTCCAAATTGTGCCCAAAGTGTCAATATTTTGTGTGGCCACCATTATTTTCCAGCACTGCCTTAACTCTCTTGGGCATGGAGTTCACTAGAGCTTCACAGGTTGCCACTGGAATCCTCTTCCACTCCTCCATGATGACATCATGGCGAGACCTTGCGCTCCTCCACCTTCCGTTTGAGGATGCCCCACAGATGCTCAATAGGGTTTAGGTATGGAGATATGCTTGGCCAGTCCATCACCTTCACCCTCAGTTTCTTTAGCAAGGCAGTGGTCATCTTGGAGGTGTGTTTGGGGTTGTTATCATGTTGGAATACTGTCCTGCGGCCCAGTTTCCAAAGGGAGGGGGATCATGCTCTGCTCCAGTATGTCACAGTACATGTTGGCACTCATGGTTTCCTCAATGAACTGTAGCTCCCTAGTACTAACAGCATTCATGCAGCCCCAAACATGACACTCCCACCACCATGCTTGACTGTAGGCAAGACACACTTGTCTTTGTACTCATCACCTGGTTGCCGCCACACACACTTGACACCATCTGAACCAAATAAGTTTATCTTGGTCTCATCAGACCACAGGACATGGTTCCAGTAATCCATGTCCTTAGTCTGCTTGTCTTCAGCAAACTGTTTGCAGGCTTTCTTGTGCATCATCTTTAAAAGGGGCTTCCTTCTGGAATGACAGCCATGCAGACCAATTTGACACAGTGTGCGGCGTATGGTCTGAGCACTGACAGGCTGATCCCCCACCCCTTCAACCTCTGCAGGCTTTCTGGATGGCAGGAAGTTCTATTTTATGGTCTTTGGCCTGACCTGGCCGGGACTTGAACCCCGACCTCCCAGTTGTGGGGCGGAGGCTCTGCCTCCAAGCCACCACTCTGGTGATATAAATTTTTAACTTTTCATATAAATGTCAATATTTTTCTATAATCTGCAACTTTTTTCATAAATTATACACTATACCGAGACACCTCAGTCTGTCCGTGTTGGAAACAACATCTCCAACTCCATCACGCTGAGCACTGGATCCCCTCAAGGCTGCGTACTCAGTCCACTGTTGTTTACACTTCTAACACATGACTGTGTATCCAGACACGAGGGGAACCAGATTATTAAGTTTGCAGACAACACCACAGTGGTGGGACTTATTCAGAGGGATGAGGAATCAATGTACAGGGAAGAAGTGAGAGACCTGGAGGGCTGGTGCAGGGAGAACAATCTGGTGCTCAGTGTGGACAAAAAGAAGGAGATGATTATCGACTTCCGGCGGTCACAGCCTGAACACGTCCCTCTCAGCATCAGCGGCCGTTTAGTGGAGAGAGTGGAGAACATCAAGTTCCTTGGAGTGCAGATCTCACAGGACCTGACCTGGAGCAAGAATTCCTTGGGGATCAGGAAGTGGGCCCACCAGAGACTGCACTTCTTGAGGAAACTCAAACAGGCCTCTCTCCCCATCTGCATCCTCAGGACCTTCTACAGAGGTGTGGTGGAGAGTGTTCTGACATACTGCTTGCAACATGGTACTCCAGCTGCAGAATGTCAGACAAAAAAGCCCTGCAGAGGATAGTTAAGGGAGCTGAGAGGGTAATTGGAGTTTCCCTCCTCTCTGTCCAAGAACTTTTTCAGAACCGTTGTAGGAGCAGTGCACTGAACATTGTCAAGGACCACTCTCACCCTCTGCATAAACACTTTGAACTTCTGCCATCTGGCAAACGATTCCGGAGCATCAGAGGCAGAACCACCAGACTGATCAACAGCTTCCTTCCACAAGCTGTCAGGATGCTGAACAGTTGATCCGGAATCCTTTACACATATTACTGCACTTTATGGACATTATGTATATTATATGTACAGTATATAGTTCAAGTTAGTTTCAAGTGTGTCTCTGGGATGTGTGAACGGCTGTGTTGGGGTGGGGTGTGTGTGAGTGTGTCTTAAATTATGTTCTTTTTACTTATATGGATGCCAAGAGAAACACAATTTCATCTTGCCTGCATTACAGTTGTATGTACAGCAACATGACAATAAAGGTTGATTTGATTCTTGTCACAAATTGATTACTTTTTCTTGCATATTTGGGACTTTATTCTATTAAAATGTATTTGCTTCCACCTTTTCTCATAAACTTCAGACTTTTCTTATAAACTTTTCTGTCACATATTTGAATGTTTTTCTTGTATATTTTGCAGTTTGTTTCGTCTGATATTCTGAACGTTTTTTCTTAGATTTCTATTTTTCTGTATTTTTAATCAAAGCCCCAGGATCCACAGGATCTAATACCCCCTGTCTGGCCCCGGACCGTAGATTGGTCACCCACACTTTCTTGAAGAGGTTCCTGTAGGTGATGATCTTCAGCTTCTCCAGGATCAAGAAGATGCCACAGCGGATGAAGAAGGTCTCTTGTTTGGTCAGAGCCTCGTTGAGCAGCAGCAGGTTTCCCTCACTAATGACAAGAAAAAAAAACATCAATACAAAGTCTATGATGTCACTTCCTGTAGTGGAGCCCCACCCACTCTGCTCACCTCACACCTTTGGTGACGTCGGCAAACTGCATGAGGTCATACTTCTTGAGGAGCTGAAGAGTTGGCATGTGACCCTGAAAAGAAAACAAAACTTCGATAAGAGTGGGAGACATTTACTAAGGAGCAATCTGATTGGGTGATAGTCACTGCTGCCTGTTGGTGTGGTTTGCTTTGCTTAGCTCTTCTCCCTCTCCTGAGGACTGCTACCTTTAAGTGCATTTTAACAGCTTTTTTCCATCTACTGTCACCTCTCACTGCTGTCTGACAAACCTCTTGCACCTGTGTGCGCACTCAGTGTCACCTAATCACCCTCTTTAGCCTAATGTTCACCTTTTATCAGTGTTTGTGTTAGCTTCGGGTCATCCATCCATCCATCCATCTTCTACCGCTTTTCCGGAGGTCCGGGTCGCGGAGGCAGCAGTTCAAGCAGAGAAGCCCAGACTTCCCTCTCCCCAGCCACCTGCTCCAGCTCTTCAGAGGGGATACCAAGGCGTTCCCAGACCAGCTGGGAGACATAGTCTCAAGCTTCTAGCTTCGGGTCAGTCACTAGCTAATTCTACTAGCCGTCCTTCCCCTTCTCCTTTGGTGTGCTCTCTGTGTCAGATGCTTATTTACACCTCTGCCTCTTTTACAGAGCATCCAGAAAGTCTTCACAATGCTTCACTTTTTCCACATTTTCTTTTGTTACAGCCTTATTCCAAAAGGGATTTAATTCATTTTTTTCATCAAAATTCTACACACAAAACCCCATAATGACTACATGAAAAACGTTGTTTTTTTTTTTTGTTTTTTTTTTTTAGATTTTTGCAAATTTATTAAAAATAAAAAACTAAGTATTCACAGCCTTTGCTCAAAATCTTTGTTGATGCACCCTTGGCAGCAATTACAGCCTCAAGTCTTTTTGAATATGATGCCACAAGCTTGACACACCTATCTTTGGGCAGTTTGGCCCATTCCTCTTTGCAGCACCTCTCAAGCTCCATCAGGTTGGATGGGAAGCATCGCTGCACAGCCATTTTCAGATCTTTCCAGAGATGTTCAATTGGATTCAAGTCTGGGCTCTGGCTGGGCCACTCAAGGACATTCACAGAGTTGTCCTGAAGCCACTCCTTTGATATCTTGGCTGTGTGCTTAGGGTCGTTGTCCTGCTGAAAGATGAACAGTCACCCAGTCAAGGTCAAGAGCGCTCTGGAGCAGGTTTTCATCCAGGATGTTTCTGTACATTGCTGCATTCATCTTTCCCTCTGTCCTGACTTGTCTCCCTGTTCCTGCCGCTGAAAAACATTCCCACAGCATGATGCTGCCACCACCCCTGGCATGGTTATTAGCGGTGCCTGGTTTCCTCCAAACATGATGCCTGGCATTCACACCAAAGAGTTCAATCTTTGTCTCATCAGACCACAGAATTTTGTTTCTCATGGTCTGAGAGTCCTTCAGGTGCCTTTTGGCAAACTCCAGGTGGGCTGCCGTGTGCCTTTTGCTAAGGAGTGGCTTCCGTCTGGCCACTCTACAATACAGGCCTGATTGGTGGATTGTTGTAGAGATGGTTATCGTTCTGGAAGGTTCTCCTCTCTCCACAGAGGAACACTGGAGCTCTGACAGTGACCATCGGGTTCTTGGCCCACTCTGTGACTAAGGCCCTTCTCCCCCAATCGCTCAGTTTAGATGGCTGGCCAGCTCTAGGAAGAGTCCTGGTGGTTCTGAACTTCTTCCATTTATGGATGATGAAGGCCACTCTGCTCATTGGGACCTTCAAAGCAGCAGACATTTTTCTGTACCCTTCCCCAGATTTGTGCCTCAAGACATTCCGGAGGTCTACAGACAGTTCCTTTGACTTCATGCTTGGTTTGTGGTCTGACATGCACTGTCAACTGTGGGACCTTATATAGACAGGTGTGTGCCTTTCCAAATCATGTCCAATCAACTGAATTTAAGACAGGTGGACCCCAGGTTAAGCTGTACAAACAAGGATGATCATCAAAGATGATCAGTGGAAACAGGATGCAACTGACGTCAGTTTTGAGCTTCACAGCAAAGGCTGTGAATACTTAATGTAAATATAATTTCTTAGTTTTTTATTTTGAATACATTTCCAAAAATCTAAAAAAAAAAAAAAAAAATGTTTTTCACGTTGTCATTATGGGGTATTGTATGTAAAATTTTGAGGAAAAAATTAATTTAATCCCTTTTGGAATAAGGCTGTAACATAACGCAAATGTGGAAAAAGTGAAGTGCTGTGAATACTTTCTGGATGCACTGTAGTCATAATGGTAAATGTAATAAATGTTGTCTTTTTGAGGCGCTCGAGATGAGGTTGTGTGATTTGGAATTCCGGCTCCGCTGCATTGAAACACCATCAGCGCCAGTTAATGACGGATTCTCGTTAGCAGCAGCGGAGCGCCGTAGCACAGGGTCTGCAAGCCGTCCCCTGGCAACCACCTCTTCCGAGCTACCAAGTGAGAATGGGTGAGTGATGGTGAGAAGGAAGCATAATCACAAGCCCCTGGTTCACCACCAACCTGTTCACATTTCTAATCACTTTTCCCCGCTCAGCGACACACCCACTGAGGAAAAAACTCTGATCATTGGTGACTCGATAGTCAGAAATGTGAACCTAGAGACTCCAGCGGCCATAGTCCAATGCATTCCTGGGGCCAGAGCAGGCGACATCGAGTCAAATTTGAAAATGCTGGCTAAAAGTAACTGTAAATACTCCACAATTGTTATCCACACCGACATTAATGATGTCCGACTCTGGAAGTCGCAAGTCTCAAAACTTTGTGTGGAATCGGTGTGTGACTTTGCCAAAACAATGTCTGCCTCTGTAGTATTCTCTGGGCCCCTCCCCAGTCTGACCAGTGATGACATGTTTAGCCACTTGTCATCCTTCAACCGCTGGCTGTCTGTGTGGTGTCCTGCAAACAACGTGGGCTACATTGACAACTGGAACTCATTTTGGGGAAAACCTGGTCTTATGAGACGAGACGGCGTCCATCCCACTTTGGATGGTACGCCTCTTTTATCTAACAATCTGGCATCATTTTAATCCAAATTTCCAAAACTTTGACTACTCAGAGTTGGGACCAGGAAGCAGAGTCGCAGTCTTACACGCCTCTCTGCAGCTCCTCTTCATCCACCACCCCTCAGCTTAGCCCCTGTCTTCCCCATCAGAGAATCATTGTCTGCTCCCTCCAAAGTAAATAAAAATATCATGTATAAGCATCCCAAAGTGATAAAGCAAAATATTGGTAAAACTCAAATTAAACATGAAGCCTCTAAATTGAATGATTTGGCCTCTGTTCCTCCTCATAATTTAACTATTATTAATTAAGAGATCTTGGTGAATTAAATAAATATAGATGAACACTGATTAAGAAAATTAAGAGACTATGATAATCCATATCCACACACGGCAAGAACAGTTCTTTTGTGACATACCATGTCAATGTACTTTAAAAAAAAAAAAAAAAAAACTAATCAAAACAAACAAAAAACTTATGACTGACTTGAGTAGACATCAATTATCCCCAGTTGGAGGAAGTCATTTGACACAGAGTGAGGAAATTCAGACTCTGAAAATATGCCATTATGCTGAACATAAACTACAAGAGATGGAGAATGATATTGATCCTGATAACCACTTTTTCAATAATATTCATAATCATTGTGAATATTACACTGAAAAGCAATTCAAAAGTCAAGTGCAACTAGATGGTAAACTATCAATAATACACTTCAACAGCAGAAGTCTTAACAAAAACTTTCCACGGATTCAGGACTATTTAAAACAGCTAGACAGAAAATTTACAGCTATCACAGTCTCTGAAACCTGGCTTAATGAAGAGCAGGCTCCCCTGATGGCAATAGAGGGATATCAGATGTTTCATATTAACAGATCTCAACAAAAGGGTGGTGGTGTTGCACTGTATATTGATGACCTGTATAGGTGTAAGCTTGTAAATGGAATGTCCTTTGCACTACCAGGGATCTTGGAATGTGTTACTGTTGAGATTGACCAAGATAAAACAAAAAATCTAATTATAAGTTGTATATATAGAACGCCGGGAACTTGCATTGAGACATTCAGAGATAAATTAGTCGAGCTGTACAATAATATTACTAGTAAGAAAATGGTTGTAATTTGTGGAGATTTCAATATTGATTTACTAAATCCATATCAACAAAATGTAATTACAGAGTTCATGAATTCTATGTACAGCATGAGTCTATATCCCACAATAACACATCCCAGTAGAATCACAGTTCACACTGCTACACTTATTGACAACCTGTTTGTTAATATTATTGATAAGAAAATAGAAAGTGGATTACTGATAAATGATATAAGTGACCACTTGCCAACCTTTGCACTTATCCATGGCCACACGGGGGCCAATACAGAAAAAAAATTTAAAATCTTTCAGACACAAATCACAAAATGCAATCAGTTCTTTTAAAGAGGACTTGCTGAAGCAAGACTGGACAAAAGTCTATGTATCAGTTGTAAATGAAGCCTATGACACATTTATAAACATTGTAACCACTCTTTATGAAAAAAATTGTCCATTAGTAAAGAGAAAGCTTAAACAGAAATTTGTCGATAAGCCATGGTTAACCAAAGGATTACAAAAGGCGTGTAAAAGGAAAAATTCATTATATAAAGCTTTTCTAAAGAAAAGGACAAAAGAAGCAGAGCAGCGGTATAAAACATACAAAAATAAGTTAACATATATAATGAGACGTAGTAAAAGAGACTATTACAGTAAAGAACTGGAGAAAAACAGAGACAATATTAAAAATACATGGACAATACTTAACAATATTCTTGGAAATAAAAACAGAATTACAAGCTACCCAACCAATTTTTTAAAAATAATAAAACGACTCAGAGTGTGAATGCAGCTTCACCTGCAGATGAATTTAATAACTTTTTTGTTAACATTGGTCCTAATTTGGCTCAAGAAATACCAATTACGGCACCTACAGGTGATACAATAAGCAAAAACACTGCTATAAAAGACTCCATTTTCATAAAGAACACAGACGAGAGAGAGGTCATTGAAATTGTTAAATTGTTTAAAAGTAAAACATCTATGGGCTGTGATGGTATTGACATGCTCTTAGTCAAAACTATTATTGAATGCTTAGTGAAACCACTGACGTACGTATATTTGTAATCTGTCTCTCCAAACAGGTATATTTCCCAGTGCAATGAAAATAGCTAAAGTAATTCCGATATACAAGACGGGTGACAGAGGGGAATTCTCAAACTATAGACCAATTTCACTATTGCCACAATTTTCCAAGATACTTGAAAAAATATTCTGTGAGAGAATTGACAACTTCATAATGAAGAATAATTTATTGTGTGAGCAGCAATATGGGTTCAGACACAAGAGGACAACTGCATTTGCTCTAATGGAATTTACAGAAAAAATATCAACTGCCATTGAAAATAAAGAATATTCAGTTGGGGTATTCCTGGATCTTAAAAAAGCATTTGATACAGTGGATCATAATTTATTATTAAAGAAACTACAAAATTGTGGTATTAGGGGGGAAGCACTGTCCTGGCTATGTAGTTACTTAAAGAATAGATATCAGTATGCATGTGCTGGTAACAAAAAGTCACAGTTACTGAAGGTTACTTGTGGAGTCCCACAGGGTTCTGTTTTGGGGCCACTGTTATTCAATATGTATATAAATGATATATGTAAAGTTTCGGGAAAAAATGGATTTAATATTGTTTGCCGATGACACTAATCTATTATGCAGTGGAAACAATTTGGAACAACTTTTGGATACAATCGGAAAGGAATTAGGAAAGCTTAAACTGTGGTTTGATTGAAACAAATTAATGCTCAATTTAAGTAAGACAAAATTTAGTTTTTAACAACCATCACAACAACTTAGTATCTAAAGTCACTGTAAATGGTGTAGAGATTGAAAGGGTATCCGAAACTAAATTTCTTGGAGTAATAATTGATAATAAACTGTGTTGGAAGTCACATATTAATTATATTAAAGGTAAAATATCTAAATGAATTGCAATACTACACAGAGTGAAATATTTGCTGAATCAACCCACATTATATACTTTGTATCATTCATTAATACTCCCATACATGACATATTGTACTGAAGTATGGGGAAATACATATAAAACAAACATATATCCAGTCTTTATGCTTCAGAAGAGAGTTATTAGAATAATAAACAAAGCTGCTTACAGGGAACCAACAAACCCACTTTTTCTTAAACTAAAAGCTCTCAAGTTGAAAGATCTGGTTGACTTTAAAACTGCAGTAATAATGTTTAAAGTGAAGAATCTATCACTGCCTGCAAATATCCAAAAGTTGTTCCAAATAAGGGAGAAACAATATCATTTCAGAGGAACATGTATATTTCAAAAACCTTCAGTGAGAACTACCACCAAGCAACACTGTGTTTCAGTGCAAGGAGTCAGATTATGGAACAATTTTGGACCTGAATTAAAATCATGTACAACGCTTGGACAATTTAAACAAAAACTAAAGGAAGACATACTCCAAACATATATACAAGATGACATGTAAAATCACATCAGGATTGTCATATCCAGTCTGTGTTGTGTTGTCGCTTAGTTTTTTTTTTTTGTCACATTTTGTCTTAGCTTTGTTCCGAATTGTAATCACTCTTGTTCTGTTTTTCTTTTGAATTCTTGGATGGAATATGGGTGGGCAATATAAGCTGCGGCTTCAGCCATCACCCATTTCGGATAACTTATGTTGAACTGTATAATCAGAGGAGTTATTGTTAATTTGACCTTGTTGGAATTTTTTTCCCCTTTGTTATATTATTCTGTTTCTTTTTTAATCTTTACTTTTAATCTATCCGAAATAAAGATTCATTCATTCATTCATTATTTAACAATTAAATGTGGTTTTTTAAATATTAGGTCTCTAAATCCCAAGTCTCGGCTAGTCCATGATCTGTTAATTGATCATCAGATTGGTTTAATATCCCTTACAGAGACTTGGTTAGAGCAAGAGGATTATGTTGGTTTGACTGAATCAACTCCCTCTGGTTATTTAAATTGTCAAAATCCAACAAGTTCTGGTCGTGGAGGAGGAGTAGCAACAATTTACCATTCCAAATTACTGTTTAACCTGTTGCACTCCGGGATACCGCAGGCGGTCAGGTCTCTACGTCCTAGTGCGTCTCAGTGCACACTGAAAAAAAAAAAAAGCTACATTTCCGTTCTTCCAGTACAGACACAGCCGCGAACAGAAAGCCAAAGGAGCGTTTTGATTGGTTTAGATTTGATTGACCTCTCATTCGACTAATAAGAGCCTTGAATTGGGTTTCTGAAACCTTGAAGAACCAATGACTGAAAACCTAGCAAGAAGGACCTGCCTACCAACGACCGCGAATACAACGAGCCAATTGAAGCAGAGAAGTTCGACGATTGAAACGTGTGCGTCCCGTGCGTAAAATCTGTTTTGTCTTAAGCCGCTGGGTGACACACATTGAGACCTGTGTGTAATGGTAGCGTTAGCCAGTCTTTTTTTATTACTACTATTCTTATTTGTTTTGAAAAATCATTCGCCAAAACCGCAATCATGGAAGCGCAAAACCGCAATCATGGAATCACTTTTTGACCAGGTCGGGTGACCAGAACCACGAGTCTGTAACAAGCGGACCAGCTTCATGTTCGTCTGACAATGAGGAACAGATGTTCACCAACGACACTGCTGTTGTGGACAGGTAAGTGTTATAAGCTAAATTATTCTTTATCAATGAAAATGGTAATAAAAATGACTTTTGACCGATAGGTAATTACAACGGTGCGTCATGGCCACATGACGGACCGTTTTTTGTGTGCTGAGCCCCTCTGTAGCAGGGGGGAGTTGTTATCCTCTACATTGCAGATATTTTAGTATAATTTTTATTGCACTGTAAGTTATTTTTTCTTGTAAAAAAAAGGCCACACATTTTTTTATGTGGCATGCTTCTTTGTGTGTGGGGGGGCTTGTTTGTTCATTCATTCATTCATGAATGAATGAACAAACCCCCCCCCCACACACACACACACACACAGCCCTGAGTGTCACCTTTCATTACAGCCCAAGATGAAGCTTCTATGATGAAGCATTCAAAAGTTATAGACGTTTTTCCAAACTGTGCCATTTGGCACAATTTGGCACAGTTCAAAAACGCCTGGGAACAACCTGAGAAAAAAGCTGTGTAATATATTCAATTTTTGTGGTATTGTTACAAAATTTTGACCTCAGCTTGATAACACCTGGTTCTACATTTCTGTTGCATTTTCCAGCCAGTATCTGACAGCTGTGTGTTATTTGCAAGCATTTGTATCTAAAAAAAAAAAAAAAACCCAGGCGAACTTTATTTTCTTCAGATTCAGTATGTTTAGATGACTGTTACTCAGTGGCAGGAGCACTTAGAGAGATTATGACTGTTTTGCCAAAAAATTCAAAGTGTTTTCTTTTAAATTTTAATTTTAATTTTTTTACTTCCGGTGCCACACGAGTCGGCTGCCTTTTGCAACAGTGGCTCAATTCTGAGTCTTTTTATCTTCCTTCTTCTTTCTGATCTGGTGATAACTTTCTGATCCAGCACGCCTTTTACTCTATATATATCACGGACACACAGATCGCCCCAAAGGTCTCCCAAGTCGGCGGACGGAGCCTCTGTTTACAGCAGGAGACGATACAACAGGGAAGAGCTAGCTAGCACTCAACCGCCACCCGGTGCTAACGGAGAAACTCGACATACCGGGGAACTGAAGCGAAAATGACGCGGGTGCCGGGCTGGAGTTTAGGTGGCGTGCAAGAAATATAAGACACAATAATAAAGAGCGATGGCAAGAACCAAGCAGACCGCCCGTAAATCTACTGGAGGAAAAAGCCCCCAGGAAGCAGCTGGCCACCAAGGCTGCTCGGAAAAGCGCTCCGGCCACCAGTGGAGTGAAGAAGCCTCACCGTTACAGGTCCGGTACCGTGGCTCTGAGAGAGATCCGTCGCTACCAGAAATCCACGGAGCTGCTCATCCGTAAGCTGCCCTTCCAGCGCCTGGTGAGGGAGATCGCTCAGGACTTCAAGACCGACCTGCGCTTCCAGAGCTCTGCCGTCATGGCTCTGCAGGAGGCCAGCGAGGCCTACCTGGTGGGTCTCCTCGAGGACACCAACCTGTGCGCCATCCACGCCAAGAGGGTCACCATCATGCCCAAAGACATCCAGCTGGCCCGCCCCATCCGCGGAGAGAGAGCTTAGACTTTCTGCTGCACATCCACCAACCACAATGCTCCGCACTGTGTGTCTATATATATATATATTTATATTAATATGTACATATGTATACTAGCTGCTCTTGTTTTTTCTTGCCTTCTGATTGTTGCTCTGAGTGTTGCTATCCCTGTGCTGTTGCAATCCTGGAATTTCCCCATTGTGGGACTAATAAAGGCTTATCTTAAATGAGACCAACCCCATGAAGATGCTGCAAAGGGCTGAAGAACAGCTTTTGATTTACTTTGGGTATGTTATTTTTAGGCATTTTTAGGGAAACTGACCAGAGTGCAAGGGGTTAATGTAAATCAAAAAACACCTTATAATTCCTTTGAGGGCCTGATCCTCAGTATTGGGCATTTAAGCAATTTTAGGTTAAACCCAATTTTATTTGCCATAGTTTATTGTCTTCCCTCAGCTTATTCAGAGTTTTTATCTTGATTTGCTGAATTCATAGCTGATTTAGTGCTCAAGTTGAATAGAAAAATTATAGTAGGGGACTTTAATATGCATGTCGATGTAGATACATGTTGATGTAGATACTGATGGTATAGAAAGAGAAAATCTGGTAGTGTCTCATAATCCTGTACTGTCAGACCTTGTTAACTTTTGATTTTACTATTTCTGAGTATTTGGCTCCTAAAGAAAAATATTACTCCAGTAGATGCCTCTAAGATGACGATATTACCAAATTTAAGCAGATTGTTTCTTCTATGCTATGTGTCAAGTATGTGGAGATAAGCTATGAAGAGCTTGCCCCTTCTGTAATTGATAGCATGGAAGATAGTGTGACAGCTTCTCTGCATCAGACTCTAGACATGGTGGCCCCTTTAAAAATGAAAAAAGTCCAATAAGAGATTTCTGACTCCTTGGTTCATCACAGAAATGTGCAGTTTAAAACAGAAGAATCATCAATTAGAAAGAAAATGGCACTCCACTAAATTAGATTAAATTTATTTAGCTTGGAGAAATCAACTTCTAATTTAAAATAAAAAAAATTAAAAAATCTCTTAGGAAAGCTAGAACAAATTATTAGTCCTCATTAATAGAAGAGAACAAGAATAATCCCAGGTTTTGTTTCAGTACTGCAGCCAGGTTGACAAAGAGTCAGGACTCTGTCAACCCTAGCATTACCTTAGGGCTTACAACTCAGGACCTTATGAACCTCCTCAGTCATAAAATTTCTTCTATCAGAGATAAAATCAGTCAGGTGCATCCCAACATTAATTTAAATACAGTCACTACTACAACTCCATCAACTGATATATGTTTGGATGAGTTTTGACCTTTCAGAGCTAGATAAAATAATTTCCTCATCCAAGCCTTCAACTTGTCTTTTAGACCCGATTCCTACCAGGTTATTTAAAGAAGTCTTCCCATTTATTGGTAGCTTTATTCTTCAAATAATCAATTCTTCATTAACTTTAGGCTATGTACCGCAGGCTTTTAAAACTGCTGTAATTAAACCCTTACTCACAAAGCCAATGCTGGATCCAGGAGTTTTGGCTAACTATAGACCAGTCTCTAATCTCCCTTTCATTTCAAAAATCTTAGAAAGAGTTGTCGCTACACAATTATTTGACCACTTGCAGGGAAATGGTTTATTTGAAGAGTTTCAATCTGGGTTTAGAATCCATCATAGTACTGAAACAGCCTTAGTGAAGGTCACTAATGACCTCCTGATCGCATCTGATAATGGACTTGTTTCTATACTTGTCCTTTTAGATCTTAGTGCAGCTTTTGATACTATCGATCATAATATTCTACTTGATAGATTAGAACCAGGGATGAGAATGGGGTTTGGGAAAAAAAGAGGAAACTAAGCCGGGGGTCTTGTGGGATGCTGGCCCCCAAACCAGATCCAAAGTGGAGCCTTGGTGGGGGGTCTGGGGGGCAACGCCCCCCAGAAGCTAACGAAATCTGGTGTTTTAGAATGCTCAAATGTGGTCTTATATTTAAAGTTAGAAGTAAGTACAAATGCATTTATAGTTTACCTTTTTAATCTGCTGCTGCATCACGTGTAAATTTATGATATCTGAATGGTATATTGATGTAATAATACTAAATTATATTTTACTACTATTCAATATGTTTAGAACTGACACAGAATTACATTTACATAGTTCTAGAACAGACAAAATAATTTAACCAAGTAAAATAAATTATAAATATTAACAAAATTCCATCACCAAGTCCATCACCCATTTATTAAAATATACTGACATTCTGCAAACATTTTGATTTATTAATGTGTGCATTTGTTAGTGTTACTAGGAATATAAAAAAAGTTGCATACTAGTATATTTTAATATTTGAAAGATAATCTAAGAAAGTAAGTAAAACCTAAAAGATGTTTAATATTTTTATGCAATGACCATAAAGAAATTATGTTTACTAATAAAAGCAAAGATATCTTAGGAAAGGCAACCCATCACCACCCATGACAAAAAAACTTACACATGCATTATGTAACTCCTCCTAGTGAAACAAAAAATGATAAATTATATTCAAAATTCTTAGATTGCATTTCAAATTGTTAGAAAATATGTAATAACATTTATCTATTAACAATCGATAATCAGCATTTAAATGCAATTAGTGTTTCAAAACAGGCATGACATCACAACTTGCACATGCTATTTCATAACAAATTCATTACGCGAAAATTCTCAAGTACATTACTTATAACGAGAAAAAAATCTTACCTCAGAATGTGTCTTCCGATCACTAATTGCTGTAATCGGGGCCGATTGTGATGAACTTTGATTGACTGGCATCTGAATTTGACCGTGTCCATCGATCGTTTTGAATGCAGCACCGAGCGAGTAGTTCGATCTCCTTGTAGCCACAATTTTGAGATGTTTCTGTTTTGAACAGTGTTCAACTAAGGCAACACAACCACGAGATCCATAACTCAAGAAATCATTACAATAAACACACTGGGCTTTCGATAGTACTTCGCATTTCACTATGAAGTCGGCCATTTTTTCAACCACAACTTCGGTATTTTTACCGATCTTTACAGTCATTGACACAGTTTTTTCGAGCCATTCCCAATGAAACTTGTTCCTTATCCCTTTGTCGATTTCTAAAATTCTTGCTTTGTTGTCTTTCGTGAGTTTTAGGTTCACCATTTTCCCAAAATCGGGAAAACTCGGTTGATTGAACTGTCCGCCATTTGCATTTTGCTCCACATGTTGGATATGACAAAGGAATAACAAAATCGCCGATTGGTTGCTTCAATAAGTATCAGCCAATCAGTGGCCTTGTTACATTACATTACTGATCTCGCTGGGTAGCGCGTTCGAAAATACAACTCGCCGCTCATAACATATCCCCCCCATATCATCCCCCCCACTAAAATTTTCTCCTCGAATTTAGACGATTCACGAGAATGACCCTAGACATGATTAAATCCGAGGAATTCCGCGGATCCGCGGAGGATTCTCATCCCTGTAGAACACTATGTTGGACTTAATGGAACTTCATTGCAGTGGTTTAGATCTTATTTATCTGATAGGTTCCAGTTTGTTCATGTCAGTAATGAGTTTTCTTTCAACTCAAAGCTCAGTCATGGAGTTCCACAGGGATCTGTGCTAGGCCCTACTCTTTTTAGTTTATATATGCTTCAGTTAGGCAACATTATTAGGAAGCACGGTATACATTTTCATTGTTATGCAGATGACACACAATTATACCTGTCAATGAAGCCAGATGATAGTTATCAATTAGCCAAGTTAGAAGCCTGTATTAAGGAAATCAAAGCTTGGATGACTTGTGATTTCTTGCTATTAAATTCAGATAAGACTGAAGTCATTCTTGTTGGTCCAAAAAACCTTAGAAATACCTCTCCAAATCAAACTTTTAGTTTGGATGCAGCTACTCTTTCTCTTAATAGCTCTGTGAGGAACCTTGGAGTTATTTTTGATCAAGATCTGTTTTGCAATTCACATATTAAATTCGTTTCAAAGACTGCCTTCTATCATTTGTGTAATATTGCCAAGATTAGGAGCACCTTGTCTCAGAGTGATGCTGAGAAACTGATCCACGCTTTTGTTAGCTCGAGATTAGATTATTGTAACTCTTTATTATCAGCTTGTCCTAAAACATCTCTAAAAAAGTCTTCAGTTGATCCAAAATGCTGCTGCAAGGGTTTTAACAGGTTCTAGAAAGACAGATCATATCTGTCCGGTTCTGGGCTCCCTTCATTGGCTTCCCATAGAGTTTAGAATTAAGTTTAAAATCCTTCTTCTCACTTTTAAAGCTCGAAACAATCAGGCTCCTTTTTATTTAAAAGATCTAATATTACCCTATTATCCTAACAGAGCACTATGCTCCCAAAATGGAGCACACACAATTATACACAATTATTTGACCACTTGCAGGGAAATGGTTTATTTGAAGAGTTTCAATCTGGGTTTAGAATCCATCATAGTACTGAAACAGCTTTAGTGAAGGTCACTAATGACCTCCTTATCACATCTGATAATGGACTTGTACCTGTACTTGTCCTTTTAGACCTTAGTGCAGCTTTTGATACTATCGATCATAATATTTTACTTGATAGACTAGAACACCTTGTTGGATTTAATGGAAATTCGTTGCAGTGGTTTAAATCTTATTTATCTAATAGGTTCCAGTTTGTTCATGTCAATAATGAGTTTTCTTCCAACTTAAAAAGGAACTCTCTTAGAAAGAGAGATCATATCTCTCCGGTTCTGGCCTCCCTTCATTGGCTTCCCATAGAGTTTAGAATTAAGTTTAAAATCCTTCTTCTTACTTACAAAGCTCTAAACAATCAGGCTCCTTTTTATTTAAAAGATCTGATACTACCGTATCATCCTAACAGAGCACTACGCTCCCAAAATGCAGGTTTACTTGTAATACCTAGAATCTCCAAAAGTACAATGGGAGGCAGAGCCTTCAGTTATCAAGCTCCTCTCCTGTGGAATCAGCTGCCAATCTGGATTCGGGAGTCAGACTCGATCTCTGTTTTTAAGAATAGGGCTAAAACCTACCTTTTTGATATAGCCTACAATTAGGGAGGGATCATGTGTTTTCTGAACCCTCCCTTAGTTATGCTGCTAATAGGTTTAGTCAGCCGGGGGACCTCCAGTAATGCACTGGGCCTCACTCCTTTCCTCACTCTCTATGAAATATTTTTTTTTTTGCTGGTCATTAACATTTGTTTGTTCTCTCCCATAGATTGAGTCCCCATCGTGCTGTTTGCTCTCTACATGTCTGTTCTTTTCTTCTTCTCTATCCCCTCACCCCCCAGCCAGTCGCAGCAGATGACTGCCCCTCCCTGAGCCTGGTTCTGCTGGAGGTTTCTTCCTGTTAAAAGGGAGTTTTTCCTCTCCACCGTCGCCAAGTGCTTGCTCACAGGGGATCGCCTGATTGCTGGGGTCTTTCTGCAACTGTGGGGGTCCTCCCTACAGTTGATAGTGCTATGAGATGACTGTTGTTGTGAAATGGCGCTATATAAATAAAGTTGAATTGAATTGAATTGAATTAAAGCTCAGTCACAGAGTTCCACAGGGATCTGTGCTAGGCCCTATTCTTTTTAGTTTATATAGGCTTCCACTAGGCAATATTATAAGAAAGCACTGTATAAATTTTCATTGTTATGTAGATGACACACAATTATACTTGTCAATGAAGCCACATGACAGTAATCAATTAGCCAAATTAGAGGGTTATCTTCAAGAAATCAGAGCTTAGTTAACTTGCAATTTCTTGCTATTAAATTCAGATAAGACTGAAGTCATTCTAGTTGGTCCAAAAACACCTTAGAAATACCTTTCCAAAGCAAACACTTAGTCTGGATGTGGTTACTCTTTCTCTTTATAGTTCTGTGAGGAACCTTGGAGTTATTTTTGATAAAGATCTGTTCTTTAATTCATATATTAAACTTGTTTCTAAGACTGCCTTCTATCATTTGCATAATATTGTCAAGATTAGGAGCATCTTGTCTCAGAATGATGCTGAGAAACTAATCCAGGCTTTTGTTAGCTCTAGATTAGATTATTGTAACTCGTTATTGTCAGATTGTCCTAAAATATCTCTAAAAAGTCTTCAGCTGATCCAAAATGCTGCAGCAAGAGTTTTAACAGATACTAATAAGACCGATGATATGAGAGGGTGCTGAAAAGTTCATAGTGGTCAAATTTGACCAAATGCGGTTTATTTTTCAACAGTCTCCCCTTCGGTCCACACACTTCTTCCATCGGTGTTGCAGTACTTGGATCCCTGTGGTTGAAAAATAAACGACAGCTGGTCAAATTTGACCACTATGAACTTTTCAGCCACCCTTGTATCTCTCTGGTTCTGGCCTCCCTTCATTGGCTTCCCACATAATTTAGAATTAAGTTTAAAATCCTTTTTCTCACTTACAAGGCTCTAAATAACACTGCACAAGGCTGCACGGTGGCGCAGTGGTTTAGCACTGTGGCAGCACAGTTTTACCCTTGGCCGGGGGATCGCGGGGATCATGAGATCGTGGGTTCGATTCCAGCCCCCGACCAACAGTGAGCTGTGTGGAGTTTGCATGTTCTCCCCGTGTTGCGCGGGTTTACTCCGGGATTTCTCCGGTTTCCTCCCGCATACCAAAAACATGTAGGTTTAGGGCGCTCGCGCACGCAGCGACCAGCAGCCGGTGGCTTGTCACCAGACTGCAAACCAAATCTACCTACGGGTACAAATAAGTAACAAAAAAAAAAAAAAAAAAAAAAAAAAAAAAATAACACTGGCTCTAAATAACACTGGTCCAAAACTTGGACAAATTTATTGTCCAAGTTTTGTTTTTTTTTTTAGCTTATTTAGGACAATTTTGATGTGCTGAATCCAAAAATCACATTGGTTTTGTTCAATCAGGTCACCTTTTTGAATTATGGCCACATGTTGTTTTATACGTTTTTGTTTACATGTACGGGTATTTTCGCTTTAAATGATGCAAAATTCTTTTTTATGTCTTGAAATTCTCTGAATTTTGAACAATGATGACAACACATTCAATTTACATGTACTTACCTTTATATAAAGGTAAGTAATCTGATCAAACCTAAATGAAACAGTCATTGTCGCCCACGACAGACTGCTATGATGACATGCACAGTACTAAGTAAGTACAGGTTTTTAATTAGTACCTGATCAAGAGAAACGGATGTCATTTTCAGATTCAGTGGTGCAAAAAAAAATATATATATATTTTTGTAACCCTGTGTTATCAGGCCCATTGTTATTTAAAAGATCCGATACTACCTTATAATTCAAACAGATGATTGGCGGCCTAGTTGGTAGAGCCTCCAGCCCACAACCGGGAGGTCGTGGGTTCAAATCCCGGCTGGGTCATACCAAAGACCATATAAAAAAATGGTACTTTCTGCCTTCTAGCTTGGTTCTCAGCATAATCGAGCAATCAAAGTAAAGTAAATGCACAGATCTACCAGGGGACTGACTCCCCACTGTAGGTTTCACTACTCACAGTAGCTGTGTGGCCTAGGGTCAGAGAAATGGAGATGGATGTGGCCCCATACACCACATGGTGTCCCACATGCTGTGGAAGGCATTAACTAACTTGTGTGTGTGGACCCACAGATCATCTCAGGTCCCAATACATTAATGCAAATTAAATATTTTTTTATACCTGACCATAATTATTAATCACATATTGTTACAGCTGGAATGTTTGTTTTTTTGTGACTGAACATTAACTCTCTCGTCAAGTTTTTATTCCTCAGGATAATTCTCAGGACACTATTGGAAGCGGTGACCAACTCTGTGATGAGCAATCATGGTTTAAAATGTTTCATTAATCATTGGTTTAAATGTATTGCATGTTTGAAAATGCTTAAACGAACCTAATTTTAATGCATGCTTAAAGAAGTAGTAATGAAAATTAGTTATGAATCACTGAAGCTAGTTTAGCTTATAAATATAAGGTGATCATTTGTATTGTTCTTTTAATCAATATGTGTTCTTCGTATTCAAAAACATATGCAAGTCATCTGACTGGCTCAGCCAATCACCAGCCAGTCTCTGTTGGACAAGGCCCCCTTTCATTCTCCTGGTCAGTTACAGACAAAGGACTGCTTTCTTGTTGGACCATAAGTCCATTCAAACCTCCCGTGATGGGAGACAACTGGTTCCCTTTCATGGCAGTCAAGTTTTTCTCCTTTGAAAGTGCTCAGTTAAGGGAGAAACGTCAGTTTGTCTAAGTTTGTAAAAGTTGTCTTTGTGTCCTGTTCAGTTTCGTTCCTGCCTTGAATTCTCTCTTTCCTTTAAACATCTGGGAAAAATACTTGTTTTCTTCTGTTTTGAGCTCAAACTTGTCTTTTATATGGAGTGAAACTTCATGTTCTCAGATGTATTTTTTTTCTATTTTATTCTGTTAAACTTTTTTTTATAGATTTTTCTTAACTCACCGTGACTGATCTTTTTTTTTTTCCCCTCACACTGGAAGCTGCTCTCGCCAATCACCACAACATCTGAAGAACTCAGATTTTGTGGCTTAAATATTTTTTTTTATTTTTGTCTCTTCGATTCTGTGACTTTGATCAGACTTTGAACTTTCTCATCAATTTATTTGGACCCGGAAGAGCCGCTGAAAAAACCCTCTCGTGTTGTCCGCATGACGTACTGCTTCAGCAGCCAGCAGCCTATCATCATTGTCGCCGGATCTCAGCTCCTGAGCCTCGGGGAAGAAATATCTGCTGGCAGATATTTTTCCAGTATCAACAAATAAAGCTTCAGCGAAGGATCCGGCTAGAAGCCAATTCTCTCTTTTCATTAAATTCTGTTTTTACTTTTTAGAGTAACCCAGAATTTCTTACTTCCATATAATCAGCTTTTATCATTTTCTTCGTAAAATTTGCATCCAATTTTCTTTATATTTTGGTTACAGTTATTTCAGTCTCCATTTTCATCACAGTTACAAGTTCACACTAAGGTTTCCGTGGTTCCACAAATGTGATTACACCCTTTTTGCTCAATAATCAGTTACAAGTTGAATGTAGTGCTTAATACTTGATCATTTCACCTTACCAACAAGTCCGTTGAATGTAATGTCATTTAATCTGAGTCTGATCATTAAAACTGTAAATGGTATATGGAAGTTTCTGTTGATTTCTTTTTCCTGTGTCTGTTTCTGAAGTCACCCAGGAGAATTCACGAATATTTGAGACTGATTGATTGAAGGTATAAAGATTAGTTATTAATAAATTGTCCAAGTTTTGGACTGGTGTCCCAAAAACGAGTTTTGTTGTGTGTACGTGAACCCGAAGTAAACCTTTGTTTCCACACACACACCTATAGGTGTAAATTACATAATCTCTGTACCTTATAACCAATTACCCCTACACCTTTGACTGTAGTCTGTACCATCAGCTGTCCACTGTTGTTCTGATAAATATGCCAAAATGTCAGAACACCTGAGGAGGATCAATAAGCTGATCGCCCCAAGAGCAGAGCTCAGCTGTTTTCCATGATAAATCACACTTTCCTGTTGGCTGTGCCTTCCGGCAAAAGCACACTTAATTCATTGTTGGGTTTTTTTTCACTTTATTGAAAATAAACACTTTTTTTTATCACCATCAGTTAATGTGTCTAAATCGTCATGGTGTGACAGGGCCTTAAGGGATAAGCCTGATGCTCACGCACCGAAAAAAATTACCAGTATAATTATCAGCTGTAAAAACGTCCTAAATCAGGACAGTGACGTTTTACAGTCACCTGAAAGAGGAGAATCTGCTTAATTTAATGATACCAAACGTTCTATGGACTCCAGTCACCAGCTGATATTGAATCCATGTGTAATGAAGGCAACAAGTAATCGTAACTTCAAGAAAAATCAAAGAAAATCAGCAACAGGAAAAGCTCCCATTAAAAACAACTGCTCCAGATTAGCAAGAGAAATTGGCAACAGCAGAGATGATGTGGGGAAGTTATGTGATTTTACCCTGTGTGTTTTAACACATTATTGAGAGATGACAGAGCGCCGTGGCTGAGGTGCGGCCAAAGGCACGGAGCACAAGACAGCTAGTCTGGAGAGGAGACGTCTTTCTGCACTAATAAAAATGTTCTAAATCACAACTTAGCTTGGTGAAAATGCCGTGAACTCACCACCATGTGTGCAGGAATGTTGTCAAAGCTGATGTCTTTCCTTCTGACCGCTGCAATCCATTCCATGCCACGCCTCTTTTTTAGCTCTGAGACCCCATTCCCTCCACTGTTCTTCCAAGTTGGGAAGTTTAAAATAATCGTACGCCGTTATCAATCTTTTTTTCACGCCAATCTTGAGAACAGTTGTTGTATTTGATAACGCAGCAAAACTTCCCCATTCTAACGCTGCGTGGTGTTCAGAGGAACAATAATGTGATTGAAAGGACCACGTTGGAAATAAGTGTTTTCACTTTCTTTTTATCTGATGTTTTAAATGTAGATTTACATTTCCTCTGTTTGAATAACATATTCAGTGTCATTTTTATCAGAATAAATAAATAAATAACAGACTGAAGCAACCCTCTAAAAACTTCAGCTCAACTGCATTTGTTGCTCACTACTAAACAGACGGGCAGAACACTTGTCATACAATTGCGTGGGATTTTCCCATCGGGTGACGTCACGCACCCATTCTTAATTAGCTAGTGTGCACAAGAAGTAGAATCAGAACCTACTTGGCTAGTAGCACACAAACAATAGACAAGGAAGCTAGTTTGCTACCGTACAAAAGAATGGCCATAAGCAGTGTTGGGCAAGTTACTAAAAAATAGTAATTAGATACAGTTACTAGTTACTTCTTTTCAAAAGTAACTGAGCTACTTTTGAGTTACTGCATGATTAAAGTAACTAGTTACTTGGAAAAGTAACTTTCACGTTTCTTTTAAATGCATACTTAACCCTATGAGTGTGTATGTTGCCAAACTGTGACATACCCCCTAGTGGTCAAGAGTGGTAAATATTTTTTGTCAATAAAACAGTTTAGATTTCCAAGGCTACAACTTGAAAGTGGTAAGAGATAAAGGCTTACTGTCAGTTAGAAAGGTGTAAAATATGATCCAACGTTTCAGATAGGAATAAATGTATGCATCTAATTTGCATAATGTGGCAGCACCTCTTTAAATTCCATAACTCAGTCAAAACTGGACTTTGGACGTATTTACACAAAAAAATGGTTCAGTCTTTTGACACCGTTTTTTGTACAAAAGTACCTCATCATCTTATCTTCAAAGTATATGAACAAGAAATCAGTACATTTAAAAAAAACGCCAAAAACTTCTCACTTACTTTTGACAAAATCAGAGTGAGAAGGCAGGCGCAGCACCGTGCTCTGCCACTAGGGGCACACAAATTCTCACACTCAAAGGGTTAAATTATCTTGCACACACAGCAAGATCAAGGGCCCCTTGTTCTCATTAGAAAAAAGAAGAAAACGAAAACTGATGAGAAAAAAGTCTTGTCTTCAGAGAAGAAATGTCTCAGATTAACACAAACTACTGCAATCAGCAGAAAGTCATAAATTTATGAGAAATAAAGCTGTGAATTTACAGAGAAAAATTTGGACCCCCTTGTGGGCCATTTTTGGCCCATGAGCTATATGTTTGACACCCCTGGACCAGCCCATTAAAAATGCATATTTAGAGGATGAAATAGTTACAGATCACAACAGCATGTAAATGAATGAGATCAAATAAAACAGAAATCACAGATACTGTAAATGAAAGTTCACCGCTTACAAGAAGCTGTTCTTTACTGCAACAAACCACAGTCACTTTTTTTCTGTGCGTAAGAAAACTTTAAATGCATTTAATGCAGACATTAAATGTGAGCTTCATGCTCAAAAAATACTAATGTTTAACCACAGAGGTAGGAGCTGGTAGGGGCTACTCACCGCTCGGACAACAGGTGATCAGGGCTCGATATGACAAGTCGCCACCGCCACGGCATTTCTTCACCAAGTTGAGATGTGAATTGGGCAGGACAGGAAACTGACCCACGGAGGAGACTGTGTGACGGCTGCGTCAGTTACAGTAGGGTCAGTTTATATTTATTTGCTTGCCTTTGCCATGACAACTCCAGTGGCTTGAGGCCGCTGGTGGCGTTGGGGATGGCAGTCCTGCCCACAGCCACCAAAACTGTGTATTCATCCCCAGTTGGCAGCTGATGAGGAGGGTGTCTAGCAACCAAGTTGTATGATCGTCTATTTGTGCTAAAAGATGCATATTAATAAAACAAGTAACGCAAGTAACGCATCTGATCAAATTTCAGTAACTTTAACGCATTACTGAATTTTTACACTGTAATTTTGTTAACAGCACGTTACTGCAAAAGTAGTGGTGTTACAGTCCCAACACTGGCCATAAGCAAATTAGCGATCTTTTTTTTTTTTTTTTTTTGTTACTTATTTGTACCCGTAGGTAGACTTGGTTTGCAGTCTGGTGACAAGCCACCGGCTGCTGGTCGCTGCGTGCGCGAGCGCCCTAAACCTACATGTTTTTGGTATGCAGGAGGAAACCGGAGAAATCCTGGAGTAAACCCACGCAACAGGGGGAGAACATGCAAACTCCACACAGCTCACTGTTGGTCGAGGGCTGGAATCGAACCCACGATCTCATGATCCCCGCGATCCCCCGGCCAAGGGTAAAACTGTGCTGCCACAGTGCTAAACCACTGCGTCACCGTGCAGATCTTGTGCTCAAAACCTAGAGAAAGAAGCTAGCTAGCTAGTGTGCGAAAGAGGTAAACAGCCAGAAGCTAGTTAGCTAGCTAGTGCTCAAAGCTAGAGAAATAAGGCAGTTACTGCACAAAAGAAGGAAAAATTCAGAAGCTAGTGAGCTAGCCTGCCAGTACACAAACACTAGAGAGAAGCTCATTGGGAAGCTAGCATGTGAAAGATTATCAATCTTTCCATCCTTTCCCTGTCTGAGCAGACCAAGATTCCTGTGCCAAATCAAATCAATCTATAGGCTTCCTTCCTAGTTAACTAGCTAGCAGTTTGCTTGATTTTTCAATAAGTTACTTCAAAGCTTAGATTAACAAGATGTCAATAAAAAGGTAGCTTAAAGAACGTAAACTAAAGCAGACATATCTATAAGGCATCTCTTCTCTTCTTTGAGCATCCTGCTAGCAAGCAGGAAATTTGTGACTTCTGATGTGAATATTGAAGTTTTCATAAATCTAATTATCAGTTCTTTGTTATGGTTCCTCACCAGCAGCATCTTGACGGGCAGCAGGTAGATGAGGATCATTCGTTTGTTCTTCTGACTGGAGCGGTGGCAGTGGTCGAAGGCGTACGACAGCAGCTCTTCCGCTGGGACAGAAAAAAATAAAGACGTTTTAACTCATGATTCTCAGACGGGAAAAACATTAATGAAGTTTATGACGAGATTAATGAGGTTCAACACAAAATTAATAGGAATTAACTACAGTTTACCAAAAGACTAATGAGGATTACGTTGATTCTACGAAGGTTTAACAAGATTAACGAGACTTGTGACAAGATTGGTGACTCAGAGATTAACAAGAGATTTTTTTGGGGGGGACTTATTTTGTACCTGTAGGTAGATTTGTTCTGCAGTCCGGTGACAAGCCACCAGCTGCCGGTCGCTGCGTGCGCAAGCGCCCCTTAACTCCCTAGCCTGCATGTTTTTAGCATGCAGGTTAGGGAGTTTCAGGGATTTTCAAAGAGATTCAGAGATTCAAAGATTTTATTTGTCAATACTACAAAGCAGAGCATCCAGGAAGTCTTCACAGCGCTTCACTTTGTCTACATTTTGTTGTTACAGCCTTATTACAAAATGGATTAAATTCATTTTCCTCAAAATTCCACACACCCCGTAATGACAACGTGAAAAAAGCTTTTTTGAGATTTTTTGTATTAAAAATAAAAAACTAAGAAATCACATGTACATCAGTATTCACAGCCTTTGCCATGAAGCTCAGAACTGAGCTCAGGTTCATCCTGTTTCCACTGATCATCCTTGACATGTTTCTACAGCTTAACTGGAGTCCACCTGTGGTAAATTCAGTTGATTGGACATTTACCTATAAATGCACAAAATCGTTGTCTGTTTGTTCCACACATATCACTTCAACTGTTCCTTAGAATGGCATAAGACTTTAAACGTGCTTTGCTGAAGTTACGAGGGTGTGCATCTCCTAGTATGGCGTCGCTAAGTCAAAATATATCATTTTTATCAATAAAGGTTTATCCACCGCTCGGTATCTTCATGCCCTGGCTTAAAGAAGTGTGGGCAGGGTTTCAGATCAACTCTGTGCTGATTGGATACACAGCATCACGGCTGATAATATGTGGCATCATGATCTGTCAGTCACCACAGTGTTCCCTGGCCAAAACAACGAAGTGAAAAACAACAAATATGACTAGAAAAAGACAATACTGAAGATTTAATGCTGAAAAAAATGATACTATAAAGTTGCCATGATTGCGTAGGTCTAAAGGATAATTCAGCATATGTAGAGAACATGAGGTGTGCAAGCAGACTGGGCAGAGCGTCAGTGGGGACTGGGTCTGACAGAGAACTCCCGTGTATCAACACAGAACATGCCGGGAGAAGCAGCGGCCCGACCGGACAGACCAAGGTCCTTTGCAGGGAGACACGCCCAGCCTGCCCAGTCAGTGGTAGACGGGTGTCCCTGCTGCTGCTTCACCCATGTGGTACCACTGTACATTGCAGGACTGCGAGTCCCCCCTCCCGTGCGAGGATCTAGATTAGATTAGATAGATACTTTATTTCGAACAAAAAAGTATAACAAAAACAAATAACAAATGCAATAAAGTAACAGTATACAGTGTTCGAAAGGGAGAAGGAAGAAGTGAACACTTATTAATTCCATCTCCTCTTTTCCATAAATACACCCATGTGAATTATATACAAATTATCACATTTAAGACCCCAAGTAAACAATTTACTGTGTTTTTTACATATCAACATTAACACCCATCCATCCTAACATACATTGATGACCATACATCAAAACCAGCCTCAAACAACACAGATATACACAGTGCTGTCCCACCCACCATTCCATAGTGTCCCAGAGTGAGCATAGTGAATCGTACATATAAATACTACCCTTCTAACATATATCCTTTCAGCAAATAATGTTTGTACCTCTTTTTGAATTGATTTCTGTTTGTACATAGTTTCAGTTCCAGCTCCAGACTGTTCCACAAATCCACCCCACAGACAGATATGCACAGACTTTTCTTGGTTGTTTGTATCTTGGGTTTTGTAAAGTTTAAGTCTCCTCTCAAATTATGATTATTGTCTCTTTTTTTAAATATTTTTTGTATATTAGTTGGGAGTTGATTATTAATTGCCCTGTACATTACTTGTGCTGTCTTAAATTTAACTAAATCGATGAACTTTATGACATGTGACTTTAAAAACAACAAATTGGTATGGTCTCTATATCCTACATTATTTATTATCCTTATAGCTCTTTTTTGTAATGTGCATATTGACTGTAGGTTGGTCTTGTAGGTGTTTCCCCAGACTTCTACACAGTAGTTAAGATAAGGTAGAAACAGTGAATTGTACAGTAAGACCAATGATTTATAGTCCAAGATGTGTCTTGTCTTCCCCAGTATCCTGATACATTTTGCTAACTTGGCCCGGATGTGACTGATGTGAGGTTTCCAGCAGATTTTATTGTCTAGTGCCACCCCCAGAAACTTATTTTCCTGTACTGTTTCTATTCTGGTATCATCTATCGTTACCATTATTTCATGATTTATTTTATAATTTCCAAACAACATAATCTTTGTTTTTTTAGATTTAGAGATAATTTATTTTTGTTGAACCACTGCGTTAACTTTTTCATTTCAGTTGTGACCACCTCTAAAACCTGCTGCAAATTCTCACCAGTGCAAAGGATATTTGTATCATCCGCAAACAAAATAAATTTCAGAATTTTTGATACTTGGCATATGTCATTTATATACAAAATAAAGAGTTTGGGTCCCAAAACTGACCCCTGGGGCACACCACAAGTGATGTCCATGAAGGGTGATTTGTGCTCACCAATTTGTACAAATTGTTGTCTGTTACTTAAATAACTTTCCACCCAACTCAGTCCTACCCCTCTTATCCCATACCTTTCCAGTTTCCTTAGTAGTATTCTGTGGTCAATGGTGTCAAAAGCTTTCTTTAAATCTATAAATACTCCTACAGCAAACTTTTTTTTATCTATACAACTAGTAATTTCTTCTATAAGTTCGATCAGTGCCAAAGATGTAGATTTATCTGCTCTAAAACCATACTGGCTGTCTGTAAGGAGGTTGTGTTTTTCAATGAAATCATCCAGTCTCTTAGTGAAGATTTTTTCAAGTATTTTGGAGAATTGTGAGAGTAAAGAGACTGGCCTGTAATTTGTGAAACAATGACTGTCTCCTGTTTTGTATAGAGGTATTACTTTTGCTATTTTCATTTTGTCTGGAAATGTACCAGTTTGAAATGACAGGTTACAGATGTGGGTGAGTGGCTTAACAATTCCTTCAATTACTTTTTTCACTATTGTCATGTCAATTTCATTCCAGTCCGTTGATTTTTTGTTCTTAAATTTATTCACAGTCTCGATAATTTCCTTTTCAGTAACTGCACCCAAAAAGATTGTGTTTGGATTTCTATCTTCTATTTCATTTACAGAACCACTGTTGTTTGTTTCTGGTGTCACTATTGATTTTGATAATTCAGGACCAACGTTTACAAAAAATTTATTGAAACCACTGACCACATCCTCCATATTATTTATCAAATTGCCATTTTCAATAAAATATTCTGGATAATTAGCATTCTTAGGTCGATTACTAATAATCCCATTGAGTACTTGCCATATTCCTCTTAAGTTATTTTTATTATCCTCTAATATTCTGTTGTAATATTCTTTCTTACAGGTCCTCATTATATTAGTAAGCTTATTTTTATATCTTTTATATTTTGAGCTCAGCTTCCACTGTTCTGCATTTAATGAATTGTTTATATAATGTATTCTTCTTTTTACATGCATTTATTAACCCCTTGGTGACCCAAGGAATATTTTTTTTTTGTTGTCTGTCACTGTATTGTTTTATAGGACAGTTTTTATTGTACAATGATTGAAATATTTGTAAAAAAAATTATCATATGCTTTATTTATGTCATTTTCATCATAAACTATCTTCCAATCTTGTATTAATAATTCCTTTGTCAGTAAATACATTGGTTCTTCGGTTCTTATTCTTTTATATTTAATATTTTTGGTATACTTTTTCTTCCTATAATCACATTGATAGACAACAAAAATCGGCAGGTGGTCACTGATATCATTCAATAAAAGCCCACTCCTGATATTATTTTCCATAATGTTTGTGAATATGTTATCTATTAGTGTGACACTGTGTGACGTGATTCTGCTAGGTCCGGTAATTTTTGGATGTAAGCCCATACTGTACATTGTGTTGATAAATTCTTCTGTCAAACTATGTTGTTTTGAATTCATCAGATCTATATTGAAATCCCCACAGATGAACATAACTTTATGAGTTAGTTTGCATACATTTTTTCCATCCAGTCCTTAAATAAGTCAATGTTTGATCCAGGTGTTCTATATCCACAGCTCACTACTATATTCTTCACATTATCCAGACAGTTTTCTATTGTAATACATTCAAATAAATCATCCACAGTTACTGACAGATTTTCAACAACCTTGTATTTCAAGCTCTTGTCAACATAAATTGCAACTCCTCCTCCTTTTTTCACTTTTCTATTTATATAATTTAATTCATAGCCATCCATGGTAAAATCCACTCCTTTCTCTTCACTGAGCCACGTCTCTGATATTGCCACAATATTGAACGGCTCTTTAAACTGATGTAAATAATCTTTAATGTTATTAAAGTTGGCATAGAGACTTCTGCTGTTGAAGTGGATCATAGAAATATTGAAATCAGATGTGACCATTGTGTTAAACTGTTCATCCGTGTAGTAACTACAGTTAATATTGATGGAGCTAAATAAATTATTATCAGGGTCTATGTTATATTCTACGTCCTGTGGGTTGTGATCTGTATATTCAAAAACTTTCAGTTCCTGTTGTTCCTGTTTGTTGATCTTTCGTTTCATGTTGTTAAATGTCTTGTAGCAGATGAGTATAATCCTTCAGTGTCCTACAGTTGTCTGATTGTTGCTGTGACTCCAGTTCATAACATTCATTGATATTTGTCCAGTTCCATAATATTACGGATGTTAATGACCTTGGCTTCTTCAGGTGATCCGTTTAATTTGATGTATATTTTACAGTTTGATGTCTAGGTGTTTTGAATCTTTTTCTGCTTTCTCAGGTATCTTGCTTTTCTGGCTATTTCTGCGTTTTCTTTTGTGAGGTGCTCGTTTATGTAAATGTTCGTTCCTTTCAGTTTCCTACCTTGTTTCAACAGTGCAGTCTTGTGTTTTTTATTCACAAACCTCATGATCACAGCCGGTTTGTCGCCGTTTTTCCTGGCCAGAGGGTGGCAGGTCTCAATGGTGTTACAGTCCAGCTGGATTCCTTTGGACTGCATGAAGGCCGCCACTTGTTGCTCCGTGGATTCATCTTCCAGCTCACCGAGCCTCCCTCCGCTGTCCGCGGCCACCGCTCGCGCGTATGATCGTGGTTTAATGTGGAGCCCCGTGATGATCACGTCGTTCACCCGGGTGTTCTGCTCCAGTTCCGACACTCTGCTCTCCAGATACGCCAGCCTCTTGTCCTTCTCAGCATTCTGGATCCGCAGCGCTTTCACCTCCTCAATCAGGTCCAGGATATTTCTTTGCTGCAGCTTAACGGCAGAAATCTCTTCCGCCAAGAAATCCAGCGCTTTTTTAATTTCGTCCACCTCCTCAGTCTGCTGAGCTTTCTTGGGACCCATGATCCCGGCCGATGATCATTGATTGTGATCGTAGGGGAAAAAAAAAAAACACGTGGGAGAAATCCCTTTGTTCTCCCTGAGCGTGAGGGGCCTGATTGCTTCACCAGCCACTACAATATTAAGTTATGAGACTGGCAATTTCTCTTTTTTCGCATGAGCAGGTTTATTCTCCAGCGGTAGTAACAAAAAAACTCAGCTCAAAACGCTAGCTCTAAACTGAGTTTTAAGCAAGAAACGAACTAAAATTTAAAAATTAAAAACTTAACCACTTGCACTCCATTGTTCCACGGGCGGGCAAGTCTCTGCGTCCTAAGACGCACGGAGCGCCCTCGTGCGCGCTTGGACGCATGACGCATGATGGTGGTGATGGTGATGTAGTGCCGTCCAAGCGCCACTGAAAAAAAAACTGCAGAGACAGCCGCGAACAGATTAGTTCATCTGATTGACCTCTCATTCGACTAATAAGAGCCTTGAATTGGGTTTCTGAAACCTTGAAGAGCCAATGAATGAAAATCTAGGAAGGAGGACCCGCCTACTGTGAACGCAGGAGCCAATTGAAGCACAGAAATTCAGGCTGGGGTGAAGAGAGATTTACTGTTGCAACAGATGAAAACAAAGGACGCTGGACGAATCTCCTACAGACCCAGGCTCACCCAGCAGCATGGAGAACACCCACAAGTGGGACCTGCACTCATTCCAGCAGAATAGACGGAGGCCGACGACAAAAGTCGTAAATCATTCGCCAAAACGGCAATAATGGAATTATGTTGATCGGGATCCACGAGCGGAGCAGCGTCGCGTTCGTCTGACAATGGGGGAAGAGATGTTCGCCACAACTCTGCTGCTTTGAAGAGGTAAGGTGTTATAAGCTAAATTATTATTTATCCCTGAAAACTGTAATCCAAAAATGACTTTTGACCGATCGGTAAATTACAACTGTACTGTGCACGAAGTACGAAGTGCGTGCGCCGCGATAAACGGTTCATTTGCCGTGTTCGGACCGTGAACGCCCCCCCCCCCCCCCCGCTGCAGAAGAGGAGCGGGGGGGGCGTTCACGGTCCGAACGCCCCCCGGTCTGCGGGGGGAAGCATATCAGTCTATTCCATCATGTAGCGATGGCCCTCTTCTGTAGCGAGGGGGGGGGGGGCGTTCACGGTCCGTTCACGGTCCCCCCCCCCCCCACACACACACACAGTAGCGGGGAGGGGGAGCCGCTGTGAAAACATGCAAGGAATGTAATCCGTCATGTAGCGAGGGCCGAACTCGGTCCATGGTAGCGGGGGGGGGGACGGCCCCCCGCCCACACACACACACACAGACACAGCCCTGAGTGTGACCTTTCATTAGAGCCTAAAATGAAGATTCTACATTGAATTATTCAAAAGTTACAGACGTTTTTCCAAACTGTGCCATTTGGCACAATTTGGCACAGTTCCAAAATGCCTGGGAACAGCCTGAGAACAAAGCTGTGGAAAATATTCATTTTTTGTGGTATTGTTACCAAATTTGGATCTCAGCTGGATAACACTTGGTTCTACATTTCTGTTGCATTTTCCAGCCGGATCGGACAGCTGTGTGTTATTTACAAGCATTTGTATCCAAAAAAACACTGTGTCCAAATTTATTTTCTTCAAGTACAGTATGTTTAGATGACTGTAACTCAGTGGCCGGAGCACGTAGAGAGATTATGTTTTTTTTGCCAAAAAATTCAAAGTGTTTTCTTTTAAATGAGACCAACCCCATGAAGATGCTGCAAAGAGTTGAATAACAGCTTTCGATTTACTTTGGGCACGTTATTTTTTGGCATTTTTAGGAAAATTGCCCGGAGTGCAAGATAAGATAAGCCTTTATTAGTCCCACAACGGGGAAATTCCAGGATTGCAACAGCACAGGGATAGCAACACTCAGAGCAACAATCAAAAGGCAAGAAAAAAAACAAGCAAGCAAGAGCAGCTAATATACATATGTACATATTACTATAAAATACTGTATATATATATACACACACACACACACAGTGTTAATGTGGTTAATAGTGGTTAATACCGCCATGACTGTGGAGTGGAATGGCCAGAATGATTTAATGACCAAATGCCATGACACACAAACACCCAAATAATGAAATAAATCATTTTTAGTTAAATATTTACTGACAAATGGGCAACACTGATGCAACACTTGTAGACAAACAGGTCCTTCTGCTGTGAATAATAACAGATAGATTGATGTACTTTATTGATGTTGACTGTTTTACAGTTTCAAAAACCCTTTTAATTACAAAATATTGCTAAAATATAAACTGATGCACTACAATGGGTCTGAAATATTTGTAAACGTGTCCTGTTATAGTACTGCATGAGTTCATTGACGATACACTGAAGAAATTCAATATTCCACTGAACTCCATCACTGAACAGTGATAGAAACTAAAATAATGCTGATGACTGAACAAGTGCCATTCCCCAAAGTGAAGATTCACTATTATGAATATAAGTGATAAAAGATCAGACAGATCAGTGATCTGACAAACAAACAAAGATCTGAAACAGTCGCTAATATTGGATGTCCCATTCATCTTCTATATATAGCTACACACGTGGACAAAATTGTTGGTGCCCCTCTGTTAATGAAAGAAAAACCCACAATGGTCATAGAAATAACTTGAATCTGACAAAAGTGGTAATCAATAAAAATTCTATGAAAATTAACCAATGAAAATCAGACAATGCTTTTGAATTGTGGTTCAACAGAATTACTTTAAAAAACAAACTCATGAAACAGGCCTGGACAAAAATGATGGTACCCCTAGAAAAGATTGAAAATAATGTGACCATAGGGACATGTTCAACCAAGATGTGTCCTCCAATTAACATCACAGGTGTCTACAAACTTGTAATCAGTCAGTCGGCCTATTTAAAGGGTGACAAGTAGTCACTGTGCTGTTTGGTGACATGGTGTGTACCACACTAAACATGGACCAGAGGAAGCAAAGGAGAGCGTTGTCTCAGGAGATTAGAAAGAAAATTATAGACAAGCATGTTAAAGGTAAAGGCTATAAGACCATCTTCAAGCAGCTTGATGCTCCTGTGACTACAGTTGCACATATTATTCAGAAATTTAAGATCCACGGGACTGTAGCCAACCTCCCTGGACGTGGCCGCAGGAGGAAACTTGATGAAAAATGGAAGAGACAGATAATACGAACGGTAACAAAAGAGCCCAGAAAAACCTCTAAACACATTCATGGTGAACTCCAAGGTCAAGGTACATCAGTGTCAGATCACACCATCCGTCGTTATTTGAGCCAAAGTGGACTTCATGGGAGACGACAGAGGAGGACACCACTGTTGAAAACAAATCATAAAAAAGCCAGACTGGAATTTGCCAAACTGCATGTTGACAAGTCACAAAGCTTCTGGGAGAATGTCCTATGGACAGACGAGACAAAACTGCAACTTTTTGGCAAGGCAAATCAGCTCTGTGTTCACAGACGCAAAAATGAAGCATACCAAGAAAAGAACACTGTCCCTACTGTGAAACATGGAGGAGGTTCTGTTATGTTCTGGGGCTGCTTTGCTGCATCTGGCACAGGGTGCCTTGAATCTGTGCAGGGTACAATGAAATCTCAAGACTATCAGGGTATTCTAGAGAGAAATGTGCTGCCCAGTGTCAGACAGCTTGGCCTCAGTCGCAGATCATGGGTCTTGCAACAGGATAATGACCCAAAACACACAGCTAAAAACACCCAAGAATGGCTAAGAGCCAAACATTGGACTGTTCTAAAGTGGCCTTCTATGAGCCCTGATCTAAATCCTATTGAACATCTGTGGAAGGAGCTGAAACATGCCTTCTAGAGAAGGCACCCTTCAAACCTGAGACAACTGGAGCAGTTTGCTCATGAGGAGTGGGCCAAAATACCTGCTGAGAGGTGCAGAAGTCTCATTGACAGTTACAGAAATCGTTTGATTGCAGTGATTGCCTCAAAAGCTTGTGCAACAAAATATTAAGTTAAGGGTACCATCATTTTTGTCCAGGCCTGTTTCATGAGTTTGTTTTTTAAAGTAATTCTGTTGAACCACAATTCAAAAGCACTGTCTGATTTTCATTGCTTAATTTTCATAGATTTTTTATTTATTACCATTTTTGTCAGATTCAAGTTATTTCTGTGACCATTGTGGGTTTTTCTTTCATTAATAGAGGGGTACCAACAATTTTGTCCATGTGTGTATTCTGTAATTAACATTCACACAATCAAGAGACTATGTCTGAGAGACTGGACTAGAGACTATGGAGAGACTATGTCTCCCAGCTAGTCTGGGAACGCCTTGGTATCCCCTCTGAAGAGCTGGAGCAGGTGGCTGGGGAGAGGGAAGTCTGGGCTTCTCTGCTTGAACTGCTGCCTCCGCGACCCGGACCTCCGGAAAAGCGGTAGAAGATGGATGGATGGACAATCAAATAAATCTTAGTGCCATTTACTCCCTTTTATATTTGTCAAAGTCTAACATGTGATTCCCTACATTTAGGCTACACCTGTTTGTGTTCCACTTTCAAACACAGCCTACATTTGGGCCTGGAAAGCCTGACTAGGATCCCTGTTTCAAACAGGAAGACTTGGCTCTACGGGCATGCACTAGTGTTTTGGAAAGACACACACCTGTCTATATAAGGTCCCACAGTTGACAGTGTATGTCAGAGCACAAACCAAGCATAAAGTCAGAGGAATTGTCTGTAGACCTCTGAGACAAGATTGTCTTGAGGCACAAATCTGGGGAAGGGTACAGAAAAATTTCTGCTGCTTTGAAAGTCCCAATGGACACAGTGGCCTCCATCATCCAAAAAACGGAAGAAGTTCGGAACCACCAGGACTCTTCCTAGAGCTGGCCGGCCATCTAAACTGAGCGATCGGGGGAGAAGGGCCTTAGTCAGGGAGGTGACCCAGAACCCGATGGTCTCTCTGTCAGAGCTCCAGCATTCCTTTGTGGAGAAAGGAGAACCTTCCAGAAGGACAACCATCTCTGCAGTAATCCACCAATCAGGCCTGTATGGTAGAGTGGCCAGATAGAAGTCAGTCCTTAGTAAAAGGCACATGACAGCCTGCCTGGAGTTTGCCAAAAGGCACCTGAAGGACTCTCAGACCATGAGAAACAAAATTCTCTGGTCTGATGAGACAAAGATTGAACTCTCTGGCGTGAATGCCAGGCGTCATGTTTGGAGCAAACCAGGCACCGCTCATCGCCATGCCAGTGGTGGTGGCACCATCATGTTGTGGGAATGTTTTTCAGCTTCAGGAACTGGAAGACTAGTCAGGATAGAGGGAAAGATGAATGCAGCAATGTACAGAAACGTTCTGGATGAAAACCTGCTCCAGAGCGCTCTTGACCTCACACTGGGGCAACGGTTCATCTTTCAGCAGGACAACGACCCTAAGCACAGCCAAGATATCAAAGGAGTGGCTTCAGGACAACTCTGTGAATGTCCTTGAGTGGTCCAGCCAGAGCCCAGACTTGAATCCAATTGAACATCTCTGGAGAGATCTGAAAATGGCTGTGCAGCGACGCTTCCCATCCAACCTGATGGAGCTTGAGAGGTGCTGCAAAGAGGAATGGGCCAAACTGCCCACAGATAGGAGTGCCAAGCTTGTGGCATCATATTCAAAAAGACTTGAGGCTGTAATTGCTGCCAAAGGCGCATCAACAAAGTATTGAGCAAAAGCTGTGAATACTTATGTACATATGATTTCTTAGTTTTTTATTTTTAATAAATTTTCTAAAAGCTCAAAAAAAAAAAAAAAAACTTTTTTCACATTGTCATTATGGGGTATTGTGTGTAGAATTTTGATGAAAAAAAAATGAATGAAATCCCTTTTGGAATAAGGCTGTAGCAAAACAAAATGTGGAAAAAGTGAAGCACCGTGAAAACTGTCCGGACGAACTGTACATACAAGACAAACAGGAGAATTGAAATGGCATTTCTCTTTCTTTTTAGTGGTGTGCGCAATGTTAAAAAAAGGAATAAGGCTGGAAAAACAACAACAGCAGTCTAAAAGATAAAACCGAGACCTCCCATGGTGCAAATAAAGATAAACGATGAAACCCAGCAATCCTTTATACGGAAAGTGGAGCAGCAATAGTATTAGTTGCAGTTCAATGCGGTAGTGTAGGTGCAGACAGTGACAGATAGGACTAACTAACTAACTAACTAACCTGCACTTATATAGCGCTTTTCTAGTCACAAAGACCACTCAAAGCGCTTTCATTAATACTAACCCTCTATTCTAAGGGCCTATAGGAAACAGATATCTAGGGACAATTTAGAACAGCCAATTAACCTAACATGCATGTTTTTGGCATGTGGGAGGAAACCGGAGAAATCCCGGAGTAAACCCACGCAACACGGGGAGAACATGCAAACTCCACACAGATCACTGTTGGTCGGGGGCTGGGATCGAACCCACGATCCCACGATCCCCACAATCCCCTGGCCAAGGGTAAACTGTGCTGCCGCAGTGCTAACCACAGCGCCACCGTGCAGCCCGTGACTACACATGATCAGTAATGCAATCAAAGACAGCAGCAGATGTGTTACTGTTGATGTGCCAGTTTTTATGTGCCAACAGCTGATTACAAGGTGTAACAAGAATAACAAGTCTTAACAACATGATTAATGAGGTTTAGGACTCTGAGAAGTGCAATCAAGCAGGACCCACCCCAACTGAGGGACTAATTGTGTCCTGTCAAAAATAAATATGGACGGTGATGATAAAGTCCACAATAACAAGGTTTATCACATTAACCCTTCGTTAGCGTTAGCATTGTCATCATTACCTGTCTTGAAGTCACTGTCGAACATGGCCTTGCGACCCACGTAGTACTTGTATGTGACCTTCTGTGCGGGACTGTAGTCGTTTTTCAGGTTGGAGCTGTCGATGGCGCGGATCAGCGGCTTACACAGGTGCAGTTTGTTGATCTTGAAGTAGATCTTGAACAGCTGGTTGCTCAGAAACATCATCCCCCACTTCTTAGAGTCATCCACGCCAGCGCGGCTGCAGATCGGCAGCAACGGTCAGAAGACGACAGGAAGTAAACAAAACCAGAGTTTGTTTTTTCTGTTGCAATTACTGACTTGTCGCTGGCACAGATCCTGAAGCAGCTCATCAGCTGTTCTGCTGCCTTCTCCAACATCTCACCAGGCTGGCCTTTACCCTTCTGCTGCTGCTGCCGCTCTGCCTGGAACACCAACATTAGCAATGTTAACAAGGGTTAGAGAGACAAAATGTTAACGAGGACTTTAATGAGGGTTAGAGGGAAGCAAAATGTTAACGAGGTTTAGAGAGACAAAAAAACGATAACGAGGTTTAGAGGGAAGCAAAATGTTAACAAGGTTTAGAGGAAAGCAAAAGGTTAACGAGGTTTAGAGGGACACAAAATGATAACGAGGTTTAGAGGGAAGCAAAATGTTAATGAGGTTTAGAGGGAAACAAAACAATAACGAGGGTTACAGGAAAGCAAAATGTTAATGAGGTTTAGAGGAAAACAAAAGGTTAATGAGGTTTAGAGGGACACAAAACATTCACGAGGGTTAGAGGGACAAAATGTTAATGAGGTTTAGAGGGACACAAAACAACAAGGTTTAGAGGGACAAAACATAGCGAGGTTTAGAGGGAAACTAAAGGTTAATGAGGTTTAGATGAAACAAAATGTTAATGAGGTTTAAAGGAAAATAAAACAATAACGAGGTTTAGAGGAAAATAAAAGGTTAATGAGGTTTAGAGGGACACAAAACATAAGGTTTAGAGGAAAACAAAAGGTTAATGAGGTTTAGATGAAACAAAACGTTAACAAGGTTTAGAGGAAAACAAAACAATAACGAGGTTTAGAGGAAAAAAAGGTTAATGAGGTTTAGAGGGACACAAAACATTCACGAGGGTTAGAGGGACAAAATGTTAATGAGGTTTAGAGGGACACAAAACAACGAGGTTTAGAGGGACAAAACAGTGAGTTTTAGAGGGAAACAAAAGGTTAATGAGGTTTAGATGAAACAAAATGTTAACGAGGTTTAGAGGAAAACAAAACAATAACGAGGTTTAGAGGAAAACAAAAGGTTAATGAGGTTTAGATGAAACAAAATGTTAACGAGGTTTAGAGGAAAACAAAAGGTCAATGAGGTTTAGATGAAACAAAACGTTAATGAGGTTTAGAGGAAAACAAAAGATCAATGAGGTTTAGATGAAACAAAACGTTAATGAGGTTTAGAGGAAAACAAAACAATAACGAGGTTTAGAGGAAAACAAAGGTTAATGAGGTTTAGATGAAACAAAACGTTAATGAGGTTTAGAGGAAAACAAAACAATAACGAGGTTTTGAGGAAAACAAAGGTTAATGAGGTTTAGATGAAACAAAATGTTAACGAGGTTTAGAGGAAAACAAAAGATCAATGAGGTTTAGATGAAACAAAATGTTAATGAGATTTAGAGGAAAACAAAACAATAACAAGGTTTAGAGGAAAACAAAAGGTTAATGAGGTTTAGATGAAACAAAATGTTAACGAGGTTTAGAGGAAAACAAAAGGTCAATGAGGTTTAGATGAAACAAAACGTTAATGAGGTTTAGAGGAAAACAAAACAATAACTAGGTTTAGAGGAAAACAAAGGTTAATGAGGTTTAGATGAAACAAAACGTTAGATGAAACAAAATGTTAATGAGGTTTAGAGGAAAACAAAACAATAACTAGGTTTAGAGGAAAACAAAGGTTAATGAGGTTTAGATGAAACAAAACGTTAATGAGGTTTAGAGGAAAACAAAACAATAACTAGGTTTAGAGGAAAACAAAGGTTAATGAGGTTTAGATGAAACAAAACGTTAGATGAAACAAAATGTTAATGAGGTTTAGAGGAAAACAAAACAATAACGAGGTTTAGAGGAAAACAAAGGTTAATGAGGTTTAGATGAAACAAAACGTTAATGAGGTTTAGAGGAAAACAAAACAATAACGAGGTTTAGAGGAAAACAAAGGTTAATGAGGTTTAGATGAAAAACGTTAGATGAAACAAAATGTTAATGAGGTTTAGAGGAAAACAAAACAATAACGAGGTTTAGAGGAAAACAAAGGTTAATGAGGTTTAGATGAAACAAAACGTTAATGAGGTTTAGAGGAAAACAAAACAATAACGAGGTTTAGAGGAAAACAAAGGTTAATGAGGTTTAGAGGAACAAAATAATGAGGTTTAGAGGGACACAAAACATAATGAGGTTTAGAGGAAAACAAAAAGTTAATGATGTTTAGATGAAACAAAACGTTAATGAGGTTTAGAGGAAAACAAAACAATAACGAGGTTTAGAGGAAATCAAAAGGTTAATGAGGATTAGAGGGACACAAAACATTCACGAGGTTAGAGGGACAAAATATTAATGAGGTTTAGAGGTACACAAAACATAACGAGGTTTAGAGGGACAAAACATAGCGAGGTTTAGAGGGAAACAAAAGGTTAATGAGGTTTAGATGAAACAAAATGTTGACGAGGTTTAGAGGAAAACAAAATGTTAATGAGGTTTAGAGGAAAATAAAACAATAACGAGGTTTAGAGGAAAACAAAAGGTTAATGAGGTTTAGAGGGACACAAAACATTCACGAGGGTTAGAGGGACAAAATGTTAATGAGGTTTAGAGGGACACAAAACATAACGAGGTTTAGAGGGACACAAAACATAAGGTTTAGAGGGTCAAAACATAGCGAGGTTTAGAGGGAAACAAAAGGTTAATGAGGTTTAGATGAAACAAAATGTTAACGAGGTTTAGAGGAAAACAAAATAATAACGAGGTTTAGAGGAAAACAAATGGTTAATGAGGTTTAGATGAAACAAAATGTTGACGAGGTTTAGAGGAAAACAAAATGTTAATGAGGTTTAGAGGAAAATAAAACAATAACGAGGTTTAGAGGAAAACAAAAGGTTAATGAGGTTTAGAGGGACAAAACATTCACGAGGGTTAGAGGGACAAAATGTTAATGAGGTTTAGAGGGACACAAAACATAACAAGGTTTAGAGGGTCAAAACATAGCGAGGTTTAGAGGGAAACAAAAGTTTAATGAGGTTTAGATGAAACAAAATGTTAACGAGGTTTAGAGGAAAACAAAAGGTCAATGAGGTTTAGATGAAACAAAATGTTAACGAGGTTTAGAGGAAAACAAAACAATAATGAGGTTTAGAGGAAAACCAAAGGTTAATGAGGTTTAGAGGGACAAAATAATGAGGTTTAGAGTGACACAAAACATAACAAGGTTTAGAGGAAAACAACGGAAGACTAAGGACAGACAGCTCGCTACTTCTGGTTTTTTCCGCTGCACTGCTGTGAACGCTCCTTTCATGCATTGTGTTCATGCGTCCTGTCCTTACTGTGACCTAGAGACTGAGATCAATATGTAGATGTGCCTTGTAACCTCTTTGTTCTGCAGCTGGAGCAGAGGCCAGCAATCTGCCTATTGTGATGTATGTCTCTCAAATGCAAATGTCTCATGCCTGTTCTGCAATCTCTTTGATCATACCAACTGCTGGGGAATGCTCTTTTATGTATTGTTGTAGTTGGGTATATATACTGCACTGTAATCCATGCTCATCCTCTCTCTCACTCACTCTTCAACTGCTGCTGGACACACACACTGTGTGTCTCTCTTCTCTGAGAGCCTGTGGATCCCGCTCCGGGCTGCTCACACGTGCACCGGAGCGGGGATCCTGTGAAGGCGGTATGATTTAATAAACCTGCTTAAAACCTTCACCACACTGCCTTTATTTTATCATCCGCTTTACCAGTGAAGTGGCATGAAATAAAAGGCAGCGATGAGAGGTTTTTAAGCCGGTTTATTAAATCATTAGAGGGAAACAAAAGGTTAATGAGGTTTAGATGAAACAAAATGTTCACGAGGTTTAGAGGAAAACAAAAGGTTAATGAGGTTTAGAGGGACACAAAACATAACGAGGTTTAGAGGGACACAAAACATAACGAGGTTTAGAGGGATAAAACATAGCAAGGTTTAGAGGGAAACAAAAGGTTAATGAGGTTTAGATGAAACAAAATGTTAACGAGGTTTAGAGGAAAACAAAAGGTCAGTGAGGTTTAGATGGAACAAAATGTTAACGAGGTTTAGAGGAAAACAAAACAATAATGAGTTTTAGAGGAAAACAAAAGGTTAATGAGGTTTAGAGGGACAAAATAATGAGGTTTAGAGGGACACAAAACATAATGAGGTTTAGAGGGACACAAAACATAATGAGGTTTAGAGGAAAACAAAAGGTTAATGAGGTTTAGAGGGACAAAATAATGAGGTTTAGAGGGACACAAAACATAATGAGGTTTAGAGGAAAACAAAAGGTTAATGAGGTTGAGATGAAACAAAATGTTAACGAGGTTTAGAGGAAAACAAAACAATAACGAGGTTTAGAGGAAAACAAAAGGTTAATGAGGTTTAGAGGAAACAAAACATTAATGAGGTTTAGAGGCAAACAAAACGATAACGAGGTTTAGAGGGACGCAAAATGTTAACGAGGTTTAGAGGAAAACAAAAGGTTAGCGAGGTTTAGAGGGAAACAAAAGGTTAATGAGGTTTATATGAGACAAAACGTTAATGAAGTTTAGAGGAAAACAAAAGGTTAACGAGGTTTAGAGGAAAACAAAACGTTAATGAGGGTTAGAGGGACAAAATGTTAATGAGGCTTAGAGGGACACAAAACATAACGAGGTTTAGAGGAAAATAAAAGGTTAACGAGGTTTAGATGAAACAAAAGGTTAATGAGGTTTAGAGGAAAACAAAACAATAACGAGGGTTAGAGGGACACAAAATGTTAACAAGGTTAAGAGGAAAACAAAAGGTTAATGAGGTTTAGATGAAACAAAATGTTAAGGAGGTTTAGAGGAAAACAAACTGTTAATGAGATTTAGAGGGAAGCAAAATGTTAATGAGGTTTAGATGAAACAAAACATTAACAAGGTTTAGAGGGAAGCAAAATGTTAACAAGGTTTAGAGGAAAACAAAATGTTAACGAGGTTTAGAGGAAAACAAATGGTTAACGAGGTTTAGAGGGAAACAAAATGTTAACGAGGTTTAGAGGAAAACAAAAGGTTAACAAGGTTTAGAGGGAAACAAAAGGTTAATGAGGTTTAGACGAAACAAAAAGTTAAGGAGGTTTAGAGGAAAACAAAATGTTAATGAGGTTTAGATGGAAGCAAAATGTTAATGAGGTTTAGATGAAACAAAATGTTAAGGAGGTTTAGAGGAAAACAAAATGTTAATGAGGTTTAGAGGGAAGCAAAATGTTAACGAGGTTTATAGGAAAACAAAACGTTAATGAGGTTTAGAGGGAAGCAAAAGGTTAACAACGTTTCAAGGAACATAAAATGTTAATGTTTGGAGGGACAGAAAACGATAATGAGGTTTAGACAGACAAAAATCGTTTAAAACAGGAAGACATTAATGAGGTTTATAGTCAGGTGAACCAATGAAAAACCAGACCCATGACCATGTGTATATTCTCCCACAAACAGAAAAATAAAGACTTGCGTTGTTGGCGAAGATTCGTAGATCCAGTGCCACGGTGAACATGATGGGCAGCGCCCTAAAAACAAATATGATTAATAATGCGTTAACTAACTTAACAAGCAGCATCGTTAGTGCCAAGTTTGAACTCACCAGTTCTCCTCTTTGTGGGACTGAAACGCTCGCAGGAACGACGTGGTGGGTCAAGGATCACAAACTTTTACCCATAATCCATCACAACCTCATCAATCATATAAACCAGAACAGTGACAATGATGCGGTTCTTAAGGATATTGGACGACCAGCGTCTGGAACTTGTACGCTTCCACAAAGTCGTGATTGGCCACCGCACACATGCACCTGAAACACACACATGCAGGAGAGGCCAGGTGGGTCAAACTTTACCAAGGGAATTCATAATTCTACATTGATCATTTTTAAGATAAAAAGTTGTAAATTAAACGTAAATATTTTGCTGTGTGAATTGTGACCTCGTCAGCCTTCCGTACGGCTACGTCACCTGAGATGCGCGGCGACCATCTCGTCGTACGGTGGCTCCAGAAGCTGCTGACACTTCTCCTCCGGACTCACCAACTGAAACACAGACAGACTGCGGTGAAGACAGGCTGCATCCTAGCGACAGCTGGAGGGGGCGGAGCCTCACCTGCAGCCGGGGGTTGGCCACGTGTGGATGTCTGAAGGAGAGCAGCTCGGCAGCGAAGGAACCATTGTGGTTGTCGATGGCCTCAGACACCTGAGGGAGCAGAACCAGAGCATCAGAGGACCAGATCGGTTCCGGTGTGTAAAATCAATGGACCACTGGGGTATGCCAACATACACGGATATCTTTAATGTTTTGGGGGGAGAATTAAAATCCCGTTATGTTTTTTTTTCTTGTAAACTCGAGATTTTTCTTTCTCACAAATTTTTATTTTTTCTGATTAATTTGCACATTATTGTTCCATTAATTTACAGATTTTCTTCTTCTTCCAGCTGCTCTTTCAGGGGTCTCACCAGTGGATCATCTGCCTCCATCCCTTCATCTTCCTCTAACACCAACCCTCTCCATGTCCTCCTTCACTACATCCATCCATCTTCTCTGTGGTCTTCCTCTTCTCCTCCTGCCTGGCAGCTCCATCGTCAACATCCTTTGTCCAACATCTCCACTATCCCTCCTCTGCACATGTCTAAACCATCTCAGCCTTGTCTCTCTTACTTTGTCTCCAAACCGCTCAACCTGAGCTGTCCCTCTGATATACTCATTTCTAATCTTGTCACTCCAAATGAAAATCTTAGCATCTTCACCTCTGCCACCTCCAGCTCCACCTCCCATCTTTTTGTCAGCACGACCATCTCCAAACCATACATCATATATATACATGTAAATCTTCCTTTTCACTCTTGCTGCTACCCTTCTGTCACAAATCACTCCTGACACTCATCTCCACCCACTCCACCCTGCCTGCACTCTCTTCTTCACTTCTCTTGTGCATTTTCCATTGCTTTGAATGGTTGACCCCAGGTATTTAAACTCATCTACTTTCACTACCTCTACTCCTTCCATCTTCACTGTTACACCTGCCTCCCTCTCATTCACACTCATGTATTCTGTCTCGTTTCTACTGACTTTCATTCCTCTTCTCTCCAAACCATACCTCCACCTCTCCGGGTTCTCTTCCACCTGCTCCCTACTCTCACTACAGATCACAAAGTCGTCTGCAAACATCATGGTCCACGGAGACTCCTGTCTGACCTTGTCTGTCAGCCTGTCCATCATCATGGCAAACAATAAGGGGCTCAGAGCCGATCCCTGATACAATCCCACCCCCACCTTGAATACATCCATCACTCCTATAGCACACCTCACCACCGTCTCACTGTCCTCATACATGTCCTGTACCATCCTCACATACTTCTCTGCCACTCCTGACGTTCTCATACAGTACCACACTTCCTCTCTTGGCACCCTATCATCTGCTTTCTCTAGATCCACAAAGACACAGTTTAACTCCTTCTGACCTTCTCTATACTTCTCCATCAGCACTTTTAGAACAGAGATTCAAGATTCAAAGGCTTTATTATCATGTGAACAGTTAAGAAATGCTACATTTCCTGAGCAATGAAATTCTTACTCTGCCCTTCGAATGAATGCCAAGGTAATAGGTTTCCCTGTACTGCCTCTTGGCTGTTGTTATAGCCTTCCTCAGTCCATACTTTGCAGCTTTGTACTCAACAGCATCTGGTGTACCTGACTGGTGATCCAGGGCTTCTGGTTGCGGAACCTCCTGACTTGTATGGTGGGTACGATGGTATCAACACATGTGCTGATGTACCCAGTCACATACTCAGCATAGTCCACACACACATCAATATTAATAAGGTAATAACACACTTAATACTAATGAATACTAATAACACACTGTGGAGAGAGGAATGACCAGGCCAAGCATTCAGAGCAGATGAACTTTATTCCCTCTCTCACATCTCTCAGAATCAGAAAACATTAACATTCTGTAGCAGAGGCTCTCTTTATATTACCACACTCACACACCCCTGCTGCCTGAGGTCCTGCATCACAATTCATTCTCGCATCACAATCCCTTATGTCCCCCAGCCCCTTAATCCCCATGCTCTTCCGTTAGAGGAAATTACTGCATCTCCCTTCCTTCCAGTCTGAGATGAATACCACAGCTTGGGTCCCCCATACCACGCCCCCCCCCACCCCCACCCCAGAGTCTCGGACTGAGTTTTAACCCTCACATCCTCTCGGCTTCAGCCTCCGCCCATAGCTGCTGTAACGGGGGGTCTTCGGCTCCGAGGCGCTGCTGTGCCGGTGGGGGGTTCCTGGGGGTGCGTCCGTCTGTGGGTGGACAATGGAGGTTGGAGGGGGGAACACTCAGCATGCTCGTGTGACTGCTGTGATGAGTCGTTTACCTGGGGAGTTGTCAGGGGGGTTCTCCCGCGCCGAGGAGCTCGAGCCAACTCCACCTGCTCGTCTGCCACCACAAAGGCGGGCTTAAGCCTGTCTATACAGATTTTCTCCCGGTGACCCCCCAAGTCTAACACAAAATGTTTGTCCCTGGGTTCCAGCACTCTAAACGGGCCATCATAGGGTGGGCGCAATGGGGGTCGGTGGGCATCGTGCCTGACAAACATGAACGCCGCGTCCTTCAAGGTTTTCAGCACAAAAGCGCGGGGAAAACAGTGGTGGGCCGGGCCAGGTAGCGTCCCTGCGTCTGCGCTATGCCGTGAACGCGGGGACGGATGGGTGTTCGGCGCGGGGTTATCTGGTAAAAATTCCCCAGTGAGGCACAGCGGCTGAGAAAAAACCAGCTCTGCTGGGGAAGCCTCCAAATCCTCTTTCGGTGCGGAACGCAACCCTATTAGAACCCATGGCAACCAGTCCTCCTAATTTGCATCCGTAAGCAAAGCCCCGAGCGCTGCTTTCAGTGGCCTATGGAAAGGCTCGCATAACCCATTGGCCTATGGGTTGTATGCGGTCATGCGATGAATTGCGACGCCCAGGCTACGGGCCAACATGGACCAGAAGTCAGAAACAAACTGGGGGCCCCGATCGGACATGATGTCCGAAGTGGTGCTAAAACGTGCCATCCATGTTGTCAAAAAAGCACGTGTCACGTCTGCAGACGCGGTGGAAGCTAGCAGGACTGCTTCTGGCCATCGTGTGGTGCGGTCCACCACTGTCAGGAGGTGCGTGAACCCCTGCGATGGCAGGAGGGGGCCCACGAGGTCCACGTGAACGTGGTCGAACCTCTTAGCCGGGATATGGAACGGCTCCAAAGGGGCCTTTGTGTGCCTGTGCACTTTGGCTCGTTGGCACGCTACGCAGGCTGTAGCCCACTCTTTCACCTGTTTGCGCAGGCTCGGCCAGATGAACTTCGCTCCCACCATTTTGACTGATGAGCACACTCCTGGGTGTGCCAGGGAGTGAACGGACTCAAAATCGCGGCGGCGCCAAGCACGTGGGACCACCGGGCGCGAGCGTCCTGTGGAGACATCACAGATTGGGGGGCCCCCCGTCTTGCAGTACTCTGCTCTCCAGCCTTAACCCTGTTGGTCCAGACTGCAGCGCGCACAAGTCCGCATCGCCAATCTGCTCCGCGGCCATGGCGGTCTAATCTATCCCTACATAGACGGGGGCCACTAAGGCGCGCAAGAGGCAGTCCGCCACCACGTTAAGTTTACCGGCCACATGCTGAATGTCAGTCGTAAACTCCAAGATCGCAGCCAGCTGTCTCTGCTGCCAGCCCGACCATGGTTCTGAAACCTTGGCCATCGCGTACGTTAGCGGCTTGTGGTCCACGAACGCAGTGAAGGTGCGCCCTTCCAGCCAGAACTGGAAGTGGCGTATGGCCAGGTGAAGAGCCAGTAACTCTCTGTCAAATGCGCTGTATTTACGCTCACTGTCGCGCAAAGCCCTACTAAAAAAGGCGAGCAGCTGCCAAGAACTGGTGACACATTGCTCCATGACGGCGCCTATGGCCACGTCCGAGGCATCGGTAGTGAGCGCCATCCGAGCTGCCGGGTCCGGGTGCGCCAGTAGTGCTCCATTTGCCACTGTTTTAACCTCAGAGAATGCCTGCTCCTGCTCAGGAGTCCAGTTGACTCTGTCCACCGGCTTCCGTTTCTTGAGTGCGGCGTACAATGGCTGCATGAGCTGGGCTGCGCGGAGGAGGAAACTGTTATAAAAGTTAACTATCCCCAAAAACTCCTGCAGCGCCCTGACCGTCTGAGGCCAGGGAAAATTCGCCACTGCGCGCACCTTGTCCGGCAAGGGTATCGCCCCCTCCGGTGAAATGCGGTGCCCCAAAAAAATCGATCCCCGTCACGCCAAACTGGCATTTCGCCGGGTTGATTATTAACCCGTGCTCCTCTAACCTCCGGAAAACCGTCCTGAGGTGGGTTACGTGTTCGTCCTCGGACGTGCTGGCCACCAGGACGTCATCCAGGTAGACGAACACAAAGGGCAGATCACGCAACACCGCATCCATCATGCGTTGGAATGTCTGTGCTGCGCCTTTTAACCGGAAAGGCATGCGTAAAAACTCAAACAGACCAAACGGGGTTATTACTGCCGTTTTAGGTATGTCCTCTGCGCACACCGGGACCTGGTGGTAACCACGGACCAGGTCTATCTTAGAAAAAATATGTCCCCTGGCGAGGTGAGCGGAAAAATCCTGAAAATGGTGGATCGGGTAGTGGTCGTGTGCTGTGGCGTTGTTTAATCTGCGGAAATCTCCGCAAGGTCGCCACGATCCCTCGGCCTTAGGGACCATATGTAGTGGAGATGCCCATGGGCTGTTTGATCGTCTGATGATGCCCAGCCTTTCCAAGTTGGCAAACTCCTCACGCGCTATGGCCAGTTTAGCTGTGTCCAGGCGCCGAGGTCGTGTGAAAACGGGCGGCCCGGTGGTGGTAATAAAGTGCTCCACCCCGTGTTTAGTGATGGCCGCCAAAAACGTCGGGACCGTGAGTGCTGGGAACTGGGTGAGCAGTGTGTGGAACTTACCACCTGGAGCTGTGACGTTGGCTAGCGTTGTTGGCCCAGCTCCTCGAGCTGTACAGGGGAGAGAATCAAAAGACATTGCATTAATCAGGCATCTGTTAGCAACATCGACTAGTAGCCCGTGTGCACACAAAAAATCAGCGCCTAAGACTGGGAAACTGCATGCCGCTATGACGAATGTCCACTGGTATGTATGGCCGTGCAGAGATACAGTCAGTGCCCTCTCACCAAAACTCTTTGGTGTTTGGCCCGTTTGCGGCCGTCAGCTCGGGGCTGCTAGCTCCCACTAGCCAGTCAGCGTAGGATGGCAGGATAAGGCTTTTTTGGGAGCTGGAGTCCACGAGGAACCGTCTCCCCGAGCGTGAGTCTGTCACGTAGAGCAGCTTGCTTTCTTCACCGGCAGTCGCAGCTGCTACCGACTGCCAGTCCTAGCATTTCCCCAACGCTTGAATTGGCCTGGTGGTACGCATCGGCACGCGTCCTCTCCAAACCGGGGGTGGTAGGAGCACAGCGTGTCTCTCTGGCGCTTCCTGGCCTCTGCTGCCTCTGCCATCGCTGGCTCCTCGCTTCCGCTGGCCGTCTCGCTGGGTTCCGACGCCACTGCGTTCACTGTGAGGGCTCTGGTGGTGAGGATGATCCGATCTGCCTCCTGGGCTAGCGCACAGTAGTCACGTGCGGCCAGCAATGGTGAGTTGGCAAGGACCGCTCTGGCCACTGTTGGGAGGTTCCGGAGGAAAAGGTGGGCAAATAGAAAATGCCCATCGTCCGTGACCATCAACGGCAACATCTTCTCCATCAATTAGACAGCCGACCCGTCTCCTAACCTGGAGCACGTCAGGAGCCTCAAAGCTCTCTCGCAGTCCGACAGCATTTAGCACCGGGTCAGCGCGGCTTTGAGAGCCCCCTATTTGTCGCGGGCTGGGGGCTGTTGGAGCAGGCTCGCTACTTGCTGAGTCGTGCGAGCGTCCAACGCTGCGACCACGTAGTAATATCTGGTGTCATCTGCCGTTATTCCCTGGAACACGAACTGGGCCTTGGTGTGGAGGAACCAAGACTTCGGGTCGTGCAGCCAAAAGTCTGGTAGTTTGACCGAAACGGCGCACGCGTTGCTGGGGCATCCCGTCCGGGTCATCTCCGGGGTGTTTGCCTCGTGTACCATTATTTGTCAAGGGTCACCAGTGTGGGGAGTGGAATGACCAGGCCAAGCATTCAGAGCAGATGAACTTTATTCCCTCTCTCACATCTGTCAGAATCAGAAAACATTACATTCTGTAGCAGGGGCTCTCTTTTATATTACCACACTCACACACCCCTGCTGCCTGAGGTCCTGCATCACAATTCATTCTCGCATCACAATCCCTTTTGTCTCCCAGCCCCTTAATCCCCATGCTTTTCCATTACAGGAAATCACTGCGTCTCCCTTCCTTCCAGTCTGAGATGAATACCACAGCATGGGTCCCCCATCACACACCAATAACAAACATTAGGCAATTAGGACACCTTAAACACACCTTGATACTAAGTACTAATACTAATGAATATTAATAACACATATTAGACAATTACGACAGTTAAAATTGTTAAAGCAGTTAAACTAGAGGAAACAAGAAAAATGAGAATTGAAAATTCACTGGATGACTATAGTGGACAATGGTATATAAATATCAGAGATGATATGAGCCTGAGATGCCATAAGCCTACGTACAGTGTGCAAATGAGCAATGTGCATATTAGCACCCAGTGTGAGAATTTCTCTGTAATGATAATACCCAGTAGACTGTACAATGATAATTTAATAGCAGAGATGATATGGACATGAGACGGAGCGAGACTATGTACACCTTGCAAATGAGCAATGTGCAAATTTAGCAACCAGTGTGTGAATTCCTATTTGCAAAGCTGTGTCCGGAGTTTGTTATTTGTTCAGGAGTCTGATGGCAGTGGGAAAGAAGGAGTTTTTCAGTCTAGTTGTCCTGCATTTCACACTTCTGTACCTCCGGCCTGAGGGTAGAAGTGTGAACATTCTGTGCTGGGGGTGGGTGGGTCCTGGAGGATGGCGACAGCTCTCCTTTGAACTCTGTGGTGGTAGATGCTCTGCAGAGAGGGGAGTGGAGTCCTGATGATCTTCTCCGCTGTCTTCACCACTCTCTGCAAGTGTTTGTGGTCCAGGGTAGTAGTGCTGCCGTACCACGCAGTGATGCAGTTGGTTAAGATGCTCTCAATGATGCAGCTGTAGAAATTGTTGAGGATCCTGGGGGCCATGCCAAACTTCTTCAGCCTCCTCAGAAAGTACAGCCGCTGTTGAGGTCTCTTAACCAGCTCTGTGGTGTTAAGTGCCCATGTAAGGTCCTTGCTGATGTGGATGCCCAGATATTTAAAGCTGGTCACCCATTCCACCTCAAGCTCCCGGGTGAACAGCGGCTGATGGGGCCCCCTCCTCCCCTTCCTCATGTCCACTATCAACTCCTTCGTCTTGTCCGTGTTGAGGGTGAGGTTGTTGTCCTTACACTATGACACCAGGTTGGCCACCTCCCTCCTGTAGGATGCTTCGCACCACCAGTGATGCATACTATCACTGTTGTGTCATCTGCAAACTTTAGGATTGACATTGACATTGATTTTTATTTGAACATTGTGAAAGAAAGAAGAGAGTTCAAAATACAACAAAAAAAACAAACCAAAAATAAAATGTTCTAAAGAAGTGGGAAGAAGCCAACGCTCATACAGTCCCACCCCTTCTCCACACCAAACAAATTACAGTATTACTCATAATCATCATTATCCCACAACCACATTCACCATAATACACCCATAGTCAAATTATACAACAAAAATGACACAACAATGACAGTCCATATCCAACAATATTACAACAACAATAAACATACACTTCTGGCATGTTCAATGCAAACACAAACAACAGCATCACCTTCACAATCACCATAACACACAACAACCTTCCCTCACTGAAGACACAATGTAACATCACTGCCCTTCATTCTCATACTGCTCAAAGATCATTTCTTTATATGTTGATTTAAATATATGGATGTTGGGACATTGCCTGTGTTTCTCCCCCAACCCATTCCACAATTTTATCCCACACACAGACACACAAAAACTCTTCCGTGTAGATCTTACTAAGTGCATTTTAAATTTTGTATTCCCCCGTAAATTATATTTCCCTTCTCTCTCCCTGAATAGATTCTGTATATTGTGTGGCAAGAGGTTTTTACTAACTTTAAACATTAATTGTGCTGTGTAATAATGAACCAGATCCCATAATTTCAATAACTTCGAATGTAAAAACAATAAATTAGTATGTTCGAGGTACCCAACTTTGTGTATAACACGGACTGCCCTTTTTTGTAATATTAACAATGAATTAAGTTTACTTTTATAACTGTTACCCCAAACCTCTATACAATAAGTCAAGTATGGAAGTACTAATGAACAATACAAAATATAAAGTGATTTATAATCTAGGACCTGCTTAATTTTATTTATAATTGCAATATTTTTGCAACTTTATTTTGTATGTATCTGACATGTGGTTTCCAACTAATTTTATCATCCAGTACTACACCCAAAAACTTGATCTCCTTAACTTTTTCAATAACTACATTATCTATATGAATGTGTATATCTTCTTTATTTTTACAATTACCAAATATCATTACCTTAGTTTTATCTATATTTAGTGATAATTTATTACAATCCATCCATTTTTTTAGCTTATTTAATTCATACTACTACTATTATTTAGAGTATGGATTAGTTGATTATAATTATTTCCAGAATAAAATATATTAGTATCATCAGCAAATAATATTATTTTTAATAACTTAGAAACTTGGAATATATCATTTATATATGTTAAATAATTTGGGGCCCAATACTGACCCTTGGGGGATGGGCAACACAGTAGGATGATATTGTAGGATGATATTGTCCTTGTGGGAGGCAACACAGTCATGGGTGAAGAGGCTGTAGATGATGGGGCTGAGAACACAACCCTGTGGGACACTTGTGTTCATCATGATGCTGGCTGAGATCCTGTTACCAATCCCTACAGCCTGGGGCCTGCCAGTTAGAACGTCCAGTAGCCAGTCACAGAGGGTGGGGTGCAGGCCAAGTGAAGACAGTGTGTCGGTGAGTTTGTGGGGGATGACTGTGTGAAGGTGTAGCTGTAGTCAACAAATAGTATCCTGATGTAGCAGTCTTTATCTTCCAGGTGGGAGAGAGAATAGTGGAGTGCTGCAGCAATGGCATCTGAGGTGGACCTGTTGGGCCAGTAGGCGTACTGCAGGGGGTCCAGGGTATCCGGTATGCTGTCTTGAATGAGGGGCAGCACCACTCTCTTGAAGCACTTCACGATGATTGGAGTGAGTACTACCGGTGTGTAATCATTCAGACAGGTCGGCGGGCTCCTTTTGGGAGGGGATGATTTTTGTTGTTTTGAAGCAGGAGGGAACTATGTTCTGCTTAAGGGAGAGGTTGAAGATTGCTGTGAGAACGTCAGTCAGCTCGGGAGCACATGCTCTGAGGGCCCGGCCCGGGACGTTGTCTGGTCCTGCACCTCGCAGGGGTTGATTTTCTTCAGTGCTTTGTTTACCTGGCCTGGTGAGACTTTTAGTGGAGGGGGAGGGTGTGTAGGTGTGTGTCTCCTCTCTGCACTGTAGCTGGTGGTCTCAAAGCGGGTGTAAAAGATGTTGAGCTCATCTGGCAGGCTGTCTGTGGAGCTAGTGGTGTTGCTGTTGGTCCTCTTGTAGTCTGTGACATGTTGCAGGCCTTGCCACATGCACCCCGAGTCAGGAGTAGAGTAGAAACTGTCCAGCTTTTCAAGATTCAAGAGTCAAAGGCTTTATTATCAGGTACACTGTTAAGAAATGCTACATTTCCTGAGCAACAAAAGTCTTACTTTGCTCTCTGAACAAATGCCAAGGTAATAGGTTTCCCTGTACTGCCCCTTCGCTGTTGTTATAGCTTTCCTCAGTCCATACTTTGCAGCTTTGTACTCAACCTCCCAGCCTGATTTAAATGCAAGAGAGTGAGCACGCAGCATCTGGTGTACCTGACTGGTGATCCAGGGCTTCTGGTTGGGGAACCTCCTGACTTGTATGGTGGGTACGATGGTATCAACACATGTGCTGATGTACCCAGTCACATACTCAGCATAGTCCTGTATGTTTACAGAAGAGTCCTCTTGGGTGGCTGCATCCCAGTCTGTCCGGGCAAAACAGTCTTTCAGGGTGCTCTCAGCCTCTGGAGTCCAGCGTTTAATTTGTTTAATAACAGGGTTTGTTTGTTTAAGCTTCTGTCTGTAGGCTGGGTATATAAACAGAGAGATGTGATGTGACTGTCCGAAGTAGGGACAGGGTGCCGCTCTGTGTGCACCGTGTATGTTTGTGTAACCATGATCCAGTGTGTTCTTATCACGGGTGGGAATGTCCATATGCTGGTAATATTTGGGAAGTACAGTCCGTAAACTGCACTGGTTAAAGTCAGCAACAACAATAAAAACAGCATCGGGACAGGTCATCTCTACTGCGCTGATGACGTCATGGAGTTTGCATAGCACTGCTGTGTAGTTGCTTCATGGGCAAATGTAAACACCGGCCAAAAACACAACAGTGAATTCCCTTGGTAGATAATAGGGACGGCATTTCAGCAGTAAAAACTCCACATCAGGTGAACAGTGCTTACAAACAGTCTGTACATCGCCGCACCACGAGTTGTTTATAAACACCCCCCCCCCCCACTGTCTTACCCGTGGCTTCAGTCCAGTCTGCCCAATGTGCTGAGTGTGTCTGTAGTTGAATGGCGCACTCAGGGACTCTGTCTGAAAGCCAAGTCTCACAGGAAATTAGGGCTTAGTGCTCTCTTATCTCCAACTGGTCTTCAATCCTTACTCTTAGTTCGTCAAGCTTGTTTTCCAGAGACCGCAAGTTAGCTAGCAGGAGGTTAGGTAGCAGTGAGCGGCTAGCGTGACCTTTTAGCCTAGCATGTATCCCCCCTCTCTTACCTTGCTTGCAGCGCCATTTCCGACGCGCTCTCTTGGGGTCAGCATGCTCAAGTGGGCTTGGTGCTTTGGGGCCTTCCTGGGGGTGGTGGTGATCACTGCATGGTCGCACAATGCATTGTAGATCAGGTAGTATGAAGCCAGTAAATTACATATGACTGCTTGTCTTGGTGATGTCCAGTAGTGTCCGTCGGTCGTATGTGAGCAGTGCATGACCTTTATGCATTGCATCTATAGTATTCTTCCTGGTATGAAACCGTACTGCTGCTCACTGATTGTCACCGCTCCTCTTAACCTGGATTCAACAACTCTTTCCCATATCTTCATAGTGTGGCTGATCAACTTTATTCCTCTGTAGTTACGACAGCTCTGAGCATCACCTTTGTTCTTGAAAATTGGTACCAAAACACTTCTTCTCCACTCCTCAGGCATCCTCGCACTCTCCAAGATTGTGTTAAACAATCTGGTTAAAAAGTCAAGTGTCATCTCTCCTAAACATCTCCATACGTCCACAGGTACAGTGGTGTGAAAAAGTGTTTACCCCATTCCTGATTTATAATTTTTTTGTATGTTTGTCACACTTAAATGTTTCAGATCATCAAACAAATTTAAATATTAGACGAAGATAACACAAAATGGAGTTTTTAAATGAAGGTGTTGAATGGAAACCTGCAAGATGGTGCCCACTGTTGGCGAGCGTCTTTGCTCGTTCTGCTCCCGAATGCCGACTTTTCTCCTTTTTTGCATAGTTGCTGTTCATGGAGGTCATGCACTGCTAACATACGACCGACAGACACTACTGGATATCACCAAGTCAAGCAGCCACACGGAGTTTACTGGCTTTATACCACCCAACCTGCAATACATTGTCTGCCCCCGTGGTGACCATCAGCACCCCCAGGAAGGCCATGAAGCACTGAGCCCGCATGAGCATGCTGACCCCAAGAGAGTGCGTCCGAGGCGGGGCCAAAGGTGAGGCAAGAGAGGAAGACGACATGCTAGGCTAAAGGCTCGCTCCAACCAGCCACCGTTACCCAGTCTCTTAATGGCAAACATGCGGTCTTTGGAAAATAAGCTAGATGAACTACGAGAAAGGAATGAAGACCAGCGGGAGACAAGAGTGTGCTGTGCCCTAATTTTCTGTGAAACCTGGCTTTCAGACACAGTCCCGGAGAGCGCTATTCAGCTCCAGACACACTCAACACACCGGGCAGACAGAACAGGAGACTCTGGTAAGATGAGGGGTGGGTGTGTGTGTGTGTATTTAGAAACCACTCGTGGTGCGGAGATGTACAAACCGTCTACAAGCACTGCTCGCCCGACGTGGAGTTTTCACTGCTGAAATGCCGTCCCTATTATCTACCGAGGGAATTTACCGCTTTATCTTTGGCCACTGTTTACATCTGCCCACAGAGCAACTACACAGTAGCGCGAAACAAACTCCATGACGTCATCAGCGCAGTAGACAAAACATCCAGATGTTGTTTTAATTGTTGCTTGCGACTTTAGATAGATAGATCTTTAATTGTCATTGTTACAAGTACAACAAAATTCAAAGTGCTCTCCAGTCAGTGCCCCATTTTAAAAAAAAAGCATAAACCTAAAAATACTAAAAGTCAAATAAAAATAATTTAAAAAGAATAAATATCTAGCCACATTCACACAGACATCAACACAGGACAGTCATTGCAAAGAGCATTCAACAACATACAATCATGTCCATTTAGCACATTACTTCCTCAATTTGTTCAGAATGGTTATTGCTGTTGGATAGAAGCTGTGTTTGAGTCTGTTAGTCCTTGTGTTCATTAGTCTATATCGTTTCCCAGATGGCAGTAGTTCAAACAGTGAGCGCCCAGGATGTGAAGTGTCCTTTAAGATATTTTGGGCTTTCTTCTGGCAACGGGAGCGGTGTAGGTCTTCCAACGTGAGGAGAGGGCAGCCAATGATCTTCTGGGCGGTGTCAATGACCCTCTGGAGTGCTTTCCTCTGAGCTACTGTACAACTACTGTACCAGATGCATATACAATATATTAATATGCTCTCAATGGAAGCTCGATAAAAGGACACAAGCAGTCTCTGTGTGATGTTCTCCTTCCTGAGAATCCTCAGGAAGTACAGTCTCTGCTGGGCCTTTTTCAGCAGCTCAGAGGTGTTCACACTCCAGGACAGGTTCTCCTCTATGTGGACTCCCAGGAAACGGAAGTCAGCTACCCTCTCTACACAGTCCCCGCTGATGATGAGAGGGGGAATCTCTGTCTTCTTCCTCCTATAATCTATTATCAACTCTTTGGTCTTGGAGATGTTCAGGAGAAGGTTATTATCTTTGCACCATGATGACAGCTGCACCACCTCATCTCTGTAGGCAGACTCGTCCCCCCCCCCCCCCCGAGATGAGACCCACCACTGTAGTGTTGTCTGCAAACTTCACAATGGTGTTGTTGTGATGGGCGGGGGTGCAGTCGTATGTATACAGACAGTAGAGCAGGGGACTCAGCACACAGCCCTGAGGGGAGCCGGTACTGAGGCTTAGGGCCGTGGATGTGTGATGGCCCACCCTGACTCTCTTGACTGCAACCAGAGAGGAAGCTGCTGATCCACGTACATATGGCCTGAGGAAGCCCCAGGTCCCCCAGCTTGACCACCAGTTTGTGTGGGAGGATGGTGTTAAATGCATCCACGAAGAGCATCCGCACGTAGCTCCCCTGCCGTTCCAGGGGGGCTAGAGTGGCATGGAGTGCTGTGGCCAACGCATCTTCTGTGGATCGATTCGCTCTGTAGGCAAACTGGTGGGGGTCAAGACTGCAGGGCAGGGCTGCTATGATATGACTACGGACCAGCTTTTCAAAGCACTTCATCACCACTGGGGTGAGTGCGACTGGTCTGTAGTCGTTGAGTCTGGAGATGTGAGGCTTCTTGGGTAAGGGGACTATGATGGAGGACTTCAGGCAGGATGGGACAGTGGACTGTGCCAGGGATTGGTTGAAAATCTTAGTGAAGACTCCAGCCAGCTGATCTGCACAGTCCCCCAGTACACGTCCCGGGACGCCGTCCGGACCTGCTGCTTTTCTTGGGTCAATGGACCGCAGGGTGCGCCTCACCTCATGTTCCTCCAGAGTGAGGAACATACTGCTGTGGGCCTGATGTAGGTTGGCCGAAACAGGTATAGCGACCTCAAAGCGGGCAAAGAAGATATTCAGCTCCTCCGCCAGCGTGAGGTCACCTACCACGGTTCCCAGGTTAGTTCGATAGTTGGCCAGGTGCTGGATGCCCTGCCACACCTGCCGGCTATTGTTACTGTCCAGATGGTCCTCAATCCTCCTCCTATAGTCTGCCTTAGCCTCTCTGATGCCCCTCTTCAGGTTGGCCCGAACTATGCTGTAGAGTTCGCTATTGACAGACCTGAAGGCAGTGTTTCTCTCCCTCAGCAGTTGCTGGACCTCCCGGTTCATCCAGGGCTTCTGGTTAGGGAAGATACGGATCCGTTTGTTCACTGTGATAGTGTCTATGCAGTTCTTGATATAGCACAGTACACTATCTGTGAACAGCTCCAGGTCCTGATGTTCAAAGACTTCCTAGTTGGTCCTGTCGAAGCAGTCCTGCAGCTGCTGGGAAGCATCCTCCGATCATGTGGCAACAGTCTTAGAGATGATGGGAGCAGTTTTCCTGAGGGGGGCATATGCAGGAATTAATAGCATGGGCAAATGGTCAGACTGGCCCAGATGTGGTAATGGTCTAGCCCTGTAGCCCAGTTTGATGTTTGAATAGACCTTGTCCAGGGTGTTCACACCCCTAGTAGCACACTTGACATGCTGATGGAGTTTAGGGAGTGCTGCCTTTAAGTCTGCATGATTGAAATCCCCCGCTATAACTTGCACAGCGTCAGGGTAAATACTCTGTGTATAGCTAATGCTAGCATGTAGCAATCCGATAGCTGAGTTAGCATTAGCATCTGGTGGAATGTAAACAGCTGTTACCAATACTACAGTAAACTCCCTAGGGAGGTAAATGGGTCTGTACTTAACAGTCAGATACTCTGTGTCCGGTGAACAGTGACTTTCCATAATCACTGAGTTAGTACACCAGCTGTTATTTACGTACACACAGAGCCCCCCTCCTCTGCTCTTACCGGAATCCGCTGTTCGGTCATAGCGTTGTGTAGTGTGCCCCGCTAGCTCGATAGCCAAGTCCAGGATAAATGGTTGAAGCCAGGTCTCGGTGATAAGAAGAATGCATGCATCCCTGGCACAGTTGTTTACCTTGATCTGTAGCCTTATGCCCCATTTCCACCAGTATCACCTGGGCTTTACTTTTTTTTTACTTGTTTCGGTTTTTCGCCATTTCCACCCAAGTCCTCACGGTTTAACCGTTACGATTTTCGTGCCTGTTCAGAGGCAGGGTACAGCCGAGCGAAAAGCGAGGTGTGATTTGACGTCAATCGACTGCTAAACGCTGATTGGTCAGGGCGTAATGTCACAAAACGCGTCCGTTTTGTTTTCTGTTGAAGCTACACGACCGCCATTTGTAATTTCAGCGAGTAACCGCGGTGACTGGATTCACAATTGTGTTCTCATATAACGATGTCCACGCGCAAGTTTATTCCATGAACAAACGAGGAGGTGTGGACTTTTCTGTCCCTCGTAGCCGATGACTACATCCAGAGCAAGTTGGTGGGGCAACTCCCAATGAAAAAATATACCAGGAAGTGTCCGGCCTGCTACCAATGGCAGAGAATGTTGACTCGACACGGCCACGCAATTGGAAAACGGTGATGGTGAGTGTTGTTTTGTTATTGTCCGTCTTCTTGCCTTTCGGTCAAAAGCGCACTTTATTTAAGCAATAAAGAAAGTTGTTTGATTATGGGCAATTGTGGTGATGGCTAGCCCGCTAATAGCTAGCTACCTCTGTACCTTGCTGCTACCTCGCATCAAGCTGCTGAATCGCGCTTTTATTTCAGTATTCACGTGAACAAAACACTGACGTAAGCTTATTGTATTCTGGTTAAAAAGTTTTGTGTTTGCGGTACATGTTGCACTTTGTTTGTGAGCTTTATTGTGTGTTTTTTCCTTCTATACACAGTTTTCAAATCCCAGGGGTCCGCCTCACTGGACCGCCAGCTCCATCACTATCCGGCATCTCCCGGTCAAGTGCTGGTAAGGCACAACAAACTGAAAATTACCACCCGGTTGTTTTAATATGTGATTGTTATTTTCTATAGATGCATAATAAGGAATTTAAAATGTCTTTCTACGTTTATAAAAATACTAGATTCAGGGGTGTTCATAGCCACAGTGGCCCAGTGTTATAGGTGTGTTGGTGGTGGAAATACTGTTGTATTTTCACAAAAAAAAAAAAAAGGAGCACATGTACCGACTTCAAATCAAAATGCTTGATTGAAATTCTTCAAGTCAGCTAACACTATTAACCCATTCTGATTTATGAGGCCACAGTACAAAGAAATTCTTTTAAAAATAACCCATTAAATCAAAATACTTTTTACAATTAATCCTTTTTGAAATGAAGGGGGGCCTAACCACAGCACCACAGAAGTTGCTTATAGTCCACTCTACTGAGGGGCAACAACATGACAGTTGAGCTTAAATACAGCAACGAAGCATCCCACCACAGGCTTTCAGCAGTTTAATTCCATAATATTTTTTCTGACATGTTTTGATCCGGTGTTATCTAAATACAATGACTTCTGTCTTTCATATAGGCAAGCTGAAAAGCAGCAACATTGCAGACCTTGCATCACTGATGGCCCAGAATCATGCTGAGGAGATGCGGATCCATGAAAGGATGCTCGAACAGCATCAACGGCAGCACGAACAGCGCGAAAGACACCTGCAGTTAGCCCAGGAGCAGGAAGCCGCATTAAGAAGGGATGAGCTGACAGAGACGGCTTCCTTCCACGGAGCCTTCCTAAACCATTTTGGCAGTCTGGTCCAAGTACTGAAAGCTCCCCATTTGTAAACATGTTTTGGGAATATTTGTAATGTAATAAAATGTTAGTCTTTTGGATAAAAGTGTGGTTTGTATATTATAACACTGGATGATAAAGGCGAATAATTACATACACATTCCATTGCCTCATATGACCCTAATCCTGCTGTTCAGCCATAAAGGTGTCAAGATTTTTAATGGTAATGTAATTGTTATTGTTAAATTTAATAAATATTACCACTGCTGTATCCATTGCTCTACATTGGGTACAGTTTTTAAGTAAAATTGTAATCAGTTGCACAGGTGTAATTTACATTCAGCAGTAGACACTGATAAAGGTAAAAGTCGAATTAGGTAAAAGGTAAGTACATGTGAATTGAATGTTATATCGGCATTCCAAATTCTGAGAATTCCAATAAATTATAAGCAGTCTAGTATAATATAAAGCGAAAATACCCATACATGTAAACCCAAATATAACATTTTCGATGTTGTAAACGTTGACATGAATATGATAAACCTATGCTATTGTGATTCAATAGATCCATAGTGATCTTTGGTTTGAAAAAGAAAATTATAATTTGGTGTTGGGCAGTGTGACAATGTCACAGTATTTAGTAGGATTAAAAAAAGTTTCATCATAAAATTTCTAGGTTCATTGGCAATTCCATCAAACCAAAAGTGAGTTGTCTAGCTGCTGCATTTTCTTTGCAGTCATTTTCTACGTTGTTTTAGTGTGTAATTAGCCACCACTGAACAGATAACCCTTATAAAGAACAATAGATGGGAAAAATGATACTCAAATGATACACAATGGGCCTAGATTTGGGATTGGCTTTTTTATAATATTATCAATTATTTGGTAAGTTAAAGTTAACTGGAAGTATAACAAGTTTCCACATATGATTCCAAGGTCAATTGGCAATTCCATCAAACCAAAAGTGCGTTGTCTAGCTGCTGCTTTTTTTGGGAAGTCAGTTTATCATCAGTGTATCATTATTACACAATACACAAAATGGGTCTAGCTTTGGATTGGCTTTTTTATAATATTATAAATTATTTGGTAAGTTAAAGGGGTTTAGGATTAAGCTTCTGCATTATTTTAAATTACCCCGGTGTTTCAGCATTTAATTAACCGTCTGTTAACATTTAACCGTTTTGAACAACAGAGGCGACGTAGTTTAAAAGTGCACAACATTTTATTTAAAAAACACGTTTGACATATGTATGCACATGAACACTGAACAAATGAAATGATCTCTGAATGATCTCTGCTTCATATGCAGCTGCTTCAGATTCCTCCTGGGCAACCGCTATTCTCCTCTCCTGCTCCAACGTGTGTTGTCTCGATCCACGTCGTCTTCTCCTGTAAAATTCTCTTGTCTCGTTAAAGATATTCATTGTGTTAAAAACCCACAGAAGAATAGTGACCACCGTGGAAATCCTCCGCTCGTAATCCGCCATTTTTTTCTTTGTTGTGGAGGAGTCGGTCGCGTCCTTTACTACGTCAGCAGTGTAGCGCCACCTCGATCCCGCCCACCCCCAGCAATACTCGGCTTTCCGCGGTTTTGATGGAGGCGCAGCCGCAGGAGAAACAAGTAAAAAAGAAAAGAAAAGAGTAGAGCAGAACTATATAGTGGAAATGTGGCATTAGTTCCTCCATCTTGTTCACGAGAGATCTGGCGTTTGAGAGGAAAAGGCTGGGAAGCGGTGGTTTGAATGGCTGCTTCCGTAGCCTTACTAGCGCGCTGGCCCTACAGCCCCACTTCTGCTTCCTCTCCCTCCGCCGCCTGCACCTCCTCCCCGCTGGGATGGTAATGCATGGAGAGCCGGGGCTCCTCGCTACTTCCACCGGGATCTTGCGTGAGCGGAGAAACTCACTTGTTACTTTCCCCTCGTAGCATATTCCGATCTTCAAAATATCATGCCGACTATAGGTGATACTTGCTCGGCAGAATATGCACAAAACAAACATGTAAAACAAAAAACACATCCAAATACCGCTCTGACTGGTAAGCCACTGAGCTGCTGCAACTGTGTGCGCTGCCATACTGTCAATAACCAGTCTTTAACCAGCCTTTAACCAGTGCAATTTACGGACTGTACACCCCAAATAATTCCAGCATGTGGACATTCCCACCTGCAATAAAAGCACATTGGACCATGTTTATTCCAACATACGTGGCGCCTACAGAGCGGCACCCCGCCTCCACTTCGGACAGCCACATCACATCTCTCTATTTATGTACCCAGCCTACAGACAAAAGCTTAACCAAACAAACCCTGTTATCAGGAAGTTCCCAAACCAGAAGCCCTGGATCAACAGTCAGGTACGTCAGATGCTGCATGCTCACTCTTGTGCGTTTAAATCAGGCTGTGAAGTTGAGTACAAAGCTGCAAAGTATAGACTGAAGAAGGCTATAACAACAGCCAAGAGGCAGTACAGAGAAAAGCTGGACAGCCTCTACTCCACTCCTGACCCGGGGTGCATGTGGCAAGGCCTGCAACACATCACAGACTACAAGAGGATCAACAGCAGCACCACTAGCTCCACAGACAGCCTACCGGATGATCTCAACATCTTTTACACCTGCTTTTAGACCATCAGCCACAGCACAGAGAAGAGCCCCCACCCCACACACACACACACACACACTAAGAGTCTCACCAGGCCAGGTAAACAAATCACTGAGGAATATAAACCCCCGCAAGGCAGCAGGACCAGACAATATCCCTGGGTGGGCCCTCAGAGCATGTTCTGCAGAGCTGACTGACGTTCTCACAGCAATCTTCAACCTCTCCCTCAACCAGAACATAGTCCCCTCCTGCTTCAAAATGACAACCATCATCCCCCTCCCCAAAAGGAGCCCGCCGACCTGTCTGAATGATTACAGACCAGTAGCACTCACTACAATCATCATGAAGTGCTTCGAGAGAGTGGTGCTGGCCCTCATGACCCCTGCAGTACGCTTACCAGCCCAACAGGTCCACCTCAGATGCCATCACTGCAGCACTCCATTATTTTTTTTTTCTTTATATAGCACTTTTCACAGACATACAAGGTCACAAAGTGCTTTACAGTACAACCCAATCAAACATTCACACGCACTGATGGTGGCATGCTGCCTAACATAGCGCTTCCTTATTCTCTCTCCCACCTGGAAAATGAAGACTCCTACATTAGGATGCTCTGTATTGACTACAGCTCCGCCTCCAACACGGTCATCCCCCACAAACTCACCTACAAACTGTCTTCACTTGGCCTGCACCCCACCCTCTGCGACTGGCTCATCATCATCATCATAGCAGTCTGTCGTGGACAACAATGACTGTTTCATTTAGGTCTGATCAGATTCCTCCACGCAGCTCTGTTCTTAGCCTTCCACTGCCAGGAACTCCTGTCTATATCCAACTTCTTCAAGTTTCTTTTTAGTGTCTTTAAATCTGAGCCTTGGTCTACCCTGATTGCATTTGCCCTCGCATAACTATGAGTAGAAGAATTGCCGAGGGAGACGCTGGTGATCCATCCTCTCAACATGTCTGAGTCATCTCAGGTTCATCTGTATTAGCATGTCCTCCATTGATGGTAGACCAGCTCGTTTCAACACTTCTATGTTGGTCATCTTGTCTTTCCATGAGATGTTCATTATGGCTCGAAGGTGTCTCATCATGTACGCGTGGAGTTTCTTTACCTGCACTCTGTAGACAGTCCAAGTTTCAGCACCGTACAACAGAGTAGCCAGTACTGTCGCTCTGTACACTTTGCATTTCACACAGATAGACACATGTCGATTGTTCCACAGTCTCTCCCTCAAGTTTCCAAACACAGCGCTCGCTCTTCCCATTCTGAGAGATAGTTCATCCTCCAGCCTAACATTCTCTGAAACAGTACTCCCTAGATACTTGAAAGTCTTGCACTTGACTAGTGGCTCTGCACCAATGCTGATCTCTGCGACTGGCTACTGGACTTTCCTAAATGGCAGGCCCCAGGCTGTCAGGATGGGTGACAGGATCTCAGCCAGCATCATCACAAACACAGGTGTCCCACAGGGTTGTGTTCTCAGCCCCATCCTCTACAGCCTCTTCACCCATGACTGTGTTGCCTCCCACAAGGACAATATCATCCTAAAGTTTGTGGATGACACAGCAGTGATAGGACGCATCACTGGTGATGACAAAGCATCCTACAGGAGGGAGGTGGCCAGCCTGGTGTCATGGTGTGAGGACAACAACCTCACCCTCAACACGGACAAGATGAATGAGATGATAGTGGACATGAGGAAAGGAAGGAGGAGACCCCATCAGCCGCTGTTCATCTGGAAGCTTGGGGTGGAGAGGGTAAGCAGCTTTAAATACCTGGGCATCCACATCAGCGAGGACCTTAAGTGGACACACAACACCACAGAGCTGGTTAAGAGAGCTCAACAGCGACTGTGCTTTCTGAGGAGGCTGAAGAAGTTTGGCATGTCCCCCAGGAGCCTCAACAATTTCTACAGCTGCATCATCAAGAGCATCCTGACCAACTGTATCACTGCGTGGTACGGCAGCACTACTGCCCTGGACCACAAATGCCTGCAGAGTGGTGAAGACAGTGGAGAAGATCATCAGGACTCCACTCCCCTCTCTGCAGAGCATCTACCACCGCAGAATCCAAAGGAGAGCTGATGCCATCCTCCAGGACCCCACCCACCCCCAGCATAGAATGTTCACACTTCTACCCTCAGGCCAGAGGTACAGAAGTGTAAAATGCAGGACAACCAGACTAAAAAACTCCTTCTTTCCCACTGCCATCAGACTCCTGAACAGATAACAACTTCCACAACTGTGTAACACAGCTTTAGGTGTGTTACACAGTATTTAAGAACTCTCACACCGGCTGCTAAATTTGCACACTGCTTACCTGTAAAGTAGATACAGTCTCACCCGTCTGATGTCCACATCATCTCTGCTGCTACTTATCATGCACATTCTATTGGTACTACCATTACAGAAATTAGCACCGGGTGCTAATTTCTAATTATACACTGCTCGCTGCATAATGCTCATTTGCACACTGTACATAGTGTTATTAGTACTCATCAGTTTTAATATTTAGTGATTGAGTTACTCTAAGTTACTGTGTCATGACCTTAGAATTGTTGTTTGTATATCTATTACCTTGGCATTCGTTTGGAGAGAAAAGGAAGAATTTCATTGTGTTTTTCCTATCTACAGTGTAAATCACACACACCCCAAGTGCAGAATCAGAGGGCCGCTGCCATGCAAGGCGCCGCCACAAATTTCCCTCCTCCATTCCATTATTGCTGAGCACCAAGCTGGACGGCAGGAAGTTCCACTTTTATATGGTCTTCGGCATGACCCGGCCTGGATTTGAACCCCTGCCTCCTGGGTGTGGGGCGGATGCTCTACCAACTGAGCCATTGCTATGGAAATGTAGCATTTCTTAACTGTGCACATGATAATGAAGCTTTGAATCTTGAATCTTGAAGGTGTTTATTATTAAGGGAAAAAAAATCCAAACCTACATGGCCCTGTGTGAAAAAATGATTGCCCCCTAAACCTAACAACTGGTTGGGCCACCCTTAGTAGCAAACAACTGCAATCAAGCATTTGTGATAACTGGCAATGAGTCTTTTACACAGGGATGGCAACAGGAAATTCTGATTTCAGCTGAAATCTAATTTGGTTGATTGACTTATGGGGGGCCGGGGGGCGCAGCCCCCCTGAAGCTGGGAGGTTTTCAGTAAAATAGAAGTAATTTAGACTGAAAAAAAATGATTAAAAAAAAATGAAATACTAGACTTAGATAAATCATTAAATTTAATAAATTAAATTTAACTTTTTCTTCAATGTTATCTCACCGTCTTTAGTCCAACATATTTAACAGTTCTATAAGAGTTTATTACACTATTTACACTGGTCACCAAGTCACTTCTAATGTGAAACTTTCTTCCTTTTGGCAGCAAGCTGTGTCAGTCTCTGAACTTTGAACTTCATCTCCTTTTCTGGTTTCTTCAGAAATTGTCAGAGTGTTTCTGTTACCTCGTCGAACTTTGAGCCAATTTTCACCTTTACCGTCACTTTTCTCCCAAGCCATTTCCATTGGAACTTATTTTTGACACTTTTGTCTATTTCCAGCACTGATGACTCCTGATCATAAAATATAAATAAAAATCTCATAATTCCGCTGAAAACAATACCGAAAGCTCAGAATTCCAACACGAACCAGTGATGTGATTTGGGGTTGGGGAAATTATCTGAAAATTCAGCAGAGGGTCCGTGGGGGGGCAAGGGGGGCAAAGCCCCCCGAAGCTCCTGGGTTTTTATGATTTTTAAGTACCAGAACTGTACTTAAATGACATAAAACAAACAGCTGAATGCCACTTATTACTGTATAATATTGACTTATGTTCCAAGAAGATAGCATTCCTAAAATATTCCAACAAGCATTATCCATCACATGCTTTAACACTTGATCAAATCAAAATCAGTTAATTTTATCTATGCCAAAGTCCCCCAGTGTGTAACATCTTTGACTGCTTTATCTACTGTGGAAGATTGTTTCAAAAACGCTGATCCCAAAGAATAGTTGCTCCGCCGAATGGCAAGGTAGTGGGCATGGTTTTTCACTTTTGATGCGTGGTCTGACAGCGCCACACATCCACGCGATCCATAGTTAATCAGCTCTTTACAATACACACAAAAAGCTTTTCCTGCCACGTCTGGTTTCTTCAAAAATTGTCCGAGTGTTTCTGTTACCTCGTCAAACTTTGAGCCAATTTTCACTTTTACCGTCACTTTTCTCTCAAGCCAATTCCATCAGAACTTTTTGACACTTCTGTCTATTTCTGCCACTGATATCTCCTGATCCTTCGATAAAAATTTCATAATTCCGCTGAAAATATTACCGAAAGCTCAAAATTCCAATGCCAACACACCGATGACAAAGCATACAATGAGCCATTTCATTGGTCCAAATCTGCAACTATCCAATCGCAGGGCTGTTTACACATAACATCCGGGTTTATCGCGGGAAACTCACCCGGGAAAACGCCGAGCGTTAATGTATTGTGTTGATTTTCGCTAAAATCGGTGACAATAAGGTACCTTACCATCCATCTTCCATCTTCTACCGCTTTTCCGGAGGTCCGGGTCGCGGAGGCAGCAGTTCAAGCAGAGAAGCCCAGACTTCCCTCTCCCCAGCCACCTGCTCCAGCAGCCATGACTTTTTTGACAAAGCAACAACGAGCCATATGATTGGTCCAATCATTTCCAACTATCCAATCGCAGGGCCGTTTACAGCAGTAGCATGAGTACATAACATCCGGGTTATCGCGGGAGACTGTCACTCAGGGAAGCGCCGAGTGCTTATGTAATCATATTAATTTTTGCTAAAATCATAAATCGGCGGAAATCCGCGGATCGGCGGAAAATTGCCATCCCTGTTTACAGCGCTGTGGAGGAATTTTGGCCCACTCATCTTTGCAGAATTGTTGTAATTCAGCCACATTGGAGGGTTTTCCAGCATGAACCGCCTTTTTAAGGTCATGCCACAGCATCTCAATCAGATTCAGGTCAGGACTTTGACGAGGCCACTCCAAAGTCTTCACTTTGCTTTTCTTAAGTCATTCAGAGGTGGACTTGCTGGTGGGTTTTGGATCATTGTCCTGCTGCAGAACCCAAGTGCGCTTCAGCTTGAGGTCATGAACAGATGGCCGGACATTCATGGTTCCATTTACCACAGTAAGTCTTCCAGGTCCTGAAGCAGCAAAACAGCCCCAGACCATCACACTACCACCATCATATTTTACTGTTGGTATGTTCCTTTTCTGAAATGCTGTGTTACTTTTATGGCAGACGTAATGGGACACACACCTTCCAAAAAGTTTAACTTTTGTCTCGTCAGCCCACTGATGATTTTCCCAAAAGTCTTGGGGATCATCAGGATGTTTTCTGGCAAAACTGAGACGAGCCTTTATGTTCTTTTTGCTCAGCAGTGGTTTTCGTCTTGGAACTGTGCCATGCAGGCCATTTTTGCCAAGTCTTTGTCTTATGGTGGAGTCATGAACACTGACCTTAACTGAGGCAAGTGAGGCCTGCAGTTCTTTGGATGTTGTTATGGGGTCTTTTGCAACCTCTTGGATGAGTCGTTGCTGCACTCTTTGGGTAATTTTGGTCGGCCGGCCATTCCTGGGAAGCTTCACCACTGTTCCATGTTTTTGTAATTTGTGGATAACGGCTCTCACTATGGTTCGCTGGAGTCCCAAAGCTTTAGAAATGGCTTTATAACCTTTTCCAGACTGATAGATCTCAATTACTTTGTTTCTCCTTTGTTCCTGAATTTCTTTGGATTGCAGCATGATGTCTAGCTTTTGAGGATCTTTTGGTCTACTTCACTTTGTCAGGCAGGTCCTATTTAAGTGATTTCTTGATTGAGAACAGGGGTGGCAGTAATCAGGCCTTGGTGTGGCTGGAGAAATTGAACTCAGCTTTCCAAAGATGTGATAAACCACAGTTAATTTATGTTTTAACAGGAGGGATAACCTTTTCACACAGGGCCATGTAGATTTAATTTTTTTTTACCCTTAATAATAAACACCTGCATTTAAAAACTGCATTTTGTGTTTAGTTGTGTTATCTTTGTCTAATATTTAAATTTGTTTGACGGTCTGAAACATTTAAGTGTGAAAAACATAAAAAAATGAGAAATCAGGAAGGGAGCAAACACTTTTTCACACCACTGTCATCTGGACCAACCGCCTTTCCATTCTTCATCCTCTTCAAAGCTGCCCTCACTTCTGCCTTGCTGATCCTCAGGACTTCCTTGTTCACCATCTTTCCTTCATCCATCCTCCTCTCTCTCTCGTTTTCTTTATTCATCAGCTCTTCAGAGTTCTCCTTCCACCTTCTCAACACACTCTCATCACTTGTTAGTTCATTACTATTTCTGTCCTTAATCAGCCTAACCTGCTGTACATCTTTTCCAGCTCCATCTCTCTGTCTAGCCAATTGATACAAGTCCTTTTCTCCCTCCTTAGTGTCCAGCCTCTCATACAGCTCACTGTATGCCTTTTCCTTTGCCTTTGCTACCTCTCTCTTTGCCATGTGCCAAGATTCCAAATACTGCCGTCTACTTTCTTCATCTCCCTGACTATCCCACTTTTTCTTTGCTAACATCTTCCTTTGAATACTCTCCTGTACCTCCTCATCCCACCACCAAGTCTCATTGTCTTCCTTCCTCTGTCCACTGGATACACCACATACCTTTCTACCCGTAACTTCTGTGCACCTTCCTCCACTCTCGTAAGTCACCCTATGTTCCTCTCTCTTCTTGAAGTATGTGTTCACCACAGCCATTTCTGCCCTTTTAGCAAAATCCACAACCATCTGTCCTTCCACATTTCTCTCCTTAACATCATACCTACCCAGGGCCTCCTCATCACCTCTGATCCCTTCACCTACATGTCCATTAAAGTATGCTCCAGTCACCACTCTCTCCCCCCTGGCAACACTCTCTACCACTTCATCCAACTTACTCCAAAATTCCTCTTTCTCTTCTACCTGACATCCACCTTGTGGGCCATACGCACTGACAACATGCAACATCACACCTCTGACTTCTAGCTTCAAACTCATGATTCTGTCCGACTCCCTCTTTACCTCCTGAACACTCTTCACATACTCTTCCTTCAACATTACTCCTACTCCATTTCTCTTCCTATCTACACCATGGTAGAACAGTTTAAATCCTCCTCCAATGCTCCTAGCCTTGCTTCCCTTCCATCTGGTTTCTTGAACACACAGTATATCTATCTTTCTTCTCTCCATCATATCAGCCAACGCTCTGCCTTTACCAGTCAGAGTCCCTACATTTAACGTCCCTACTCTCACCTCCACACTTCTACCTTTCCTTTTCTCTCTCTGCCTCCTAACACGCCTTCCCCCTCTCCTCCTCCTCCATCTTTGACCAACAGTAGTCCAATTTTCACCAGCACCAACCCGGGTCTCGACTGATCCGGTACCAAAGTCTCATTCATCATGATCCACATGTTTGATCTGGCAAAGGTTTTACATTGGACGCCCTTTCTGGCACAACCCTCCCCATTTACCCGGGCTTGGGCCCGGCACTAGGAGCACCCCGGCTTGTGCAGCCCTGTGGCTGGGTTCTTCTTAATTTTCTAAAATCTTCCCATAAATTTCAAATTTTTTTCCTATTAATTTGTGTTTTTACCCCATAAATTTTGCTACATTTTTCTCCTAGATTTGGTTTGACTTTTTCTCATAAATATTCCATTTTCCTACTTTTTCCTCATGAATTTGTGTTCTTTTTTCTAAGTTCACGACTTCTTCCCTCAGTTTTACACCTTTTCTCGTGTAGTTGTGACTTTTTTCCTGTAACCTGCCAACGTTCACACAGGCGCTCTTCAACCTTTATGTCACGACTTCATTGTTTTATGTTCATTATTTTACGTTTTTGTCCAAAGTGAAGAGAATTTTGGGGAGACTCTTCATTTCAACTCCTCCCTAAAAGCCAATCATACATAAAAACCTAGAAATGTTCCTGTCTGGGTCAGAGGTCAGAGGTCACCTGCTGCAGGTACTGGTTGATGGTGATGTGAGCCATGACGGCGAGGCCACGGCGGCGTGATGAGTCAGCAGAGTTTTGAGGCCTAAAAAACAGACGAGAACAAAAATGAAAAAACATTCAACTAAAACACATTTATTCTGCTTTTTTATCACTACTTTACTATAAAGAAATAACAGCTAAATGCATGCACAGCCAAAAATCAGTGCAGTGAACTGCCGCTTAGAGAAGTTCCCACCAGCTTCTTGTGGCCAGCAGGGGGCGACCACATCAGCTGTCCCCAGGGGTCGGCAACCTGTCCTCCACGGAGCCAGCGTGAGCGGCTTCTGCGTGGAGCCAGAACACACGAGAGGCTGAAACCCGCCGTCAGGCATCAGCCGCCGCTTCTCAGCACCAGTTCGCAGCTCGTTGATTAGACACTCGTTACATTTTTCTCACAAACTGATACTTTTTTCCGGTAATTCTGGGATTATTTGGAACACGTCGTTTGTGTCTTTTTTCTTGCTAAATTGTGTGGGTGTTTCCCCTCATTACACTGGATTTTTTTTTTCAAAATTTGTTATATTTTTAGCATAACTATGTTGTGCTTTTTGTAAATAAATGTGGCGTATTTTTCTTTGCAAATTTAAAACCTCTTTCTGTGCAAAAGTGAAGATTTTTTCCCATGTAAACTTGTGACATTTTCCCCAACAAGGTCGTCAGCTTTTGTCTCAAGTTCTGATATTTCGGGCTTTGATCTGAACGGTTCATTTTCAGGTAAAAATGTTGATTTTTTTCAGCTGAATTTGTGACTTTTCCTTTCCAGTTTGTGTTTTTTCCCTCATAAAACTGAAACATTTTCCTAATATTCCAAAAATGTTTTTCCCTGAACTTTCAACTTTTCACATCAATTTACTATATTTTTCTTTGTAACTTTATTAGCTTTTATGGACAAAACTGCAGCATTTCTGACAGAAATTAATCCCATTTTTCCTCATAAAACTCCAGCTTTTCCAGCGTGTGCGGTTCCACTGCACAACGACAGTCAAAGCGATTCTGTTCTACTCTACATTTGTCATTTACCTTCCAGAAATTTGCAAAAATTTTTTCTAATTTGTGGCCATGTTTTCCTCAGAAAACTGAAACTTTTTCCCTAAAATTGTGATTTTTTTTTCTTAGTTTTCAGATTTTCTCATTTTCTGCTTTTTAGGACATTTTATCTCATGAATGTGGAACCCTTTTTTCTCAGAAATTTGTGAGACGTTTTTTTCAAGGACTCAGGCAACAAAACGGCCACATGTGGCCCCAGAGCCACAGGTTGCAGACCCCCGACCCAGACGGGGGGGGGGACTGTGCCATCAGTTCTGCGGTCCCAGTGGTAAAGGCGCTTCTCCATTTCTGACTGCGGTGGTTCTAAAGGCGCCACAACGCGGTCTGAAGCGACCTTGGACAGGAGGGTCCGGGTCCAGTGGACCCCTGACCAACTCAGCACTCCACGCGGACCCCGGGGTCCAGTCTGTACAGGTACCAGTCCATTCTCAATCCCGTGATTTGTAAACTCTAAGAAGGAAAACAAGAAGAAGAATTTGTGTCAAACTGCTGACAGACTTTTGCTGGTAACTCCATCCATCCATCTTCTTCTGCTTAATCCTTTTCGGGTCGTGGAACCGACACCCTGTACACCCTGGACAGATCTCCAGTCCATGGCAGGGCCAACACAGAGAGACACACAACCATTCACTCTCACAGTCACACCTGAGGACAAGTTAGAATCCCCAGTTTGATGCCAATTAACCATGTTTTTGGCCTGTGGGAGGAAACCGGAGAAATCCCGGAGTAAACCCACGCAGACACGGGGAGAACATGAAACTCCGCACAGACCACTGTTGGTCGGGGATCGAACCCGGGATCCCCCGGCCGGGGTTGCTGTGCTGCCGCAGTGCTAACCGCTCGTCACGCGGAAGGTTCTGGCTCGGATTCATTCCTCCTCCACCGCTGCTGCTCCACATCAAATCCACAGAACTGCGGCTCTAGAACGTTCTGAATGAGGCTTTAGGAGGTGATGGAGCAGCCTGGATTAGAATGCACCGTACCGGTCCAGACTGGACCAGCAGCGACGCAGCAGCTGGACCACCCGAGTCTGGCGCCCCCCAGTAAAGAGAGACGGACCAGAATCGGGGAGTTTCGGTTCTGACCCAAATAAGAGAAGCAACAAACCAACCTGACAGGGTGAAGCACACACCGGGAACCGTTTACACTGACGGACCGCAGAGCCACATCCGGGTCAGAGGGCACAGCGTCCGGTATATTTCCAAAATAAGAGCCTAGAAGTAAACATGTCAAAATAAAAGTTTTCTGTAGCTGGTGACGTTTCTGCTGTTTGTATGAAACTGTGTTCTGATATGTTCGGATTCAACATGAATCATTTCAATTCCACTAAAAATAACATTAATCAACACTAATCAACGATGGACCTTCAGTCTGCCAATCAAAATAAAAGCTGACTTTGGTCCCTTTTTCTCCTCTGGAATGTTGTGGAATGTGGGGAGACTTGAATAACGAAACCGAATTGCCTTTAATTTCAGTTTATTTCAAGTAACCATTCGACTGTCTGCTCTCATTCCTGAGCAGCGAACAAAGAGGGTGAACACACCAAAGTTCTCTCATTTAAACATTCTCACATCAAACCATTTCCCTCGCGGGGGAAATCACACATCTATAACAAAGTCTCTTTATTCACATTCATTAGCCTTTTATTTACATAACTCCCCCTTCTCTCCTCTCGAGCCTCAGTGGTCAGGAAGTCTTCTGTCCCCTGTCCTCCGCAGGGGGTCCAGGCTCTGTGGCTCCGCACCGCAGGGGGCTGGCTCTCCTTCATCGTGAGGTTAAATCACATATGCAGTGTCCAACATATACATGTCTCACAACACAGCCATATAACCCCCCCCCCCCAAACGATGAAGAACAGACTAATTCCTAAAATTAAATAGCACCTTACTCACTAATGAATAATCAACACCAACATTCAGTCTGTGCGCCGCTTGGGCTTCAGCCGTCTGCCGAATCTGCTGTGAGTTGGCCCCGCCTTGCCTGCGGTGCGTTTCTGCTTCGGGTCTGTTGACTGAGGGAGAGAGTGATTAATTGCCCTCTGCGGGGGGCCTGCCTCGTCGAGGCGCCACTGCGACCGGTACAGACACGTCCTTCATGACAAAAGCAGGTTTTAGTCTGTCAATACTGACTGTCTCTTTTCTGTCTCCAAAATCTAGCACAAATTGCTTATCACCTGCCTCCAGCACTCGAAATGGCCCTTCGTAAGGTGGTTTGAGCGTTGCTTTAAGGGCTTCGCGCCTGACAAAAACGAAATCGGCATTTTTCAAAGCCTTGGGGACGAAAACTCGTGGAAAAGCGTGATGAACCGGACCCGGGAGCGTGTCTGCCCCCATGCCGACTAACGGTCCCAGAGCAGAGAGAGGTGGGGGCTCTGGGTGCTCTGGTAAAAACTCGCCCGGCAGCCTCAGAGTTTGTGCGAATACCAGCTCCGCTGGGGAGGCGTCTAAGTCCTCTTTAGGCGCAGAACGCAACCCTAATAAAACCCATGGAAGTTTATTTACCCAATCTGCATCCGTGTGCGACGCTCTGAGTGCTGCCTTCAAAGACCTATGAAAACGCTCGCATAAACCATTAGCCTGAGGGTGGTAAGCCGTAGTGCGGTGAATTTTGGCTCCTAAGCCGTTGGCCATCGCTGACCACAGCTCAGAGATGAATTGCGGTCCTCTATCGGACGTAATGTCCGACGGAACCCCGAAGCGCGCCACCCAAGCCGTTAAAAAAACGCGAGCCACCTCCGCGGCCGTGGTCGTCGCAAGTGGGACCACTTCCGGCCAACGTGTGGTGCGGTCCACCATTGTCAAAAGATACGTGAACCCCTGTGATGCCGGTAGGGGGCCCACAAGGTCGACGTGCACATGGTCGAACCTTCTGGCCGGAATGCGGAAAGGTTCTAACGGGGCTCTTGTGTGCCTGTGAATTTTGGCCCATTGACAGGAAATGCAGGTTTTTGCCCATTCCTTCACGTGCTTGCGCAGGCACGGCCAAACAAACTTTTCCGCCACTAGTTTCACCGACGCGCGCACCCCCGGGTGCGCCAGTGAGTGGACCGAGTCAAAAACACGGCGGCGCCACGTGGCCGGAACCACCGGACGCGGGCGCCCCGTCGACATGTCGCAGATCAGGGGGGGGCATACCGGTTTGTAAACACTTGCTCTCCAGCCTCAACCCTGTTGGTCCAGACTGGAGCGCGTGCACGTCTGCGTCCGCCCCCTGGTCCACTGCCATGGCTGCGTAATCTATACCCACGTGCACCGGGGCTGCGCGCGCCATCGTGCCGCTCTCCTGCGGCGCGGTCACGGTGGCCCGTTCTGCCTCTGCGCGTGTTGGGGTCGTGAACGCGCGTGAGAGACAATCCGCTACTACATTGAATTTGCCCGCAACGTGCCTAATGTCAGTGGTAAATTCCGAGATTGCGGCCAGCTGCCTCTGCTGCCTGCCGGACCATGGATCTGAAATTTTGGCCATGGCGTATGTGAGCGGCTTGTGGTCCACATAAGCGGTGAAGCACCGTCCTTCCAGCCAGAACTGGAAATGACGAATAGCCAAATGCAGCGCCAACAGTTCTCTGTCAAACGCGCTGTATTTTCGTTCAGCCGTGCTTAAAGATTTGCTAAAGAAAGCCAAAGGCTGCCAAACTCCGGCTACCTGTTGCTTAATAACGGCCCCTATGGCTAAATCTGAAGCGTCTGTCGTCAGCGCGATACGTGCTGCAGGGTCTGGGTGGGCCAGGAGCGCAGCGTCAGCCAAGGCTTTTTTAACCTCTGTGAACGCGCGCTCCCGCTCCGGGGACCATTCGACCGCCTGGGTCGGTTTTTGTTTCTTGAGCGCGGCATATAACGGTTGCATGATTTGAGCTGCGTGGGGCAGGAATCGGTTGTAAAAATTCACCATCCCCAAGAATTCCTGTAGTGATTTGACCGTTTGTGGACGGGGAAAATCCGCTACCGCGCGTACTTTCTCTGGTAACGGAACCGCTCCCTCCGGGGAGACGCGGTGACCCAAAAAATCGATCCGCTCGACGCCGAACTGGCACTTGGCTGGGTTAACTATCAAGCCGTGCTCTCCCAGCCTCCTAAAAACTGCTGTGAGGTGCGTTTCGTCGAGGTACACAAACACGAAAGGGAGATCGCGTAACACGGCATCCATCATCCGCTGAAATGTTTGCGCTGCCCCTTTGAGACCAAACGGCATGCGTAAAAATTCGAAAAGTCCGAACGGGGTTATTACCGCTGTTTTAGGAATGTCCTCCGGTTGGACCGGGACTTGGTGATAGCCGCGAACTAGATCAATCTTTGAAAAAATGCGCGCCCCCGCCAGGTGCACCGAAAAATCCTGAATGTGCGGGATGGGATAACGATCGTACGCCGTAGCGTTGTTTAGCCTGCGGTAATCCCCGCACGGTCTCCAGGAGCCATCGGCTTTCGGTACCATGTGCAGCGGCGAAGCCCACGGGCTCTTCGACCTACGAACGATGCCCAGCCTCTCCAGGCTGGCGAACTCCTCGCGCGCAATGGCGAGCTTAACTGCATCCAAGCGCCGAGCTTTTGCAAACACGGGAGGACCAGACGTGGGGATAAAGTGTTTCACCCCGTGCTTCGCGACCGTCGCTGAAAAAGTGGGCACAGTGAGCGCTGGAAATTGGGTGAGGAGTGTGTGAAACTTACCACCTGCTGTAGCGACGTGGGTCTGTACTGGTGGCGGGGACACTCGAGCTGAACAGGGGAGAGAGTAAAAAGAGAGTGCATTTACCAGCCGTCTATTAGCAAGATCAACTAACAGATTGTGTGAACACAAAAAATCCGCGCCCAACATGTTGAAACTCACCGCCGCTATTACAAAAGTCCATTCATATGTGCGGCCATGTAAGCACAAAGGCAAGGTCCTTCTCCCGTAGGTGTTGATGTTCGAGCCATTTGCCGCTGTAGCTCCGCTACCGTGGGGTCCAGCCACCCGGTCCGCGTATGTTGGGGTGATGAAGCTCACTTGTGCTCCGGTGTCGATGAGGAACTCTCGTCCGGAGCGCGCATCCGTGATGTAGAGCAGCTTGTTGCGTTCTCCGAGGGTCGAAGCTGTTAGCGACCCCCGGTCTTGCCGTTTCCCGAACTCCTGAAGATGCAGGGCGGCACACACCTGCGTGCCTTCTCTGCGAACCTCCGATGGTAAAAGCAGAGATCTTCTCCTCCGCTGTGTCGTGTCCGCGCCTCTGCCGCCGGGCTATTGGCTCCACCTTGTCGCGGCCGTGTTGCCGCCGTCGTCGGCCAGTCTGGTTCTGCCGCCTCTGGCTCCCCGATGTCTCGGGTCGCCGCTGTGGTTGCTTGCCCGCCGCAGGCGTCCAGGATCCCATCTGCCTCCTGGACCAGCTCCCGGAACTCCTCCAGGGTGTGACACTTTTTGCCGGCCAGCGTGCTTCTCGCATGCGCCGGGAGGTTGGAGAGGAAGATGAACTGAAAAATGAAATCATCGTTGTCCAACCCTCTCAGCTGTATCATCTTCTCCATCAGGGCGCTCGGCCTGTGTCCACCTTGGTCTAGCAAAGACAGGATCCTCTTCGCCCTCACTTCAGCCGAGGGGGTGAAAAACTTGATGAGGGTGGATTTCAGCGTGCCGTACCTGTCGGTCGCGGGTGGCTGCTCCACCAAGCTCTGCACGCACCGAGCTGTGCTGTTGTCCAGTTTAGCGATGACATGGTGGAATTTAGTGTCATCCACCGTTACTCCTGCGAGCGCGAACTGCGACTCTGCTTGCAGAAACCACGACCGTGGGTTATCCTGCCAGAAATCAGGCAGCTTAACGGCCACTGCGCTCGCCAGCTCTGAGCGCTGTGAGTCCGGGACCCTGAGACCTTCTTCGTTCATTCTCAACGTCGTCAGTCACCAATGTGGGGAGACTTGAATAACGAAACCGAATTGCCTTTAATTTCAGTTTATTTCAAGTAACCATTCCACTGTCTGCTCTCATTCCTGAGCAGCGAACAAAGAGAGTGAACACACCAAAGTTCTCTCATTTAAACATTCTCACATCAAACCATTTCCCTCGCGGGGGAAATCACACATCTATAACAAAGTCTCTTTATTCACATTCATTATCTCGAGCCTCAGTGGTCAGGAAGTCTTCTGTCCCCTGTCCTCCGCAGGGGGTCCAGGCTCTGTGGCTCCGCACCGCAGGGGGCTGGCTCTCCTTCATCGTGCGGTTAAATCACATATGCAGTGTCCAACATATACATGTCTCACAACACAGCCATATGGAAAACTTTTCCACTTATATGACAGTCTTAAACACTGAGGCTGCTTTTACCAGACAGGGAAGACTTTATGGAACAGAGTAATGAAGTTATAGAATTTTGGTGGTTAGTGGAGAGTTTTTATTGGTTATTTTATGTGATATTTGTTATGTTGTGGAGAGTTGTGAAGGACGAGACTGAGTTTATTCCTCAGGTTCAGCTTTATTCACAATAACATTCTCCAACATTCAAAAGCAGAAAAAGAGGATGAATCTTCTCACATCTGTCCTTTTATACCAGGACATCAAACATACAATCACATGGTACTTAATCCCAGTCACAATGTAACTTCCCCCGATCTTCACACCATCCACCTCCTAGTCTCCGGTGGTCAGGAAATCTCTCAAGGCCATCTCCTTGAAACAAAAGGCCAGATCTCACACCCTCCCATTACCTCTGGAAGGCTCAGTCCCTTTGTTTCCCTGAGACATGAAGTATACAATAAGCATACAGTGATATATCTGTGGAGCATCTGAAACCAACATATGTGCATATATGTGTGCCACATGACCCCCCCCCCCCCCAAATGTCTAAGATGGAACAAATGTAATACACGTAGGGAGCGTGAAATGAAGAAGCGATGTGATTTTATAAATCAAGTTTTATTATCAGCTTCCGGTCCCTAACATGTCTCATCTCGATGCAGAAGCAGAAATGAAGAGGTTGAGCGCAGTCAGACCTTCATACTTATACCCACACTCAACAAAAGAAATTGCATATCAAAGCTGACATCCTGCATTAGCGTAATCCCTCTCCATTGTCCTCTCTCTCCTCCACCTGACCCTGGGTGGTCAGGGAGTTCGATCAGGTCTCCACCGCTGCGACTCCGTCTGCTCCTTGATCTTCGCCGGTGGTCGAGACCTCTTGTCCTGCTCTGAGACGTGAGGTCATTCTACATATGCAATCTCTAAACATTCCACTTATGTCTGTACATATGTAGGTATGGATATATGAATAATATAAGCCACAGCCCCCCCCCCAAACGTCTAAGAAAAGGACAATCAAATTAAGTTTTACAGCTTAAGATAACATCCATGACATATACCGTTATTCATCTCGACAGGAAAAAGGAAAAATATCTTCAGCAGTCATGTTAACCTTCAAGCTATGCAGCATGATCCTGTTAAAAATTCAGTGGTAACAACAACAGTATAATTAATGTCACAAGTCAGCCTTAAAACTGCAACGGCACAATCCGACAACATAGTTAACAACTCTTTGTCAATTTTACATCAGTCTATGTGTCGTCTGGGTTTTAATCTTCTCCCGAATCTGCTGTAGGCCCGCTTTGGCATCCTGGCGGGACCATCCTGTAAGGGATCTGCAGCTTGGGGAGGAGAGTGGTTATTTGTTCCCTGCAGGGAGGCTGAGTCTTTTCTCTTGGGGAGTCTACCCCGCCGAGGCGCTCTCACCACCCGTGCAGGCTCGTCGCTCAACAAGAAAGCAGGTTTAAGTCTGTCATTGCTGACTGTTTCTTTTCTGTCCCCTAAATCAAGCACAAAAAGCTTATCGCCAGGTTCCAGCACTCTGTATGGTCCGTCGTATGGAGGGTGGAGGGTTGGTTTTAAAGCTTCGTGTCTAACAAAAACGAACTCGGCGTTTTTCAAAGCTTGGGGGACAAAAACCCGCGGAAAAGAGTGATGTACGGGTCCGGGGAGCGTGTCCGGTCCCATGCTGCTTAGGGGCCTCAGGGCTGGTAGGTGCCCGGGCTCTGGATGTTCTGGTAAGAACTCACCTGGGAGCCTGAGAGGTTGTGCAAAAACTAATTCTGCCGGGGAGGCGTCTAGATCCTCCTTAGGCGCAGAACGCAACCCTAATAAAACCCAGGGAAGTTTATTCACCCAATCTGTATCCGTTAGTGAGGCCCTGAGGGCGGCCTTTAAAGACCTATGAAAACGCTCGCATAACCCATTAGCCTGAGGGTGATACGCGGTGGTGCGATGAATTGTCGCCCCTAAGCTGCTGGCCATGGCTGACCACAGCTCTGAGACAAATTGAGGCCCCCTATCAGACGTGATGTCCGATGGGACGCCGAAACGCGCCATCCAGTTTGTTAAAAAAACGCGAGCGACTTCCGCGGCTGTGGTTGACGCCAGCGGGACCGCCTCCGGCCAGCGGGTGGTACGGTCTACCATTGTTAACAGGTGTGTGAACCCTTGCGACGACGGTAGTGGGCCCACGAGGTCGACATGTACGTGGTCAAACCTTCTGGCTGGGATTCGGAAAGGTTCTAGAGGAGCTTTTGTGTGTTTGTGTATTTTGGCGCGTTGGCAAGACATGCAAGTCTTTGCCCACTCCTTTACATTTTTACGCAGGCCCGGCCAAACAAACTTCTCCGCGACCATTTTAACCAAGGCGCGCACCCCTGGGTGCGTGATGGAGTGAACCGAGTCAAAAATGCGGCTGCGCCACGCGGCTGGAACTACCGGGCGAGGCCGACCGGTTGACACGTCGCAGATTGGGGGGGAACACCATCACGCAAACCCCTTTCCTCCAGTCTTAACCCTGTTGGTCCAGACTGGAGTGCGCACACATCCGCGTCACTGCTTTGTTCCGCTGCCATGGCAGCGTAATCTATCCCAACGTGGATTGGTGCCACGTACGCGTCTGCGTTGGCCATGAGTTCTGCGGCTGCGGTAGTAGAATCTGCTTCCTCGCGCTCTGACGATGTCACAGCGCAGGAGAGGCAGTCTGCTACCACATTAAGCTTGCCTGCCACATGTCGGATATCTGTGGTGAACTCTGAAATTGCAGCTAGCTGTCTTTGTTGCCTGCCTGACCATGGTTCTGAAATTTTAGCCATCGCAAAAGTGAGTGGTTTGTGGTCTACAAAAGCCGTGAAACGCCGCCCTTCCAGCCAGAACTGGAAGTGGCGGATGGATAAATGAAGCGCTAGCAGCTCCCTGTCAAAAGTGCTGTATTTGCGCTCGGTTTGGTTTAAGGATTTACTAAAAAATGCTAACGGTTGCCAGGTTCCGCCAGCATGTTGTTCCACGACTGCCCCATGGCCAGGTCTGAAGCGTCTGTGGTTAACGCTATGCGGGCCGAGGGATCCGGGTGAACCAACAATGTGGCATTCGCTAGTGCACTTTTTACTTCCGCGAAGGCGCGTTCCCGCTCCGGGGTCCATTCGACCGCGTTGGAGGGCTTTTGTTTTCTGAGCGCGGCATATAGGGGCTGCATAAGTTGAGCTGAGCGTGGGAGGAAACGGTTGTAAAAATTCACCATTCCTAAAAATTCTTGTAGCGATCTGACCGTTTGTGGTCGTGGGAAATTTGCTACCGCGCGCACTTTGTCCGGCAATGGAACTGCCCCCTCTGGTGAAACTCTGTGTCCCAAAAAATCAATTTGTGACACGCCGAATCGGCATTTGGCTGGGTTGATTATTAACCCGTGCTCTTCTAGTCTCTGAAAAACTGTAGTGAGGTGTTGTTCGTGTTCTTCCTCTGATGAGCTGGCTACCAGGATATCGTCGAGGTAGACGAACACGAAGGGGAGGTCGCATAATACCGCGTCCATCATACGCTGAAAAGTTTGAGCAGCGCCTTTGAGGCCAAACGGCATTCGCAAAAATTCAAAAAGACCAAAAGGGGTTATTACAGCCGTTTTGGGGACGTCCTCCGGTCAAACCGGAACTTGGTGGTAGCTGCGGACCAGGTCTATTTTAGAGAAAATGCGCGCACCCGCCAGATGCAGTGAAAAATCTTGGATGTGAGGGATTGGGTAGCGGTCATGCGCTGTCGCATTGTTTAATCTGCGGTAATCACCGCAAGGTCTCCAAGAACCGTTGGTTTTCGGGACCATATGTAGTGGTGATGCCCAAGGGCTTTTCGAGCGCCAAATAATGTCCAATTTTTCTAGGCTGGCAAACTCGTCGCGTGTTATGGCGAGCTTGGTCGCATCTAAGCGCCGGGGTTTGGCAAAAACAGGTGGGCCTGTTGTGGGGATGAAGTGTTCAACCCCGTGTTTCGCTACTGTTGCTGAAAATTTGGGAACTGTGAGTGCTGGAAATTGGGTGAGGAGTTGGTCAAACTTACCTCCTGCTGTGGTGACGCTGGCCTGCACGGGTGGTGGAGAGACTCGAGCTGAGCAGGGGATAGAAGAAAATGATTGAGTGCATTAACCAAGCGTCTATTTGCAAGATCGACTAACAACCCATGTGCACACAAGAAATCAGCCCCCAACAAGTTAAAACTCACCGCCGCTATAATAAATGTCCACCTATAGTTGCGGCCGTGAATGGACAGAGGTAGGTTTCTTTCACCGAAGGTGTCGATGATCGAGCCGTTAGCTGCCATCGCTCCATTTCCACAGGGTCCCATTGCCTGGTCTGCATTGGATGGGGTGATGAAGCTCACCTGAGCTCCAGTGTCGATGAGGAACTGTCTGCCGGAGCGTCCGTCAGTCACATAGAGTAGCTTGTTTGTCTCGCCGAGAGCCGTAGCTGCTAACGGTTCCCGGCTTTGGCGTTTTCCCGAGCTCTTGAAATTGCAGGGGGGCACGCATTTGTACGCCCTCTCGGCGAAACGTTGATGATAATAGCAGAGGTCATTCTGCTTGCTGCGCCTTGGTCGCGTCGCTGCCATGGTGGGCGGGCTCTGCTCTGTTGTCTGTGGTTCTCCGCTGCTCTGGGCTTCCGCGCCGAGATCTGCAGATGCTGCTGTGGCCATCTGTTCGCTGCAGGAGTTGATGAGCCGCTGCGTTTCTCGGGCCAGCGCGCGGAAGTCCTGCTGGGTGCTGCACCACATGTTGACCAGGGTCCCTCTCATGTGCGACGGCAGAGTGCTGAGGAAGATATGTTGAAAGAGGAAGTTGTCATTGTCTGCCTCCCTCAGCTGCAGCATGTCCTCCATGAGGGCCATCGGTCTGTGTCCTCTGTGGCCGTGAGTCGCCAGGATCCTCCCTGCTCTTTCCTCGGCCGAGGGGACGAAGCTCTCGACGAGGGTCGCCTTCAGTTCTTTGTACTTGTCGTGGACGGGCGGTTGTTGTATCACGCTCCGTGCGCAACTTGATGTGGTGGCATCGAGTCTGGCGACGATGTGGTAAAATTTTGTTTCATCCGCCGTTATCCCCGCCAGTGCAAACTGAGCATCAGCTTGCTGGAACCACGAGTTCGGGTCGTTTTGCCAGAACTCTGGGAGTTTGACGGTGACGGCGCTTGCCTGGGCCGTCTCCGATGTGTCTGCAGGGTGAGAACGCCTTTCTTCCGTTCTCGCGGCGGGGCTGGGGGCGGTGCTCGGTTGAGCCCTCTCTGACGATTCTGCTGTGGGGGAATGTCTTCCATCCGTTCCCCTGTCTGCGTTGGCGACGGCGCTTGCCTGGGTCGCCTCTGATGAGCTTGTAGCGGGAGAACGTCTCTGGTCCATCCTCACGTCTGGTCACCAATGTAGGGAGCGTGAAATGAAGAAGAGATGTGATTTTATAAATCAAGTTTTATTATCAGCTTCCAGTCCCTAACATGTCTCATCTCGATGAAGAAGCAGAATGAAGAGGTCGAGCGAAGTCAGACCTTCATACTTATACCCACACTCAACAAAAGAAATTGCATATCAAAGCTGACATCCTGCATTAGAGTAATCCCTCTCCATTGTCCTATCTCTCCTCCACCTGACCCTGGGTGGTCAGGGAGTTCGATCAGGTCTCCACCGCTGCGACTCCGTCTGCTCCTTGATCTTCGCCGGTGGTCGAGACCTCTTGTCCTGCTCTGAGATGTGAGGTCATTCTACATATGCAATCTCTAAACATTCCACTTATGTCTGTACATGTGTAGGTATGGATATATGAATAATATAAACCACAATACAGTTTGCAAGTCATGGTCACATTATTACACATCAGTCCAAATGTTGCTTGGGCCTCAGTCGCCTTCCATATCTGCTGTAAGCGGGCTTTACCACCCTCGCGGCGTCTTCCTGCTGTGGAGCTGCTGTTTGAGGATTAGAACTGTTAGTCAATCTCTGTGGTTGTTCTGGGGAATGCTCTCTAGGGGGTCTGCCACGCCGAGGAGCCCTCGCCAGCTGCACCACTTCGTCAGCCAGCACAAAAGCGGGTTTGAGCCTGTTTATACAAATCATTTCTTTCCTGCCCCCCAAATCTAGCAAAAAATGCTTGTCCCCTGTTTCCAGCACTCTGTATGGTCCGTCATAAGGTGGGCGTAAGGGTGGGTGATGTGCATCATGTCTGACAAAAACAAATTCCGCATTTTTTAAAGCTTTAGGCACAAAAACGCGCGGGAAGCTGTGATGAACTGGGCCAGGAAGCGTGCTCGCTGCCGTGTCGCTCTGCAACTGCTGAGCGGGGGGGGCACTCTGGCGCAGGATTTTCCGGGAGGAACTCCCTGGGCAGCCGGAGTGGCTGCGCAAAAACCAACTCAGCTGGGGAGGCTTTTAAATCCTCTTTAGGTGCAGAACGCAACCCCAATAAAACCCATGGTAGCCTGTCCACCCAATTTGCATCCGTAAGCGATGCTCTGAGGTCTGCTTTCAATGACCTATGGAAACGTTGTACGCGGGTTGTACGCGGTAGTGCGGTGGATCGTTACCCCCAGGCTGCGGGCCATCGCTGACCAGAGCTTGGAAACAAATTGAGGACCTCTGTCAGACGTAATGTCTGACGGAACTCCGAAACGTGCTACCCATGCTGTTAGAAACGCGCGCGCCACCTCCTCGGCTGTGGATGATGCCAGTGGGACCACTTCCGACCAACGCGTGGTGCGGTCCACCATTGTCAAAAGGTGTGTGCACCCCTGTGACGGTGGAAGGGGGCCTACGAGGTCGACATGCACGTGATCGAATCGCTTAGCCGGGATGTGAAAAGGCTCCAAGGGAGCTCTAGTGTGTTTGTGTATTTTGGCTCGCTGACAAGCCACGCAGGATGTTGCCCACTCCTTGACTTGTTTGCGTAGGCACGGCCATACAAATTTCTCTCCTACCATTTTGACCGACGCGCGCACCCCCGGGGGCGCCAGAGAATGAACCGAGTCAAAAACGCAGCGGCGCCACGTGGTCGGCACCACCGGGCGCAGTCGTCCCGTGGAGACATCGCAGATTAGGGGGGGCCTACCATCTTGTAGCACCCTGTTCTCCAGCCTTAACCCTGTTGGTCCAGACTGGAGCGCGCACACGTCCGCGTCGGCAACTTGATCCGCAGCCATGGCTGCATAATCTATCCCTACATGGACTGGGGCCGCGCGCACTTCCACGTCGCTAACCTGGTCCGCGGCCATGGCTGCAAAATCTACCTCTGCGCGGGCTGGAGCCGCCACGGCGCGTGAGAGGCAGTCCGCCACTACATTAAGTTTACCCGCTACATGCTGGATATCGGTAGTAAACTCCGAGATGGCGGCCAGCTGTCTCTGCTGCCGGCCCGACCACGGTTCTGTAATCTTGGCCATCGCAAAAGTCAGCGGCTTGTGATCCACGAATGCGGTGAAACTGCGTCCCTCCAGCCAAAACGGGAAATGGCGAATGGCCAAGTGGAGAGCTAACAACTCCCTGTCGAATGCGCTGTATTTTCGTTCACTATCGCGCAAGGTCCTGCTGAAAAAGGCGAGCGGTTGCCAAGCTCCTGCTACAAACTGTTCCACGACCGCTCCTATGGCCACGTCTGACGCGTCAGTAGTGAGCGCTATACGGGCCATTGGGTCTGGATGTGCCAACAACGCAGCGTTTGCCAGGGCTATTTTGACTTCAGCGAATGCGCGCTGCCGCTCCGGAGACCATTCGATTTTGTTTGTGGGTTTTTGTTTTTTTAGTGCAGCATACAATGGTTGCATGAGCTGCGCTGCGTGAGGGAGGAAACGGTTATAAAAATTCACCATTCCCAAAAACTTCTGTAACGCTTTGATCGTTTGTGATTGGGGAAAATTTGTTATTGCGCGCACTTTGCCGGGCAGAGGAACCGCTCCTTCTGGAGAGACGCGATGCCCCAAAAAATCAATCTGCACCACCCCGAACTGACACTTCGCTGGGTTGATTATTAACCCGTGCTCTGCCAACCTCCGGAAAACTGCTGTGAGGTGGTTTTCGTGTTCGTCTTCGGACGCGCTGGCTACCAATATGTCGTCCAAGTAGACGAACACGAAGGGGAGGTCGCGCAGAACTGCGTCCATCATGCGTTGGAAAGTTTGCGCTGCGCCTTTAAGCCCAAACGGCATGCGAAAAACTCAAAAAGCCCGAAAGGAGTTATTACCGCTGTTTTGGGTATGTCCTCAGCGCGCACTGGAACCTGGTGGTAACCGCTTACCAAATCTATTTTAGAAAAAATGCGCGCCCCCGCCAAATGCACCGAAAAATCTTAGATGTGTGGGATCGGATAGCGGTCGTGCACTGTAACGTTATTCAACCTGCGGAAATCACCGCAAGGTCACCACGAGCCATCAGCCTTTGGGACCATATGGAGTGGCAAAGCCCAGGGGCTCTTCGACCTCCTGATGATGCCCAGTCTTTCCAGGTTGGCGAACTCCTCGCGCGCTATGGTCAGTTTAGCTGAGTCCAAGCGCAGAGCTTTTGCAAAAACGAGTGGGCCGGTGGTAGTAATAATGTTTAGCCACTGTCGCCAAAAACGTTGGGACCGTGAGTGCTGAGAACTGAGTGAGGAGTGTGTGGAACTTACCACCCGCAGCTGTGACGTTGGCTTGTGCAGTAGGCGGGGCCACTCGAGCTGTGCAGGGAATAGAATAAAAGGAGAGTGCATTAACCAGGTGTCTGTTAGCAAGATCAACCAATAAACCATGTGAGCACAAAAAATCAGCCCCTAACATGTTGAAATTGACTACCGCTACAACAAAAGTCCACTCGAATGTATGGCCCTGCAAAGACAGAAGCAGAGTCCTCTCACCAAAGGTCTTAATAGCCGAGCCGTTTGCTGCTGTCACCCGGGGACCACTGGAAGGCGTAGGAAGGCGTGATGAAGCTCAGCTGGGAGCCTGTGTCCACGAGGAATTGCCTCCCCGAGCGTGCGTCCGTCAGGTAGAGCAGCTTGTTCTCTTTTCCGAGGGCCACGGCTGCTACCGACCCCCGGCCTTGGCGTTTCCCGAGTGCTTGAAGTGGCATGGTGGGATGCACTTGCGTGCCCTCTCTGCGAAACGGCGATGGTAGAAGCAAAGGACGTCGTCCGCTCCATGTTGCCTGGCCCTTGCAGCTGCCGTCGTCGGTGAGTCTGGTGCTGCAGCCTCTGGCCCCATGCTGTCTCCGGACATCGCGCCTAGCTCTGCTGCTGCGGCCGAAGCTGCGCTCCATTTGTGGGCGTCGACGAGTCGCTGCGCCTCCTGGCTCAGCTCGTGGTAGTCTCATCGGGCCAACAGCGATGAACCGGCCAGGGTCACTCTCACCGCTGATGGTAGGGTCCTGAGGAAAAGGTGGGTGAAGATAAAGCTGTCATCATCGGAGTCTCTCAACCTCAGTATCTTCCCCATCAGGTCTGCGGGTCTGTCGTTCTCAAAGTCTGTCAACGCCATGTAACGTGAAAATGGAATATTAATAAATAAATGTGATCAGGTATGAATTATTTAATTTATTTTGATGTATTGGAATCTGAGCTCAAATCTCATTTCATATACATCAGAAAAGTTAATAACACTCGTAAGGGGCACCAGCTTCTGTCTCTAAGAAGCAATTTAATCTTTAATTTCACTTTATACCTGTTTGATCACTCAATAAATTAATCAATAATCAGTCTCAAAAATTTTCCGTGAATTCGATACCTGGGCTTGAAACAGACTCAGAATGAAATAAATTCCCAACAACTTCTCATTTTTAAATATTTATTAAACGAAATGATTAAAAGACATTGTAGTAATTTCATTAATAATTATAAAATCAATCTTGTAAATGATAGATTAACAATGTCAATATTTTCGGAACCAGGGTTAAACTGAGAAACGAATTTCTATCAGTTTGAGTTAACAGATTATTAAAAACAACGCAAATTTATGGAGAAAGTTTGCTAATTATGAAAAAGTCCTAAATTAATCTTAAGAAAATAAAAACGGAATTTTAATGAAAAGAAGAGTTATGTTAAGGGCTTCTTAATTTGCATCTGATTAGATATACAATTATTACCGAGTCTCAGAAGTTAATTCAGCAGTGGAATTAAAGTTTTTACAGCTCACGTGCTTCTGGTGATGTTAGTTCTGTCGTCCGTCTTCGGCCCAGCTTTCGTGGAAGTTAGGGGAAATATCTGCCAGCAGATACTTCAGAGTCCACAGTTCGACCTTTAGATTCAAGCGGTCGAAGGAGGCTGGATTCTGGGCTGTATGACCCAGAGTTGTAACTGGGTTAGATGACTTTTCTTCAGAGCGATGTGGGACAGCTGCGCGTTGATTTTTCAGCTGCGTCTTTCTTCAAGAGGTCTTCGATAATAATTAAAAGATATCTGATCCGATTTCAAATTAGAAAAGAAACTTTCGGACTTTAGATAAAAATAGTAGTTCCTGGTAGGTGCTTGGTCAAGAAAAATATAAAAATAAAGTCAAGATTAAAGTTTACCTTAAAATTAAACAAACGGCGGTTTTACAGAAAGTTTAACAGAAAAAGTGATGAGTAAAAATTGGAGTTTAACTCCGATTAAGAATTGAGCTCAAAGAAATAGGAATTCCTAGGCATTTAAGAGAAAAAGAAAATACACAGTTACATAAATTACAAGTTATCTGCTCTGTGTTCAGAAAAACGCCATGTGGTCGAAGTCCTTTGTTCTTCCTTGCTGGGTGTAGGCAATGGAGGAGATCAGAAAAAAACGAGCAGCCGGAAAGAAATCCGGGGAGGAAAGAGGTCCGGAGCAGAAGAGAGAAAGAGGCTGGAAAAAGAGTCTCTCTCCTTTTTATAAGCTCTGTTGAGTTTCGCGGGATTCCGGCCTGACCGGAATCTCAGCCAATGAGCGTCCTTCGTGGGCGGGCTCGATGAACTTTTAGTCCAATGAACAAACAGTCTATTGTTCGGAGTCCTTTGGGGTGAAGAGTTGTCGTGCAGAGATTGGCTGTTGGAGTCACATGTGATAGAGGCGTAACTCATACATACTGGAAGTTAAAATTTCCCTTTATGTATTAAACTAAGATAACTTTAGTGATTAGTATAAATTATAAGCAGTGCTTCTAAATCAACATGCAGGAATAAACATTCATATAAACATTAGCATGCATATACTGTATATATATATATATATATATATATATAAAATCACAGATTAATGCATTTCACACATATTTTCCACATCAAAAACATCAGAGTCCATCTGCATTTTCATAGTTCTGAAAAGAATGAAGGTTTAGAATTGAGTTTGTGATAATGTACTTTAAAGTTGTTTAAATCCAGCATGTCCACAGTTTAAGGAAATTAGCTGAGTGTGGATCTGTTGCATGTTTTATGGGGGCAATAAAAGTGAAGCCGGACATTGGGGGAAATTCCTTAGGCTGGTTTTGACAAAAGAAGGGGATTTCAGCCGTGGCCTGGGGGGAAGAAAATCCATTTATTTGCGTTATTCCTGGATGAAACAAAAATGTCTTTAAGCAGAAGAATAATTGTTGCTGAGCCAAAGTGAGATGATGCTACAGCCAGGAGCCCCTCTGCTCGCTGTTGCACCGAGGGGGTGAAGTGGCTGATAAGCGCAGCCTTCAATGTGCCGTACTTGTCGCTGTCCGGTGGGTGGTTGACCAGGCTCTCCACCCTCTGGACTGTGTGGTTGTCCAGCTTCGCCACCACATGGTAGAATTTTGTGTCGTCTCTCGAAATTCTCCGGAGGTTGAACTGCGCCTCGACCGCGCTAAACCAGGAGCGCGGACTGTTCTGCCAGAAATCCGGCAGCTGGAACGTGGCGGCATTCGTCAGGCTGGCTTCTGACGAGTCCGGCTCAGGAGAATTACTTCTGCTCATGCTTCGTCGTAAGGTCACCAGTGTGGAGAGTTGTGAAGGACGAGACTGAGTGTATTCCTCAGGTTCAGCTTTATTCACAATAACATTCTCCAACATTCAAAAGCAGAAAAAGAGGATGAATCTTCTCACATCTGTCCTTTTATACCAGGACATCAAACATACAATCACATGGTGCTTAATCAAACATACAGTCACATGGTACTTAATCCCAGTCACAATGTAACTTCCCCCGATCTTAACACCATCCACCTCCTAGTCTCCGGTGGTCAGGAAATCTCTCAAGGCCATCTCCTTGAAACAAAAGGTCAGATCTCACACCCTTCCCGTCCTGTGGAGCATCTGAAACCAACATATGTGCATATATGTGTGCCACAATGTCTGGAAAACTGGGGAAGGACTGACAGAGAGTGGCGCTGGCTGGGAACACGAACTATATTACATACTGTGTTATATCAGGCAGTCCAGGTTGTTGACGGGAGGCCGAGCACTGAAAAGAGTGCAAGAGAGACGAAGGAGGCTGCAAAATGGCAGTTCCTCACATTTATATGCTCAGCATGATGACATCACCAAGTGGCCGCATCATCACGCCCACAACAACCAAACTTGTGGTGTTCCTTACACCACATTCACCCCTCCCCCCCGGAAAAATAGAACAACATACATGACCAAATTGACCCTCCCCAGTTTGTTACAGTAAAGAACCCCAAACAAGCTAGGGCAAGCAGGTAGACTTCCAGGTGACCCAGCACGGCTGAGTAGTTTATTATGCCATTATCCGATTTCATGAAATGGTCAGTCAGAGAGCAACTCATTCCAGCTCGGACATCGCTCGGGTTGACAAGGTCAGGAGTTCCTGGCAGCGGAAGGCAAATTACAGAGCTGCGTGGATGATCCGTTTTCAGCCACACCCCTAGCTATACAGTCCTTCTTTTGTTGAGGAAAGCAGTTCAGTTGGAGGGGCCTTGTAGCAAGCCCATGGTGGGCACACCCCTGGAAGTGTGGAGGCCAACAGACCAGGATTGTCTTCTTTGAAACCCCAGTCCGGGTCCCACACCATGTGAGTCAACTCCCACACAGCCGTGTCCACAATCCCACACAGCCAGCTGTGTGGGATTGTGGAGCATATCTTCAATCTGAGCCTGAAGCTGGGAGGGTACCACAGCTGTGGAAAACATCTTGTGTGGTACCTGTACCAAAGACTTCCCACCCTAAAGATCTGAACAGCTACAGACCAGTGGCCTTGACGTCCCACATGATGAAGACCCTGGAGAGACTGCTCCTTGCTCACCTCCGCCCCCTGGTGGGACCAGCGATGGATCCACTCCAGTTCGCCTACCAGCATGGCATTGGGGTGGAGGATGCGGTGATCTTCCTCCTTCACCGTTCTCTGTCCCACCTGGAGAAGCCCGGGAATGCGGTGAGGATCATGTTCTTTGACTTCTCCAGTACTTTCAACATCATCCAACCAATGATCCTGAAGGACAAGCTGCTGTGCGCAGGGGTGGACCAGCACCTGTCATCATGGATCCTGGACTACCTCACAAACCGGCTTCAGTTTGTGAGAACCTGGGACTGTGTGTCCGACACGATCATCGGTAGCACGGGGGCCCCACAGGGAACGGTTTTGGCTCCCTTCCTGTTCACCCTTTATACTGCGGACTTCTCACACAACACAACACACTGCCATCTACAGAAGTTCTCTGACGACTCTGCGATCGTTGGCCTCATCGCCAACGGAGATGAAGCTGAGTACAGAGGACTTATCCAGGACTTCGTGGACTGGTGCCATCGGAACTGCCTCCAGATCAACGCAAGGAAAACTAAGGAGCTGGTGGTGGACTGCCGCAGGCAAGGACAACCCCTCACAGCACCAGTAAATATACAGGGAACAGACATCGAGATGGTGAAATCCTACAAGTACCTGGGTATTCATCTGAACAATAAACTAGACTGGTCACACAATACTGATGCACTCTACAAGAAGGGACAGCGCAGGCTGTTCCTACTGAGGAGACTCAGGTCTTTTGGTGTACAAGGGGTGCTGCTGAAGACATTCGATGACACGGTGGTGGCATCAGCCATCACTTTTGGAGTGGTCTGCTGGGGCAGTGGCATTACAGCAGCCGATAGGAAGAGACTGAACAAACTGATCAAGAAAGCTAGATCTGTCCTGGGGCAACGCCTTGACCCAGTGGAGGATATGGGAGAGAGAAGGATGGTGGCTAAACTGTCATCTCTGCTGGAGTCCGAGTTCCACCCTATGCAGGACATACTGAATGCACTGAGGAGCTCATTTAGCAGTAGACTACATCATCCTAGGTGCACAACCGAGAGGTTTTGCAGGTCCTTCCTACCTACGGCTATCAGACTGTACAACCTAAGCAGGGCTGCTCGCAGGGATAGCAAAAAGACGTGATAACCTAATAGTATTGAATGCAAAAGACGCAATAGACTTAAACAATGGTCCCCTCCAGTATACAACTAGGAAAATACCGGTCGCTATGGAGGGTGAGAATATGTATGGGTACATAATCATACCATGTAGGATAACTAAGTAGACGGTTGTGCTGTTTCATTCCATCTAGCTACAATGCTCCGCACTGTGTGTGTTTATATATTTATATATTTATTCCATCTAGCAACAATGCTCCACACTGTGTGTGTTTATACGTATATCTACATATTATTCCATCTAGTTACAATGCTCTGCACTGTGTGTTTATATATTTATATATTTATTCCATCTAGCTACAATGCTCCGCACTGTGTGTTTATATAGTTATATATTTATTCCATCTAGCAACAATGCTCCACGCTGTGTATGTTTATATATTTTACATATTTATTCCATCTAGCTACAATGCTCCGCACTGTGTGTTTATATATTTATATATTTATTCCATCTAGCAACAATGCTCCGCACTGTGTGTGTTTATATATTTATATATTTATTCCATCTAGCAACAATGCTCCATACTGTGTGTGTTTATATATTTTACATATTTATTCCATCTAGCTACAATGCTCCGCACTGTGTGTATTTATATATTTATATATTTATTCCATCTAGCAACAATGCTCCGTACTGTGTGTGTTTATATATCTACATATTATTCCATCTAGTTACAATGCTCTGCACTGTGTTTATATATTTATATATTTATTCCATCTAGCTACAATGCTCCATACTGTGTGTGTTTATATATTTTACATATTTATTCCATCTAGCTACAATGCTCCGCACTGTGTGTTTATATATTTATATATTTATTCCATCTAGCAACAATGCTCCACGCTGTGTGTGTTTATATATTTTACATATTTATTCCATCTAGCTACAATGCTCCGCACTGTGTGTGTTTATATATTTATATATTTATTCCATCTAGTTACAATGCTCTGCACTGTGTTTATATATTTATATATTTATTCCATCTAGCTACAATGCTCTGCACTGTGTGTTTATATATTTTACATATTTATTCCATCTAGCTACAATGCTCCGCACTGTGTGTGTTTATATATTTATATATTTATTCCATCTAGCAACAATGCTCCGCACTGTGTGTGTTTATATATTTATATATTTATTCCATCTAGCAACAATGCTCCGCACTGTGTGTGTTTATATATTTTACATATTTTTTCCATCTAGCTACAATGCTCCGCACTGTGTGTGTTTATATATTTATATATTTATTCCATCTAGCAACAATGCTCCGCACTGTGTGTTTATATATTTATGTATTTATTCCATCTAGCTACAATGCTCCGCACTGTGTGTTTATATATTTATATATTTATTCCATCTAGCAACAATGCTCCACGCTGTGTGTGTTTATATATTTTACATATTTATTCCATCTAGCTACAATGCTCCGCACTGTGTGTGTTTATATATTTATGTATTTATTCCATCTAGCAACAATGCTCCGCACTGTGTGTTTATATATTTATATATTTATTCCATCTAGCAACAATGCTCCGCACTGTGTGTGTTTATATATCTACATATTATTCCATCTAGCTACAATGCTCCACACTGTGTGTTTATATATCTACATATTATTCCATCTAGCTACAATGCTCTGCACTGTGTGTTTATATATTCACATATTCATTCCATCTAGCTACAATACTCTGCACTGTGTGTTTATATACTCATATATTTATTCCATCTAGCTACAATGCTCCACACTGTGTGTGTTTATACAGTATATCTACATATTATTCCATCTAGCTACAATGCTCCACACTGTGTTTATATATTTATATATTTATTCCATCTAGCAACAATGCTCCGCACTGTGTGTGTTTATATATCTACATATTATTCCATCTAGCTACAATGCTCCACACTGTGTGTGTTTATATATCTACATATTATTCCATCTAGCTACAATGCTCCGCACTGTGTGTTTATATATTCACATATTCATTACATCTAGCTACAATACTCCACACTGTGTGTTTATACAGTATACTCATGTGGTATATATGACTCTTATATCCCATGTCTACATATGTTAGAACAAGTGGAAATGTTTTGTGACAACATATGTAAGGAGCTTCACACTAGAAAGGACAGAACATCCCCCGCGCCGGGTTAAAGACAATGGACCTCCCAAGACGCGGCAGTGGAGACGGACTCGACATCTTTACCCCCTGGAGCGAGAGGGGGAGTTCCCATCACCTCCCAAGACAAGGAGAGGGGATGGCAGGACAATGGGGATTAAGATAACGGGGAGATGTTACCTTTTTCAATGAGTGGACTCTGACGTCAGCTGTTTCAATGAGTGGTGCTGTGTGTACTTGTATTTAACCAGCGAGCGAAGCAGAGATCGCTCTCTTGCCTTCTGCTAAGCTCTGCACCTGATGAGATTTGATAGAGGAGCTATTCATTAAAAACCCTGTTTTTAATTCAAAGCCGCCTCGTTATTTCAGCTCCACTACACTGGTGACCCTAACGCGAGAATATGGACCGGAGGCGCTCTTCAAGCTGCTCATCCATGGTGGCTCTGGCACACGCCAGCGACGACGCAGACGAGGGAACAAGCAGACAGCTGTTCCCCGCGGCAGAGGGCACTGAGAGAGCTCAACCGAGCTCCAGCACCGCCGCGAGAGCCGTAGAAACGCACTCTCACCCGGCGAACACGACAATGATGGTGTGCACGAACGCCGTCGCTGTCAAGCTGCCAGACTTCTGGAGAGAAGACCCTGCATCTTGGTTCCAGCAAGCCGAAGCCCAGTTTATACTGGCGGGTATCACAGCAGATGATACCAAATTTTATCACATCATCTCCAAGCTCGACTCCGCAACTTCGAAGTGTGTGCGGAGCTTGGTCCAGCAACCACCAACCCGGGACAAATATGAAACACTCAAGGCTACCACCGTGGCGAATTATGTCCCGTCAGCGGAGGAAAGAGCCGAAAAGATCCTGGCGGTCTACGGCCACATAGGGGGCAATCCAAGGACCCTCATGGAGGATTTGCTACAGCTCAAGGAGGAGGACAATGATAATTTCCTTTTCCAGTACATTTTCCTCAGCACTCTACCACCGCATTTGAGAGGGACACTCGCCAGTATGAGGTGCAGGAATCATCAAGACTTCCGCACACTGGCCAACGAGGCTTACCGGCTCGTCAACGCCTGCAGAGAGCGGGCACCCACAGCAGCATCCGCAGATCTAAGAACTGACACCCCGAGCCTTGGAGAGACTCAACCCACGGTGACAGCGGCGCGGCCCAAGCACAACAAGCAGAACGACGTCTGCTATTATCACCACCGCTTCGCAGAGAAAGCCCCCAAATGTGTTCCTCCCTGCAAGTTTACGAGGTCGGGAAACGCCAAAGCCGAGGGCCATTAACAGCAGCGGTCCTCGGCGTAAAGAATCAGCTGTTATACGTGACGGATGGATACACAGGCAAGCAGTTCCTCATCGACACGGGAGCTCAGCTGAGCTTCATCATGCCCTCCCACGCAGATCGAGCCATGGGCACCCGGGGCAACGGAGCAGTGGCAGCCAACGGCTCTGACATCGACACGTTCGGGGAAAAGAGCCTGCACCTCCTCATCCACGGCCGCAGCTACAAATGGACATTTGTCGTAGCAGCGGTGAGTTTTAATTTGTTAGGCGCAGATTTTCTGTGTGCACACGGGTTATTAGTGGATCTTGCAAATAGACGCCTAGTTAATGCACTATCTTTTGCTTCTATTCCATGCTCAGCTCGAGTTTCTCCACCACCTGTGCAGGCCAACGTCACCACGGCGGGAGGTAAGTTTGAGCAACTCCTCACCCAATTTCCAGCACTCACAACCCCCAAATTCTCAGCCACTGTAGCCAAACACGGGGTTAAACACATCCCAACAAACGGACCTCCCGTTTTTGCCAAAGCTCGCCGCTTAGACGCGGCCAAGCTCAACATAGCAAGGGACGAATTTGCAGCTCTTGAAAAATTAGGCATTTGCCGACGTTCAAAGAGCCCTTGGGCCTCACCACTTCATATGGTCTCGAAATCCGACGGTTCTTGGAGACCGTGCGGAGATTACCGCAGGCTAAACAACGCTACAGCGCATGACCGCTACCCCATTCCTCACATTCAGGATTTTTCATTACATTTAGCAGGTGCGCGCATTTTTTCAAAAATAGACTTAGTCCGCGGTTATCACCAAGTCCCAGTCCGAGCTGAAGATATTCCTAAAGCAGCGGTTATAACCCCTTTCGGCCTTTTTGAATTCCTAAGAATGCCATTCGGCCTCAAAGGCGCGGCTCAAACTTTTCAACGGATGATGGACGCAGTCCTACGCGACCTACCCTTTGTTTTTGTCTACCTCGATGACATGCTTGTAGCCAGCTCATCCGAGGAAGAACACGAACAGCACCTCACTACCGTTTTTCAGAGGCTGGAAGAGCACGGATTTATAATCAATCCAGCCAAATGCAAATTCGGCGTATCACAAATTGATTTTTTGGGACATAAGGTCTCCCCGGCAGGGGCAATTCCGCTTCCAGACAAAGTTCTTGTGATAGAAAGTTTTCCACAGCCTCAAACGGTTAAGTCGCTACAGGAATTTTTGGGGATGGTTAATTTTTACAACCGTTTTCTTCCCCACGCAGCTCAGCTCATGCAACCCCTATATGACGCGCTCAGAAAAAAGAAAGCTTCCAACGCGGTCGAATGGACCCCGGAGCGCGAACGCGCTTTCGCGGAAGTAAAAAGCGCCCTAGCTAACGCCACAATGTTAGTCCACCCAGACCCCTCAGCCCGCATTGCTCTGACCACAGATGCTTCAGACTTGGCCGTAGGGGCAGTTGTAGAACAACTTGTCAAGGGGGTCTGGCAACCTTTAGCATTTTTTAGCAAATCGCTAAACCCAACTGAACGTAAATACAGCACTTTTGACAGAGAGCTGCTGGCGCTTCATTTGTCCATCCGCCACTTCCAGTTTTGGTTAGAAGGGCGGAGTTTCACGGCTTTCGTGGACCATAAGCCGCTCACTTTTGCTATGGCCAAAATTTCAGAACCATGGTCAGGCAGACAACAAAGACAGCTAGCTGCAATTTCAGAGTTCACCACAGACATTCGACACGTAGCAGGCAAACTTAACGTAGTAGCTGACTGTCTCTCTCGCGCTGTGACACCGCCAGAGCACGAGGAGACAGATTACACCGCCTCAGCAGCGGAACTCTTCACTAACGCACACACATACGCAGCACCTATCCAGGATGGGATAGATTATGCAGCCATGGCGGAAGAACAAAGCAGTGATGCAGACGTGCGCGCGCTCCTGTCCGGACCAACAGGGTTAAGGCTGGAGAAAAAAGAGTTGCGCAACGGCGTGCCTTCCCTAATATGCGACGTTTCAACCGGCCGACCTCGCCCGTTAGTACCAACTGCTTGGCGCCGCCGTATTTTCGACGCAATTCACTCCCTCGCGCACCCAGGTGTGCGCGCCTCGGTCAAAATGGTTGCTGAAAAGTTTGTGTGGTCAGGCCTGCGCAAAAACGTAAGAGAATGGGCAAAAACTTGCATTCCTTGTCAACGCGCCAAAATACACAAACACACAAAGGCACCTCTAGGAGCCTTTTCCAATTCCTGCTAGAAGATTCGGCCACATTCACGTCGACCTTGTGGGGCCGCTACCTTCCTCCCAAGGTTTCACACACCTGCTAACTATGATAGACCGCACCACGCGCTGGCCAGAGGCTGTCCCTCTAGCGTCAACCACAGCGGAGGAAGTCGCTCGCATTTTTCTAGCAAACTGGGTGGCACGTTTCGGTGTTCCATCAGACATCACGTCAGACAGAGGGCCTCAGTTTATCTCAGAGCTCTGGTCAGCCATGTCTAACAGTTTAGGGACAACAATTCATCGCACCACCGCTTATCACCCTCAGGCCAATGGGTTATGCGAACGTTTTCACAGGTCCTTAAAGGCTGCCCTCAGGGCCTCACTAACAGACACAAATTGGGTAAATAAACTTCCCTGGGTTTTATTAGGGTTGCGTGCAGCACCTAAAGAGGATTTAGACGCTTCTCCTGCAGAATTAGTTTTCGCCCAGCCTATCAGACTCCCAGGAGAATTTTTACCAGAGAACCCAGAACCAGGACACTTTCCCGTCCCAAGGTTTTTAGGCAGCAGTGGACCGGTTTCCCTCCACGGTCCAGCGCATCACTCTTTTCCACGAGTTTTTCTTCCTCAAACTTTGAAAAGCGCTGAGTTCGTTTTTTTAAACATGAAGCTATTAAACCAACGTTACGCCCAGTTTATGATGGCCCGTTCAGAGTGCTGGAAAATGGTGACAAGCACTTTGTGCTTGATTATGGGGACAGAAAGGAAGTGGTCAGTGTTGACAGACTTAAACCTGCCTTCTTGCTGAGAGACGAGCCTACACAGGTGGCACGAGCGCCTCGGCGGGGTAGACCCCCCAGAAGAAAAGTCTCAGCCCCCAGGCAGGGAACAAATAATCTCTTTCCTTCCCACAATGCAGATTCACCACGAGAAGGTCCCAGCGGGACACCTAAGCCAACCTACAGCAGTTTTGGGAGAAGGATTAAGCCCAGACAGCACAAGGACTGATACCAATCACCCCGCAATCATCCACTAATTGTGCTACAACAGTTTAAGGCTACTTATGATTTCACTATGCTGTTATGTTTACCACTGAACTTTCTTATGAGCATAGCTGCTAGAAAAATTCTCCGGTAGCAACAGTTGTAACACGTAGTATTTCATAGTTGTGATCTTAGACTGTAATTCCTTCTATGTCCTTTCCTAGTGTTTGGGGGGCCTGTGGTATATATGACTCTTATATCCCATGTCTACATATGTTAGAACAAGTGGAAATGTTTTGTGACAGCATATGTAAGGAGCTTCACACTAGAAAGGACAGAACATCCCCCACGCCGGGTTAAAGACAATGGACCTCCCAAGACGCGGCAGTGGAGACGGACTCGACACCTTTACCCCCTGGAGCGAGAGGGGGAGTTCCCATCACCTCCCAAGACAAGGAGAGGGGATGGCAGGACAATGGGGATTAAGTTATGCCACGTGCCGTCCTGCCTCAAATCCTCCACCATCATCCCTGTCCCCAAGAAGCCACGGATCACTGGACTTAATGACTACAGACCTGTAGCGCTCACCTCTGTAGTCATGAAGTCCTTTGAGCGCCTGGTCCTGTCCCACCTCAAGTCCATCACCACCCCTCTCCTGGACCCGCTGCAGTTTGCCTACCGAGCCAACAGGTCTGTAGACGATGCAGTCAACCTGGCCCTCCACTCCATCCTGCAGCACCTGGACTCCCCGGGAACCTACGCCAGGATCCTGTTTGTGGACTTCAGCTCTGCATTCAACACCATCCGCCCCGCTCTGCTCCGGGACAAGCTGTCCCTGCTCAACGTGCCTGACTCCCTCTGCAGGTGGATCATCGACTTCCTGACGGACCGGAGGCAGCATGTGCGGCTGGGAAAGACTGTCTCAGACTATACTAGCATCAGCACCGGATCACCCCAGGGCTGTGTACTTTCCCCCCTACTCTTCTCCCTTTACACCAACTCCTGCACCTCCAGCCACCAGTCTGTCAAGTTGATCAAGTTTGCGGACGACACCACCCTCATCGGGCTCATCTCCAACGGCGACGAGTCCGCCTACAGGAGAGAGGTGGCCCAGCTGGCGTCCTGGTGCAGCAATAACAACCTGCAGCTGAACGCTCTGAAGACAGTGGAGATGATTGTAGACTTCAGGAAAGTCACTACTCCTCTGCCCCCCCTCACCCTCTCAGGCTCTCCCATCACCACTGCTGATTCCTTCCGCTTCCTAGGCACTACCATCACCAGGGACCTCAAATGGGAGCTGACCATCAGCTCACTCATCAAAAAAGCCCAGCAGAGGATGTTCTTCCTGCGGCAGCTGAGGAAGCTCAAGCTACCCACCAAGATGTTAGTGCAGTTCTACACAGCCATCATCGAGTCCATCCTCACCACCTCCATAACCGTGTGGTACGCAGGAGCCACTGCCAGGGACAGACTAAGGCTGCAGCGCGTCGTGCGCACTGCTGAGAAGGTGATCGGCTGCAAGCTCCCATCTCTCCAGGATCTGTACATCTCCAGGACCCGGAGGCATGCTGGCCGGATCATAGCCGATCCCTCACACCCTGGTCATGTACTGTTTGCCCCCCTCCCCTCTGGTAGAAGACTTCGGTCCATCCAGACTAAAACCTCCCGTCACATGAACAGCTTCTTCCCCTCTGCCATTAGACTGCTGAACACTAAGTGACTCTCGTGTACCATGTACAGCAGCTCAACCAGACTCATGTCAATCATCACTGTTTTCTTCCTGCATTACCGACTGCACTATATAGTTCTCCACAGTATCTGCTGCTGGCTAATATATATTTTAACTGTTGACCAGTATCACTTAATCTTATCCTACACTTTATTACATGTATAGTTTATTTCTCTTATCTTATCATGTTTAATGTTGCAGCATTGTACCGAGACAAATTCCTAGTTTGTGTACTACATGAACAATGGCAATAAACCTGATTCTGATTCTGATTCTGATTCTGAAGATAACGGGGAGATGTTACCTTTTTCAATGAGTGGACTCTGACGTCAGCTGTTTCAATGAGTGGTGCCGTGTGTACTTGTATTTAACCAGCGAGCGAAGCAGAGATCGCTCTCTTGCCTTCTGCTAAGCTCTGCACCTGATGAGATTTGATAGAGGAGCTATTCATTAAAAACCCTGTTTTTAATTCAAAGCCGCCTCGTTATTTCAGCTCCACTACACTCATATATTTATTCCATCAAGCTACAATGCTCCGCACTGTTTATATATTCACATATTCATTCCATCTAGCTACAATACTCCACACTGTGTGTTTATATACTCATATATTTATTCCATCTAGCTACAATGCTCCGCACTGTGTTTATATATTTATATATATATATCCCATCTAGCTACAATGCTCCGCACTGTGTGTCTATATATATATATATATATATATATATATATATATATATGGTTCCAAGGTTGTCATAGCCAGGAGCGGCACTGGGGTTAAGCTCCCAGTGCTCATAAAATGCTCCTTATGGCGTGCGTCTCGAAAAGCCTCTGACAACTAAGTCCAACTCCTAGCCTGCCCGTGTGGTTTAGTCTCTAAGCCCGGCGGAACTGCTTTTACTAATAGGAGAAGGGGCGAGGGCGGATCTCTGGCGCCTTAAAACCAGATGCTTCGGGTAGATGGTGGCTCGTCAACCTGGGAAGGTAGCCCATCTAGGGGAAGGTAAACCCTGATTTCAAACCTCTGCTGCCTTGCGGCATACCCGGTCACGAGAAAGGCTTCGGGAGTCAACCCTGAGGAAAAATCCGGAATCGGAGCCCCTAAGGCAGTTCTATGTTGTGCTCAACATCGTTCTGGCAGCTCCTGCAACGGCGCTGGTGCCAAACTGTAGCAGCCCTGCTGTTCCTTTGGATTCATCAGTGCCGTGGAGAGGGGGGACATGCTGCATGGGCAACATCTTGTCCTCCATATCTTCCTGCCCAGGCTTGAATCCTACCAACGCCCAACGCTGGAAGGTAGAACACTGGATCACTGGAGAGGACACTCCAGCTTCGCCTTTGGCGTAGACAAAACACGGGGAATGACAGTTACCGGTTATAAGCCACTGCTCAATTGGCGTAGAGCGTGGCGCCAGGGGTTGTTCCCGACGGTGGGAGGGATCATCAGATCTCACTGGACAGCGACCGCCCGCCTCAAGCTGGGCAGCCCCCAGCCAATAAGGTGTTGTCCCGCCACAGCTTGCTTTCCTCATTGGGTGCATGGGGATAAGGAGAAATCCAAACAGCAGGCTGAGAACCTTCACACCAGGCAAGACAATAAAACAAAAGAGACCAACTCTAAAACTGGGAACTTGGAACGTCCGCACTATGATGACAGGACTCGCTGCTAACCTCAAGGACATCAACGACACCAGGAAGGCTGCCATCATCAATAATGAGCTGAAGAGACTGGGAGTGGATATCGCCACTCTCCAGGAAACACGGTTAGCTGATGCAGGCACACTGAGAGAGAAGGACTACACGTTCTACTGGCAGGGAAAGGGCAGTGACGAACACAGGGAACACGGAGTGGGCTTCGCAGTGAAGAACACTTTGCTGAAGATGGTGGAACCGGGCAGCACTGGCTCTGCACGACTCCTCACCCTCCGCCTGAACACCACTCAAGGCCCAGTCACCCTCGTCAGGGTGTATGCCCCAACACTGACAGCCACACCAGAGGCAAAAGACGAGTTCTACGAGAATCTCGCAACAACTGTCAGGATCATCCCCAACTCTGAACAACTCATTCTCCTTGGAGACTTCAATGCCAGAGTGGGTGCTGACCACGACTCCTGGCCCTCTTGTCTTGGACCTTTTGGCATGGGCAGAATGAACGACAACGGACAGCGGCTGCTCGAGTTCTGCACATATCACGATCTGTGCATCACAAACTCGTTCTTCAAGACCAAGCCCCAACACAAGGTTTCCTGGCAACATCCACGCTCAAAGCACTGGCACCAGCTAGACTTGATCCTGACCAGGCGCACCTCACTGAAGAACGTGCTAATCACCCGTTCGTTCCAGAGTGCAGATTGCGACACAGACCATTCATTGGTGTGTTGCAAGGTCAAGCTGCAGCTGAAGAAATTCCATCATGCTAGACAACCTGGAAAGGCACGGATTGACATCAGCAAGATGGCCCAACCAGAACTTGTTGAGCAGTTTGCCTCTACCTTTGAGAAGGAACTTGGTGTACCACAAGGAGGAGAATCTGCAAAGCAGAAGTGGGAAGAGCTGCGAAACACCATCTACCGCACAGCCTTGGCTACCTTTGGGAGGAAGACCTCGAAGTCACAGGACTGGTTTGATGCCAAGTTGACCGAGATGACCCCTGTCATTGAAGCCAAGCGCTCAGCACTTGCTGAGTACAAGAAGTACCCAAACAAGAAGAATCTCCAGATTCTCAGGGCTGCGAGAAGCAAAGTTCAGCAGACTGCTCGGCGCTGTGCCAACGAGTACTGGACTCAGCTCAGCCAAGACATTCAAACCGCTGCCATAACAGGGAACATCCGGGGTATGTACGATGGCATCAAGAAAGCACTTGGTCCGGCTCAGAGCAAGACGGCCCCCCTCAAATCTTCCACTGGGGAGATGATCACAGAGAAGAACAAGCAGATGGAGAGATGGGTGGAACACTACTCCGACCTCTACTCTAGACAGAACACCGTGACACCGTCAGCCCTTGATGCCATCGAATGCCTGCCATCCATGGACGAACTTGACGCCGAGCCAACCATCGACGAACTCAGTAAGGCCATTGATAGCTTGGCCGCTGGCAAGGCACCCGGCAACGACGGCATACCCCCTGACCTGATCAAGCACTGCAAGACCGCCCTTCTGCTGCCATTGCATGACATCCTCTGCCAGTGCTGGAAGGAAGGTGCCGTACCACAGGACATGAGGGACGCCAAGATCATCACCCTCTACAAAAACAAAGGGGAGAGAAGCGACTGCAACAACTACAGGGGCATTTCCCTCCTCAGCGTTGTTGGCAAAGTCTACGCACGAGTTGTTCTCGTTAGTCTACAGAAGCTTGCCGAACGTGTCTACCCCGAGTCTCAGTGTGGCTTCCGCGCTGAGCGATCGACGGTAGACATGATATTCTCCATCCGCCAACTCCAGGAGAAATGCAGAGAACAGAACATGCCTCTGTACGTCGCCTTCATCGACCTCACCAAAGCGTTCGATCTGGTCAGCAGAGAGGGCCTTTTCAAGATCCTGCCAAAGATAGGATGCCCACCAAAGTTGCAAAGCCTCATCGAATCGTTTCACACCAACATGCAGGGGATAGTGCAGCACGATGGCAACGTCTCAGAGCCATTCAACATACGCAGCGGAGTGAAACAGGGCTGTGTACTTGCGCCAACCCTCTTTGGGATTTTCTTTGCTATGCTCCTGAGGCATGCCTTCAGCACAGCAACAGAGGGAATCTACCTGCACACAAGATCTGACGGCAGGCTTTTCAACCTCGCCCGCCTGAAAGCCAGAACCAAAGTACGCGAGGCTCTAATCAGAGACATGCTGTTTGCAGACGACGCTGCAGTCGCAACCCACACACAGCAGGAGCTTCAGACCCTGATGGACCGCTTCTCCCAGGCATGCAAGGACTTCGGGCTTACCATCAGCCTGAAGAAGACTAACGTCTTGGCGCAAGGCACGGAAGCACCACCAACCATCACCATTGATGACTACAAGCTGGAGGTCGTGAATCAGTTCACGTACCTGGGGTCCACGATCAGCAACAACCTCTCCCTTGATACAGAGATCAACAAGAGGATTGGAAAATCAGCCTTCACACTCGCTCGCCTCACCACACGAGTGTGGGAGAATCCCAAACTCTCTGTCAAGACGAAAATGGCAGTGTACAACGCCTGCGTCATCAGCACACTGCTCTATGGGAGTGAGACGTGGACAACATACGCCCGGCAGGAAAAGAGACTGAACTCCTTCCACTTGCGCTGCATTCGCCACATCCTGGACATATCCTGGCAGGACAAAGTGCCCAACACAGAAGTTCTGTCCCGCGCCGGCCTTCCCTCCATGTTCACTCTACTCAGGCAGCGCAGGCTCCGCTGGCTAGGCCACGTTCACCGTATGGAGGATGGCAGAATCCCCAAAGACGTCCTCTATGGAGAACTGGCAACTGGCAGGAGAGATGTTGGCCGCCCACAGCTGCGCTTTAGAGACGTCTGCAAGAGAGACATGAAGGCCCTGGATATCAACACAGAGCGCTGGGAGGACCTTGCAACGGACCGCTCCAAATGGAGAGGCACCCTGACCAGACAGCTCAAGGCGGGTGAAGAGAGACTGACTGCTGCAGCAGATGAAAAAAGGACCCGCAGGAAGAACCGCCACAGACCCAGCAGCACGGAGACCACCCACAAGTGTGACCTGTGTGACAGGGACTGTCATTCGCGCATTGGCCTGTTCAGCCACAGGCGGTGCTGTTCCAGCAGAGTAGACGCTTAGGATTCTCTTCCATGGTCATCATAGACCGACGGAGGCCGACGATATATATATATATATATATATATATATATATATATATACGTATATACAGTATATGTATATTTATATTTATATGTACATATGTATACTCGCTGCTCTTGTCTTTTCTCTTGCCTTCTGAGTGTTGCTCTGAGTGTTGCTATCCCTGTGCTGTTGCAATCCTGGAATTTCCCCATTGTGGGACTAATAAAGGCTTATCTTATCTTATCTTATCTTATCATCCAGAGAGGCTGCTCAAACTCGACGAAGGTAGTTAGTGTGCCACACCGAACCATCTGCCAGCTGAAAGGTCACTGGCCCCAGCTGCACGGTGATCTTGATGGGTGCCGGTAGTGGTGGAGATGGTGTTGAAGACAGCTGAGGGTCCGGTCGTTCGGTTGTGCAGACCCAAACCTAGTCCATCACTGTCAGTGGTGCTCTGTTCAGCTGCGTTCGGCATCATGGTTGTGATGGTGTGACTCTCACGTCTGCTGAGGGGCATCCACCAGGTTGTGCTGGTTCTGCTGCGTCCTGTTGGGTCACAGACTCTTCATCCTGCAGTTCAGCAGCAGCTCCTGGAGGCTGATGCTAGTTGTGGATTTGGAAGACGTCCAGTGACTCTACTGCAATTTGTTGGTGTGGATTCGGAAGTAGTCCAGCCTCTTCCCCCCCTCTCCTGGGAAGTCTGGTAGTGGCAATGTATTGCTGTCGCCATTGGTAGAACTTGCACCGAGTTGTTGTGTCCTAGGGTTCCTGATAGATGCAGGCTCATTCTCCTGCAGCTCTGCAGTGGCTCCCTGAGGCTAATGCTGGGCAAGGATCTGAGGCGAGTCCAGCCACTGCCCCTTCTCCATGCAGTGCTCCTCCTGTGAGCACAGGACGGCTGTACCCTCGTCATCGTCTGGGTGTGTTGCGTCCCATTTGTCATCGCCAATCAAACGGAGTCCATTACTATCATGGATGGAGAAGCACAGCTGACAAAACAGGTCACATTTTAGTATGTTGTCTCCATACGTAACCACTTGGAAAACAAAATCAGTAACGACTCTTGACGCACAGCGGACCATTAGTGTGATGGTCCCTACATTGCTGACGTTGTAGCTACCATTCCGTACTGCTCTGCTGGGTTTTTCCCATTTGGATGGTTGGGAAAGAACTTCTTCACTGTGACCCAGTTCAAAATTGATCTCACTGCGACAGTGTCGAGCAGGAGCGGTAAGCTGGCGTCATCTAGCCCTACCTTGCAGAATGTGTACGCCAAGCCTCCAGACCTCATTGTGTGAATGGTCGCTGTGGGTCAGTGACCTGAACCGACCGGCGGGATGGTGGTGGTGCTGACTGGCAAACCTTGGTGAAGTGATTGTATTTTCTGCATTGCTTACATCGTTGCCCACTTGCCAGGCAGGAATGTGCTCTCTCTCGATGGAGAGCCACAGTTGTCACATTGTAGTGTTTTTCTGATCCACCGTGTATACTTCGGCCTCTTCTGCCATGTCACCGGACCCTTCTGTGGTTACCGTGGATGCTAGTGGCGTGTGGCTTGGCTGTTGTTGTTGCCGCACACCTAGCTCCAATGCTAATCTGTCGGTAGCCTCTAGTTGGAATGCCAGCTCGATGATCTTGGCTAGCGACATGTCGTTTGGCGCCGTCAGCATCTTCGTCCACAGCCATGGGTTGCTAGTGTGCTCGGCCAACTGGTCCTGTACCCTTTCATCCTCCAACAAACCAAATCTTCACATGCTTGCTAGGTGGCAAACGTCCACGACAAATTGTTGTGTCGTCTCTCCGGCCTTCTGTTGCCATTGCCGAAACCTAATGCACAGCACCAACACATTGTCTTGTGTGGTGAAGTGGCTAGCTAGCAGCTCGACTGCCTCAGAAAATGTCTCTGTCCAAGCATGTAGAAAATACATTGGCCCTCTATGCCCAGAATGTAAATCAGTAGAGCTCGCATCTGTACCTTGTCAGTCCTGACAAGAGTCAAATTTGAAAATGCTGGCTAAAAGTAACTGTAAATACTCCACAATTGTTATCCACGCTGGCATGCATGGCATCTGACTCTGGCAGTCGGAAGTCACAAAACTTAGTATGGAATTGGTGTGTAACTTTGCCAAAACGATGTCTGCAGCTGTAATATTCTCTGGGCCCCTTCCAAACTTGACCAGTGATGACATGTTTAGCCACATGTCATCCTTCAACCACTGGCGGTCTGTGTGGTGTCTGTTATGTATGAGGATTGAGGGACTGAAGTCTCTCTTGTCATGCAGCGAACCTCCCTTTATTATGGAAAACAGAAATATACACAAGTTGCTGTGCCCGCTTGATGTCACACTGTGGGCGGGTACTGTTACACATTAAAATAACGTATTATTGTGTGATGAGGGTGATCGCTCCACCTTTCCAGTTCCACCACCACCCTGAGTATAAAAGGTTGATGTGGAAGAGGCACGGTGTCGTTTGACCTTCGCCTCTGCCTGTACAGGAGCGCTTTGGGGCTGTGAGTCACATAATAAAGTTGAGTTCTATTGCACCTCCAGCCTCGTTATTGGAATACAGATTATGGACATAACATTTGGCAATGAGGATAAAAGTATGGATAAAGGTATTTCAGGCATTCGGCCATTTCTGGAGCTTCCTGGCGAGCCACCGGTGCCGTGGGAGAGGTTGTTTGCCACATTCAAGAATTATCTGGTGGCATTGAACCTCGGTGAGTTGGAGAAATTGCATTTACAGGCAATATTGGTCCATAATCTTGGCATGGAGGGACAGTGCATTCTTTGCACTTTGGGAGTGAGTGATAGTTTTGAGGACGTGGTTGGGCTAATGGTGCACTACTTTCGCGCCCCTGAGAACATCGTAGTCCGGAGGATCTAGTTCCGACAGCGCTGCCATTGGGCTGGAGAGTTAGTGCAGTGGTATGTTGCTGACCTGCGCCAACTGGCTGGGTGTTGCCAGTTTGGGACTTTAGAGGAAGAAATGGTCCGCGATCAGTTGGCTGAGCACATGCTGTGTGCAGCAGCACGGTCAAGTCTCCTTACCCATTCCGGTGAACTGACGTTAGCCAAAGCGGTGGAGATAGCCTAGCAGTTCGAAACAGAGGATAAACTGTCACTGGACCTTGGTGATCGAACAGCGTTGGGGCAACCCGACTCACAATCAGAGGAGCAGGCTGTAGACCCGGTTAGCGATGATAGCATGGAAGACAGAGAAGAATACACTACCGCTATAAAAAATTAGGTCCGCCCCGGGATCGCCAAAGTATTTTGGCTGCGAGTCTACCAAGCACCAGTACAAGGCAAGAGAGTATCCAGCAAAAGGCAAATGCTGTGGCAAGTGTGGACTCCTAAATCATTTCGCCAGGGTCTGTAAAAAGTTTGAGTGACAGGAACAATGACGTGAAGTGGATTTCCCCGCCATGACTTCTACCATTATTCACACCGTATCCCCGAGCACAGAAGGCCGTACATATTTATAGATATGTATGTTGGACGGCGAGGACATGCCGTTGTTGGTGGACACGTGCAGTGATGTCCGTGTTGAACTGGTCTACTGTGAGGAGGTTTTTCCCCTACCATCGTGTGAGAGGTCTGTCGATGCCATTTTGTGGGTATGGCGGTAATAGGCTGTCCATCATGGGTTCGCTGGAGCTGACAGCAAGGTACAAGACAGCGGTGGTGTCCAACATACAGTTCGTGGTGACCGCAAGTGGGTCGAATGTGATGGGCTGCGATCTGTTTTACGGACTGGGCTTCTCAATTACCAACAGCAGCGGAGAGCAGTGGTCAGGCTGTGGTTTGTGGGACTGGCCGGTTACGTGAGTGGTCGACGATGTAGCTTGGGGCGATACATGGCCTAGTATTCTGGGAGATGGACAGGACAATTACCACCCAGGGCCATCAGGGCAGGGTTCCGGTACCAGGGCCCACGCTACCCTAGGTGAGGGAACTGGGTGACATGGTGGAATGCCTGTAATGGCGGGTGAGGCTGTGAAGACCACCCCCTCTGCATCCTGGGTTCGGTCTGGAGATACCGAGAAGCATGGGGCTGCAATGGCTACACCACCATTCAAAATGAAAGAGAGTGGGGCAGGACTGGCTGGCACAGGAAACAGACGTGCCACGCAGGAACACTGCAGGCCAAGTCGGGCTTTGCGGAGGGTCACCGACGTGGCGCAACCCGGTGTGGAGGCCTGGTTGAGACATCGTGGACATGGGAAGTCGAGTCGAGCTCCTTTGGGAGTTTGTGACATTGTTCGACCCAGAGAGGAGGCTCAGCTGAGAGGTGTCCACGGAAAGAGGAAGCGACGAGAGGACCAGGGGCGGATGACAGTGGTGGCTGTTCGGGAGGACGGATACCTTTGGCTGTCAGATGACTCATGGAGACACCCCAATGAACTGCAGCACGTAATCAAGGAGAAGGTGTAGGGGCCCCAACATGGCTCATCTCCAGGGACAAAGAGATGACGGAGCTCTGGGTGGGACCTGCCAGACGAGTCCCCCGGAGGGTGGCTTCTCCATCGAGGCTGTACGGTAGCAAGGGGCGATGAATTGGGTTAAGTGTGAATTTCCCAGGCTACGTAGTTAATATGTTTCTCATAATAGACTGCTATAACAGGTGCCCATGCGAAAAAAAAATACCCATGTAATGTGCATGTCATCATGTTTAGGAGTGTGTATTACTGTGGGGTTTGCCCGGGTTTGGGTGGTATAGTTAGGAATGTTATGGTGGTGTATGAAGGTGCATGTTAACTTGTTGGTTGTTGGTTTGTTGCATTGAATTTTCACCTTTATGCATATAAGTTTATGGGATTATTCTGTGTTATAATAGGTGTGGTGTACCAATATGGTGTACTGTGTACCCTGGGTGTAGTGGGAGTGACGACCCACCTTTCCGGTTCTGCTGTCACCAGGGGTATAAAGGACAGACCCAGAAGAGCTCTTCCTCTTTCGTCGACAACCCCTTGACCTGTACGGCGCACCTGTGAGTTCACTGTTTTACACACGTGGACAAAATTGTTGGTACCCCTCTGTTAATGAAAGAAAAAATCTGACAAAAGTGGTAATAAATAGAAAGTCTATGAAAATAAACTAATGAAAATCAGACAATGCTTTTGAATTGTGGTTCAACAGAATTATCTTAAAAAACAAACTCATGAAACAGGCCTGGACAAAAATGATGGTACCCTTAACTTAATATTTTGTTGCACAACCTTTTGAGGCAGTCACTGCAATCAACGATTTCTGTAACTGTCAGTGAGACTTCTGCACCTCTCAGCAGGTATTTTGGCCCACTCCTCATGAGCAAACTGCTCCAGTTGTCTCAGGTTTGAAGGGTGCCTTCTCCAGACGCCATGTTTCAGCTCTTTCCACAGATGTTTAATGGGATTTAGATCAGGGCTCATAGAAGGCCACTTTAGAATAGTCCAATGTTTCGCTCTTAGCCATTCTTGGGTATTTTTAGCTGTGTGTTTTGGTTCATTATCCTGTTGCAAGACCCATGACCTGCGACTGAGACCAAGCTGTCTGACACTGGGCAGCACATTTCTCTCTAGAATACCTTCATAGTCTTGAGATTTCATTGTACCCTGTGCAGATTCAAGACACCCTGTGCCAGATGCAGCAAAGCAGCCCCAGAACATAACATAACCTCCTCCATGTTTCACAGTAGGGACAGTGTTCTTTTCTTGGTATGTTTCATTTTTACATAGCGCCGATGTGCCTTGCCAAAAAGTTGCAGTTTTGTCTAGTCTGTCCATAGGACATTCTCCCAGAAGCTTTGTGGCTTGTCAACATGCAGTTTTGCAAATTCCAGTCTGGCTTTTTTATGATTTGTTTTCAACAGTGGTGTCCTCCTTGGTCGTCTCCCATGAAGTCCACTTTGGCTCAAACAACGACAGATGGTGTGATCTGACACTGATGTATCTTGACCTTGGAGTTCACCATGAATGTGTTTAGATGTTGTTCTGGGCTCTTTTGTTACCATTCGTATTATCCGTCTCCTCCTGCGGCAGCGTCTAGGGAGGTTGGCTACAGTCCCGTGGATCTTAAATTTCTGAATAATATGTGCAACTGTAGTCACAGGAATATCAAGCTGCTTGGAGATGGTCTTATAGCCTTTAACTTTAACATGCTTGTCTATAATTTTCTTTCGAATCTCCTGAGACAACTCTCTCCTTTGCTTCCTCTGGTCCATGTTTAGTGTGGTGCACACAATGTCACCAAACAGCACAGTGACTACTTGTCACCCATTAAATAGGCCGACTGACTGATTACAAGTTTGTAGACACCTGTGATGTTAATTAGAGGACACATCTTGGTTGAACATGTCCCTATGGTCATATTATTTTCAATCTTTTCTAGGGGTACCATCGTTTTTGTCCAGGCCTGTTTCCTAAGTTTGTTTTTTAATGTAATTCTGTTGAACCACAGTTCAAAAGCATTGTCTGATTTTCATTGGTTAATTTTCATAGAATTTTTATTTATTACCACTTTTGTCAGATTCAAGTTATTTCTGTGACCATTGTGGGTTTTTCTTTCATTAACAGAGGGGTACCAACAATTTTGTCCACGTGTGTATATAATAAAGTTACATTCACTGCACCTCCACCTCCAGCCAGGGCCTTTCTTCCGGTTCCTGTAGGGTGAGGATGCACAAGCTGAGGCTCCCAGGCTCCCAGTTTCGTTTCTGTTTAAAACGCAGTTAAACAGTTTAGACCTGGCGTTTTTGAACTTTTCTTGTTACTACCGCTGGAGACTAAACTTGTTCGTGCCAAAAAAAGGAGTAATTGCCAAAAGTAGCTGGTGAAGCTATCGAGCCCCCCACCCTCAGGGAGAACAAAAGACCACGAGGGCCGCAGCGGAGAGAGAAGACGGTGTGGGAATTTACGGCGGCAGCGCACGGGACCGAATGACGCCGGAAGAGTGACCAGCTGGCAGCGACGCCGCAGTGCTGGATGAAAGGCGATAAAACAGCTAAGTAAAGGAACGTGCTCACTGTCTGTGTTTGTGTGGTGAATTTTTGTTAGCCACAGTGCGTTCACGGGAGGCTAAGTTGTGCTGCATTGTATGCTGTAGGTTCCTCCTGGACAACAGAACCAAAGAGCCGCTCCTCTTCTCTCCACTTGTCACCTGCGTGCCGTTTCTACTCGGGCACGGAGCATTCCCTCCTCGAGGCGTACAAGAGGGCCTTGGACGAGCCCGGACACTTCGGTGCTTAACTTCCAGGCTAAGGAGGATGTTAGCGGGAGTTCCTGGCCGGACAGTCAGTGAATGCATCACGCTCGATTGAAGCCAGAAGGTTTTCCTCTTGTAGCGCAGGAAGTGACTCTGGTTAAAAGAATTATATTGCTTCTTTCCCTTATGTGCTTTTTCAGGATATTCATGCTATATATAATATTTATTGTGGGGTAGTCTCCTATTTTGAGCACTTTGGGAATGTATGTATGGTTTCTATGAGAGTATATGACTTCAAAAAAGATGGCTACCACCGGAGTGAGGACTAGTCTGATGGGACACTTTCTGCCTATATACTTATTCTTATTACTATCTTTGTGTCTCTGTAACTGCAACAAGAAGGGTTTTCCGGACAACTCAACTAAAGGTGAAGCTAAAAAGTTTTATTTATATGGATTTGGACATGGACATTTCACCCTGTACTCTATCTGGTTTGCAAAAGCACTGAGAAAAGGCTCCCAAAACAAGGCAAACATGACGGGTAAGCAAATATCACAATATGGCAGAGGCTTTACAGTTAAAGTACTGTTAGCACTGCTACTTCTGGCAGGGGATATTCACCTTAACCCTGGACCTGCCACTATTAAACAGCAGACCACTGGGTTAGCACAAACATCTGAGCTGGCGAATTGGTTGTTTCTATCTACGGCCCTTCATAGCGAGTCGGGTGAGTCGAATTGCACTGAACAGACTCACATGTCTGATCCTGCTGTAAACAGCTGCGCTACGTCCAAACTTTTGGAAACAGGAGCGGTTAAACAAATTACAAATGAGGCGAAATCCGAAAACCGTGCTGTTCAAAAGCAAAAACATCTATTTTTCCAAACTGTTAATCATGCACGAGTTCTCTGGGACGCAAAGGCTAAACCAAAGGGGATCCTCGGTGGACATCTAAACATACGAAGCATAATCCCCAAAAGAGATGAGATTTCGGTGTTGCTGTCTGACTCAAATCTGGACTATCTTTGTCTCTCAGAAAGCTGGCTACACAGTAACATTGACACCAATATGATTGATATTATGGGCTATCAGTGTTTTAGAAAAGACAGGCGGCCAGGGAGGGGAGGAGGTGTTTTAATTTACATCAAAGAGAAATTTAAATGTCAATTGGTTGATTTGAATACTTCACTTGAATGTTTAGCAGTTAATGTATGTCTCTCACCAGTAATGAATTTCAACATCGCAGTATTGTACAACCCACCCTCACACAATTCTTCTTTTTATAATGAATTAAGTGATCTGGTTAAACAACTTGAGAGGAGCAGAGAAACCATATTTTATGGTGATTTCAATATCAACTGGTCTGATAATAAGGAAAAACAGAAACTGAAAAGCCTCATGACTAAATTTAATTACAAACAAATGATTAAAGGACCCACCAGGATAACCAAACAATCGAGAACACTTATTGACATGGTATTTACTAATAAACCAGAACGAATAACCAGAACCTATAATCTTGTAACTGGTCTCTCAGATCATAACATGGTTCTTGCTGTCAGAAAACTCACTAAAAAGCGACTACAATATTTTGGAGGAGTCGATACTGACAAACCAAATTTTATTATTCCCAAATCAAAAAATGAGGAGTTTGAACATTACTTAGAGAATCAAAATTGGGAGCAACTCATGTCAATAAACGAAGTAGATGATTGTTGTAATTGGGCTGCACAGTGGCGCAGTGGTTAGCACTGCGGCAGCACAGTTTACCCTTGGCCGGGGGATTGTGGGGATCGTGGGATCGTGGGTTCGATCCCAGCCCCCAACCAACAGTGATCTGTGTGGAGTTTGCATGTTCTCCTCGTGTTGCGTGGGTTTACTCCGGGATTTCTCCGGTTTCCTCCCACATGCCAAAAACATGCATGTTAGGTTAATTGGCTGTTCTAAATTGTCGTAGTAGATTAGTTTATTTGACAGGGACAGTGCAATAAACATAGACAATTAATCAAAGACAATCAATCTGATGTGTTGCACATAGAGTGTATAGCTATTAGCTAATTTGTCCCTAGATATCTGTTTCCTATAGGCCCTTAGAATAGAGGGTTAGTGTTAATGAAAGCGCTTTGAGTGGTCTTTGTGACTAGAAAAGCGCTATATAAGTGCAGGTTAGTTAGTTAGTTAGTAATTTTATAACTGCAACAATTACTAAGTCCATAGAAAAATTTACAAAGCAAATTAAAAGTAGACAACAGAAGATTAACCTACCATGGTTAAATAATGAAATAAGAAAACTTATGAAGAGGCGAGACTCTGCATTGAAAACATCATTAACCTCTAAACTACAAAATGATCACCTTGTGTACAAAAGTTTAAGAAATAAAGTGGTACAAGAGCTGCAAAAATCAAAAGTATCTTATTACAATAAACTGATAGATCATGCAAAGGGTAACAACAGTTCCCTATGGAGGCATTTAAATAACTTAACTAATAAAAAAAAATGTTCAGAAGGGGGTAAAGGAACTTAGAATCAATGGCAAGACCATCAGTGACGAGGCTACATTGGCAAATGAATTTAATTCATACTTTGTGGGCTCTGTGGAAGACTTGACAAAAAACTTTGTGCCGCCAAATGTGCTCAACAACACGAATTCAATACTTCCAACAGATTCTTTTCACATCTATGAGGTAAATGAGGAGTTAATTGCTGGTATTGTTAAAACACTGTCAAACTCAAAAACTAATGATATCTACAACATGAGCACCTCCTTTCTCAAAACGCACAGCAAAATATTAATCAAACCACTGACTCATCTCATTAATCTCTCCATTAGGTCTAGTACATTTCCATCTGGCTGGAAAAAAGCTGTTGTCATACCAGTTCATAAATCAGGCAGTAAAGACGATATATGCAATTACCGCCCAATCTCTATCTTACCAGTCCTGTCTAAGGTTCTTGAAAAAGTTGTAGCTACACAGCTGATAGACTACTTACAAGACAATCAACTCCTTCATCCACATCAATTTGGTTTTAGACCAGGATACTCAACAGAAACAGCAAATTGTTGCCTTATTGAAAACGTCAAACAGTCCTTGGACAGGGGTAATGTGGTAGGAGCTGTTTTTCTAGATCTCAAAAAGGCTTTCGATACTGTAAACCACAGTTTGCTTTTATCCAAAATGGTATCTTTTAACTTCTCCCCAGATACATTAGAATGGTTTGCATCTTATCTCCAGAATAGAGAACAGTGCGTAAAAGTTCACCAGGATAAATCCTCATTCTTAAACAACCGCATGGGTATCCCACAAGGGTCCATTCTTGGTCCATTACTTTTCAGCATTTTTATTAATGACTTGCCATTACACTGCTCAGCTGCAACATGCCAACTTTATGCAGATGATGCAGTTATTTACACAGCTGCCAAGACTCCAGCACAGGCTGCAGATGTACTGTCTACAAGTATGGTTGATGTCCAAGAGTGGCTCCTCCAGAACCATCTATTGCTAAACCTTCAGAAAACAGTCTCAATGTGCTTTTCAATCAAAAAATGTAACCTGCAACATTTTAAAGTTAATATACATGATCATGACATCAGTTTAGCTACAGAATTCAAATACCTTGGCATTGTACTAGATCCTCAACTCAAATTTAATCTTCATATAAAGAAAATTTCAAAAGCAGTAAAAAAAAATCTGAACTGCTTTAAATTAATTAGATATTACATACCTTACGAAGCAGCTGTACTGTATATGCATTCTATGTTTTTTTCTCATATATCATACTGTTTGACAGTCTGGGCTCAAGCAGCCCCTTCCACAATAAGACATATAGGTTCATTATATAATCAAACCCTAAAAATCTTGGACAAAAAGCCCATTAGGTGGCATCACTGTAATGTTTTAAAAAAATACAACCTATTGAGTTTTGAGAGTTTCATTGACCTCTGTTTTCTGAAATTAACGTTCGAATGTCTCCATAAATCAGCACCCGAGCCACTTGCTGGTTTCATCCAAAGACAGGACAGCAGCAGAGCCACCAGGAGTTCTGTTAACAATAACTGTAAAATATTCCACCGCAGAACCACATTTGGACAAACAGCTTTCTCTATAAAGGGCAGTCACATCTGGAACACAATGCCAAATGAAATTAAAATAATAACGGACTTTAAAACATTCACTAAAAAGGTTAAAAACTGGCTGAAAAATAAACAAGAATGTACTTATGTATGAATTGATTGTCTACAAGGTGAGAGTGAATGAAGGGAAGGAATGAATGTGTTTGTTTATAGTGAGTGACGAAGGGAGGAAGGCCTGAAATAGGCAAATGTGAGTCAGGTTGTTATATTTGTGTATTTATAATATTTATAATATTTATAATACTTATAATTGTGTATTTATAGTATTTATAATATTTATAATTGTATATTTGTATATATTTGTATATTTATAATCTTTTTGCATTGATGTATCTGGTTATTGTGTATTTTCTTTATTTCTTTCCTTTTCTTTACTTGATTCTCTTTGCTAAAGCCCATCCAGGGACAAGAGTTGCAAATTAGCTAATAGCTATACACTCCATGTGCAACACATCAGATTGATTGTCATTGATTAATTGTCTGTTTATTGCACTGTCCCTGTCAAATAAACTAATCTATCTATCTATCTATCTATCTAGTTATTCAGCATATGAGTTATGGACATAGCATTTGGCGATGAGGAAAAAGGTATGGAGCAAGCTGTTCCCACTTTTCAGCCATTTTTGGAGGTTCCAGGCAAGCCGCCGGTCCCCTGGGCTAGGTAGTACGCGGCTTTCCAGAATTATCTGGTGGCCCTAAACCTTGGTGAGCTTGAGAAGCTGCGTGCGAGGGCTATACTGGTCCTTAATCTTGGCATGGAGGGTCAAAGAATCCTCGGCACATAAGGAGTAGCCGATAGTTTTGAAGATGTGGTGGAGCTAATGGCGCGCTACTTTCTTGAGCAGGACAACGTCATAGTCCAAAGAATCCAGTTTTAGCAGCACCACCAGTGGACAGGAGAGTCGGTGCAGCGCTACGTTGCAGATCTATGTCAGCTGGCGGGGGAGTGCCACTTCGGAGCCCTCAAGGAAAAAAATGGTCCGTGATCAACTGGCGGAGCACACTCTTTGTTCTGCAGCATGATCGAGGCTCGTGACCTACCCGGGTAAACTGACGTTAGCCACTGCTATTGAGATAGCTTAGCAGTTTGAAGCAGTGGAGAAGATATCAAAAGACCTCAGTAAGAGAAGCATGTCGGGGCAAAACGAACCACATTTGAAGGTGCTGGCTGCGGACTCGGACAGTGAAGACAGCGTGACTGAAGAGGAATATGCTGCTGCTGTGAAAATTAGGTCCTCCCCAGGCATGCCAAGATGATATGGCTGCGGGTACGCCAGGCACTGGTACAAGACAAGAGAGTGTGCGGCAAAGGGCAAATGCTGTGGCACGTGTGGTCTTCTACACCATTTCACCAGAGCCTGCGAAAATTTTGAGCAAGGGGACTGAAGATGTGAGGCGGATTCCCCTGCAGCAACTCCTACGGTTGTTCATGCTGTCTTCCCAAGCACAGATGGACGGATTTACTGCGACGTTTTGCTGGATGGCGTGGAAGTGCTGTTGTTGGTAGACATGGGATCAGCAATTTCCCTGTTGAACTGGCTCACTGTGAGGAGTCTGTTCCCACATTACTGTGAGAGACCTGTCGATGCCATGCTTCAGCTATGGAGGAAGGAGGCTATCCATCGTGGGTTCGTTGGAATTGACGGCGAGGTACAAGTTGGCAATGATGTCTAACGTCCAGTTCATGGTGACCGCTGGTGGATTGAACATCATGGGATATGACATGTTCTACGGCCTGGGATTCGTGATCACCTGCGGCGTCGGAGAGGAGTGGTTCGGCTGCGGTTTGTGGGACCGACCTGCTCCGCATGTGGAGGACGATGCGGTTTGGGACATTGACTGGCCTGGATTTATGGGCTGAGTGCAAGATCAGCAACGTGGAGCACCATCTCGGGTGGGTTCTGATGCCAGTGTCCAAGTTGCCCTGCATGTGGGAACTGGACAGCACAGCGGAATGCCTGGAACGGCTGATGGAGCCAAGACGCTAGCTCCCTCGACCTCCTGAGTTTGTCCGAGTGATACCGTGAAGCGAGGAGCTGCAGGGGTTGTGCCTGCATTTAGGATGAAAGAAAGCGGGGCAGGGACAGTCAGGCACAATTCTACCACACGCCAAACAACAACACCGGAGATCAAGGAGAACTCCGGATCGGGTTGGTGACGAGGTTCGACCCAGGGCGGGAGCCCGGTTACAACATAGTAGTCATCCGAATCCCAATCGAGCTCCTCTGTGCATCGGTGAAGAGGTCCGGCCCAGGGTAGAAGCTCGGGTGAGGGGCGTACACGAAAAAAGAAAACGACGAGAAGACCAGGGCGGGCTGTGGGTGGTGGCTGCCCGGGAGGACAGCTACTTGAGACTGTCCGATGAATTGTGGAGACACCCTAATGAGCTGCGGCAAGTGGATGAAAAGAGACGCCAATGTGGCTCGTCCCCAGAGAAGACGAGGCGAAGACAATCTGGGAAGGATCCGCCTAACGGAATTTGTAGGGGTGGGTCTCCCACTGGGACTGTAAGGTGACTGTGTGTGTGTGTGGGGGGGGGGCTATAAGCATGGTGTGGTGATGTTAGAATGCCAGTTTACCCTAAGTCACGTAGTTAATATGTACTTGTTGCATTTGTGCCCTGTGTTGGAAAAAAAACAAAACAAAACTCTAACACAGTCTGTATTATGTTTGAGAAGTTGAAATGCCCAGATTGTGGGGTGGGTGTGTTGGGGTGGGGGGCTGGCAACATGTTATAGGTGTACATATTTACTGTTTGTGTTTGGTTATGTAAGTTCTGATTGTGTACATGTACAGTGGGGCAAAAAAGTATTTAGTCAGCCACCAATTGTGCAAGTTCTCCCACTTAAAAGATGACAGAGGTCTCCAATTTTCATCATAGGTATACCTCAACTATGGGAGACAAAATGAGAAAAAAAAAGTCCAGAAAATCACATTGAAGGATTTTTAATGAATTAATTGGTAAATTCCTCAGTAAAATAAATATTTGGTCACCTACAAACAAGCAAGATTTCTGGCTCTCACAGACCTGTAACTTCTTCTTTAAGAGGCTCCTCTGTCCTCCACTCGTTACCTGTATTAATGGCACCTGTTTGAACTCGTTATCAATATAAAAGACACCTGTCCACAACCTCAAACAGTCAGACTCCAAACTCCACTATGGCCAAGACCAAAGAGCTGTCAAAGGACACCAGAAACAAAATTGTAGACCTGCACCAGGCTGGGAAGACTGAATCTGCAATAGGTAAGCAGCTTGGTGTGAAGAAATCAACTGTGGGAGCAATTATTAGAAAATGGAAGACATACAAGACCACTGATAATCTCCCTCGATCTGGGGCTCCACGCAAGATCTCACCCTGTGGGGTCAAAATTATCACGAGAACGGTGAGCAAAAGTCCCAGAACCACATGGGGGGACCTAGTGAATGACCTGCAGAGAGCTGGGACCAAAGTAACAAAGGCTACATCAGAAACACACTACGCCGCCAGGGACTCAAATCCTGCAGTGCCAGACGTGTCCCCCTGCTTAAGCCAGTACATGTCCAGGCCCGTCTAAAGTTTGCTAGAGAGCATTTGGATGATCCAGAAGAGGATTGGGAGAATGTCATATGGTCAGATGAAACCAAAATTGAACTTTTTGGTAAAAACTCAACTTGTCGTGTTTGGAGGAGAAAGAACACCATACCTACTGTGAAGCATGGGGGTGGAAACCTCATACTTTGGGGCTGTTTTTCTGCAAAGGGACCAGGACGACTGATCTGTGTAAAGGAAAGAATGAATGGGGCCATGTATTGTGAGATTTTGAGTGAAAACCTCCTTCCATCAGCAAGGGCATTGAAGATGAAACATGGCTGGGTCTTTCAGCATGACAATGATCCCAAACACACCACCTGGGCAACGAAGGAGTGGCTTCGTAAGAAGCATTTCAAGGTCCTGGAGTGGCCTAGCCAGTCTCCAGATCTCAACCCCATAGAAAATCTTTGGAGGGAGTTGAAAGTCCGTGTTGCCCAGCGACAGCCCCAAAACATCACTGCTCTAGAGGAGATCTGCATGGAGGAATGGGCCAAAATATCAGCAACAGTGTGTGAAAACCTTGTGAAAACTTACAGAAAACATTTGACCTCTGTCATTGCCAACAAAGGGTATATAACAAAGTATTGAGATGAACTTTTGTTATTGACCAAATACTTATTTTACCGAGGAATTTACCAATTAATTAATTAAAAATCCTTCATTGTGATTTTCTGGATTTTTTTTTCTTATTTTGTCTCTCATAGTTGAGGTATACCTATGATGAAAATTGGAGACCTCTCTCATCTTTTAAGTGGGAGAACTTGCACAATTGGTGGCTGACTAAATACTTTTTTACCCCACTGTATGTTTAGGGGATTGCTTTAGTTTTCAGAAGTGTAGCGTAGCGTCAGAAGTGTATAGCTGTTAGCTAATTTGCAACTCTTGTCCCTGGATGGGCTTTAGAAAAAAGAATCAAGTAAAGATGGGAAAAAAAAAATAAAAAATATACACAATAACCACATACATCAATGCAGAAAAATTATAAATACACAATTATAAATATTATAAATACTCAAATATAACAGCCTGACTCACATTTAACATAAATATTATAAATATTATAAATACACAAATATAACAGCCTGACTCACATTTAACACATATAACATAACTCACATTTGCCTATTTCAGGCCTCCCTCCCTTCGTCACTCACTATAAACAAACACATTTATTCCTTCCCTTCATTCACTCTCACTTTGCAGACAATTAATTCATACATGAGTACATTCTTGTTTATTTTTCAGCCAGTTTTTAACATTTTTAGTGAATGTTTTAAAGTCCGTTATTATTTTAATTTCATTTGGCATTGTGTTCCAGATGTGACTGCCCTTTATAGAGAAAGCTGTTTGTCCAAATGTGGTTCTGCGGTGGAATATTTTACAGTTATTGTTAACAGAACTCCTGGTGGCTCTGCTGCTGTCCTGTCTTTGGATGAAACCAGCAAGTGGCTCGGGTGCTGATTTATGGAAACATTTGACCGTTAATTTCAGAAGACAGAGGTCAATGAAGCTCTCAAAACTCAATAGGTTGTATTTTTTTAAAACATTACAGTGATGCCACCTAATGGGCTTTTTGTCCAAGATTTTTAGGGTTTGATTATATAATGAACCTATATGTCTTATTGTGGAAGGGGCTGCTTGAGCCCAGACTGTCAAACAGTATGATATATGAGAAAAAACCATAGAATGCATATACAGTGCAGCTGCTTCGTAAGGTATGTAATATCTAATTAATTTAAAGCAGTTCAGATTTTTTTTTTACTGTTTTTGAAATTTTCTTTATATGAAGATTAAATTTGAGTTGAGGATCTAGTACAATGCCAAGGTATTTGAATTCTGTAGCTAAACTGATGTCATGATCATGTATATTAACTTTAAAATGTTGCAGGTTACATTTTTTGATTGAAAAGCACATTGAGACTGTTTTCTGAAGGTTCAGCAATAGATGGTTCTTGAGGAGCCACTCTTGGACATCAACCATATTTGTAGACAGTACATCTGCAGCCTGTGCTGGAGTCTTGGCAGCTGTGTAAATAACTGCATCATCTGCATAAAGTTGGCATGTTGCAGCTGAGCAGTGTAACGGCAAGTCATTAATAAAAATGCTGAAAAGTAAAGGACCAATTGATCATCAGATTGATTTAATATCCCTTACAGAGACTTGGTTAGGGCAAGAGGATTATGTTGGTTTGAATGAATCAACTCCCTCTGGTTATTTAAACTGTCAAAATCCCAGAAGTTCTGGTCGTGGAGGAGGAGTAGCAACAACTTACCATTCCAAATTACTAGTTAATGTAAAGCAAAACGCACGTTATAATTCCTTTGAGGGTCTGGTCCTCAGTATTGGGCATTTTAGCAATTTTAGGCTAAACCCAATTTATGTGCCATAGTTTATCGTCCTCCATCAACCTACTCAGAGTTTTTATCCGAATTTGCTGAATTCTTAGCTGATTTAGTGCTGAAATCAGAATAATTATAGTAGGGGACTTTAATATACATGTAGATGTAGATAGGGATTGCCTCAATATGTCATTTAATTGAATATTAGACTCGATTGGGTTTTCTCAGAAAGTAGGAAATTCTACCCATTATCTCCACCATACATTGGACCTTATTGGCGAAGGCGAAGGACAGAACTGCGTGGAAGAATCTCATCAGACCTAAATGAAACCTTCATTGTTGCCCCTGACAGACTGCTATGATGATCTCCACCACACACTGGACCTTGTTCTGACATATGGCACAGGAATAGAAAATCTGGTAGTGTCTCTCAACTATTAATTTTTGATTTAACTATTTCTGACTATTTGGCTCCTAAAGAAAATGTTACTACAGTAGATGCCTCTCAGATGAAGTTGTAACCAAATTTATGCAGATTGTTTCCTCTATGCCATGTGTCAACACAACAGAAATAAGCTATAGACAGCTTGCTCCTTCTGTAATTGACAGCATGGTAGATAGTGTTACAGCTTCTCTGCATCAGATTCTAGACATGGTGGCCCCTTTAAAAAAGAAAAAGTCTAATCAGAGATTTCTAACTCCTTGCTTCAACACAGAAACTCATACCTTAAAACAGAAGACTCGTCAATTAGAAAGAAAATGGCGCTCCACTAATTTAGATGAAATCTATTTAGCTTGGAGAAATTTTCTTTAAATTTATAAAAAAATTCTTAGAAAAGCTAGAACAAGTTATTATTCTGCATTAATAGAAGAGAACAAGAATAATCCCAGGTTTCTTTTCAGCACTGTAGCCAGGCTGACAAAGAGTCAGGACTCTGTCAATCCTAGCATTCCCTTAGAGCTTACTAGTCAGGACTTTATGAACTTTTTCAATAATAAAATTTCATCTGTCAGAGATAAAATCAATCAGATTCTTCCCACCATTAACTTAAAAACAGTTACTACTACAACTCCTTCAATTGATATCTGTTTGGATGAATTTACTCCAATTGACCTTTTAGAGTTAGACAAAATAATTTCCTCATCCAAGCCTTCAACTTGTCTTTTAGACCCTATTCCTACCAGGTTATTTAAAGAAGTCTTCCCATTTATTGGTAGCTTTATTCTTCAAATAATCAATTCTTCATTAACTTTAGGCCATGTACCGCAGGTTTTAAAACTGCTGTAATTAAACCCTTACTCAAAAATCCAACACTGGATCCAGGAGTTTTAGCTAACTATAGACCAATCTCTAATCTCCCTTTCATTTCAAAAATTGTAGAAATAGTTGTTGCTATGCAATTATTTGACCACTTGCAGGGAAATGGTTTATTTGAGGAGTTTCAACCTGGGTTTAGAATCCATCATAGTACTGAAACAGCCTTAGTGAAGGTCACTAATGGCCTTCTGATTGCATCTTATAATGGACTTGTTTCTGTACTTGTCCTTTTAGACCTTAGTGCAGCTTTTGATACTATTGATCATAATATTCTACTTGATAGATTAGAACACTATGTTGGACTTAATGGAACTTCATTGCAGTGGTTTAGATCTTATTTATCCGATAGGTTCCAGTTTGTTCATGTCAATAATGAGTTTTCTTTCAACTCAAAGCTCAGTCATGGAGTTCCACAGGGATCTGTGCTAGGCCCTACTCTTTTTAAGATAAGATAAGCCTTTATTAGTCCCACAATGGGGAAATTCCAGGATTGCAACAGCACAGGGATAGCAACACTCAGAGCAATAATTAAGAAGATACGAAAAATATAACTAAGAGCAGGGGATATACAGTACAACGTACACATAAATATATAAATATATATACAAAGTGCGGAGCATTGTAGCAAGATGGAATAAACAGCATAACCATCTACTTAGTTATCCAACATAGTATGAATATGTATCAGAATCAGAATCAGAAAAGCTTTATTGCCAAGCATGTTAAGAAAAACATACGAGGAATTTGACTTGACATTGCCGCGCTAACATGTAAGTGCATCACAATGACACGGCTGCCATACAAGGCGCCTCATCAAAACAGTGGGGGATAAAGAGGGGAAGAGGGGAAGGGAAGACACATTGGGCAGAGAGAAAAAACATTGTTATCAAAATAAAGCTCGTATATGAGCGAGATTGTGATTACACAGAAAAAAAAACCCTCTAGTTGCACAAATAGCAATACAGATCCACACAAAAACAAAGCAAGTTGAGAGAGACAGTGTGAGTGAGTGTGTGTCAATGTATAAACAGTCATGTAGTGTTGTATGCAGTGTGTGTATCAGTACTGGAGACAGCAAAAAAAACCTCCCTGAGCAACGATTAGATGTTATGTCTTAGTGTCCTCCAGCATAGTTAACAAGTTCACAAGAGTTCATTCTCTCAATGCATGTTCGATGGTAATTCCCATACTGGGCACATACGCTGTCCTTGAGAGATCAGATTACTTCACACCAGATGTTAGGGAAAAGCAAGCCAAAACACTCTTCTGCTTTGTCTACATCCAGGAGGAGAGAATCAACAGGGCGCCGAATCAAGGTCTAATAGGCACAGTTAACTCAGAGCAAAGAATTTTCATCTCTTGCGATTCTGTGCTTCATAATTTCCATATACAGGCTTTAAAATCACTGGTCAAATTGTTGTTGAAGGAGCTTGCCGGGTCAGCATTTTGATCAGCTCTCCCAACTTCTTTAATTTCTGATGCATCAGGAAACTCCAGAGCCAAAGTAGAAAGTCCTGTGATCATGACCAAAGATAGATGTCTTTCGCATCTCAGTCGAATCACACAGACACATGAGTTCCCAATTGTCCATGAGTCCCCCACTTGGGCTCCCCCTAGCCCGATCTTCTTTTGAAGTGGTGTCAATCGTTAAAGCCCACCAAATCCATAATTTCCATTTGGAATAAGATTCAGCCAGAAGTAGAGCGACACAAACAGACACAGCAAGCAGGATCAGTAAGGGAATAGGAGGGAGTGTGGCGGTTTGGTGTAAACCCCCACAAACAGACTGGACAGACACAGCGCTCGGCTAGAGCAATTAACAGAACAGTGAAATGTGTATTAATGTCTACAGGCAGCCCTGCTTCTTCTGGCCCACTTCTGTGATGTTAATGTTGCCTTTCATGCATTGTGTTCATGCATCCTGTCCTTACTGTGACCTAGGGACCAAGATCAATATGTCTCTCAAATGCAAATGTCTCATGCCTGTTCTGTTATCTCTTTGATCATACCAACTGCTGGGGGAATGCTCTTTGATGTATTGTTGTAGTTGGGTATATATGCTGCAACTCTGTAACTCAAACTCTCTCATTCTGATTCTGCAACTGCTACTGCTGGACACACACACCGTGTGTCTCCCCTTCTCTGAGAGCCACTTGGGCTCGCTCCCGGCGCGCATGCACGGTGCCGGGAGCGGAGCTCGTGACGGCGGTATAAAACCTCAGCATCGCTGTTTATTTTATCATCCGCCACAGGGAGTAGGAGAGGGGGAGAAAAGCATCTGCTCTCTCTGAAAGCCGGAAGAAGAAGATAATATGTACCCATACATATTGTCACCCTCCGTAGCGACTGATATTGTCCTAGTTGTATACTGGATGGGACCATTTGTGTAAGTCTGTTGTGTCTTTTTGCATTCAATACTATTAGGTTGTCACGTTTTTTTGCTATCTCTGTGAGCAGCCCTGCTTAGGTTATACAGTCTGACAGCCGTAGGTAGGGAGGACCTGCGAAACTTCTCGGTTGTGCACCTGGGATGATGTAGTCTACTGCTAAATGAGCTCCTCAATGTATTCAGTATGTCCTGCATAGGGTGGGACTCGGACTCCAGCAGAGATGACAGTTTAGCCAACATCCTTCTCTCTCTTATCTCCTCCACTGGGTCAAGGCGTTGCCCCGGACAGATCTAGCTTTCTTGATCAGTTTGTTCAGTCTCTTCCTATCAGCTGCTGTAATGCCGTTGCCCCAGCAGACCACTCCAAAAGTGATGGCTGATGTCACCACCGTGTCATAGAATGTCTTCAGCAGCGCCCCTTGTACACCAAAAGACCTGAGTCTCCTCACTAGGAACAGCCTGCGCTGTCCCTTCTTGTAGAGTACATCGGTATTGTGTGACCAGACTAGTTTATTGTTCAGATAAACTCCAAGGTACTTGTAGGATGTCACCATCTCAATGTCTGTTCCCTGTATGTTTACTGGTGCTGTGAGGGGTTGTCCTTGCCTGTGGCAGTCCACCACCAGCGCCTTAGATTTCCTCGTGTTGATCTGGAGGCAGTTCCGATGGCACCAGTCCACGAAGTCCTGGATAAGTCCTCTGTACTCAGCTTCATCTCGGTTGGAGATGAGGCCGATGATCACAGAGTTGTCAGAGAACTTCTGTAGATGGCAGTGTGTTGTGTTGTGTGAGAAGTCTGCAGTTTAAAGTTTATATATGCTTCTGTTAGGCAACATTATTAGGAAGCACTGTATACATTTTCATTGTTATGCAGATGACACACAATTATACCTGTCAATGAAGCCAGATGATAGTTATCAATTAGCCAAGTTAGAAGCCTGTCTTAAGGAAATCAAAGCTTGGATGACTTGTAATTTCCTGCTATTAAATTCAGATAAGACTGAAGTTATTCTTGTTGGTCCAAAAAACCTTAAAAATACCTTTCCAAATCAAACTTTTAGTTTGGATGCAGTTACTCTCTCTTTATAGCTCTGTGAGGAACCTTGGAGTTATTTTTGATCAAGATCTGTTTTTCAATTCACATATTAAATTCGTTTCGAAGACTGCCTTCTATCATTTGCGTAATATTGCCAAGATTAGGAGCATCTCGTCTCAGAGTGATGCTGGGAAACTAATCCATGCTTTTGTTAGCTCTGGATTAGATTATTGTAACTCTTTTGTTATCAGGTTGTCCTAAAACATCTCTAAAAAGTCGTCAGTTGATCCAAAATGCCGTAGCAAGACTTTTAACAGGTACTAGAAAGAGAGATCATATCTCTCCGGTTCTGGCCTCCCTTCATTGGCTTCCCATAGAGTTTAGAATTAAGTTTAAAATCCTTCTCACTTTCAAAGCTCTAAACAATCAGGACCATTTTTATTTAAAAGATCTGATATTACCCTATTATCCTAACAGAGCACTACGCTCTCAAAGTGCAGGATTACTTGGAATACCTAGAATCTCCAAAAGTACAATGGGGGGCAGTGCCCTCAGTTATCAAGCTCCTCTCCTGTGGAACCAGCTGCCAATCTGGATTCGGGAGTCAGACTCGATCTCTGTTTTTAAGAATAGGGTTAAAACCTTCCTTTTTGATATAGCCTACAATTAGGGAGGGATCATGTGTTTCTGAACCCTCCCTTAGTTATGCTGCTAATAGGTTTAGACAGCCGAGGGACCACCAATAATGCACTGGGCCTCAGTCCTTTCTTCACTCTCAATAAAATATATATATATATTTTTTTGCTGGTCATTAACATCTGTTTGTTCTCTCCCAAGGATTGAGTCTCCATCATGCTGTTTGCTCTCTACATGTCTGTTCTTTTCATCTTCTCTATCCCCTCATCCCCCAGCCAGTCACAGCAGATGACTTCCCCTCCCTCAGCCTTGTTCTGCTGGAGGTTTCTTCCTGTTAAAAGGGAGTTTTTCCTCTCTACCGTCGCCAAGCGCTTGCTCATCGGGTTGCCTGATTGCTGGGCTTTTTCTGCAATTGTGGGGGTTCCCCTACAGTTGAAAGTGCTATGAGATGACTGTTGTTGTGAAATGGTGCTATATAAATAAAGTTGAAATGAATTGAACTGAATTTGTTATTTTGGATTTCACCATAAACATCATTTACTTCTGCTGTTAAACCATACAATGTTTTCATTATTTTTCTTTGTCTACCCATCAACACATTTTATATTAAACACAATTAATGTCCAAAAATGTGAATACACTCCATAAACAGCCGTTTATAGATTCTTAAAACTAGAAAGAAACTTTAAAGATGTTTTATTTTCATATTTATCAGTTTATGATCTTTGTAGCTGCAGTTCACTGGTCAGCCACATGGGGCACTAAGAACAAACATTTTAACGTCCCTCATAAGCCAACCATATACAGTGAATGAATGAATGAATGAATGAATCTTTTATTTTGGATAGATTAAAAGTACAGGTAAAAAGAAACTGAATAATATAACAAAGGGGGGAAGAAAATCCAACAAGGTCAAATTAGACAATAACTCCTCTGATTCTACAGTTCAACATAAGTTATCCAAAATGGGTGATGGCTGAAGCCGCAGCTTACATTGCCCACCCATGTTCCATCCAAGAATTCAAAAGAAAAACAAGAGTGATTACAATTCAGAACAAAGCTAAGACAAAATGTGACAAAAAACTAAGCTACAACACAACACAGACTGGATATGACAATCCTTATGTGATTTTACATGTCATCTTGTATATATGTTTGGAGTATTTCTTCCTTTAGTTTTTGTTTAAATTGTCCAAGCGTTGTACATGATTTTAATTCAGGTCCAAAATCGTTCCATAATCTGACTCCTTGCACTGAAACACAGTGTTGCTTGGTGGTTGTTCTCACTGAAGGTTTTTGAAATATACATGTTCCTCTGAAATGATATGGTTTCTCCCTTATTTGGAACAACTTTTGGATATTTGCGGGCAGTGATAGATTCTTCACTTTAAACATTATTACTGCAGTTTTAAAGTCAACCAGATCTTTCAACTTGAGAGCTTTTAATTTAAGAAAAAGTGGGTTTGTTGGTTCCCTGTAAGCTGCTTTGTTCATTATTCTAATAGCTCTCTTCTGAAGCATAAAGACTGGATATATGTTTGTTTTATATGTATTTCCCCATACTTCAGTACAATATGTCATGTATGGGAGTATTAATGAATGATACAAGGTATATAGTGTGGGTTGATTCAGCAAATATTTCACTCTGTGTAGTATTGCAGTTGATTTGGATATTTTACCTTTAATATAATTAATATGTGACTTCCAACACAGTTTATTATCAATTATTACTCCAAGAAATTTAGTTTTGGATACCCTTTCAATCTCTACACCATTTACGCTGAGTTTAGATACTAAGTTGTTGTGATGGTTGTTAAAGACTATAAATTTTGTCTTACTTAAATTGAGCGTTAAATTGTCTGAATCAAACCACAGTTTAAGCTTTCCTAATTCCTTTCCGAGTGTATCCAAAAGTTGTTCCAAATTGCTTCCACTGCATAATAGTGTCATCGGCAAACAATATTAAGTCCATTTTTTCTGAAACTTTACATATATCATTTATATACATATTGAATAACAATGGCCCCAAAACTGAACCCTGTGGGACTCCACAAGTAACCTTCAGTAACTGTGAGTTTTTGTTACCAACACATACATACTGATATCTATTCTTTAAGTAACTACATAACCAGGACAGTGCTACCCCTCTGATACCACAATTTTGTAGTTTCTTTAATAATAAATTATGATCCACTGTATCAAATGCTTTTTTAAGATCCAGGAATACCCCAACTGAATACTCTTTATTTTCAATGGCAGTTGATATTTTGATATTTTTTTGGCATTCCATCTCCTTCCATTGTGCAGTGTAGACTGGGTTACATATCTCTACTAAAGTTTTAATTTGTGCGACTTTAAAATAGTCCCTGATATTTGGCAGCGCGAGCTCACCTTTGTCTTTGTTTAGCTGTAGGGTTCTATATCTGATTCTAGGTTCTATATCTGATTCACACTTTTTCAGTGCTGAGACTAAGTCACTGATTTTGCCATTAAAAAAATAACTAACCTACAGCGATCGGCGCTCGTGACGGACACCCACGGGCCGAATTTCCACCTCCGTAAGAAAACTGCTGGAATACCCCTTTAATCGGGTAGAGCTGCTGCTGCTACCCGAAGCGATTGCTAAGCTAATGCTAATGCTAGCTAACGCTAGTTAGCTTAACACTGGCCCAGTTGTGCCACCTAACTCCGACACGAAGCGACTCAGCCCCCGGTGAGGACTTACCGGAGGAACTAACCGAGGTGGCAGCTGAGCGCGAGCCGGATCGGAGCTCGGGCGCAGCGTTGGTGAGAGACGGGGGCCACCTGGACCCAGCGGAGGAACAACCAGACTGATGGCGGTTGGTGACGGGGCCTAGCAAAGGTACCACCCAGGCAGACGGCGGCAGGCGGCGGTGATCAGCGGCTGTGATCAGCGGAGCTCGGCTGCACTGGCGGTGTGCGGCGTGACTTGGCGGAGAAGCTGTACAGGAGCTCGGTTGCGGCAGCGGTGAGCAGAGGGACCAGCAGCGGCGGGGCTAGCTGAGGCCCAGCCGGATTCACTGTTTTTACTATCCACAGGTCAGTAAAATGCCACCAAAGAAAGACGAAATGGAAGAGATCAAAAAATCTCTGAACTTTGTGTCAGAAGAATTGACCAAATTGACTAGCCAGCAGGCCAAAATAATAGGCCTAATAGAAGATGTACAAGCCCTACAATTAATAATTCAAGAAAAAGACAAAAAAATTAAGGGCCTAGAGCAACGCGTTGAGGATCTTGAACAAGGTTCTCGTATGGATGACCTAGTTATAAGTGGACTAGACATCAGATATCAGTCATACGCCCATGCCACAACAGGACTGAGTGGTGAGGAGGCTCCCATGAGTGAATCAGTCTCCCTAGAAAATCAGGTGCTTCAGTTCCTTAATAATAGAGATATTAAGGTAGAAGCTAATGCAATTTCAGCCTGTTATGCTTTACCAAGGAAAGATAACATAACAAAGAAATCAATTGTGATGCGCTTTGTGAACAGAAGGGTAAAGAATGACATACTGAGGCAGGCCAGAAAGCTACGGGGAACACAAGTTTACCTAAATAAACATCTTGCAGCGGCATGAAAAAATATAAGCAGCGATGCTGTGGTTTTAAGTAGAGTTTATTAATCATACCGCCGTCACGGGCTCCGCTCCCGGCGCGCATGCACGGCGCCGGGAGCGAGCCCAACCGGCTCTTAGAGAAGAAGGACACAAAGTCTGTGTCCTGCAGCAGCAGTTGCAGAAGTGAGATTGAGAGGGTTTGCGTTACAGAGTTGCAGCATATATACCCAACTACAACAATACATCAAAGAGCAGATTCACAGCAGTTGGTACGATCAAAGGGACTGCAGAACAGGCATGAGATATTTGCATTTGAAAGACCTACATAACAATAGGCAGATTTGCTAGCCTTTGCTCCAAGTGTAGGACAAAGAGGTTACAAGGCACATCTATATATTGATCTCAGCCTCTAGGTCACAGTAAGGACAGGACGCATGAACACTATACATGAATCAGTGTGTGAATGTGTGTGTGAATGGGTGGATAGCAGGATCTGTAAAGCGCTTTGGTCATCAAGAGATGAGAATAAAAGCACTATATAAGTGAGTGCCATTTACCATTTACCATTTACCATGAATGGCACATTGCATCACGATACATGAATGGCACATTACATCTCAGTAGTGCAGCGGGAAAAACCAAGAGAAGAGAGCTGACTGTCCTGTGTGTTGTGGGGGGGTTGAATCAACCCGCCACAATCTGACAAAAACAAACGCTGAAATAGCACGGCAGGCACGGATGCTGAAAAGACAAAATAAGATACAGGCAACCTGGACAAGAAATTGTAGAATTTGGATTAAACTAAATGGATCACCTGAGCAAGCAAAGAGTATAATGATCAGATATGCTACTGACTTAGATAAATACAGATGAACACTGATTAAGAAAATTATGAGTCAATGATAATCCATATTCACACACACAGTAAGAATAATTCTTTTGATACACCATGCCAAAGTACTTTAAAAAAAATAAGCAAAACAAACAAAAACTTATGACCGACTTGAGTAGACATCAATTATCCCCAGTTGGAGGAAGTCATTTGACACAGAGTGAGGAAACTCAAACTCTGAAAATATGCCATTATGCTGAACATAAACCACAAGAGATGGAGAATAATATTGATCCTGATAACCACTTTTTCAATAATATTCATAACCATTGTGAATATTACACTGAAAAGCAATTCAAAAGTCAAGTGCAATTAGATGGTAAACTGTCAATAATACACTTCAACAGCAGAAGTCTTAACAAAAACTTTCCACAGATTCAGGACTATTTAAAACAGCTAGACAGAAAATTTACAGCTATTGCAGTCTCTGAAACCTGGCTTAATGAAGAGCAGGCTCCCCTGATGGCAATAGAGGGATATCAGATGTTTCATATTAACAGATCTCAAAAAAGGGTGGTGGTGTTGCACTGTATATTGATGACCTGTATAGGTGTAAGCTTGTAAATGGAATGTCCTTTGCACTACCAGGGATCTTGGAATGTGTTACTGTTGAGATTGACCAAGATAAAACAAAAAATCTAATTATAAGTTGTATATATAGAACGCCGGGAACTTGCATTGAGACATTAAGAGATAAATTAGTCGAGCTGTACAATAATATTACTAGTAAGAAAAATGGTAGTAATTTGTGGAGATTTCAATATTGACTTACTGAATCCACATCAACAAAATGTAGTTACAGAGTTCATGAACTCTATGTACAGCATGAGTCTATATCCCACAATAACACATCCCAGTAGAATCACAGTTCACTCTGCTACACTTATTGACAACCTGTTTGTTAATATTATTGATAAGAAAATAGAAAGTGGATTATTGATAAATGATATAAGTGACTATGGTGGAGAGACTATGTCTCCCAGCTGGTCTGGGAACGCCTTGGTATCCCCTCTGAAGAGCTGGAGCAGGTGGCTGGGGAGAGGGAAGTCTGGGCTTCTCTGCTTGAACTGCTGCCTCCGCGACCCGGACCTCCGGAAAAGCGGTAGAAGATGGATGGATGGATGGATGGATATAAGTGACCACTTGCCAACCTTTGCACTTATCCATGGCCACACGGGGCCCAACACAGAAAAAATTTCAAAATCTTTCAGACACAAATCACCAAATGCAATCAGTTCTTTTAAAGAGGACTTGCTGAAGCAAGACTGGACAGAAGTCTGTGTATCAGATGTAAATGAAGCCTATGACACATTTATAAACATTGTAACCACTCTTAATGAAAAAAACTGCCCATTAGTAAAAAAAAAGCTTAATCATAAATTTGCTGATAAGCCATGGTTAACCAAAGGACTACAAAAGGCGTGTAAAAAGAAAAATTTATTATATAAAGCTTTCCTAAAGAAAAGGACAAAAGAAGCAGAGCAGCGGTATAAAACATACAAAAATAAGTTAACGTATATAATAAGATGTCGTAAAAGAGACTATTACAGTAAAGAACTGGAGAAAAACAAAGACAATATTAAAAATACATGGACAATACTTAACAGTATCCTTGGAAATAAAAGCAGAAATACAAGCAACCCAACCAATATTCCAAAAAAAAAAAAAATCATAAAACGACTCAGAGTGTGAATATAGCTTCACCTGCAGATGAATTTAATAATTTTTTTGTTAACATTGGTCCTAATTTGGCTTGAGAAATACCCATTACGGTGCCTACAGGTGATACAATATGCAATAACACTGCTATAAAAGACTCCATTTTCATAAAGAACACAGACGAGAGAGAGGTCATTGAAATTGTTAAATCGTTCAAAAGTAAAACATCTACAGACTGTGATGGTATTGACATGCTCTTAGTCAAAACTATTATTGAATGCTTAGTGAAACCACTGACGTATATCTGTAACCTGTCTCTCCAATCAGGTATATTTCCCAATGCAATGAAAATAGCTAAAGTAATTCCGATATACAAGAAGGGCGACAGAGGGGAATTCTCAAACTATAGACCAATTTCACTATTACCGCAATTTTCCAAGATACTTGAAAAAATATTCTATAAGAGAATTGACAACTTCATACTGAAGAATAATTTATTGTGTGAGCAGCAATATGGGTTCAGACACAAGAGGACAACAGCATTTGCCCTAATGGAATTTACAGAAAAAATATCAACAGCCATCGAAAATAAAGAGTATTCAGTTGGAGTATTCCTGGATCTTAAAAAAGCATTTGATACAGTAGATCATAATTTATTATTAAAGAAACTACAAAATTGTGGTATTAGAGGGGTAGCACTGTCCTGGTTATGTAGTTACTTGAAGAATAGATATCAGTAGTAGTAGTAGTAGATTAGTTTATTTGACAGGTATGTATGTGTTAGCAACAAAAACTCACAGTTACTGAAGGTTACCTGTGGAGTCCCACAGGGTTCATTTTTGGGACCATTATTATTCAATTTGTATATAAATGATATATGTAAAGTTTCAGAAAAAATGGACAATATTGTTTGCCGATGACACTAATCTATTATGCAGTGGAAACAATTTGGAACAACTTCTGGATACACTCGGAAAGGAATTAGGAAAGCTTAAACTGTGGTTTGATTCAAACAAATTAATGCTCAATTTAAGTAAGACAAAATTTATAGTTTTTAACAACCATCACAACAACCCAGTATCTAAACTCAGTGTAAATGGTGCAGAGATTGAAAGGGTATCTGAAACTAAATTTCTTGGAGTAATAATTGATAATAAACTGTGTTGGAAGTCACATATCAATTATATTAAAGGTAAAGTATCCAAATCAATTGCAATATTACACAGAGTGAAATATTTGCTGAATCAACCCACACTATACACCTTGTATCATTCATTAATACTCCCATACATGACATATTGTACCGAAGTATGGGGAAATACATATAAAACAAACATATATCCAGTCTTTATGCTTCAGAAGAGAGCTATTAGAATAATAAACAAAGCAGCTTACAGGGAACCAACAAACCCACTTTTTCTTAAACAAAAAACTCTCAAGTTGAAAGATCTGGTTGACTTTAAAACTGCAGTAATAATGTTTAAAGTGAAGAATCTCTCACTGCCCGCAAATATCCAAAAGTTGTTCCAAATAAGGGAGAAACAATATCATTTCAGAGGAACATGTATATTTCAAAAACCTTCAGTGAGAACTACCACCAAGCAACACTGTGTTTCAGTGCAAGGAGTCAGATTATGGAACGATTTTGGACCTGAATTAAAATCATGTACAACGCTTGGACAATTTAAACAAAAACTAAAGGAAGAAATACTCAAAACATATATACAAGATGACATGTAAAATCACATAAGGATTGTCATATCCAGTCTGTGTTGTGTTGTTGCTTAGTTTTTTTTTTTTTTCTTTTCTGTCACATTTTGTCTTAGATTTGTTTTGAATTGTAATCGCTCTTGTCTGTTTTCTCTTTTTCTCTTTTGAATTCTTGGATGGAATATGGGTGGGCAATATAAGCTGCGGCTTCAGCCATCACCCATTTCAGATAACTTACGCTGAACTGTATAATCAGAGGAGTTATTGTCTAATTTGACCTTGTTGTTATATTATTCAGTTTCTTCTAACCTGTACTGTACTATCCGAAATAAATTTTTTTTTGAATGAATGAATGAATGAATTTATTTCGGATAGTACATTACAGGTTAAAAGAAACTGTATAATATAACAACAAGGTCAAATTAGACAAAGACTCCTTCTACTAAACAATTCCACGTGAGTTATCCGAAATGGGTGATGGCTGAAACCGCAGCTTATATTGTCCACCCATATTCCATCCAAGAATTCAAAGGAGAAAAAAGAGAAAACAAGACAAGAGCGATTACAATTTAAAACAAGGCTAAGACAAAATATGACTGAGAGAAAAAGAAAACTGAGCTAGTCTAAGTTAAGCGGTTACTATTCAAAAACAAATCTAAGACATACTGTAGTGTCACAGAGAAAAAAGAAAAACTAAGCTATAACACAACACAGGCTGGAAATGTCAATCCTTATGTGAGTTTACATGTCGTCTTGTAAATATGTTTGGAGTATTTCTTCCTTTAGTTTTTGTTTAAATTGTCCAAGCTTTGTACATGATTTTAATTCAGGTCCAAAATCGTTCCATAATCTGACACCTTGCACTGAAATACAGTGTTGCTTGGTAGTTGTTCTCACTGTAGGCTTTTGAAATATACATGTTCCTCTGAAGTGATATCGTTTCTCCCTTGTTTGGAACAACTTTTGGATATTTGCGGGCAGTGATAGATTCTTCACTTTGAACATTATTATTGCGGTTTTAAAGTCGATCAGATCTTTCAACTTGAGAGTTTTTTGTTAAAGAAAAAGTGGGTTTGTTGGTTCCCTGTAAGCTGCTTTGTTGATTATTCTAATAGCTCTCTTTTGAAGCATAAAGAGTGGATATATGTTTGTTTTATATGTATTTCCCCATACTTCATTACAATATGTCATGTATGGGAGTATTAATGAATGATACAAGGTGTATAGTGTGGGTTGATTCAGCAAATTTTTCACTCTGTGTAATATTGCAATTGATTTGGATACTTTACCTTTTATATAATTAATATGTGGCTTCCAACACAGTTTGTTATCAATTATTACTCCAAGGAATTTAGTTTCGGATACCCTTTCAATCTCTACACCATTTACACTGAGTTTGGGTACTGGGTAGTTGTGATGGTTGTTAAAGACTATAAATTTTGTCTTGCTTAAATTGAGCGTTAATTTGTTTGAATCAAACCACAGTTTCAGCTTTCCTAATTCCTTTCCGAGTGTATCCAGAAGTTGTTCCAAGTTGTTTCCACTGCATAGCAGGTTAGTGTCATCAGCAAACAATATTAAGTCCATTTTTTCTGAAACTTTACATATATCATTTATATACATATTGAATAATAATGGTCCCAAAACTGAACCCTGTGGGACTCCACAGGTGACCTTCAGTAGCTCTGAGTTTTTGTTGTTAACACATACAAACTGATATCTATTCTTTAAGTAACTTCTTAACCAGGACAGTGCTACCCCTCTGATACCACAATTTTGTAGTTTCTTTAATAATAGATTGTGATCTACTGTATCAAATGCTTTTTTAAGATCCAGGAATACTCCAACTGAATACTCTTTATTTTCAATGGCTGTTGATATTTTTTCTGTAAATTCCATTAAGGCATATGCTGTTGTCCTTTTGTGTCTGAACCCATATTGCTGCTCACACAATAAATCATTCTTCAGTATGAAGTTGTCAATTCTCTCATAGAATATTTTTTCAAGTATCTTGGAAAATTGCGGTAATAGTGAAATTGGTCTGTAGTTGGAGAGTTCCCCTCTGTCGCCTGTCTTGTAAATCGGAATTACTTTAGCTATTTTCATTGCATTGGGAAATATACCTGATTGGAGAGACAGGTTACAGATATACGTCAGTGGTTTCACTATGCATTCGATAACAGTTTTGACTAGTAGCATATCAATACCATCGCAGTCAGTAGATGTTTTACTTTTGAACGATTTAACAATTTCAATGACCTCTCTTTCGTCTGTGTTCTTTATGAAGATGGTGTCTTTTACAGCAGTGTTATTGCATATTGAATCACCTGTTGGCACCGTAGTGGGTATTTCTCGGGCCAGTTTAGGTCCAATGTTAACAAAAAAATTATTAAATTCATCTGCAGGTGAAGCTATATTCACATTCGGAGTCGATTTATTATTTTTTGGAGTGTTAGTTGGGTAGCTGGTATTTCTGCTTTTATTTCCAAGGATACTGTTGATTATTGTCCATGTATTTTTAATATTGTCTTTGTTTTTTTCCAGTTCTTTACTGTAATAGTCTCTTTTACTACATCTTATTATATATGTTAACTTATTTTTGTATGTTTTATACCGCTGCTCTGCTTCTTTTGTCCTTTTCTTTATGAAAGCTTTATATAATAAATTTTTCTTTTTACACGCCTTTTGTAGTCCTTTGGTTAACCATGGCTTATCAGCAAATTTGTGTTTAAGCTTTTTTTTAACTAATGGGCAGTTTTTTTCATAAAGAGTGGTTACAATGTTTGTAAATGTGTCATAGGCTTCATTTACATCTGATACATAGACTTCTGTCCAGTCTTGCTTCAGCAAGTCCTCTTTAAAAGAACTGATTCATTCATTCATTCATTCATTCATTCATATTTTTTCTATAAATTCCATTAGAGCAAATGCAGTTGTCCTCTTGTGTCTGAACCCATATTGCTGCTCACACAATAAATTATTCTTCAGTATGAAGTTGTCAATTCTCTCATAGAATATTTTTTCAAGTATCTTGGAAAATTGTGGCAATAGTGAAATTGGTCTATAGTTTGAGAATTCCCCTCTGTCGCCCGTCTTGTATATCGGAATTACTTTAGCTATTTTCATTGCATTGGGAAATATACCTGATTGGAGAGACAGGTTACAGATATACGTCAGTGGTTTCACTAAGCATTCAATAATAGTTTTGACTAAGAGCATGTCAATACCATCACAGTCCGTAGATGTTTTACTTTTAAACGATTTAACAATTTCAATGACCTCTCTCTCATCTGTGTTCTTTATGAAAATGGAGTCTTTTATAGCAGTGTTTTTGCTTATTGTATCACCTGTAGGCGCCGTAATGGGTATTTCTCGAGCCAAATTAGGACCAATGTTAACAAAAAAGTTATTAAATTCATCTGCAGGTGAAGCTATATTCACACTCTGAGTCGTTTTATTATTTTTTGAAAAATTGGTTGGGTAGCTTGTATTTCTGCTTTTATTTCCAAGAATACTGTTAAGTATTGTCCATGTATTTTTAGTATTGTCTCTGTTTTTCTCCAGTTCTTTACTGTAATAGTCTCTCTTACTACATCTTATTATACTGTATATGTTAACTTATTTTTGTATGTTTTATACCGCTGCTCTGCTTCTTTTGTCCTTTTCTTTAGAAAAGCTTTATATTGTGGCCGACACACATTGTGGGCTCATGCTGCCACAGAGACAGGACTGTATGTGTATTGTGGGGTGTCACGTCTGCAAGGACAAGAGGACTCGAATCTGCAGTAGATGACAAGGAAGTGCGAGATTTGTCTCTTTGTCCCACAGAAGATGCCCTGAAGGGGATTCCGGTTCATCAGGAGATGAGAGACAATGGGTGAAGCTTCAAAGGGATGCTTTGTAACTGTATGTTTACTGAAGACACCATGTGACTTGAATCCTGATGCTGGAAATGTATAAATGGGGTGTTGAGATATGATTCTTTCTCTTTCCTGCTTTGGGAATGCTAGGAGCTTGTGTTCTGTCAAATAAAGCTGGTTTATGACTGAAACTCAGCCTCGTTATTTGAGCATGCTCCTACACTGGTGACCTACGACGGAGAATGAGCAGACAGAATTCTCCCGAGCGGGGCTCGGTGGAAGCCAGCCTGATGGCCGCCTCCACGATCCAGCTGCCCGAATTCTGGCAGCACAGCCCGCGCTCATGGTTTAGCGCAATCGAGGCGCAGTTCAACCTCCGGAGAATCTTCAACGACGACACAAGATTCTACCATGTGGTAGCGAAGCTGGACAGCGACACGGTCCAGAGAGTGGAGGATCTGGTTAATCATCCACCAGACAGCGACAAGTACAGCGCATTGAAAGACGCGCTGATCAGCCATTTCACCCCTTCAGTCCAACAACGAGCAGAGGGGCTCCTGGCACTGGCGGAGGCAGAAAACGATAGACCTGCGGACCTGATGGTGAAGATGCTGCAGCTCAAAGCCTCTGAGGACGGCAAATTCATTTTCGCCCACCTTTTCCTTCGAACCCTACCACCAGCAGTGAGAGTGGCCCTGGCAGAGTCGCCCCGATTGGCCAAGCGAGACTACCATGGGTTGAGCAAGGAGGCGCAGAAGTTGGTCGACGCCCACAAGCGGAACGCGGTTTTGGCCGCGGCGGCCAGTCCGGGAACGACATCCGGAGACGGCGCTGGTCCAGCGGCCGCGGCGCCAGACGCACCAACAACGGCGGCGACAGGAGCCAGACGATGCGGAGCGGAGGACGGCTCGTGCTTCTACCACCGCCGTTTTGCAGAGAGAGCGCACAGGTGCGTCCCACCGTGCAATTTTAAGCGCCAGGGAAAACGCCAAGACCGAAGGCCGGTAGCAGCTGCGACCCTCGGCAAAGAGAACAGGCTGCTTTACCTGACGGATGCACGCTCGGGGAAACAGTTCCTCGTGGACACGGGCTCTCAGCTGAGCTTCGTCACACCCACCTACGCGGAACGGCTGTCGCCTTCTAAAGCACCCTGGGTGTCAGTGTCAGCAGCGAACGGCTCCACGATTAAAACGTTCAGTGAGAGGACCATGCTTCTGTCCTTACAGGGCCGTTCATTTGAGTGGACATTTATTGTAGCAGCAGTCAGTTTCAACATGTTAGGGGCTGATTTTTTGTGCTCACATGGTTTATTGGTTGACCTTGCTAATAGACGTCTGATTAATGCACTGTCCTTTCATTCTATTCCCTGCACAGCTCGGGTGGCCCCGTCAACTGCACATGCCAGCGTCTCAGCCGCGGGTGGTAAGTTTCACACTCTGCTTGCTCAGTTTCCAGCACTCACAGTCCCCACGTTTTCAGCAACGGTGGCCAAACATGGGGTAGAACATTTCATAACAACCACAGGACCTCCCGTTTTTGCAAAGTCTCGGCGCTTGGACCCAGCTAAACTGGCCATCGCGCGCGAGGAGTTCACTAATCTGGAAAAACTAGGCATTGTTAGACGCTCCAAGAGCGCTTGGGCTTCGCCGTTACACATGGTCCCAAAGGCTGACGGCTCGTGGCGACCTTGCGGCGATTTTCGCAGGTTGAACAACGTTTCAGCTCATGACCGCTACCCGATTCCGCACATTCAGGGTTTTTCTGTTCATTTGGCGGGAGCGCGCATTTTTTCTAAAATAGACTTGGTGCGCGGCTATCACCAGGTTCCAGTGCGCGCGCAGGATGTACCCAAAACAGCGGTCATAACGCCTTTCGGCCTTTTTGAGTTCTTGCGCATGCCTTTTGGCCTCAAGGGGGCCGCGCAGACTTTCCAACGCATGATGGATGCAGTTTTACGGGACCTGCCTTTCGTGTTCGTTTATTTGGACGATATTTTGGTAGCCAGCACGTCCGAAGGCGAACATGAAAAACACCTCACAGCAGTTTTCCAGAGGTTGGCAGAGCACGGGTTAATAGTTAACCCAGCGAAGTGTCAGTTTGGGGTGGCGCAGATTGATTTTTTTGGGACATCGCGTTTCGGCAGAGGGAGCAGTTCCCCTTCCAAATAAAGTGCGTGCCATAACGGATTTTCCGCAACCTCAAACGGTCAAGGCGCTTCAGGAGTTTCTAGGGATGGTTAATTTTTACAACCAATTCCTCCCAAGCGCAGCATGACTCATGCAGCCATTGTACACCGCGTTAAAAAAACAAAAGCCCGCAAATAAAGTTGAATGGTCTCCGGAGCGGGAGCGCGCTTTTGCCCAGGTCAAATCAGCCCTGGCAAATGCAGTTTTGTTAGCGCACCCAGTTCCAACGGCCCGCATGGCGCTCACCACTGACGCTTCCGATGTAGCGGTGGGGGCGGTAGTTGAACAGTTTGTGGCAGGTACCTGGCAACCCCTCGCGTTTTTCAGCAGGACTTTGCGCGATAGTGAACGGAAATACAGCGCGTTTGACAGGGAGCTTTTGGCCCTACACTTGGCCATTCGTCATTTTCAGTTCTGGTTAGAGGGGCGACGTTTCACCGCTTTTGTGGATCATAAACCGCTAACGTTTGCGATGGCCAAAATTTCGGAACCCTGGTCAGGCCGGCAACAAAGGCAACTAGCCGCAATATCGGAGTTCACTACCGATATTCAGCATGTCGCGGGTAAACACAATGTGGTGGCAGACTGCCTCTCGCGTGCGGTAGCACCGCCAAGCCCCATAGGGGCAGACTCTGTAGCCATGGCCGCGGGCCCGGGCAGCGACGCGGGAGCGCGCGCAGCCCCGGTCTGTGTTGGGTTAGATTATGCTGCCATGGCTGCGGAGCAGGTTAATGACGCGGACGTGCGCGCGCTCCAGTCTGGACCAACAGGGTTAATGCTGGAGCACAGGGTGCAACAAAACGGTATGCCCCCGCTAATCTGCGATGTCTCCACGGGACGGCCCCGCCCTGTGGTGCCAACCGCGTGGCGTCGCCGTGTTTTTGACTTGGTCCATTCTCTCGCGCACCCAGGGGTGCGCGCATCGATCAAATTGGTGGGGGAGAAATTTGTTTGGCCCGGGTTGCGCAAACAGGTTAAGGAATGGGCAGCAGCCTGCGTAGCGTGTCAGCGAGCCAAAATACACAGACACACTAAGGCCCCGTTAGAACCTTTCCACATCCCCGCTAAGCGTTTTGATCATGTGCATATTGACCTGGTCGGCCCGCTTCCATTATCACACGGGCACACACATCTTTTGACGATGGTAGACCGCACCATGCGCTGGCCAGAGGCGATTCCTCTGACATCAACCACAGCGGAAGAAGTTGCGCGAGCATTTTTAGCAGCGTGGGTTGCGCGTTTTGGTGTACTGTCAGACATAACGTCCGATAGGGGTCCCCAATTTTTTTCCGAGCTATGGTCATCGATGGCCCGCAGCTTGGGGGTGAAGATTCATCGCACCACCGCGTATAACCCCCAGGCTAATGGTTTATGCGAACGCTTTCACAGGTCATTGAAAGCAGCCCTCAGAGCGTCGCTGACGGATACAAATTGGGTAGACAAACTTCCATGGGTCTGATTAGGGTTGCGTTCTGCACCTAAGGAAGATTTGCACGCTTCCCCGGCTGAATTGGTGTTCGCTCAACCGCTCCGTTTACCCGGGGAATTTCTTCCCGATAATCCCGCACCTAATGGCCTCCCCGCTCAGCCGTGGCAGAGCGGCTCAGGAGCAAACACGCTCCCTGGCCCAGTCCATCACAGTTTCCCACACGTTTTCGTGCCCAAGGCTCTAAAAAATCAGAGTTTGTTTTTGTTAAACATGACGCCCAGCGCCCAAGTTTGCGGCCGTTTTACGATGGACCGTTTCGAGTGCTGGAGACCGGGCAGAAGCATTTTCTGCTAGATTTAGGGGGCAGACGGGAGCTGATTTGCATTAACAGGCTCAAACCCGCTTTTGTTCTGGCTGACGAGGGGGTGCAGCTCGCGAGGCCCCCCCCGCCGGGGCAGGCCGCCGAGACGACAGTCTCCAAAGTCTTCACAGGAAGGTGCTAACAGCTTTAATTCACAGGTGCAGAGAGATGTTGCAGAGGCAGCCAAGCCAAGTTGCAGCAGATTCGGCAGAAGGTTAAAACCTAGGCAGTTGGTGGATTGATTAGCGATGTATGGAGTGCTTTGTGTCTTTCTTTTTTTCTTTTTTTATACCATGCAGGTTCTGCCTTACTAGACGTTTGGGGGGGGGGGGGGGTAGTGTGGCCGACACACATTATGGGCTCACGTTGCCACAGAGACAGGACTGTATGTGTATTGTGGGGGTGTCACGTCTGCAAGGACAAGAGGACTTGAATCTGCAGTAGATTACAAGGAAGTGCGAGATTTGTCTCTTTGTCCCACAGAAGATGCCCCGGAGGGGATTCCGGTTCATCAGGAGATGAGAGACAATGGGTGAAGCTTCAAAGGGATGCTTTGTAACTGTATGTTTACTGAAGACACCATGTGACTTGAATCCTGATGCTGGAAATGTATAAAAGGGGTGTTGAGATATGATTCTTTCTCTTTCCTGCTTTGAGAATGCTAGGAGCTGTGTTCTGTCAAATAAAGCTGGTTTATGACTGAAACTCAGCCTCGTTATTTGAGCATGCTCCTACAATATAATAAATTTTTCTTTTTACACGCCTTTTGTAATCCTTTGGTTAACCATGGCTTATCGGCACATTTATGTTTAAGCTTTTTCTTTACTAATGGACAATTTTTTTCATAAAGAGTGGTTACAATGTTTATAAATGTGTCATAGGCTTCATTTACATCTGATACATAGACGTTTGTCCAGTCTTGCTTCAGCAAGTCCTCTTTAAAAGAACTGATTGCATTTTGTGATTTGTATCTGAACGATTTTAAATTTTTTTTCTGTATTGGCCCCCGTGTGGCCATGGATAAGTGCAAAGGTTGGCAAGTGGTCACTTATATCATTTATCAATAATCCACTTTCTATTTTCTTATCGATAACATTGACAAACAGGTTGTCAATAAGTGTATCAGTGTGAACTGTGATTCTACTGGGATGTGTTATTGTGGGATATAGACTCATACTGTACATAGAGTTCATGAGCTCTGTAATTACCTTTTGTTGATGTGGATTCAGTAAATCAATATTGAAATCTCCACAAATTACAACCATTTTCTTACTAGTAATATTATTGTACAGCTCGACTAACTTATCTCTGAATGTCTCAATGCAAGTTCCCGGCGTTCTATATATACAACTTATAATTAGATTTTTTGTTTTATCTTGGTCAATCTCAACAGTAACACATTCCAAAATCCCTGGTAGTGCAAAGGACATTCCATTTACAAGCTTACACCTATACAGGTCATCAATATACAGTGCAACACCACCACCCTTTTTTTGAGATTTGTTAATATGAAACATCTGATATCCCTCTATTGCCATCAGGGGAGCCTGCTCTTCATTAAGCCAGGTTTCAGAGACTGCGATAGCTGTAAATTTTCTGTCTAGCTGTTTTAAATAGTCCTGAATCTGTGGAAAGTTTTTGTTAAGACTTCTGCTGTTGAAGTGTATTATTGATAGTTTACCATCTAGTTGCACTTGACTTTTGAATTGCTTTTCAGTGTAATATTCACAATGGTTATGAATATTATTGAAAAAATGGTTATCAGGATCAGTATCATTCTCCATCTCTTGTAGTTTATGTTCAGCATAATGGCATATTTTCAGAGTTTGAGTTTCCTCACTCTGTGTCAAATGACTTCCTCCAACTGGGGATAATTGATGTCTACTCAAGTCGGTCGTAAGTTTTTTGTTTGTTTTGCTTTTCTTTTTTTTTAAAAAGTACATTGACATGGTATGTCAAAAGAACTATTCTTGCCGTGTGTGTGGATATGGATTATCATTGTCTCTTAATTTTCTTAATCAGTGTTCATCTGTATTTATTTATGTCAGTAACATCTCTGATCATTATACTCTTTGCTTGCTCAGGTGTTATAGATAGATTAGTTTATTTGACAGGGACAGTGCAATAAACATAGACAATTAATCAATGACAATCAATCTGATGTGTTGCACATGGAGTGTATAGCTATTAGCTAATTTGCAACTCTTGTCCCTGGATGGGCTTTAGAAAAGGGAATCAAGTAAAGAAAAGGAAAGAAATAAAGAAAATACACAATGACCACATACATCAATGCAAAAGGATTATAAATACACAATTATAAATATTATAAATATTATAAATACTATACATACACAAATATAACAACCTGACTCACATTTGCCTATTTCAGGCCTCCCTCCCTTCGTCACTCACTATAAACAAACACATTCATTCCTTCCCTTCATTCACTCTCACCTTGTAGACAATCAATTCATACATGAGTACATTCTTGTTTATTTTTCAGCCAGTTTTTAACATTTTTAGTGAATGTTTTAAAGTCCGTTATTATTTTAATTTCATTTGGCATTGTGTTCCAGATGTGACTGCCCTTTATAGAGAAAGCTGTTTGTCCAAATGTGGTTCTGCGGTGGAATATTTTACAGTTATTGTTAACAGAACTCCTGGTGGCTCTGCTGCTGTCCTGTCTTTGGATGGAACCAGCAAGTGGCTCGGGTGCTGATTTATGGAGACATTTGAACGTTAATTTCAGAAAACAGAGGTCAATGAAACTCTCAAAACTCAATAGGTTGTATTTTTTTAAAACATTACAGTGATGCCACCTAATGGGCTTTTTGTCCAAGATTTTTAGGGTTTGATTATATAATGAACCTATATGTCTTATTGTGGAAGGGGCTGCTTGAGCCCAGACTGTCAAACAGTATGATATATGAGAAAAAACCATAGAATGCATATACAGTACAGCTGCTTCGTAAGGTATGTAATATCTAATTAATTTAAAGCAGTTCAGATTTTTTTTTACTGTTTTTGAAATTTTCTTTATATGAAGATTAAATTTGAGTTGAGGATCTAGTACAATGCCAAGGTATTTGAATTCTGTAGCTAAACTGATGTCATGATCATGTATATGTTCCATTTAGTTTGATCCAAACTCTACAATTTCTTGTCCATGTTGCCTGTATCTTATTTTGTCTTTTCAGCATCCGTGCTTGCCGTGCTATTTCAGCATTTGTTTTAGTTAGGTGTTCATTTAGGTAAACTTCTGTTCCCCGTAGCTTTCTGGCCTGCCTCAGTATGTCATTCTTTACCCTTCTGTTCACAAAGCGCATCACAATTGATTTCTTTGTTTTATTATCTTTTCTGGGTAAAGCATAACCAGCTGAAATTGCATTTGCTTCTACCTTTATATCTCTACTATCAAGGAACTGAAGCACCTGGTTTTCCAGGGAGACTGATTCACTCAGGGGAGCCTCCTCACCTCTCAGTCCTGTTGTAGCATTAGCGTATGATTGATATTTGATGTCTAGTCCACTTATAATTAGATCATCCATACGAGAACCTTGTTCAAGATCCTCGACGCGTCGCTCCAAGTCCGTAATTTTTTTGTCTTTTTCCTGAATTGTTAATTTTAATTCTCGGACTTCTTCCATTAGGCCTATTATTTTGGCCTGCTGGGTAACCATTTTGGCCACTTCTGACAAGAAGTTCAGAGATTTTTTGATCTCTTCCATTTCCTCCTTCTTTGGTGGCATTTTTACTGACCTGTGGATAGTAAAACAATCTCTGCTGGTGTCGCCGGTATCCGATCCGACCGACCTCGAATTCAGCTGGGCCTCAGCTAGCCCTCTCCGCTGCTAGTCCCGCTGCTTACCACCTCCGTAACCGAGCTCCTGTCCAACTGGGGTACCGGCAGCTCCTCCACCAAGTCCTGCCGCACACTGCCGCTGTTGCCGAGCTCCGATCCTGCTTCTGTCCGGCTGGGGTCCCGGTAAATCCTCCGTTGAGCCCCGCCACCTACCGCCGTCTGTCTCAGTAGTTCCTCCGCTGAGCCCCGCCACTGTAACTGGGCTCCGACTCAGGCTATTGTCTGGCTAGGGTCCCAGTGGTCCTCCACTGGTCCCCGTCTCCCACCACTGCTGCACCCGAACTCCGATCCAGCTCCCGTCCAACTGTTGCCTCGGTTAGTTCCTCCGGTGAGCCCCAATCACCGGGGACAGAGTCGCTTCGTGTTGGTGTTAGGTGCTACTACTAGCGTTAGCTTAGCAAACGCTTCGGGTAAAACGTAGCAGCGAACCACAAAAAGAAACGCTAGTCACTTTACTCACAGTGCCCGGTGAAAGGCGATTAAAGGGGTATTTCAACGAAGGTGGAAATTCAGCCCATGCGTGTGCGTCACAAATGCCGATCGCTGTTGGTTAGTTATTTTTATGGCAAAATCAGCAACTTTGTCTCAGCACTGAAAAAGTGTGACCATCCCGGCCGCCATGTTCCTCCTAACTCCAGTGATGATATAGAGTGAAGTACGTGGCAGTAATGCACCTGTAAGCTGATTGCCAACCGCCAATCAAATCTAAGAGAAGAAGAACCTTCCTTTAAACCTTTATTGACACAGAGCAGAATCACAATGACAATCACTCATCCAGCTGACAACAGAAACAGCAGAAGAAGAATTTGTAGTTTTTACCGACTCAACATGCTCATATATATATATATTTCTTTTACATAATTATCAGCAAAAATCAGACAAAAACAACAAAAAACATGCAGGACAGTTAAATCCAGAATTTAACCCCCCCCCCCCCGAACATCAGGGGGCGCCACCACGTCACAGAGGTCATAGACAACGTTTATTTGACAAGTTTTTACAAGGTTAAAATGCTTCAACCATCCACCATTCACCCGGCTAATCACATCACTCCTCAGGAGGAGTGGGCAGGGCCTGATGGCCACCCGGCCCCACCCACTCGGCCATGATTGGGAGGTTGCGTGAGCCCCTCGCTGCCGATTGGTGTACCGTGCACAGCTGTGCATGGTGAGTGGGAGGGGCTCAGCTCACTGCAGCCAACCGTCCACAGACACGGGTACTGACTGAAAAAAAAACAAATAAAAACACGTCAGACATGTCCACAGGTTAACGCCCAAATAAGGGCAAGGGCAGGGTCTCACCTGGAGCTGTGAGGAGGAGGAGGTTGAGAGGAAGGAGCGCCGCCACTGGAGAGGGGGAGGGAGGAGGAGGAGGAGGGAGGACAGGGGGAGGGGGAGGAGCTCCAACCGTCTGATAACACCTGGACTCCATCAGAGAGGCACACTGATGACAGAAGACCGAAAAACAGGAAGAACATCTTAAATTTACAATACACAAAAACTACTAAAAATCTGTGATTTAAGCGTTCCCATGGAGATGCTACGTCCGTCTAAATGTCTAAAATCACGTTTACCAGAGGAATGGGAGCGGTGCGGCAGATAGGCTGTGGGGTACGGTGTGTGTCTCCCGGGGTAACCGTGGTGTTTGTAACCATGGTGATGGTGATGGTGCGATGTCAGCGGGAGGCCACCGCCGTACGGGAATGCTCCGCCCCCTCCGGGTGAGCACAATGACCAACCTGAAAAAAAGAAAGAAATATCCTTTATAGTACACAAATGTGCGATAGCGAGGGGGTCATTGATGGCCTATGCTCCATGGCGAGCTATGGGCTTAAGTAAGTAGTAAGTAACATACAGTGGGGCAAAAAAAGTATTTAGTCAGCCACCAATTGTGCAAGTTCTCCCACTTAAAAGATGAGAGAGGTCTCCAATTTTCATCATAGGTATACCTCAACTATGAGAGACAAAATGAGAAAAAAAAATCCAGAAAATCACAATGAAGGTTTTTTAATTAATTAATTGGTAAATTCCTCGGTAAAATCAGAATCAGAATCAGCTTTATTGGCCAAGTATGCACAACACATACAAGGAATTTGACTTCGGCTAAAAACTTGCTCTCGTTGTTCAGGTGGAGGATTTAAATAAGGATTCAATGACAACAGAGTATGTACAGTAAATTACAGTCTGTCCACGTTTCTATAAAAAGGATGCAAATATATACAGGAATATATGCAGTTATTTACTCAGACTAACCACACTTTGCAGAAATATATGAAAAAATATACAGTCACACAGTATTTCAATGTGAACTCAGATTCAGTGATATAATGTGAATGAAGTAAAAAGCAGTGTGAGAGTTATGTGCAATGTAATAATGGATGAAAAGTCATGAGTACAGCAACAGGTAGGACTAGGTGAATGTTAGGAGTTCATCAGAGTGATGGCTTGAGGAAAGAAACTGTTCCTGTGACGGGTGGTTTTGACCTTCAGTGATCTGTAACGACGACCAGAAGATAGAAGTTCAAACAGTTTGTGGCCGGGGTGTGATGGGTCAGCACAGATGTTTCCCGCCCGTTTCTTGGTTATGGACCGATATAAGTTCTCAATGGAGGGTAGGTCGGTACCAATGATCCTCTCCGCAGACTTAATGATCCGCTGCAGTCTGGTCTTGTCCTGTTTAGTGGCAGATCCAAACCAGACAGTGATGGAAAAGCAGAGGACAGATTGGATGATGGCGGTGCAGAAGACAACCAGCAGCTCCTGAGGCAAATCAAACTTCTTCAGCTGACGCAGAAAAAACAACCTCTGCTGGGTCAATAACAAAAGTTCATCTCTATACTTTGTTATATACCCTTTGTTGGCAATGACAGAGGTCAAACGTTTTCTGTAAGTCTTCACAAGGTTTTCACACACTGTTGCTGATATTTTGGCCCATTCCTCCATGCAGATCTCCTCTAGAGCAGTGATGTTTTGGGGCTGTCGCTGGGCAACACGGACTTTCAACTCCCTCCAAAGATTTTCTATGGGGTTGAGATCTGGAGACTGGTTAGGCCACTCCAGGACCTTGAAATGCTTCTTACGAAGCCACTCCTTCATTGCCCGGGTGATGTGTTTGGGATCATTGTCATGCTGAAAGACCCAGCCATGTTTCATCATCAATGCCCTTGCTGATGGAAGGAGGTTTTCACTCAAAATCTCACGATACATGGCCCCATTCATTCTTTCCTTTACACGGATCAGTCGTCCTGGTCCCTTTGCAGAAAAACAGCCCTAAAGCATGATGTTTCCACCCCCATGCTTCACAGTAGGTATGGTGTTCTTTCTCCTCCAAACACGACAAGTTGAGTTTTTACCAAAAAGTTCTATTTTGGTTTCATCTGACCATATGACATTCTCCCAATCCTCTTCTGGATCATCCAAATGCTCTCTAGCAAACTTCAGACGGGCCTGGACGTGTACTGGCTTAAGCAGGGGGACACATCTGGCACTGCAGGATTTGAGTCCCTGGCGGCATAGTGTGTTACTGATAGTAGCCTTTGTTACTTTGGTCCCAGCTCTCTGCAGGTCATTCACTAGGTCCCCCCGTGTGGTTCTGGGATTTTTGCTCACCGTTCTCGTGATAATTTTGACCCCACAGGGTGAGATCTTGCGTGGAGCCCCAGATCGAGGGAGATTATCAGTGGTCTTGTATGTCTTCCATTTTCTAATAATTGCTCCCACAGTTGATTTCTTCACACCAAGCTGCTTACCTATTGCAGATTCAGTCTTCCCAGCCTGGTGCAGGTCTACAATTTTGTTTCTGCTGTCCTTTGACAGCTCTTTGGTCTTGGCCATAGTGGAGTTTGGAGTCTGACTGTTTGAGGTTGTGGACAGGTGTCTTTTATACTGATAATGAGTTCAAACAGGTGCCATTAATACAGGTAACGAGTGGAGGACAGAGGAGCCTCTTAAAGAAGAACTTACAGGTCTGTGAGAGCCAGAAATCTTGCTTGTTTATAGGTGACCAAATATTTATTTTACCGAGGAATTTACCAATTAATTCATTAAAAATCCTTCAATGTGATTTTCTGGATTTTTCTCATTTTGTCTCTCATAGTTGAGGTATACCTATGATGAAAATTGGAGACCTCTCTCATCTTTTAAGTGGGAGAACTTGCACGATTTGTGGCTGACTAAATACTTTTTTGCCCCACTGTACGTCGGGCCAACATCAGCAAGTTTACATTAGGAATAGGTCTTATAGAGGTCATTTGCACATTGGCAAGATATAGGCTAGACATTGGCACGTCGAGCCTATGTCTTGCTAATGTGAAAATGACCTCTACAAGACCTATTCCCAATGTAAACATGGTGCATCAGGCCAATGTTGGCGTGATGTATGTGTGCTGTTGGGGATCAGTTTGTCTGAAATAACAAGAATGACATCATCAACAGCCACTTAAAATCAGTTTTTATGTGGATAATCTAACATATGCCATCAGGGTCATTCTGGTTTAATATCAACAACAAAATAAAAGTTTTCATCTGTTTTTATTTACTTACAGGACTGAATGCCGACACGAGCCTCCGATGACTCTGGTAGACTCCTCCCACCCGGGGTCCTGAGAGAGAGAAATCAAACACTCCCATTACTGATTGTGTGTGTGTCTGTGTGGTTCCATCGTCTCTCGCCGACTGTGTCTCTCCAAACAAGCTGATAATAAGAACTCATTAATCTGCCTTTAGATAACCCTGTACTGTGATGTGGCACTATATAAATGAAGTGAATCAAACTAATCTTCAGCCAACACTAACTTCCTTGTGGCAAATGCGAATGACTGTTCTCGATTATTAAGAAAAAGTAGCAAATTTACCAAATCAAATCAACCTTTATTGTCATATTGCTGTACATACAACTGTAGCGCAGGCAAGATGAAATTGCGTTTCTCTCGGCATCCATATAAGTAGAACAACATGATTTAAGACACACTCACACATATCTTCACCCCACCCCCCCCATCCGTTCACACATCCCTGAGACATACTTGAAAAAACAAACTATAATATACAAATAATGCACATAATGTCTGTAAGTGCAGTAGTGAATATGAAAGATTCCAGGTCAACTGTTCAGCATCCTAACAGCTTGTGAAAGGAAGCTGCTGATCAGTCTGGTGGTTCTGCCTCTGATGCTCTGGAATCGTTTGCCAGATGGCAGAAGTTCAAAGTGTTTATGCAGAGGGTGAGAACGGTCCTTGACAATGTTCAGTGCCCTGCTCCTACAATGGTTCTGAAAAAGTTCTTGGACAGAGGGGAGTGAGACTCCAATTACCCTCTCAGCCCCCTTGACTATCCTCTGCAGGGCTTTTTTGTCTGACATACTGCAGCTGGAGTACCATGTAGCAATGCAGTACGTCAGAACACTCTCCACCACACCTCTGTAGAAGGTCCTGAGGATGCAGATGGGGAGAGAGGCCTGTTTGAGTTTCCTCAAGAAGTGCAGTCTCTGCTGAGCCCGCTTCCTGATCGCCAAGGAATTCTGGCTCCAGGTCAGGTCCTGCGAGATCTGCACTCCGAGGAACTTGATATTCTCCACTCTCTCCAGTAAACGGCCGCCAATGCTGAGGGGGACGTGTTCAGGCTGTGACCGCTGGAGGTCGATAATCATCTCCTTTGTTTTGTCCACGTTGAGCACCAGATTGTTCTCCCTGCACCAGCCCTCCAGGTCTCTAACTTCTTCCCTGTACATTGATTCCTCATCCCTCTGAATAAGTCCCACCACTGTGGTGTTGTCTGCAAACTTAATAATCTGGTTCCCCTCGTGTCTGGATACACAGTCATGTGTTAGGAGTGTAAACAACAGTGGACTGAGTACGCAGCCTTGAGGGGATCCGGTGCTCAGCGTGACAGAGTTGGAGATGTTGTTTCCAACCCGGACAGACTGGGGTCTCTCAGTCAGGAAATCCAGGATCCAGAGACATGTGGCGGTGTTCAGACCAAGAAGGAGTAATTTCTCCATCAGTCTCTGGGGAATAATGGTGTTGAATACTGAACTGAAATCAATGTACAGGAGTCTGGCGTAGGTGTCTTTCTGGTCCAGGTGGGTGATGACAGAGTGCAGGGTGGTGACTATAGCATCTTCCGTGGAGTGGTTTGAATGATATGCAAACTGGAGCGGGTCATGTGTTGCAGGGAGGCAGGCTGTAATGTGTGGTTTGACAAGCCGTTCAAAACATTTCATCACAATTGGCGTCAGTGCAACAGGACGATAGCCATTCAAACAGGACACAACTGGTTTCTTTGCCACCGATACTATGATAGAGGTCTTGAAGCATCTGGGAATGATGGCCTGACTCAGGGAGATGTTATAAATATCAGTCAGGACATCCGCCAACTCGCTCGCGCAGTCTCGGAGCACACGTCCCGGGATGTTGTCCGGACCTGCAGCTTTACGTAGGTTGACTCTGGTTAGGGTCCTCCTACTAGAAATAAATGATCCTACTGGTCTTTTTGTGGGTTCCCTTTGTTCTAGAGTGTTCTGTAGGATTTCAGTGACATTATCTGGTCTGTAAATTCCTCCTCCCACAGGAGTTCTCCTCTCCCACAGAATCTAGGACTACAGAGTTCAGTTCAGTTGATTGATATAGCACCTTTCAAGCACATGTGCAACCCAAGGTGCTTTACAGAACCAGAGTCAAACAGAAACACATAAAAACACAAAAAGGTCACAGGTTAAAATACGTATTCAAAACTATGAAGGCAGAAAAGGAATTGATTAAAACAACTAAGACAATAAAATCACAATAAAACCGTCAAAGTGAGTCAAAATTCCATGAACTGGAAATCAGTGGAAAAAAACAACAACAACATTACTAATAATAATAATTAAGCTAATTGTAAGCTCTATCAAAAAAACCCAAAAAACTTTTAAGCATGATCTTAAAGAAGGGAGAGTATCAGCATCCCATACCCAGGCAGGGAGCTGGTTCCACAGGAGAGGGGCCTGATGGCTGAAGGCTCTGCCTCCAAATTTACTTAAAAAAAAAAAATCAGGGAACCACAAGTAAGATGAGATGAGATGAGATGAGCCTTTATTAGTCCCACAACGGGGATTCAAAGATTGCAGCAGCAAAGGGATAGCGGCACTCAGAGCAACTGTCAACATAATAAGATAAGAACTGGTTAGCCAAAGCAGTAAATGAATATACATATGTACACAGATATATACACAGTGCAGCAGCATTGCAGCTAGATGGAATAAACACCATAACAGTTTAAGTTACCCTGCAGAATATGAATATGTACCCAGACAGTATATTTTGTATTTGAATCAACAGTGTTGTCTCCCTCAGTAACGATTGTTATTGTCCTAGTTGTATCATGGAGGGGACGATCTCTATTGTGCAAAGTTGTTACGTTTTGTACATTCAATACGAACTCTACGAGCAGCACTGGTTAGGTTATAAAGTCTGACAGCCATAGGTAGGAAGGACCTGCAGAACCTCTCCCTCGAGCACTTAAGATGGTACAGCCTACCACTAAATGAGCTCCTCAGTGCGTTCAGCGTGTCCTGCATGGGGTGGGACTCGGACTCCAACAGAGATGACAGCTTAGCCACCATCCTCTCTCTTTTGATCACTTTTTTTTCACCCCACTTATATCACGGACACACAGATCGTCCCAAATGTCTCCTGAGCCGGTGGACGGAGCCACTGTTTATAGCAGGATACGATACAACAGGGAAGAGCTGCTAGCATTTAACTGCCACCCGGTCCCACTGGAAAAACTCGACATACCGAGAGAACTGAGGTGAAAGCGTCGCAGCTGCCGGACTGGAGTAAGGCGGAGGACAAAAAATATAAGGTACAGACCCTCCCTTCCATCTGAGGTCATGGGAAATGTACGGTCGATACTGGGAAAGTTAGATGAGCTAGCGGCTATCTCCCGTTATGATAGCACTTACCGGGAGTGCTCTCTCCTTTTGTTTACTGAGACGTGGCTAACTGAACTAGCAGCAGATGCTAACATTGAGCTGGAGGGTTTTCACATGATACGAGCTGACCGAACACCAGACAGTGGCAAAACTAGGGGCGGTGGAGTGATAATGTATGTTAACAACAACTGGTGCAGACCGGGACATATCACTGTTAAACAACAACACTGCAGCAAAGACATTGAGTTGCTAGCTGTTAGCATGAGGCCTACATATCTCCCGAGAGAACACTCACACGTGATCTGCATTGTTGTTTATGCAAATCCGACGGCGAACGCTGGGACAGCGCGTGACGTCATCCATTCAGTAACCAGCAGGCTGCAGACAGAACACCCAGATGCTCTTCTCCTCATCTCAGGCGATTTCAACCACGTTTCACTGTCTCCCATTCTGCCCACTTTCACCCAGTATGTCACATGCCACACTAGAGACAATAAAACACTGGATTTGTTCTACGCAAACACTAAGGAGGCGTACACCTCATCACAACTCCCCCCACTTGGGAGATCGGATCACAACTTGGTTCATCTCCGACCGGTGTACAAACCCCTAGTGCACAGACAACCTCCGGCCATGCACACTGTGGAGTTATGGTCTGAGGAGACAATGGACACTCTAAAGGACTGTTTTGAAGCCACTGCCTGGAAGCAGCTCTGCGATCCACATGGTGAGGACATCGATGGCCTCATTCTCACCTTCACGGGCTACCTCAGCTTCAGTGTGGACAAATCCGTTCCCACCAAGACCATACGGCGTCACTCAAACAACAAACCCTGGATCAACCCTGAGATAAAAACACTTCTGAGAGAGAAGAAGAGGATCTTCAGGTCGGGGAACAGGGAGATGCTGAAGTCCGTACAGAGGGAGCTGAGGAGAAAGATCAGAGAAGGCAAGGACAGCTTCAGGAAGAAGATGGAGGACAAGCTGCAACAGAGCGACATCAGCGGGGTCTGGAGAAACCTCAAAACCATCTCTGGGCTCCAGAATACCTGCCCCCAGGCCACGGGGGGCAGGGAGCGGGCGAACAACCTGAATCTGTTTTTCAATAGATTTGACCAACCGCCCTCCCCCCTGTCTGCACAACAACCACTGCTGCCTCTAAGAAATCAAGTCCTGCTGCCCACTCCCCACTCCACCGACACCCCCCCCCACTCCCAACACACAGCCCCCCATCCTGACCCTGACCAAGACCCAGGTGAGGACGGAGCTGAGGAAGATCAAGGCGAGGAAGGCGTCGGGACCGGACGGCATCAGCGCAAAGCTCCTCAAGTCCTGTGCAGACCAGCTGTGTGGGATTGTGACGTATATCTTCAACATGAGCCTGAAACTGGGGAGGGTACCACAGCTGTGGAAAACATCTTGTGTGGTACCTGTACCAAAAACTTCCCACCCCAAAGACCTGAACAGCTACAGACCGGTGGCCTTGACGTCCCACTTGATGAAGACCCTGGAGAGACTGCTCCTTGCTCATCTCCGCCCCCTGGTGGAACCAGCGATGGATCCACTCCAGTTCGCCTACCAGCATGGCATTGGGGTGGAGGATGCGGTGATCTTCCTCCTTCACCGTTCTCTGTCCCACCTGGAGAAGCCCGGGAATATGGTGAGGATCATGTTCTTTGACTTCTCCAGTGCTTTCAACACCATCCAACCGATGATCCTGAAGGACAAGCTGCTGCGCGCAGGGGTGGACCAGCACCTGTCATCATGGATCCTGGACTACCTCAGGAACCGGCCTCAGTTTGTGAGAACCCGGGACTGTGTTTCCGACACGATCATCAGTAGCACGGGGGCCCCCCAGGGAACGGTGCTGGCTCCCTTCCTGTTCACTCTTTATACTGCGGACTTCTCACACAACACAACACATTGCCATCTACAGAAGTTCTCTGATGACTCTGCGATCGTTGGTCTCATCTCCAACGGAGATGAAGCTGAGTACAGAGGGCTTATCCAGGACTTCGTGGACTGGTGCCATCGGAACTGCCTCCAGATCAACGCGAGGAAAACTAAGGAGCTGGTGGTGGACTGCCGCAGGCATGGGCAGCCCCTCACAGCACCAGTAAATATACAGGGAACAGACATCGAGATGGTGACATCCTATAAGTACCTGGGTATTCATCTGAACAATAAACTAGACTGGTCACACAATACTGACGCACTCTACAAGAAGGGACAGCGCAGGCTGTTCCTGCTGAGGAGACTCAGGTCTTTTGGTGTACAAGGGGCGCTGCTGAAGTCATTCTATGACACGGTGGTGGCATCAGCCATCACTTTTGGAGTGGTCTGCTGGGGCAGTGGCATTACTGCAGCCGATAGGAAGAGACTGAACAAACTGATTAAGAAAGCTAGCTCTGTCCTGGGGCAGCGCCTTGATCCGATGGAGGAGATAGGAGAGAGAAGGACGGTGGCTAAACTGTCATCTCTGCTGGAGTCCGAGTTCCACCCTATGCAGGACATACTGGATGCACTGAGGAGCTCATTTAGCAGCAGACTACATCATCCCAGGTGCACAACCGAGAGGTTTCGTAGGTCCTTCCTACCAACGGCTGTCAGACTGTACAACCTAAGCAGGGCTGCTCGCAGAGATAGCAAAAAGACGTAACAAACTAATAGTTTTTTTGAATGCAAAAGATGCAATAGACTTACACAATGGTCCTCTCCGGCATACAACTAGGAACATACCGGTCGCTATGGAGGGTGAGAATATGTATGGGCACATAATCATACCATGTAGGATAACTAAGTAGACGGTTATGCTGTTTCATCCCACCTAGCAACAATGCTCTGCACTGTGTGTGTTTATATATTTACATATTTATTCCATCTAGCTACAATGCTCAGCACTGGGTGTGTTTATATTTATATATCTATATATTTATTCCATCTAGCTACAATGCTCCGCACTGTGTTTTTATATATCTACATATTATTCCATCTAGCTACATTGCTCCGCACTGTGTGTGTTTATATACTTGCATATTTATTCCACCTAGCTGCAATGCTCCGTACTGTGGGTGTTTATATATTTACATATTTATTCCATCTAGCTACAATGCTCTGCACTGTGTGTCTGTGTGTGTGTGTATATATATATATTTTATAGTAATATGTACATATGTATATTAGCTGCTCTTGCTTGCTTGTTTTTTTTCTTGCCTTCTGATTGTTGCTCTGAGTGTTGCTATCCCTGTGCTGTTGCAATCCTGGAATTTCCCCGTTGTGGGACTAATAAAGGCTTATCTTATCTTATCCTCCTCTCTCCTCTCTCCTCCACTGGGTTGAGGTGTCGCCCCAGAACAGAGCTGGCTTTTTTGATCAGTCTGTTCAGCCTCTTCCTGTCGGCTGCTGTGATGCCGCTGCCCCAGCAGACCACTCCAAATGTGATGGCTGATGTCACCACCAAATCGTAGAAGGTCTTCAGGCATGTCCCTTGCACTCCATAAAGACCTGAGTCTCCTCAGGAGGAACAGCCTGCGCTGCCCCTTCTTGTAGAGCATGTTGGTGTTGTGTGACCAGTCCAGTTTATTGTTCAGGTGAACACCCAGGTACTTGTAAGATGTCACCATCTCGATGTCTGTTCCCTGGATGTTTACTGGTGCTGTGGGGGGTTGTTCTCGCCTGCAGCAGTCCACCACCAGTTCCTTAGTATTCCTCGCATTGATCTGGAGGTAGTTCTGTGGGCACCAGTCCATGAAATCCTGGTTAAGTTAATTTCTTCTTCTTGCTCTGAGAGACAGCAGTCGCATTTTTTCTTCCCTCCTCCCGTCTGCCTTCCTGACCTATTCCCAGCTTTGCAATGTTGCGTTTTTGTCTGTGTTTAGTCGCTCTTCTTCTGCTGAATCTTAATCTAAATGGAAATTATGGATTTGGAAGCGGCTTAAATGTGCTATTGTCACTATTTTTCAACAAGAATCGGGCCAAGGGGGAGCCCAAGAATTGGAACCTGCGAGGAGACTCATGGACATTGGAATTCATGCGTCTGTGGAAACATCATTATTGGTTATGATCTCAGGACTTCTATTTTTGGCTGTGAAGTTCCCTGATGTATCAGAAATTGAAGGAAGGTGAGAGAGCTGATCAAAGCGGACCCGGCAAGCTCCTTCATCAAATTCGACCAGTTGGGGAGGGCACGAGTAGCGGCAAACGGTGAACTGAATGACAGTGATTCAGTGGAGGAATACATCTAGAGCCCTGTGCTCTCCATGGGATTAAAGTTTAAGCCTGCATATGGAAATTATGAAAGCACAGAATTGCACGGGTGAGGAAAAATCTATTCTCTGAGTGCACTGTGCAGATTTGATTTGACCTTGTCTTGGTGCCCTGTATTTACATTCCTCCTGATGAAGATAAGCGAAAGAGCGGCTCTGCTAACCCAAACATCGACAGACAATGGCTGTTGTTCTGCAGATTGAGCTCCTCAAGGACAGCGCTCATGTGTTTACAGAACTTGCCACCTGCATGAGGAGAGATAAACTCTGGACATGCCATGTAGATCACATGACTATCCGTTGCCAGGGGGTGCCCTCTGCTGTTCACCAGCAATTGACACATCTCCACACTGCATTACACACTGATCATATGCTGACTACATACACTGGTCTCTCTCGCTTGTGCTTGTTATTGTGTGATCTTTTTATTCAACTTTATTTATATAGCGCCATTTCACAACAACAGTCATCTCATAGCACTATCAACTGTAGGGAGGACCCCCACAGTTGCAGAAAGACCCCAGCAATCAGGCGATCCCCTGTGAGCAAGCACTTGGCGACGGTGGAGAGGAAAAACTCCCTTTTAACAGGAAGAAACCTCCAGCAGAACCAGGCTCAGGGAGGGGCAGTCATCTGCTGCGACTGGCTGGGGGGTGAGGGGATAGAGAAGAAGAAAAGAACAGACATGTAGAGAGCAAACAGCACGATGTTATTGTCTGCTAATTGTGCATTTGAGAGGTTTTTTTTCTTGTAATCACAATTTTGGTCATATAATGAGCTTTATTTTGATCAACAATGCTTTTTTCTCTCTGCCTATTGTGTTCCCCCCCTCCTCCCCCTCTTTACCCCACACTGTTATGACAGGCGCCTTGCATGGCTGCCGCGTCACTGTATGCGCCTAACGTGCGCGCCCAATGTCAAGTCAAATTCCTTGTATGTTTACCTGTAAATATACTTGGCAATAAAGCTGATTCTGATTCTGTTAAGTCCTCTGTACTCCGCATCATCTCCATCAGAGATGAGGCCGACGATCGCAGAGTTGTCAGAGAACTTCTGTAGATGGCAGTGTGTTGTGTTGTGTGAAAAGTCACCAGTGTAGAGGGTGAACAGAAAGGGAGCAAGAACTGTTCCCTGGGGGTCCCCGTACTACAGATGTCAGACACACATTCCTGGGTTCTCACAAACTGTGGTCAGTTTGTGAGGTAGTCTTGGATCCACAATGACAGGTGCTGGTCTAGCCCTGAACACAGCAGCTTGTCCCTCAGGATCACTGGTTGGATGGTGTTGAAAGCACTGGAGAAATCAAACAACATGATCCTCATGGTGCTCCCAGGCTTCTCCAGGTGGGACAGGGAACAGTGTAAGAGGAAGATCACTGCATCCTCCACCCCGATGCCATGCTGGTAGGCCAACTGAAGTGGATCCATCACTAGTCCCACCAGGAGGCAGCGGTGGGCGAGGAGCAGCCTCTCCAAGGTCTTCATTAGGTGTGATGTGAGGGCCACTGGTCTGTAGCTGTTCAGGTCCTTGGGGTGAGGGGTCATCAGCATGGGTACCACACAGGATGTTTTACACAGCTGTGATACCCTCCTCAGCTTCAGGTTCAGCCTGAACATGTGCTCCACGATCCCACACAGCTGGTCTGCACAGGACTTGAGAAGCCTTGAGCTGATGCAGTCTGGACCTGCAGCCTTCCTTGCCTTGAACTTCCCAAGCTCAGCTCTCACCTGGGTCTTAGTGAGGGTCAGGTTGGCACAGGGGGGCTGTGTGTTGGGGGACAGGGGGAAAGGGGGTGGTTTTGTGGGGGGAAAGACAGCGGGGGATATATGGAGGAAGGATTCAGGATTCAAGGATTTTATTATCATGTGCACAGTTAAGAAATACATTTCCTGAGCAATCAAATTCTTAGTCTGCTCTCTGAACGAATGCCAAGGTAATAAATACACATCAATACTAATAAAGGTAATAAAGACACCTTAATACCTTAATACTAAACACTAATACTAATAAATACACATTAAAAGCAATTAGGACAGTTAAAGTGGTTAAAACTAGAGGAAACAAGAAGAATGAAAATTGACAATTCACTGGGTGACGATAACATGACCCTGAGTAAGGAAAAATTCAATGAATGAGTATGACTGACCTCTGATAATACCCGATAGACTGTACAATGGTAATTTTAATATCAGAGATGATATGAACCTGAGGTAGCATAAGCCTATGTACAATGTGCAAATGAGCAATGTACAAACTAGCATCCAGTGTGAGAATTTCTCTCTGGAAAGCTGTGTGCCCTGATAATACCCAGTAGACTGTAGAATGATAATTTAGCAGCAGAGATAATATGGACGTGAGACGGGGTGAGACTGTGTACACTGTGCAAGTGAGCAATGTGCAAATTTAGCATCCAGTGTGTGAATTCCTATTTGCAAAGCTGTGTCCGGAGTTTGGTTATTTGTTCAGGAGTCTGATGGCAGTGGGGAAAGAAGGAGTTTTTTTAGTCTGGATGTCCTGAATTTCACACTTCTGTACCTACGGCCTGAGGGTAGAAGTGTGAACATTCTGAGCTGGGGTGGGTGGGGTGCTGGAGGATGAAGGCAGCTCTCCTTTGGACTCTGCGGAGGTAGATGCTGTGCAGAGAGGGAGGCCGTGGACAGCGGGACTAGATGAAGGTGGAGGCAGAAGTGGTTGGTGGGCAGGCGGAGAAGAGGGCAGTTGGTCAAACCTGTTCAAAAACAGGTTCAGGTTGTTCACTCTCTCCCTACCCCCGTGGCCTAGGAGGAGATATTCTGGCACCCAGAGATGGTTTTGAGGCTATTTCAGACCCCGCTGATGTCACTCTGTTGCAGCTTGTCCTCCATCTTCTTTCTGTAGCTGTCCTTCTCCTCTGTGATCTTCCTCCTTAGCTCCCTCTTTACAGACTTCAGCTCCTCCTTGTTTCTTGACCTGAAGATCCTTTTCTTCTCCTTGAGCAGCGTCTTTATCTCAGGGTTGAGCAAGGGTTTGTTGTTTGAGAAACATCATATGGTCTTGGTGGGTACGGTGTTGTCTACACAGAAGATGATGTAGTCTGTGATGGTGCATGTGAGGCCGTCGATGTCCTCACCATGTGGATCACAAAGCTGCTCCCATGCAGTGGATTCAAAACAGTCCTTTAGAGCGTCCTCCACTTCCTTGGACCATATCTTCACTGTGTGGGTAACAAGAGGTTGTCTGTGTACCGGGGGCTTATACACAGGCAGGACGTGAACCAAGTTGTGGTCCAATCTTCCAGTGGGTGGGGGGGGGGGGGGTGAGGTGTATGCCTCCTTGGTGTTTGCATAAAATAAATCCAGTGTTTTATTGTCTCTGGTGTGGCATGTGACATACTGGGTGAACGTAGGCAGAATGGAGGACAGTGAAGTCTGGTTAAAATCACCAGAGATGAGGAGGAGAGCATTTGGGTGCTGTGTTTACAGCCTGCTGGCCACTGAGTGGATGACGTCACATGGTGCCTCAGCACTTGCAGAGGGGGATACATAAATAACAATGCCAATGACGTGAGAATTCTCTCAGGAGGCATGCCGGTTGCATGCTGACAGCTAGCAACCCAATGTCCTTGCTACATTGTTGTTCTTTAATCATGATGTGCCCAGGATTACACCATCTGTTGTTCAAAACATTACCAGCCTCCTGCCTCTGCTCTTCCCGCTGTCTGGTGTCCAATCTGCCCGTATTAAGTGGAAACCCTCCAGACCGATGTTAGCATCTGTTGCTAGTTCTGTTAGCCGCGTTTCAGTAAACAACATCACGCTAATCTCTCTGAAGATGCTCTCATACCGGAACGCAGCCGTCAGTACGTCAGTGTTGTTAAGCAGCGATCTCACATTTCCCATAATAACGGATGGAAGGACGGGTCTGTACGTTGTTTTCCTAGCATGCCGCTTCAATCCAGCTTGACATCCCCATCGTTTTCACCTGATTTCTCGTGGGATATCGGGTCTTTGAGTTAGCACCACAGAGCAGTCCAGTGCTAACAGCTAACCTCTACTGTAAACAATAGCTGCTCCACTCACTGGATCAGAGGTCATTGCCGATATGAGCAGAAGGATGGCTAATATTCATGCCAGTGCGGCGGTATATGTGTCCTTGGTGTCCGTGATGGATATGGGATAACAGGAACAGAAAGTTGTGGTAAGAAAAAAAAACAAAAAACAAAAAACGGATAGTAAATAAAAAAAAAATGAGAAAAAACACAGAATAGAGCCGCTGCTGCAAAAAGGCAGCCGACTCATGTGGTGCCGGAAGTTCAAGCCTGTAAATAAGCCTGCATTCTGAGAGGGAAGAGGTCTTGAAGGGTAATGTGGAACAATAAGGTCTTTAAGGTAGGAGGGGCCGGTGAGGGCTTTACAGGTAATGAGAAGGATTTTAAATTCTATTCTAGATTTAACGGGGAGCCAATGCAGAGAGAATAAGATGGGGGGGGCGGAATGTGATCTCTCTTGGTAGCACCTGTCAGTACTCTGGCAGCAGCATTTTGAATCAACTGAAGAATTTTGATGCAACTGTTTGGACACCCAGCCAACAGGGTGTTGCAGTAGTCTAGCCTAGATGTAACAAATGCATGGTCCAGTTTTTTAGTTTGAGACAGGATGTTCCTGATTTTGGCAATATTGTGCAGATGAAAGAAAACGGCTCTAGACATCTGTTTAATGCGTGAGGTGGTGCAACACAAATAACCTGAAATTAAATGTTAACAGAAGAACTCATTCTGGATTTTAGAAGGAAAAATAAAGAAGATCCAACACCGCTGTGGATAAATGGAGCATGTGTGGAACAGGTTCACTCTCCTAAGTACCTGGGGCTTCATATATCCAGTAATATCACCTGGACTATCAACACTGGAGAAATCACAAAAAACACACAGCGGCGTCTCTATTTCCTCAGGTTGCTGAGGAGAAACAAACTGGAGGAGAGGCTACTTGTGACTTTTTATCGATCGGCTATTGAAAGCATTACAGCTTACAACATTACAGTGTGGTATGCAGGCAGCACAGCTGCAGAGAAGGAATCACTGCAGCGGATCGTTCATACAGCAGAAAAGATCATCGGCTGCTCATTACCCTCTTTACAGGACGCTGCCACCACTTGCTACCTCAAAAGAGCCTCCATCATTTCAAAAGACTCGACACACCCTGGAAATAGACTGTTTCAACTGATGCCGTCACCGTTATCGGTCCATCAAAGCTCACATCCAGATTGAGAAACAGCTTCTTCCCTCAGGCTACTGTTGCACTAAACTCTCAATAATCATTATTTTGTGGAGTGTGTAAAATCACAGGCAGATTCATTTCAAATGATTTATTGCACACTCACATCTCACGAGCACTGAACAGAAAGACTCGTCACATCACGAGCTAAGAACAGACCGACTCATCAGTCGGCAGACTGACTAAGGCTGCAGCGCGTCGTGCGCACTGCTGAGAAGGTGATCGGCTGCAAGCTCCCATCTCTCCAGGATCTGTACATCTCCAGGACCCGGAGGCGTGCTGGCCGGATCATAGCCGATCCCTCACACCCTGGTCACGTACTGTTTGCCCCCCTCCCCTCTGGTAGAAGACTTCGGTCCATCCAGACTAAAACCTCCCGTCACATGAACAGCTTCTTCCCCTCTGCCATTAGACTGCTGAACACTAAGTGACTCTCGTGCACCATGTACAGCAGCTCAACCAGACTCATGTCAATCATCACTGTTTTCTTCCTGCATTACCGACTGCACTATATAGTTCTCCACAGTATCTGCTGCTGGCTAATATATATTTTAACTGTTGACCAGTATCACTTAATCTTATCCTACACTTTATTACATGTATAGTTTATTTCTCTTATCTTATCATGTTTAATGTTGCAGCATTGTACCGAGACAAATTCCTAGTTTGTGTACTACATGAACAATGGCAATAAACCTGATTCTGATTCTGATTCGTCACATTAAACATCCTTCTCTCTACATCAAGTTACACTTCACAAGATTCCAGAAACTTCCTAATAACAACAGGACATCTACACCTCGCTTCATTCAACCCCCACTCCCACTGTTCTCCCATGTGTGTTCATTGTCTCTAAGGTGTGAAATACCCTGAGGCCTGAGGCCCACACTGCCCCCCCCCCAGCAACTTAGATAGAACAATAGCACATCAGTCCACACGCTGTTTCGGCTTCAGCCTCCTCCCATATCTGCTGCAACTGGGTTTTACCACCTCCGTGGCGCTGCTGCGCCGGTGGGAAGCTGCTGGAAGTGTGTCTGACTGCGGGTGAGCCGTGGAGAGGGGAGGGGGGGGGTTCACTCTGCCCGTGTGGCTGCTCTGATGAATTGTTTCCCTGGGGAGCTCTCCGTGGGGGTCTTCCACGCCGAGGGGCCCTAGCCAACAGCACTTGCTCGTCCGCCACAACGAAAGCGGGTTTGAGTCTGTCTATGCCAATTTTTTCCCTCCTACCCCCCAAGTCTAGCAAAAAATGTTTATCCCCTGTTTCCAGCACTCTGAACGGTCCATCATAGGGTGGGCGCAATGGAGGGCGGTGGGTGTCGTGTCTGACAAACACAAACTCTGCGTTCTTCAAAGTTTTAGGCACAAAAACACGCGGAAAACTGTGGTGGGCAGGTCCTGGCAGCGTGCCTGTGTTTGCGCTACGCTGCAAAAGCTGAGAAGGGGAGCTGCCAGGCGCGGGATTATCTGGCAGAAATTCCCCGGGCAGCCGTAGTGGCTGCGCAAAAACGAGCTCTGCCGGGGAAGCTTCCAGATCCTCTTTCGGCGCGGAGCGCAACCCCAATAAAACCCAGGGTAACTTGTCTACCCAATTTGCATCCGTCAATGAAGCCCTGAGCGCTGCTTTTAGTGATCTATGAAAACGCTCGCATAACCCATTGGCCTGTGGGTTGTACGCGGTTGTGTGGTGAATTGTAACACCCAGGCTGCAGGCCATTGCGGACCAGAGTTCGGAAACAAATTGAGGGCCCCTGTCGGACGTAATGTCCGACGGGGTTCCAAAACGTGCCACCCACGCTGTTAAAAAAGCGCGAGCTACGTCTGCGGACGTGGTTGCCACCAGCGGAACCGCTTCTGGCCAGCGCGTAGTGCGGTCCACCATTGTCAGGAGGTGCGTGCACCCCTGTGATGGCAGGAGAGGGCCCACGAGGTCCACGTGAACATGGTCGAACCTCTTAGCCAGAATACGAAACGGCTCCAAGGGAGCCTTCGTGTGTCTGTGTACCTTGGCTCGTTGGCACGCCACGCAGGCTGCAGCCCACTCTTTCACTTGTTTGCGTAGGCTCGGCCACACAAACTTCTCTCCCACCATTTTGACAGACGTGCGCACTCCTGGGTGCGCCAGAGTGTGAACCGACTCAAACACGAGGCGGTGCCAAGCGGCCGGGACCACGGGACGCGGGCGACCCGTGGAGACATCGCAGATTAGGGGGGGCATGCTGTCTTGCAGCACCCTGCTCTCCAGCCTTAACCCTGTTGGTCCAGACTGGAGCGCGCGCACGTCTGCATCGCTAATCTGCTCCGCGGCCATGGCTGCGTAATCTATCCCCACGCAGAGCGGGGCCACCACGGTGCGCGAGAGGCAGTCCGCCACTACATTCAGTTTACCAGACACATGCTGAATATCGGTAGTAAACTCTGAGATCGCAGCCAGCTGTCTCTGCTGCCGGCCCGACCACGGTTCTGAAACCTTGGCCATCGCGAATGTTAGCGGCTTGTGGTCCACGAACGCGGTGAAGCTGTGCCCTTCAAGCCAGAACTGGAAGTGGCGAATGGCCAGATGAAGAGTCAGCAACTCTCTGTCGAACGCGCTGTATTTACGTTCGCTGTCACGCAAAGTTCTGCTGAAAAAGGCGAGCGGCTGCCAAGCCCCGGCGACGCGCTGCTCCACGACAGCCCCTATGGCCAGGTCTGAAGCGTCGGTGGTGAGCGCTATGCAGGCCGTCGGGTCTGGATGTGCCAGCAGTGCGGCGTTTGCCAGAGCTGCTTTAACTTCCGAGAACGCCCGCTCTCGCTCCAGGGTCCATTCGACCCTATCCGCGGGTTTCTGTTTCTTGAGCGCGGCGTACAATGGTTGCATGAGCTGCACCGCGCGGGGAAGGAAACGGTTATAAAAGTTCACCATTCCCAAAAATTCCTGCAGCGCCCCGACTGTCTGAGGCCAGGGAAAATCCGCCACAGCGCGCACTTTGTCGGGCAGCGGGATCGCTCCTTCTGGAGAGACGCGGTGCCCCAAAAAATCAATCCCCGTTACGCCGAACTGGCATTTCGCTGGGTTGATTATTAACCCGTGCTCCTCCAACCTCCGGAAAACCGTCGTGAGGTGGGTTTTGTGTTCGTCTTCGGACGCACTGGCTACCAGGATATCGTCCAGGTAGACGAACACGAACGGGAGATCGCGCAGCACTGCATCCATCATGCGCTGGAACGTCTGTGCCGCTCCTTTTAACCCGAATGGCATACGCAGGAACTCGAATAGACCGAACGAGGTTATTACTGCTGTTTTGGGTATGTCCTCCGCGTGCACTGGGACTTGGTGGTAACCATGGACCAGGTCTATTTTGGAAAAAATGCGTGCCCCGGCGAGGTGAACGGAAAAATCCTGTATGTGGGGAATCGGGTAGCGGTCGTGCGCCGTGGCGTTGTTCAACCTGCGGAAATCACCGCACAGTCGCCACGATCCCTCAGCCTTAGGGACCATGTGTAGCGGGGAAGCCCGTGGGTTGTTCGAGCGCCTGATGATGCCCAACCTTTCCAGGTTAGCGAACTCCTCGCGCGCTATGGCCACTTTAGCTGCGTCCAAGCGCCGAGGTCTTGCAAAAACGGGCAGCCCGGTGGTGGTGATAAAGTGCTCCACCCCGTGTTTAGCGATGGCTGTGGAAAACATCGGGACCGTGAGTGCTGGGAACTGAGTGAGCAGTGGGTGGAACTTACCGCCTGGAGCTGTGACGTTGGCTTGTGCTGTTGGCTGGGTCACTCGGGCTATACAGGGGAGAGAGTCAAAGAACAGTGCATTAACCAGGCGCCTGTTAGCAACATCAACCAGTAAACCATGTGCACACAGAAAATTAGCCCCCAGTATATGGTAATTCAGTGTTGTTACGACAAAAGTCCACTCATATGTACGGCCGTGTAGAGATAAGAGCAGAGTCCTCTCACCAAAGGTCTTAATATCCGAGTTGTTTGCTGCCAACATCCCGGGGCCGCCAGGTCCTGCCAGCCGGTCAGCGTAGGTCGGCCGGATGAAGCTCTTCTGGGCTCTGGTGTCCACGAGGAAACGCCTCCCCGAGCATGCGTCCGTTAGGTAGAGCAGCTTGTTCTCTTCACCGAGGGTCGCTGCTGCTACTGACCCCCGGCCGTGGCGTTTTCCTGAGCGCTGGAATTGGCACGGTGGCGCACATCTGCGTGCATTCTCTCTGAAGCGGCGGTGGTAGGAACAGAGCATGTCTCTCTGGCGCTCCTTGGCGCCCGCTGCTGCTATCATCGGTGGCCCCTCGCCTCCTCTGGTCATCTCGCTGGGCTCCGTCACTGCCGCGTCGACTGTGATCGCCCTGGTGGTGACGATGATCCGGTCTGCCTCCTGGGCTAGCGCACGGTAGTCTCAATTGGCCAGAACTGCTCTCACTACTGTTGGAAGGTTCCGGAGGAAGAGGTGGGCAAACAAAGTGCTCGTTGTCCGTGCCCCTTAACGCCAGCATCTTTTCCATCAGGTCTACGGCCGAACCATCTCCTAGCTACGTCCGCGTCAGGAGCCTCTCCGCTCTCTCACAGTCTGAGAGCGTGTAGCGCTGGATGAGCGCAGCCTTGAGCTCTTCGTATCTGTTGCTGGCTGGTGGCTGATCGAGCAGGCTCGCTACCTGTTGAGCTGTGCGGGCGTTAAGTGCTGCGACCACGTGGTAGAATCTGATGTCATCTGCCGTTACTCCCCGGAGGGCGAACTGGGCCTCGGTGAGGTGGAACCAAGAGCGCGGGTTGTGCTGCCAGAAATCCGGTAGCTTGACTGAAACCACACACGCGTGGCTGGAGGTTCCAGTCCGGGCTGTCTGTGGAATGGCTGCCGCCTCGCTGGAGCTTCCTGACCGGGCTGGCTCCGGGGATCTTGCCTCGTGTTCCATTATACGTCTTGGGTCACCAGTGTGGAGTGTGTGAAATCACAGGCAGATTCATTTCAAATGATTTACTGCACACTCACATCTCACGAGCACAGAACAGAATGACTCGTCACATTAAACATCCTTCTCTCTCTGCATCAAGTTACACTTCACAAGATTCCAGAAACTTCCTAACAACAACAGGACATCTACACCTCGCTTCATTCAACCCCCACTCCCACTGTTCTCCCATGTGTGTTCATTGTCTCTAAGGTGTGAAATACCCTGAGGCCTGATGTTTATCTTATATCGTGTGTATCATGTCATTCTAAACTTTATTCTTACTCGCAGGTCTGCAGGTTATTTTGAGGGTTTTTAATTATTATGGATTGTGTGTGGTGGTGATCCATCATGCTCATCCTGCATTATTAGTATCATGTTTTTCTAACTTTTATTTTATCTGCAGGACGGCAGGTTATTTATTTTAGGGTTTTAACTATTATAGACTGTGTGTGGCTGTGATTTATTATTTATCATGTGTTATGTTGACGTGCACCTAAGGAGTAGCATCTCCAATTTTGCTGTATTGAGTACAATGGCAATAAAGGCTTGACTTCTTCTGAATTAAAAGACAAATCCTGGTCGAAAATTACTCCAAGGTTCCTTACAGTAGTACTGGACGCCAAGGTAAAGCCATCCAGTGTAGCTATATGGTTAGACAGGGAGCTGTCTTCAGAGCCGTCTGAAATGCCTCGTTCTGATTGGCTCTTCTCTTCTGTGAGGTCATCATGTCACTACTTAACAGACCTGTCTCCGGGATAATGTCATGGATTTTCTTTATATTAATAAATGTCCCTTGTTGATCTGGTGAATAAATAAAGTCCAGAGTCAAAGATGCCTTTTCTGGGTATTTACATCTTGGCCAAGAAGGGAAAATGTCATGTCCCACATGCAGGCGAGAAGATTCCAGTTTCAGAACAGAGAGTTTTAACACAATAGACCAAACAAATAAGCATTGTTTGGAGAATGCTGAGTCAGCAGTGTTCAAGGCTGGGGGCTGGATCCTTGCTGTCTCACGGGAAAAGTACTGGTTGTGATGTCATTTATGATTACAGGAGATGGAATGAATGGACAATAATAAAAAAAATTCATAACAATAGACTGGTACACCTTCTTTGAGCGGGAGAACAGGAAGTTTCCCCACATAGCCTCTGAGCTAGCATAGCTACAGTGCAGCTACTGTAGCTCAGCTCTTTTCTGTAAATTCTCGTCGCCCCACCAGACATCGGTGGACCAGCTCCTTCATTCATCCACAGTCTGTTACATATCTTGCACTATTCTGCCTTATTTGCTTATATTTGGCTGTGATGTCATAATAGAGGGCTGATGCTTGTGTTCGGTTTTCTCACCAAGTCGACCTCTGAAGACTGACGGAGCAGCCTGCTAGCCTTTAGCTTAGCTCGGAGTCAAGGTCTGCTTTTATTAAGGCTGGAAACATCAACTCATAAACACAATTAATGATGGTAGTCTAATAAATGGACTTTAAAACAACCCCCCCACCCCTTCAATATGGTACTTCCTGCCATAGAGGAACTTGTGGTCCAGACAGCACCGTGGAAGGCTCTAAATCTTCGTCTGGAATTATTCTCATCATATTTCAGTGTGAACTACGCTGTTGTGTCACGTGACCACAGTATTTTTGGTGTCGTTACCTCTCTTTAGCATCCAGGAAGGCTTTAGCGAACGGGTTGTATTTGATCTTCAGAGCTGTGATCTGCGCCGGAGGAGCAAAAAAAAAAAAAAAAAACAGATTAAATTAAACCAGCCTACCTCTGTAAACGGAAATGAAACCACAGAATTAATCATTAAAACACTGAAGGCCTTTAATGCCTGAAGGTTGTGAATCAATTAAACCAATAAAAACAGATAAAACCAATTAAAAACAGATTAAACCCTTAAAATTATTTTTGATATCCTCACTGAATGTGTTGGAACAAAAAAAACCTGCTTTAAATATTTTACAAAATTATATTAACTTAAAACCCATAGAAGAGCACAAATTCATGAGAAAAATGGTCCAAATAAATTACATATATGTGCCGTAATTCTCAAGTTGCTCATCAATAATCATTAGACAGTAAAACCAGTGAAACAATATTCAATTTTAAATAACAGGATATAATAAAAAGCTACAATATGTTTTAAATGAGTTATTTTCAATAGGATATTTCAAAATCAATATTAATTTCAGTTAATAAAAATGCACATTTTTATGCCATTTGTTTTTTTAATCATTTAATAATTCAAAAGTCTGATTTACTACATGTCTGTAAATATTAAATATGCAACAACAATAATGGTGAGATTATTATCATTGACAGCCTAACAACTGTAGAATATGGTCATTATTTAATTTGACTAATATAGAGCCAAAATTATAAAAATGTACATAATAGTTAATTTATTTTTCCTAAAGTGTTAATGGGAAATAAAATAATAAAGAGCAGCCATTGATAAATAGCTGAAGGATAATGTTACGACCCCCAACAGTACGGATGTAGGTAAGTTTACATCGGGAATACGTCTTATAGAGGTAATTTGCTCGTTGGGAAGAAATTGACCAGATGTTGGCGAGACCAAATGACCTCAATAACATGTATTCCTAATGTAAAGTTGGTCCTTCGAGCCGCAAAAATGTCTTGCTATTGAGCAAATGACCTCTATGTGATGCATTCCTGATGTAAACCTTATACACAGTAAACATTAAAAATCCACTGTCGCCATTGTACCTCCTCATTTTGGTAGGCAGTAACAGCGATGAACTGGGTTTCTTTGAAGGATATGTTGGAGACGAGTCGATGACGAGAGCCCACACACACGATGTGGAGCTGAGGTTCGTATTTATGGAGAGAATTCAGCATGATCTGTGAAACAGTTAAAGAACCCCGGTCACAACACAACCACACCCGTTTATACACAAATTACCTGTTTTCCACGTACAACATCTCTGGCATTTAATTGTGAATTTCCAGCATTTTTTCCTCATACATCGTGACTTCTTTGTATTTTGTCAAAGGCTCGGGGAGTCACTGTCATGAGCGAAAGAAGCTGTTTGTAGCGCAGGAGCCACATGTTGCAGACTCATGTTCGACTGTATATACTGGATTTTCTTTCCATCTGAACCATATCGAGGACAGATCCAAACCATAAATCCATCAGTCCACCAGGAATTTTCATAATTTTTGGCAGTGCATTGTCCATTTTCCCACTTTTCATCCTCGTCAAAATAACAGATGACTGTGCTCAGAGGAGTGCTGTCTTTTATATGGGAATAATGCTAGTGCTAGTCAGTGTTGGGAGTAACGCGTTACTGTAACGCCACAACTTTTGCAGTAACGTGCTGTGTAACAAAATTACTGTTCAAAAATTCAGTAATGCATTACAGTTACTGAAATTTGATCAGATGCATTGTTACTCGTTTTATTAATATGGATGGATATTTTTAGCACAAAATGAATACACAAACTGACCTTACTGTAGCTGAGACGTAGCCGTCAGTCGACGTGACCTGTTGCAAAGAGCCTGAGTCTTCACCACTGAGTGGAGGGAGAAATGAAGGTATTTTGTTTTTGTGGAAAGAGATTATTTTTCCTTTGTCTCCGTTAAGGGCAAAAGCATATTGGTGGGTTGGAAGCTAAATGCTGGTTGAGACCTACTGCAATCTTCAGAAGGGTTTGAGAACAGCAACAAAGCTCCAGCAAAGCTAGTGCTATACTAACAACACTGTGTTAGTGGATCTACTATATCTGAACAGCCACGGCTTGATGTAAAGTGGAAATAGTCTCGTCTCAACACCCACAGCTGGATTTCAAGCACAGGTATGCACCTGGACAGTTTGCAATCCAGACCCTGGACTGTGATCCACGGAAATTAAAATGCATTTACTTGCTACCTGGATAAAGATTACTCAAAAATGGATTCTGATCTCCATAAGGATTTTGAGGGACTGGATCATGTCTCTGTCACAGCAGATGTTTGGACAGTGGATAATGGATATTTTCTTTGCATCACTGCACATCAGATTAATTCATATCATAAAGGTAAAATAAACATGAACAGCTTTATGCAGTGTTGCCAAGTCTCACTCTTTTTCCTCTCTCACTCCACAAACCCCATTTCTCATTCCAAAATGAAGAAATTACTGGCAATATCATGTTGATTTTCTTCAGATTTTTTCCCCCAGTAAGAGCTCTCAGGGCAGGATAGAGCAGACCAAACATGTTTGAAAAGCTCTGTCTGAAACAGTCTGTTTTCAGCCTGACATTAATAAGCCCCTAATGTAATTCATTAATTAAATTATATTGCCATGTGTGCAAGATGCATTTAAAAGTGACTTTTCCATGTAAGTAGTTACTTTAATCATGCAGTAATTGGTAAAGCAACTCAGTTACTTTTGAAAACAAGCAACTAGTAACTGTAATTATCAATCCATCCATCTTCTACTGCTTTTCTGGAGGTCCGAGTGGCGGAGGCAGCAGTTCAAGGTAAAGGTTAAGGTAAAGCCAACTTTATTGTCATTCAATCCATACAGCCAATCATGTACAGTAGAACAAAATTATGTTTCTCTTATCTACAATGTAAATCACATCTAGAATCAGAGTGTTTACTGTCATGCAAAGCGCCGCCACAAATTTCCCTCTTCCGTTCCATTATTACTGAGCACCAAACTGGACGGAAGGAAATTCCACTTTTTTATATGGTTTTCAGCATGACCCGGCCAAGATTGGAACCCAGGCCTCCCGGGTGTGGGGCGGATGCGCTACCAACTAGGCCACCACTCTCTTCAAGCAGCAAAGCCCAGACTTCCCTCTCCCCAGCCACCTGCTCCAGCTCTTCAGAGAGGATACCAAGACATTCCCATGCCAGCTGGGAGACGTAATCTCTTCACGAGTCCTGGGTCTGCCCCGGGGTCTCCTCCCAGTGGGACATGTCCGAAATACCTCAAGTGGGAGGCGTCCAGGAGGCATGCTGATCAGATGCCCATACCACCTCAACTGGCTCCTTTCAATGTGGAGGAGCAGCAATTCTATTCTGAGCCTCTCCCGGATGACTGAGCTCCTCACCCTATCTCTAAGGGTGAGTCCAGCAATCCTACGGAGAAAGCTCATTTCAGCCGCTTGTATCTGTGATCTAATTCTTTTGGTCATTACCCAAAGCTCATGTCCATAGGTGAGGGTAGGAATGTAGATTGACTGGTAAATTGACAGCTTTGCATAAGAGCAAAGCTCCCTCTTCACCACGACAGAAAGGTACAACGTCCACATCACTATAGATGCTGCGCCCATCCATCTGTCCATCTCTCGCTCCATTCTCCCCTCACTTGTGAATAAGACCCCGAGATACTTAAACTCCTCCACTTGGGGCAGGAGCTTGTCCCCAATCTGGAAAGGACAATCCACCTTTTTCTGGCTGAGAACCATGGACTCCGACTTGGAGGTGCTGATTCTCATCCCAGTCGCTTCACACTCAGTAGCAAACTGTCCCAATAAGACCTGTAGCTCATTGCTGGATGAAGCCAATAGGACAACATCATCTGCAAACAACAGAGATGAGATCCTGTGGTTACCAAGCATGACACCCTCTGTTCCCTGGCTGCACTTAGAAATCCTGTCCATAAAAATTATGAACAGGATCTGTGAAAAAGGGCAGCCCTGGTGGAGTCCAGTTCTCACTGGGAATGAGTCCGAACGAGTGTTGGCAATACAAACCAAACTCTCACAATGGTTGTATAGAGACCAGATAGCTCGTAACAACAAGCCCGATACCCCATACCCCCGAAGCACCCCCCCACAAAAAACATCAGGGATGCGGTCAAATGTCTTCTCCAAGTCCAAAAACACATGTAAACTGGTTGTGCAAACTCCCACAAACCCTCAACAATTCTCGAGAGTAGGGATGGGCATAATTTACCGATTAACCGATAATTGATCATTAAGAATTTCACCGAGGAAGTTCATTTTCGTCGACAAACCGTTTTTTTTTTTTAAAACAATCCGAGGTTATTAAGGCCTAGTGCACGGCCGTCCTCAAACAATGCAATGGCAAAATTTGGGCACCAGGGGGCAACATTACACCATCACCGTACCCTGGCGTGCCTCAGTTGATGCATGCGTGCTTCCGTAGGGCAATCGCCAAATCATGAAGCGGTTACGGCGAAGAGTTGCGTGGGACCATTTCAATTTAAAAAATGACCAGGTGTACTGCAATCACTGCAATGCAGCATACAAATATACCTCATCGACAGGGTCCATGGAACACCCTTATTACGCGAAGAAACCGCCAACAGTGGTTGCGCGCTGAGTAATGGCGGTCGTGAAGATTCTTTTTTTTTTTCCAGAAACTTTATTGAGAAGGTCATGAAGATTCGGTGTACACACGTCGAGGGAAGCTGCAGGAGGCGGCGTAGTGGCTCGACGGGAAGACTATTTCGCACAAAATGGCACAAGAGAACAGCAAAAAGTTCTGTGCGGCTAGACTAAGCAATACGAGCGATAGAGCAATGAATGCGGTCTTTGTTTGTTGGGTGGCCGCTCGGCAGGGACAGAAGCTGGGTGAAACGTCTCGGCCAATCAGCTTGCGAGATTCCCGAGCCGAGCCAACACGAGAAGAGAGAGAGAGGGATTTGAGAGAGAGAGGGCTCTCCGTGCTGATTCCTGATGTTCTAATGTAGTCTACCTGCCTTGTTACGTACCTAAAAATGTTAATGATTAACCGATTATTAATCATTAATTCTCCCGACGATCGGTGAAGAAAATTTCACCGAATGCCCATCCCTACTCGAGAGGGTAAAAAGCTGGTCCGATGTGCCATGGCCAGTTCAAAAACCACACTGCTCCTCCTGAATCTGAGGTTCGACAAACGGCTGGATGCTCCTCTCCAGTAGCTTGGCATAAACCTTTCCAGGGAGGCTGAGGAGTGTGATCCCTCTTAAGTTGGAACACACCCTCTGGTCCCCCGTCTTGAAGAGAGGAACCCCCACTCCGGTTTGCAATGTCAAAGGCACCGTCCCCCGACCTCCACACAATGTTGGAGAGGCGTGTCAACCATGAAAGCCCTACAACATCCAGGGCCTTGAGGGACTCAGGATGAATCTCGTCCACCCCTGGGGCCCGGTCACCAAAGAGCTTTTTAACCACTTTGGTGACTTCAGCCCCTGTGATAGGCAAGTAAACCCCCTTTGTCCTCAAGCACTACATCTTCTGTGGAAGGCGTGTGAGTGGGATTGAGGAGATCCACAAAGTATTCCTTCCACCGCCCAATGACCTCCTCAGTTGAAGTCAACAGCACCCCATCCGCACCATACACAGTGTGGACAGGGAGCTGCTTCCCCCTCCTGAGTCGCCGGACAGTTTGCCAGAATCTCTTTGAGGCTGACTGAAAGTCTTGTTCCATGGCCTCACCGAACTCCTCCCACACCCGAGTTTTTGCTTCAGCAACCACCCGAGCTGCACTCCGCTTGGTCTGCCGGTACACCTCAGCTGCTTCGGGAGTCCCACAAGCCAACCAAGCTTGATAGGACTCTTTTCAGCTTAATGGCCCCCTTCACCACTGATGTACACCACTTGGTTCAGGGGTTGCCACCATGAGATGCACCGACGACCTTGTGGCCACAGCTCTGGGCAGCCACTTCAACAATGGAGGTGGAGAACATGGCCCATTAAGGCTCCATGTCTGCAGACATCAGCGGAATGTGGTCGAAGTTCTTCAGGAGGTGGGAGTTGAAGACCTCGTGGACATGGGCCTCAGCCAGATGTTCCCAGCACACCCTCACTCTACGTTTGGGTCTACCAGGTCTGAATAGCATCCTCCCCTGCCATAGGATCCAACTCGCCACCAGATGGTGATCAATTGACAGCTCTGCACCTCTCTTTACCAGAAGTGTCCAAGACATACGGTCGCAGGTCTGATGACACGATAACAAAATTGATCATCGACCTGCGACCTAGGGTGTCCTGGTGCCAGGTGCACATATGGACACCCTTATGTTTAAACATGGTGTTTGTTATTGACAAATTGGGGTTAACACAGAAGTCCAATAACTGAACACCACTCGGGTTCAGATCAGGCAGGCCGTTCCTCCCAATCACTGTCGTTGCCCACATGCGCATTGAAGTCCCCCAGTAGGACAATGGCATCTCCAAGAGGAGAACTTTCCAGCACCCCAGTCAGAGACTACAAAAAAGGTGGGTACTCTGAACCATCATTTGGTGCATAGTCATAAATGATGGCCAGGAACTGTTTCCCAACCAGAAGGTGCAGGGAAACAACCCTTTAATCCACTGGGAAAAACTCCAATACAGAGGCAGCAAGGTGGGGGGATAAAACAATACCCACCCCTGCTGGCCACCTCTTGCCTGGGGCAATTCCAGAGTTGGCCAAGCTCCAGCCTCTCTCCAGGAGACTAGTTCTGGAACCAGAGCTGTGTGTTGAGGTAAGGCCAACTATATCTAGCTCGTATCTCATGCACCAGCTCAGGCTCCTTCCCCACCAGAGAGGTGACATTCCACACCCATGAAGGATGTTTGTACTTCTTTCGGCTGATCAGCCAGCTCTGAACTCCAATCATTCCCATCTCAGAGAGCTGGACCTGAGCAACAACCCCCCCCAGGAATGTCAAGAGAAGATCCTGTCTGACCTACAGGAGGATCCACACTCTCAGGAGAGAAGACCCTGTCAGCTGAAGTAGAGGATCCACACTCTAAGGTTTGGAGATGCCCACAGACAGTTCACTGAAATTCTCTCTGCTGACTTCATGCAGGATGAGTTCTCCTTCTTCTCTTTCGGCTGCTCCCTTTAGGGGTCACCACAGCAGATCATCTGCCTCCATCTCACCCTATCCCTTGCATCTTCTTCAGTAAAACCAAAACTCTCCATGTCCTTACAATGCCATCTGCAAACATCATGGTCCATGGAGACTTCTGCCTGACCTCATCTGTCAGCCTGTCCATCAACATGGTAAACAAGAAGGGGCTCGGAGCCAATCCCTGATGTAACCCCACCCCCACGTTGAACCCATCTGTCACTCCTACAGCACACCTCACCACCATCTTGCTGTCCTCATACAGTGCATCTGCAACGTATTCACAGCGCTTAATTTTTTCCACAGTTTGTTATGTTACAGCCTTATTCCAAAAGGGATTAATTTTTTTCATCAAAATTCTACACACAATACCCCATAATGACAATGTGCTTTTTTTTTTTAGATTTTTACAAATTTATTAAAAATAAAAAACTAAGAATTCACATGGACATAAGTATTCACAGCCTTTGCTCAATACCTTGTTGATGCACTTTTGGCAGCAATTACAGCCTCAAGTCTTTTTGAATGTGACACCACAAACTTGGCACACCTATCTTTGGACAATTTGGCCCATTCCTCTTTGCAGCATCCCTCAAGCTCCATCAGGTTGGATGGGAAGCATCGGCGCACAGCCATTTTCAGATCTCTCCAGAGATGTTCAATTGGATTCAAGTCTGGGCTCTGGCTGGGCCACTCAAGGACATTCACAGAGTTGTCCTGAAACCACTCCTTTGATATCTTGGCTGTGTGCTTAGGGTCGTTGTCCTGCTGAAAGATGAACCTTCACCCCAGTCTGAGGCCAAGAGCGCTCTGGAGCAGGTTTTCATCCAAGATGTCTCTGTATATTGCTGCATTCATCTTTCCCTCTGTCCTGACTAGTCTCCCATTTCCTGCTGCTGAAAAACATCCCCACAACATGATGCTGCCAACACCATTGGCATGGTGATGAGTGGTGCCTGGTTTCCTCCAAACATAACACCTCGCATTCATGCAAAAGAGTTCAATCTTTGTCTCATCAGACCAGAAAATTTTGTTTCCCATGGTCTGAGAGTCCTTCAGGTGCCTTTTGACAAACTTCAGGCGGGCTGCCATGTGACTTTTACTAAGGAGTGGCTTCCGTCTGGCCACTCTACCATACAGGCCTGATTGGTGGATTGCTGCAGAGATGGTTGTCCTTCTGGAAGGTTCTCCTCTCTCCACAGAGGAACTCTGGAGCTCTGACAGAGTGACCATCGGGTTCTGGGTCACCTCCCTGACTAAGGCCCTTCTCCCCCAGTCGCTTAGTTTAGACGGCCGGCCAGCTCTAGGAAGAGTCCTGGTGGTTCTGAACTTCTTTCATTTACGGATGATGGAGGCCACTGTGCTCATTGGGACCTTCAAAGCATCAGAAATTTTTCTGTACCCTTCCCCAGATTTGTGCCTCGAGACAATCCTGTCTTGGGGGTCTTCAGACAATTCCTTTGACTTCATGCTTGGTTTGTGCTCTGACATGCACTGTCAACTGTGGGACCTTATATAGACAGGTGTGTGCCTTTCCACATCATGTCCAATCAACTGAATTTACCACAAGTGGACTCCAGTTAAGCTGTAGAAACATCTCAAAGATGATCAGCAGAAACAGGATGAAACTGAGCTCAATTTTGAGCTTCATGGCAAAGGCTGTGAATACTTATGTACATGTGAGTTCTTAGTTTTTTTATTTTTAATAAATTTGCAAATATCTCAAAAAAATCATGGGGTATTGTGTGTAGAATTTTGAGAGAAAAAAGAATTTTAAAGGGCCTATATCATGCAAAATCGACTTTTTTGAGCTTTTAAGATAAGATAAGATAAGCATTTATTAGTTCCACAATGGGGAAATTCCAGGATTGCAACAGCACAGGGATAGCAACACTCAGAGACTCACATTAAAGCATGTTATATTGTTAATTCCTCACCAAAAACACCCCCAAAGTGGTATTTTGCTCCATTCACGCATCTCTTATTCCTCCTCAACCCTGCTCTCTGAGCTGCTGCTCCGCCCTGTCCCTGATAATGACTGGGTCCCCACGTTCATACGTATGAACGTGGGTGAGCCGCCCACTCCAGGAAGTGCCTGTGCTGCCAGCACCGCCCCCAGGCTAACGCACACACCCACTTTCTCCGCGCAGCTAACGGGTGGTGATCGACAAAACTCTTTCACTTTAATTCAGTTCAACTTTATATAGTGCCATTTCACAACAACAGTCATCTCATAGCACTATCAACTGTAGGGGGAAACCCCCACAGTTGCAGAAAGACCCCAGCAATCAGGCGATCCCCTGTGAGCAGCACTTGGCGATGGTGGAGAGGAAAAACTCCCTTTTAACAGGAAGAAACCTCCAGCAGAACCAGGCTCAGGGAGGGGCAGTCATCTGCTGCGACTGACTGGGGGGTGAGGGGATAGAGAAGATGAAAAGAACAGACATGTAGAGAGCAAACAGCACGATGGGGACTCAATCTATGGGAGAGCACAAACAGATGTTAATGACCAGCAAAAAAAATAAATATTTCATAGAGAGTGAGGAAAGGAGTGAGGCCCAGTGCATTACTGGAGGTCCCCCGGCTGACTAAACCAATTAGCAGCATAACTAAGGGAGGGTTCAGAAACACATGATCCCTCCCTAATTGTAGGCTACATCAAAAAGGAAGGTTTTAGCCCTATTCTTAAAAACAGAGATCGAGTCTGACTCCCGAATCCAGATTGGCAGCTGGTTCCACAGGAGAGGAGCTTGATAACTGAAGGCTCTGCCTCCCATTATACTTTTGGAGATTCTAGGTATTACAAGTAATCCTGCATTTTGGGAGCGTAGTGCTCTGTTAGGATAATACGGTAGTATCAGATCTTTTAAATAAAAAGGAGCCTGATTGTTTAGAGCTTTGTAAGTAAGAAGAAGGATTTTAAACTTAATTCTAAACTCTATGGGAAGCCTATGAAGGGAGGCCAGAACTGGAGAGATATGATCTCTCTTTCTAGTACCTGTTAAAACGCTTGCTGCAGCATTTTGGATCAGCTGAAGACTTTTTAAAGATGTTTTAGGACAACCTGATAATAAAGAATTACAATAATCTAATCTTGAGCTAACAAAAGCGTGGATCAGTTTCTCAGCATCACTCTGAGACAAGATGCTCCTAATCTTGGCAATATTACGCAAATGATAGAAGGCAGTCTTAGAAACAAATTTAATATGTGAATTGAAGGATAGATCTTGATCAAAAATAATTCCAAGCTTTAGCATTGACGCTGTGAAGAAGTAGTTCCTCTCGCACCTAATCTGCTCAGTGACAACAACTGTTTGCTTTTTTACGTAAGACAATGTCTTCTAAGTGGCGTAAATGTGTCTTTGGCTGTGAGAGATTTGGAGTTTGTTCTGCCTTCCTAAAGAAGAGCCTACTCGTCAGAAATGGTTGGAGTTTATTTTCGGGAGCACGCGTCAAACCAGCCAGCAACGTTTTGTTTGTGACCGCCATTTCACAGATGACTGCTTGGTGAACCTTGGCCTGTGTCAAAGTGGATTGTCCGGAAGACTAAACCTTAGAACTGGCGCAGTTCCCACAATCAAACCTGATGATCTTTTCTAAAGTTTACTGCAGATGTTGTTTTTGCGGGCGGAACCCAGCGACACGCTGCAGCAGCTGGCTCAGGGGTTACGTCATGAAATGGGTGGCAGCCACAAGAAGGAGAGGCGAAGCCTCAGAGATCGAGGCATCTTACTTCTGGGTTGGAAAAGTAGCTCACGAAAATAACTCATATTTCATAAGAAATTCATTCTCCAGTGTACCAAAGGTAATATACTATCACATACATGCATATAGTTTACTCTGAAAGGCTTAAAATAGCGTGATATAGGCCCTTTAAACCCTTTTGAAATAAGGCTGTAACATAACAAAATGTGAAAAAGTGAAGTGCTGTGAAGACTTTCTGGATGCACTGTTCATGTCCTGTACCACCCTCACATACTTCTCTGCCACTCCCCACTTCCTCATACAGTACCACACTTCCTCTCTAGGCACCCTATCATATGGTTTCTGTAGAGCCACAAAGACACAGTGCAACTCCTTCTGACCTTCTCTATCCTTCTCCATCAACACTCTTAGAGAAAACTCTTTCTTGGCATGAAACCGTACTGCTGCTCACTGATTGTCACCTCTCCTCTTAACCTGGCTTCAACACCTCTTTCCCATATCTTCATAGTGTGGCTGATCAACTTTATGCCTCTGTAGTTACTACAGCTCTGAGCATCACCTTTGTTCTGGAAAATCGGTACCAAAATACTCCTCCTCCACTAAATGCCTTTTCCTTTTGTTTTGCTACCTCTGTTTTCCATACATCGAGACTCCAAGTATACGTCTGTGTACTTTCTTCATCTCGCTGACATTCCAACTTTTTCTTTGCCCCATACAGTATGTTGTATTGATGTATATTATTGTATAACATGGCATTTACTTGTATACTGATATATATTGTATATAGTTATATCGCTGTATAATAATAATAATAATAATACATCAGATTTATATAGACCTTTTCATGATACTCAAAGATGCTTTACAATGAATACATCATTCATTGTACAGACATTGATAGAGGTAAGCTACCGCTGTAGCCACAGCTACCCTGGGGCAGACTGACAGAAACATGGCTGCCAATCCACGCCAACGGCCTCTCCAGCCACTACTGAACATTTATACCCAGCGTCATGGACACTGGAGGAGAGGTGGGTGAAGTGTCTTGCCCAGGGACACAACAGCGGGATGTCTGGGGAGAGCGGGATTCGAACCACCAACCCTCCGGTTATTGGATGACCCGCTCTACCTCCTGAGCCACTGCCGCTCCGAGGATACTGCGTGTATATCCTGATGTCAGCTGAACATCGTCACCCCCCCTCCCCTCAGAACCACAGAAAGTTTGACAAAGTCCAAACAGCTCTTTACCTCTGGATCAATTAAAGCCAGAGAAAACAAACAAAGAGAGTCGGTGGAGTGGAGCCATCTTTGTCTTTTTTGGCCCAAACACTCTTTCACCCATCTGTTCTTTCTCTAACAAGGTCCAATTAACCAATCAGAGTCCCCCGGGCAGGACACACAAAAACAAACTGTTTTCTATTCAGATTGAGAGGCTGGCTTCAGATCTGACCCCGGTACGTGTGCACGTTTGTGTGTGTGTGTGTGTGTGTGTGTGTGTGTATAGTTTACCTCTCTTCGGCCTCGTCCATCTGAAGCATGATGGGTAAATTAATTTCCCGGTAAAAAACATAATTACCATAATGTACAAATAAGCTGAGCAATTATTTCATTACGAGGGCCGAGCGCTGCATTACTGCGCCGTGCGTGCATGTTTTTGGATGGCCATAATGGGGGTAAATATAAACAACGCTACTGCCAATTTTAGAGAGCATACGCAGTGAACAGCTCTCGACAGGAAGTGCATTAAACCTCCGCCGGCCAATTAAGAGATGTTTATCCTGTTCCCGTGGTTACAAGGGGGCGAGCAGGTGAAGTGAGTGGAGAGAGCGACTGAAGTGGCCAATTAGAGGCGGTAGTCTCTCGCCCACTTCACTACAATAGGGACAGAGAGAGAGAGAGAGATGGAAAGATGATGGAATGGAAGAAAAGGGGAAAAAGTCAAAATAATTATGAAGTTCAGAAAGGAAAGAAATATGCAGGCAAGAAGACAGAAAACTAAAAAAAATAGAAAAATAACGTCACAGTGAGCTGAAAGAGAAGAAAAACAGGCAAAAATCACATGATTAAAAATGAAAAGTTAAAGAAAAAAAACTGAAAAATAAGCAAAGCACGGGAAAAAAATGTAAAACTGAAACAACAAAAATATAGAAATGAGATGACAAAGCATAAAAGATAAAGAAAGAACAGGATAAACATGAGAAAAAAGTGCAAATTTATCTGAAAAAAATTACAAACTTGCAAGAAAAAAGTAGAACATTTACAAGGGAAATGTCACAAATTTACAAAGAAATTTACCATGACAGTCACTGATTAAAAAAAGAGGTTAATTTACAAGGAAAAAAGTTGCTAATTTATGAGGGACAAGTCACTAATTTATGAGTACTTGTTAATTTATGAGGAAAAAGTCACATTTTTCAAGGAAATAAGTTGCTAATATAGAGGAAAAATGTCACTAATTTTTAAGGATACATTTTTGCTAATTTATAAATTACTAATTTACAATGAAAAAGCCACAAATTTATTTACATCACAGATTTGTGAGAAAAAAGTAAGGGGAAAAAAAGTCTAAACTTTAAGAAGAAAAAATAGAAAATTTGTGTCGGTAATTTATGTGGTAAAAGTCTTTATTTAAGATGAAAAATGTCACTAATGTACAAGGAAAATTTTTCCAAATTTATAAGGTAAAAAAAGTCACAAATTCATGTGACAAAACAGTTTACAGGTGAAAATGTTGTACACTTCCAGTACAAAGAAAAAGTTGCTGATTAACAAGGAAAAAGCATGACAAATTAATAAATGTTGCAAATTTCTGCCAAATGACCGCTGTTCGTTCCACTCATTTTACTTTTTGTTGAAATACAAAAACGTTAACAACAAAAGGAAGATTTTCCCTTATAAATGTGAGAAAACCCAGCTGTTATGTTTATCGAAATCTGAAAGCAGATTTAGGGATGAACTCATTTTAAGGATAATTAAGGACTTAATTTGGTGTAAATTAAAGACTTTAAGGGTCTGTGGACACATTAAAATGAGAAACAAGAATGCATGAAAAAAACAATTCGAAAGGAGAAAAAAGAATTCCACTAAAATGTACAAAATAGACTAAAAAAGGAAAAACAGAAAAGTAAAAGGTTGGAAAGAAATAAAACAATACAATAAAATAACAGAAAAAACAATGGAAGAAAATTAGAAAATTTTTAAAAAAATAAAGACAGCTTAAGGGAAAACATCAAATAACCAAAACTAAACTTTACAGAGAAAAAAAATCATCCATACGAGTGAATAATAAAAGAAAACTCCACCTGTCCTCCAGCGTTAACCTTATTGGTCAGCTTGACCTTGTTGAAGGTCACGGCCGCCTTCATCCAGTGGGCGCCAAAGTTCGGCGAGTCTGGGTGGATGTAGATGCCGCCGTGGCCACGGCCCTCGCCGCGGCCTTCAGCCCGCCCCGCTGTTACCCACTCCCCATTCACAAACTTCCAACGGCAGCCGTCGGCAGGCACGAAGTCCAGCAGGAAGGAGTACATGGAGCTGGGGTCCAGACCGGAGACACTGACCTTCAGGACCGGGAACATCCGACTGTAAGGGAGGGAGGCAAAGTTTTTATAATTACATGAAAACTGTCAGTTTTAAATTGAAACGATAAAGGATCCACAACAGATCCCTGAGGAACTCCAGTATTAGCTGACACTGCCTACACATAACCTAGAAAAATAAAAAATGTTAGCTTGAAAGCTATAATGGCCTGATCTTGAAAAATACTAACAGCGTGGAGGATAGATTGCTTAAAGTTTAAGAAAGTTAGCCTAAAATGCTATGTATAATGCATATACAGTACATATGAAGCAGTCATCTGTTGTCATCTTGCAGTTGTTTCCTGCTACATATCATCCCTTCCTCTTTTGCTGGCTTTCGGTGTGGCTGCTATGCTTAGCTCTCCTCCTTCTCCTGAGGATTATTGCCATTAATTACATTTTAATTGCTTTTCCTGAAACCCCCATCTACCATCACCTCTCACTGCTGTTTAACAAGCCTTTTGCACTTGTGTGCACACTCAGTGTCACCTAATCACCATCTTTAGCCTTCTGTTCACCTTTCATCAGTGTTTGTGTTAGCTTTGGGTTAGCCACTAGTCATGGGTACAAGTTCTCCTTCCCCTTCTCTGGTGTGCTCCCTGTGTCAGATGTGTAGCTACACCTCTGCCACTTTTAGCAATAATGGTAAATGTAATAAATGTTGTCTTTTTGAGGCACTCGAGGTGAGGTTGTCTGATTTGGAACCTCAGCGCCACTGCATTGAAACACCGTCAGCACCAGTTAATAATGACTGCTTCCCCTTAGCCGCAGTGGAACATTGTAGCATAGGACCTGCTAGCCGTCCCTCGGGACCCTCTCCTGAGCAGCCAAGAGAGAACAGGTGAGTGATGGTGAGAAGGATGCATAGTCACAAGCCTGTGTTTCACCACCAATCTGTTCACGTTTCTAATCGATATTCCCCGCTCAAAAACTCATCATTGGTGACTCTATAGTCAGCAATGTGAACCTAGAAGCTCCAGCGGCCAAAGTCAAATGCATTCCCGGGGCCAGAGCAGGTGACATCGAGTCAGATTTGAAAATGCTGGCTAGAAGTAACTGTAAATACTCCACAATTGTTATTCATGTCAATATGAATGACATCTGACTCCGGCAGTTGGAAGTCACAAAATTTAGTGTGGAATCAGTGTGTAATTTTGGCAAAATGATGTTGGCCTCTGTAGTATTCTCTGGGCTCCTCCCCAATCTGAGCAGTGATGACAAGTTTAGCCGCTTGTCATCCTTCAACCGCTGGCTGTCTGTGTGGTGTCCTGCAAACAATATGGGCTACATAGACAATTAAAACTCATTATGGGGAAAACCTGGTCTTATTAGACGAGACGGCGTCCATCCCACTTTGGATGGTGCGTCTCATTTATCTAACAATCTGGCATCATTTTTATCCAAATTTCCAAAACCTTGACTACTCAGAGTTGGGACCAGGAAGCAGAGTAGGAGTCTTACACGCCTCTCTGCAGCTCCTCTCCATCACCACCCCTCAACTTAGACCCTGTTTTCCGCATCAGAGAATCACTGTCTGTTCCCTCCAAAGTAAATAAAAATATAAGGAAACAGCATCCTAAAGTGATTAAACAAAAAGTTGGTAAAACCCAAATTAAACATGAAGTCTCTAAATCAAATGACTTGGCCTCTGTTCTTCCTCATAATTTAAAAATTAAATGTGGTTTATTAAATATTAGGTCTCTAACTCCCAAGTCTCTGCTAGTCCATGATCTGTTAATTGATCATCAGATTGATTTAATATCCCTTATAGAAACTTGGTTAGCGCAAAAGGATTATGTTGGTTTGAATGAATCATCTCCCTCTGGTTATTTAAACTGTCAAAATCCCAGAAGTTCTGGTCGTGGAGGAGGAGTAGCAACAATTTACCATTCCAAATTACTAGTTAACCCCTTGCACTCTGGTCAATTTCCCTAAAAACGCCAAAAAATAACGTACCCAAAGTAAATCGAAAGCTGTTCTTCAACCCTCTGCAGCATCTTCATGGGGTTGGTCTCATTTAAAAGAAAATACTTTGAATTTTTTGGCAAAACAGTCATAATCTCTCTAAGTGCTCCGGCCACTGAGTAACAGTCATCTAAACATACTGAACTTGAAGAAGATACATTTCGCCTGGGTGTTTTTTTGGATACAAATGCTTGCAAATAACACACAGCTTCAGATACTGGCTGGAAAATGCAACAGAAATGTAGAACCAAGTGTTATCCAGCTGAGGTCAAAATTTTGTAACAATACCACAAAAAATGAATATATTACACAGCTTTGTTCTCAGGTAGTTCCCAGGCGTTTTTGAACTGTGCCAAATTGTGCCAAATGGCACAGTTTGGAAAAACGTCTGTAACTTTTGAATGATTCAATATAGAAGCTTCATCTTGGGCTCTAAATGAAAGGTGACACTCAGGGCTATGTGTGTGTGTGTGGGGGGGGGGTTGTTCATTCATTCATGAATGAATGAATGAACAAACAAGCCCCCACACACAAAGAAGCATGCCATGTAAAAAATGTGTGGCTTTTTTTTTTTTTTTTTTTACAAAAAAAATAACCTACAGTGCACTAAAAATTATACTAAAATATTTGTAATGTAGAAGATAACAACTCCCCCCCACCGCTACAGAGGATGGACATCGCCCATCGCTACATGACAGAAAGCGGTGATGGTGCGCTGCGGTCTACTACGCACAGTTGGACTAAAATATCTGCAATATATCTGCAATCCGCTACAAAAGAGTAGCGGGGGGGGGGGTTCACAACATGATGGGGGGGCCATTTGCAACATGACGGACCCGGACCGGAGCGGTCCAGGTCCGTCATGTTGCGATAATGCACAGTTGTAATTTACCGATCGGTTAAAAGTCATTTTGATTACAATTTTCAAGGATAAAGAATAATTTAGCTTATAACACTCACCTGTCCACAACAGCAAAGTCACTGGCGAACTTCTCTTCCTCATTGTCAGACGAACATGATGCTGGTCCGCTTGTTACGGACTTGTGGTTCTGGTCACGCAACCCGGTCAAACCATAATTCCATTACTGCGGTTTTGCGCTTCCATGATTGCGGTTTTGGCGAACGATTTTTCAAAACAAATAAGATAAGATAAGATAAGATAAGCCTTTATTAGTCCCACAACGGGGAAATTCCAGGATTGCAACAGCACAGGGATAGCAACACTCAGAGCAACAATCAGAAGGGAAGAAAAAAAAGAAAAAAAAAGCAAGCAAGCAAGAGCAGCTAATATACATATGTACATATTACTATAAATATATATATATATATATATACACACAGACACACAGTGTAGAGCATTGTGGCTGGATGGGATAAATATATGAGTATATAAACACACAGTACGGAGCATTGCAGCTAGGTCGAATAAATATGTAAATATATAAACACAGTGCGGAGCAATGTAGCTAGATGGAATGAGTATATAGATATATAAATATAAACAAACAAACACACCCAGTGCAGAGCATTGTAGCTAGATGGGATGAAACAGCACAACCGTCTACTTAGTTATCCTACATGGTATGATTATGTACCCATACATATTCTCACCCTCCGTAGCTACCGGTATTTTCCTAGTTGTATGCCGGAGGGGACCATTGTGTAAGTCTATTGCATCTTTTGCATTCAAAAAACTATTAGTTTGTTACGTCTTTTTGCTATCTCTGCGAGCAGCCCTGCTTAGGTTGTACAGTCTGACAGCCGTTGGTAGGAAGGACCTGCGAAACCTCTCGGTTGTGCACCTGGGATGATGTAGTCTGCTGCTAAATGAGCTCCTCAGTGCATTCAGTATGTCCTGCATAGGGTGGAACTCGGACTCCAGCAGAGATGACAGTCTAGCCACCGTCCTTCTCTCTCCTATCTCCTCCACCGGATCAAGGCGCTGCCCCAGGACAGAGCTAGCTTTCTTGATCAGTTTGTTCAGTCTCGTCCTATCGGCTGCAGTAATGCCACTGCCCCAGCAGGCCACTCCAAAAGTGATGGCTGATGCCACCACCGTGTCATAGAATGTCTTCAGCAGCGCTCCTTGTACACCAAAAGACCTGAGTCTCCTCAGTAGGAACAGCCTGCGCTGTCCCTTCTTGTAGAGTGCATCAATATTGTGTGACCAGTCTAGTTTATTGTTCAGATGAACACCCAGGTACTTGTAGGATGTCACCATCTCAATGTCTGTTCCCTGTATATTTACTGGTGCTGTGAGGGGTTGTCCTTGCCTGCAGCAGTCCACCACCAGCTCCTTAGTTTTCCTCGCGTTGATCTGGAGGCAGTTCCGATGGCACCAGTCCATGAAGTCCTGGATAAGCCCTCTGTACTCAGCTTCATCTCCATTGGAGATGAGGCCAACGATCGCAGAGTCATCAGAGAACTTCTGTAGATGGCAGTGTGTTGTGTTGTGTGAGAAGTCCGCAGTATAAAGAGTGAACAGGAAGGGAGCCAACACCGTTCCCTGGGGGCTCCCCGTGCTACTGATGATCGTGTCGGACACACAGTCCCGGGTTCTCACAAACTGAGGCCGGTTCGTGAGGTAGTCCAGGATCCATGATGAGAGGTGCTGGTCCACCCCTGCGCGCAGCAGCTTGTCCTTCAGGATCATCGGTTGGATGGTATTGAAAGCACTGGAGAAGTCAAAGAACATGATCCTCACCACATTCCCGGGCTTCTCCAGGTGGGACAGAAAACGGTGAAGGAGGAAGATCACCGCATCCTCCACCCCAATGCCATGCTGGTAGGCGAACTGGAGTGGATCCATCGCTGGTTCCACCAGGGGGCGGAGGTGAGCAAGGAGCAGTCTCTCCAGGGTCTTCATCAAGTGGGACGTCAAGGCCACTGGTCTGTAGCTGTTCAGGTCTTTGGGATGGGAAGTTTTTGGTACAGGTACCACACAAGATGTTTTCCACAGCTGTGGTACCCTCCCCAGCCTCAGGCTCAGGTTGAAGATGTACGTCACAATCCCACACAGCTAGTCTGCACAGGACTTGAGGAGCTTTGCGCTGATGCCGTCCGGTCCCGACGCCTTCCTCGCCTTGATCTTCCTCAGCTCCGTCCTCACCTGGGTCCTGGTCAGGGTCAGGATGGGGGGCTGTGTGTTGGGAGTGGGGGGGTGTTGGTGGAGTGGGGAGTGGGCAGCAGGACTTGATGTCTTTACAGGCAGCAGTGGTTGTTGTGCAGTCAGGGGGGAGGGCGGTTGGTCAAACCTATTGAAAAACAAATTCAGATTGTTCGCCTACTCCCTGCCCCCCATGGCCTGGGGGGAGGTATTCTGGAGCCCAGAGATGGTTTTGAGGTTTCTCCAGACCCCGCTGATGTCACTCTGTTGCAGCTTGTCCTCCATCTTCCTCCTGAAGCTGTCCTTGCCTTCTCTGATCTTTCTCCTCAGCTCCCTCTGTACGGACTTCAGCATCTCCCTGTTCCCCGACCTGAAGATCTTCTTCTTCTCTCTCAGAAGTGTTTTGATCTCAGGGTTGATCCAGGGTTTGTTGTTTGAGCAACACCGTATGGTCTTGGTGGGAATGGATTTGTCCGCACAGAAGCTGAGGTAGTCTGTGAAGGTGTGAATGAGGCCATCGATGTCCTCACCATGTGGATCGCAGAGCTGCTTCCAGGCGGTGGTTTCAAAACAGCCCTTTAGAGCGTCCATTGCCTCCTCAGACCAAAACATCACTGTGCGCATGGCCGGGGGTTGTCTGTGCACTAGGGGTTTGTACACCGGCCGGAGATGAACCAAGTTGTGATCCGATCTCCCGAGTTGGGGGAGTTGTGATGAGGTGTACGCCTCCCTAGTGTTTGCGTAGAATAAGTCCAGTGTTTTATTGTCTCTAGTGTGGCATGTGACATACTGGGTAAACGTGGGTAGAATGGGAGACAGTGAAACATGGTTGAAATCGCCTGAGATGAGGAGAAGAGCATCTGGGTGTTCTGTCTGCAGCCTGCTGGTTACTGAATGGATGACGTCATGTGCTGTCCCAGCGTTCGCCATCGGATTTGCATAAACAACAATGCAGATCACGTGTGAGTGTTCTCTCGGGAGATATGTAGGCCGCATGCTAACAGCTAGCAACTCAATGTCTTTGCTGCAGTGATGTTGTTTAACAGTGATATGTCCCGGTCTGCACCAGTTGTTGTTAACATACATTATCACTCCACCGCCCCTTGCTTTGCCGCTGTCTGGTGTTCGGTCTGCCCTTATCATGTGGAAACCCTCCAGCTCAATGTTAGCATCTGCTGCTAGTTCAGTTAGCCACGTCTCAGTAAACAAAAGGAGAGAGCACTCCCGGTATGTGCTATCGTAACGGCAGATAGCCGCTAGCTCATCTACCTTTCCCAGTATAAAGCGTACATTCCCCATAATAACGGATGGGAAGGTGGGTCTGTACCTTATACTCCTTGTCCGTCGTCTAACACCAGCCCGACAACCACGTCGTTTTCGCCTTATTTCTCTCGGTACGTCGAGTTTTTTCGTCAGCACCGAGTGGCGATTAAGTCCAAGCAGCTGTTCCCTGCTGTATCGTCTCCTGCTGTAAACAGTGGCTCCGTCCGCCGGCTCGGGAGGCATTTTGGGGCAATCTGTGTGTCCGTGATGTATAAAGTGTGTAAAGAAAGAAAGAAAAAAACTCAGAATTGAGCCGCTGTTGCAAAAGGCAGCCGACTCGTGTGGCGCCGGAAGTTTTTTTATAAGTTTTTTTATTTTTTTATAAATAAGATCAGTAGTAAGAAAAAAAGACTGGCGAACGCCTGTGTGTCACCCAGCCTTACACAAAACAGCTTTCGAACTTCTGTGCTTCAATTGGCTGGCTGTATTCGCAGCCGTTGGTAGGCGGGTCCTTCTTGCTAGGTTTTCAGTCATTGGTTCTTCAAGGTTTCAGAAACCCAATTCAAGGCTCTTATTAGTCGAATGAGAAGTCAATCACATCTGAACCAATCAAAGCACTCCTTTGGCTTTCTGTTCGCGGCTGTGTCTGTAGTGGAAGAACGGAAATGCAGCTTTTTTTTTTCCAGTGCGCTCTAGGATGCAGTGCCCTCGTGCGCTCTAGGACACAGAGACATGCCCGCCCGCGGTACACCGGAGTGCAAGAGGTTAATTTAAAGCAAAAAACACCTTATAATTCCTTTGAGGGTCTGGTCCTCAGTATTGAGCATGTTAGAAATTTCAGGTTAAACTCAGGTTTATTTGCCATAGTTTATCATCATCCCTCAGCCTACTCAGAGTTTTTATCCAAATTTGCTGAGTTTTTAGCAGATTTAGTGTCGAAATCGGATAGAATAATGATAGTAGGGGACTTTTATATACTGTACATGTAGATGTAGATGGTGATTGCCTTAATATGGCATTTAATTCAATATTAGACTTTATGGGGTTTTCTCAGAAAGTAGGAAATTCTACCCATTATCTCCACCACATGTTGGACCTTGTTCTGACATATGGCATAGAAATAGAAAATCTGGTAGTGTCTCCTCATAACCCTGTACTGTCAGACCATTGTCTGTTAACCTTTGATTTTACTATTTCTAACTATTTGGCTCCTAAAGAAAAATATTACGACAGTAGATGCCTCTCAGATGATGCTGTTACCAAATTTATGCAGGTCAGGTCAGGCATTGGCTTGCTTGCTATCGGATAACCATGAAAACTGGTACTATCTGTCTCATGGGTTGGGACGTCGGCCACTCAACCGGCAACCCCGCCCTTCAGAGGGTGTGAAGGGTGAAACAGGGCATCCTGGGAGAACTAAAAACAACATCTGTCACAGGTCTGTGGTGGACCACTCCCAGTTACATGGGGTGAGACTGGACATCCTGGCAGATAAACACATCTGTCGCAAGGTCTGTGGTGGACTGTGCCAGTCGGTGCATCATGACATGCACTACACAAAGAGCAAGGATAAACAAACCTATCATCTGGTCAGTCACTGGAACAGATACTGGAGTCAGTTTGTCTTGGCTTGTCCTTGCCACTGATAATACCTCTATCTGCCAAGAATGTGCTGCTAGTCCAGCAAAAGCTAGCGGTACTCAAATACTTTTTAAGCAATTCCATGAAATGGTCAGTCAGACAGCAACTCATACCAGCTCGGATGTCGCCCGGGTTAGCAAGGTCCACGCTGATCTGTTCACAGTCCGACAGGCAGCAGTTAGGAGCAGTAAGTTAGGAGCAGGAAGAAAAAAGAAGAGGAAAACAGCTGCCTTGTGTGTAGCAGAATGGAATGTACACACTCCGTTGGAAAGATCAACATCACAGCACTCAGAAAGACAGACCGCGCTTGTGGCCCTGGAAATGAACAGGTGCAATGTAGACATAGCTGCACTAAGTGAAACAAGATTGCCTGGATGTGACAGTTTGGAAGACCATGGGTACATCTTCTTTTGTAGTGAGAAATCAACTCAAGAAAGGAGAGAAGCAGGAATGGGCTTTGCAGTTAGAAAGGAGATAGCAGCAATGCTTGATGAGGAACCGGTGCCAATCAATGATAGGATAATGACTATGAGACTCCCACTAAAGCAGAAGATGTATGCCACACTCATCAGTGTATATGCCCCAACAATGACCAACACAGAGGAGGTGAAGGAAGAGTTCTACGGTGATTTACTTGAGACTGTCAGGCATGTACCAACTGATGACAGGCTGATACTCATTGGACATTTTAATGCCAGAGTTGGTTCAGACACTGAGAAAAGGAAAGGAGTGCTAGGCAGTCATGGAGTAGGCAACTGCAGTGCAAATGGAGAACTTCTACTTGCACTATGTTCAGAGTACAACCTTGTGATAACCAACACTCTATTTAAGCACAAGGACACACACAAGAAGACATGGATGCACCCAAGATCCAAGCACTGACACATGTTAGACTACATCATAGTAAGGCAGAGAGACATAAATGATGTATTGGACACCAGAGCAATGAGAGGTGCGAACGGTGGTACTGATCATGTAATGCTGAGATCTAGATTAAGGATTTGCAGACGAAAACAGCACTGCAGGATGGGTGCGAAGCCACCACGGAAGCTAAACACTAAATCCAAAGACATGCATGTTAGGTTAATTGGCTGTTCTAAATTGTCACTAGATATCTGTTTCCTATAGGCCCTTAGAATAGAGGGTTAGTACTAGTGAAAGCGCTTTGAGTGGTCTTTGTGACTAGAAAAGCGCTATATAAGTGCAGGTTAGTTAGTTAGTTAATTAGTTAGCTAGTGCACTGAAAGGTTAAAAGATGTAGGAAACGCTTAGACAGGAAATGGATGAAAACCTGAAAGACTGGGACAGCAACAATTCAGAGAATGACATAGAAGAGAAATGGGCAACACTGAAGGATACGGTGTATCAGACTGTGCGTGACGTTTTAGGCTACCCTGAGAGAAAACATTAAGATTGATTTGATGAGCATGATGAACATCTTAAGAAACTACTAGAAGTGAGGAATATAGCTAGGCAGGAAAATCTACAGTTTACCACAAGGTCAAAGAAGAAGAAATATTAAAAGGCTCAGAGTGAGCTACAGAAGAACACCAGAGAGATGAAGTCCAACTGATGGAATGAAAAAGCGGAGGAACTTCAAACTGCAGCAGACATGAAGGATATAAAAACATTCTTCACAGATTTGAGAGAAATCTACAACCCTTAAGCAAGAGGATTGATCCAGCTAAAGGCTATGCATGGTGAAACAGTTTTGCAGGAGAAAGACAAGATCCTCGACAGATTTGCAGACCACTTTGACCAACTATTAAACAACCCTGGAGATATCACTGAAGAGGCTAAAGAGGATCTAGTGCAGTGACCAGTTGTATCAAGTCTGGATGAACCACCAAATCTTGATGAACTAATGGCAGCTATCAGGACAACACAGGATGGTAAAGCTCCAGGAAGGGATGGAATTCCAGCAGAAGTGTGGAAATTTGGTGGTGTTCAGCTGACCAACTGCCTGCACAAGCTCATCCAAGAGATATGGGATGCCCAGAAAGTACCTCAAGACTGGAAGGATGCAAGTATTGTGCCTTTGTTCAAGAAAGCCGACAGGAAAGATTGTGGAAATTTCCAAGGTATTTCACTGCTAGCCACTGTTAGTAAGATTCTCTCATGTTACTACTGTACAGGCTCAATGAACACATCTCGCAGGATGTATTACCGGAAACCTAGTGTGGCTTTAGAAGTGGAAGAAGCAAAATGGACATGATTTTCTGCTTGAAACAGGTTCAAGAAAAGTGTATCAAACAGAACATGCTGCTATATGTAGTCTTCATTGACTTCAGTAAAGCCTTCGATGCTGTATTGCAACAAGGACTTTGGCAGGGACTCAAGAAATATGGTTGTACAGAGAAGTTTGTCAGCCTGATCGAGGCACTCCATACAGGTATGCAAGCAAACGTGGCAATGAATGGTTCAGTGTCTAAAGACTTTTCAGTAAGCAACGGGGTGAAATAAGGATTGTGTGCTGGCACCTACACCCTTCTCGCTATAGCTGCCAGCCATGCTTGAGGTGGCCTTCAAAGACACTTCAGAAGGAGTATACATTCAAACAAGGAAAGAAGCAGACTTGTTCAGTGTGGTACACTTTGAAGCCAAGAGTAAGACATTGATAAAGGTAGTAAGAGAATTGCTCTTTGCCGACAACAGTGCTCTAGTTGCACACAGTGCGAAAGATATGCAATCTTTAGTGTAGAAATATGCAAGAGCAGCTAGCCAATTCAGTCTCCAAATCAGCATCAAGAAGACAGAGTGCCTTTATCAACCACCAAAGTTCCAGTTATCAACATCACTACCAGAAGAGATCAGCATTGGTACAGAGCCACTAGTCAAGTGCAAGACTTTTGAGTACCTAGGGAGTACTGTTTCAGAGAATGCTAGGCTGAAGGATGAACTATCTCTCAGAATGGGAAGAGCGAGCGCTGTGTTTGGAAACTTGAGGGAGAGACTGTGGAACAATCGACATGTGTCTATTCATGTGAAATGCAAAGTGTACAGAGCGACAGTACTGGCTACTCTATTGTAAGGTGCTGAAACTTTGACTGTCTACAGAGTGCAGGTAAAGGAACTCCACACGTGCATGATGAGACACCTTCAAACCATAATGAACATCTCATGGAAAGACAAGATATCCAACACAGAAGTGCTGAAATGAGCTGGTCTATCATCAATGGAGGACATGCTTTTACAAATGAACCTGCAATGGCTCGGACATGTTGAGTGGATGGATCACCAGCTTCTCCCTCAGCAGTTACTCTACTCACAGTTATGCCAGGGCAAACGCAATCAGGGTAGACCAAGGCTCAGATTTAAAGACATTGCGAAAAGAAACCTGAAGAAGTTGGATACAGACAGGAGTTCCTGGCAGCGGAAGGCGAAGGACAGAGCTGTGTCGAGGAATCTGATCAGACCTAAGTGAAACAGTCATTGTTGCCCCTGACAGACTGCCATGATGATCTGCACCACACGATGGACCTTGTTCTGACATACAGCATAGAAATAGAAAATCTGGTAGTGTCTCCTCATGACCCTGTACTGTCAGACCATTATCTGTTAACTTTTGATTTTACCATTTCTGACTATGTGGCTCCTAAAGAAAAAAATACTACTACAGCTGATGCCTCTCAGATGATGCTGTTATCAAATTTAAGCAGATTGTTTCCTCTATGCCATGTGTCAACACAACGGAGAAAAGCTATGGAGAGCTTGCCCCTTCTGTAATTGATAGCATGGTAGATAGTGGCTATGTTTACATGGACACAAGTAACCGGATTAAAAGCCTGATCGGAATAAAAATACTTCATGTAAACACACCAATCTGAATATTCTAACCCGATCACGCTCATTCGGATCAAAATTTCATTCCGATTGAGAGGGGTGGGTTATGCCGATTGTTAATCGGAATGGTGCGCATGAAAACACTTATTCCGAACATAGGACAGAAAATATGTTTACTGCACATGCCTGTACACCAGCCGCACGTCGACGTGACATATTTCTGCCTGAGCAGCAGCTAGCGGAAAACATAGCAGGAGTAAAACAAAACTGGTCTGTATCGTCCTGCTGTCTCCCTCTGTTTGTCATATGCAGAAGTATGTACTTGTAGCTTCATTACGAAGACCAGCATAAGCAAAAGTACAGTCTGAATAACACAATACAGGTCCATTTCGACACGAAGCGGGGCTTGCTAACACCAGAAGTTGCTTCTTCTTCTACTATTTTTGGAATGTCGAAAAGACGACGTGCACATGTGAAAATGATTTATTCCATTGAAACGTGGGACACATGGAAATGCACGTCTTAATCAGATCAGCTTTTTCAGGATCCATGTAAACAGTAAAATTCTGATCTGAATTGTAATCAGATTGAAGAAATTTTGCCCATGTAACCGTGGTCAGCGTTACAGCTTCTCTGCATCAGACTCTAGACTTGATGGCCCCTTTAAAAAAGAAAAAGTTTAATCAGAGATTTTTGACTTCTTGGTTCAACACAGAAACTCGTAGCTTAAAACAGAAGACTTGTCACTTAGAAAAAAAAAAATGGCGCTCCATTAAATTAGATGAAATCTCTTTAGCTTGGAGAAATCATCTTTTAATTTATAAAAAATCTCTTAGGAAAGCTAGAACAAGTTATTATTCTGCATTAATAGAAGAGAAGAAGAATCCCAGGTTTCTTTTCAGCACTGTAGCCAGGCTGACAAAGAGTCAGGACTCTGTCAAATCTAGCATTCCCTTAGAGCTTACTAGTCAGGACTTTATGAACTTCTTCAACATTAAAATTTCTTCTTCTTCCAGCTGCTCATTCAGGGGTCTCAACAGCGCATCATCTGCCTCCATCTCCCCCTCTCCCTTCATCTTCCTCTGTAACACCAACCATCTCCATGTCTTCCTTCAATACATCCATGAATCTTCTCTGTGGTCCTCCTCTTTTCCTCCTGCCCGGCAGCTCCATCTTCAACATCCTTTGTCCAACATCTCCACTATCCCTTCCCTGCACGTCTAAAGCATCTCAGCCTTGTCTCTCTTACTTTGTCTCCAAACCCCTCAACCTGAGTTGTCCTTCTGATATACTCATTTCTAATCTTGTTCCTCCTAGTCACTCCCAATGAAAATCTTAGCATCTTCAACTTTTCCACCTCCAGCTCCATCGCTTGTCTTTTTGTCAGCACCACTGTCTCCAAACCACACATCATCACAGGTCTCACTACCATCTTGTAAATCTTTCCTTTCACTCTTGCTGCTACCCTTCTGTCACAAATCACCCTGACACTCGTCTCCACCCACTCCACCCTGCCTGCACTCTCTTCTTCACCTCTCTTGTGCATTTTCCATTGCTTTGAATGGTTGACCCCAGGTATTTAAACTCATCTTCTTTCACTACCTCTACTCCTTACATCTTCAGCGTTAACCCTACCTCCCTCTCATTCACACTCATGTATTCTGTCTTGTTTCTACTGACTTTCATTCCTCTTCTCTCCAGAGCATACCTACACCTCTCCAGGTTCTCTTCCCCCTGCTCCTTATTTTCACTACAGATCACAATGTCATCTGCAAACATCATAAATTTTCATCTATTAGAGATATGTCAGATTCTTCCCACCATTAATTTAAATACTGTAACAACTACAACTCCTTCTACTGATATCTGTTCGGATGAGTTTACTCCAATTGACCTTTGAAAATTAAATAAAATAATTTCCTCATCCAAGCCTTCAACTTGTCTACTAGACCCTATTCCAACCAGGTTATTTAAAGAAGTCTCCCCATTTATTGGTAGCTCTATTCTTCAAATAATCAATTCTTAATTAACTTTAGGCCATGTACCGCAGGGTTTTAAAATGGCTGTAATTAAACCCTTACTTAAAAAGCCAACGCTGGATCCAGGAGTTTTAGCTAACTATAGACCAATTTCTAATCTGCCTTTCATTTCAAAAATCTTAGAGTTGTTGCTATGCAATTGTTTGACCACTTGCAGGGAAATGGTTTAGTTGAAGAGTTTCAATCTGGGTTTAGAATCCATCATAGTACTGAAACAGCTTTAATGTAGGTCATCAATGACCTCCTTATCACATCTGATAATGGACTTGTTTTTGTACTTGTCCTTTTAGACCTTAGTGCAGCTTTTGAAACTATCGATCATAATAATTTACTTGATACATTAAAACACCTTGTTGGACTGAATGGAACTTTTTTTGCAGTGATTTAAATCTTATTTATACAACAGTTAGTTCCAACCGAGCAATTTGATTGGACAATAGGAATTCTAGGAGTTACTATATTCCACAATATTTGCGCTCCAATTTCACTGGATATGTATCAGTCCACTTCAAAGGTGTTCATGTAACAGTTAATTACTAACAGTAATTTACTATCAACTCTCTAACAATTGCAGTACTGTTTTGGATACCTTAATTTCCACAGTGAGGCACTGTTTGACAAGAAATTATACATCCGTGATGTGGAAGTCCCACCCTTTTGAAAAAAAACTTTGTCTACCCGTGTGTCAATGTCATGATAAGATAAGATAAGATAAGCCTTTATTAGTCCCACAACGGGGAAATTCCAGGATTGTAACAGCACAGGGATAGCAACACTCAGAGCAACAATCAGAAGGCAAGAGAAAAAAAAAAGGCAAGCAAGCAAGAGCAGCTAACATACATATGTACATATTACTATAAATATATATATATATATATACACACAGACACACAGTGCGGAGCATTGTAGCAAGATGGAATGAATATATAGATATATAAATATAAACATAAACACACCCAGTGCAGAGCATTGTAGCTAGATGGAATAAATATGTAAATATATAAACACACACAGTGCAGAGCATTGTTGCTAGATGGGATGAAACAGCACAACCGTCTACTTAGTTATCCTACATGGTATGATTATGTGCCCATACATATTCTCACCCTCCATAGCGACCGGTATTTTCCTAGTTGTATGCTGGAGGGGACCATTGTGTAAGTCTATTGCATCTTTTGCATTCAAAAAACTATTAGTTTGTTACGTCTTTTTGCTATCTCTGCGAGCAGCCCTGCTTAGGTTGTACAGTCTGACAGCCGTTGGTAGGAAGGACCTGCGAAACCTCTCGGTTGTGCACCTGGGATGATGTAGTCTGCTGCTAAATGAGCTCCTCAGTGCATTCAGTATGTCCTGCATTGGGTGGAACTCGGACTCCAGCAGAGATGACAGTTTAGCCACCGTCCTTCTCTCTCCCATCTCCTCCACTGGGTCAAGGTGTTGCCCCAGGACAGAGCTAGCTTTCTTGATCAGTTTGTTCAGTCTCTTCCTATCGGCTGCAGTAATGCCACTGCCCCAGCAGACCACTCCAAAAGTGATGGCTGATGCCACCACCGTGTCATAGAAAGTCTTCAGCAGCGCCCCTTGTACACCAAAAGACCAGAGTCTCCTCAGTAGGAACAGCCCGCGCTGTCCCTTCTTGTAGAGTGCGTCAGTATTGTGTGACCAGTCTAGTTTATTGTTCAGATGAACACCCAGGTACTTGTAGGATGTCACCATCTCAATGTCTGTTCCCTGTATATTTACTGGTGCTGTGAGGGGTTGTCCTTGCCTGCGGCAGTCCACCACCAGCTCCTTAGTTTTCCTCGCGTTGATCTGGAGGCAGTTCCAATCAACGTTAATCAATGTTAAGCTCATTAATCTATTTCACGTCTGTTTAAAAAAATAGGCAGTGCTACGGTTTGATTTCTTGTCTCAATTTACAAACCACAGCACCTTTGTGGTGACGGACTCTGCTTCATCTGAAAATGTGAAGAAAAGTGAGTCAAGTGTGCTAAATTGCGAGTATGCTAACTACATACAGGGAACAGACATTGAGATGGTGACATCCTACAAGTACCTGGGTGTTCATCTGAACAATAAATTAGACTGGTCACACAATACTGACGCACTCTACAAGAAGGGACAGAGCAGGCTGTTCCTACTGAGGAGACTCAGGTCTTTTCATGTACAAGGGGCGCTGCTGAAGACATTCTACGACACGGTGGTGGCATCAGCCATCACTTTTGGAGTGGTCTGCTGGGGCAGTGGCATTACGGCAGCTGATAGGAAGAGACTGAACAAACTGATCAAGAAAGCTAGCTCTGTCCTGGGGCAGCACCTTGATCCGGAGGAGGAGATAGGAGAGAGAAGGACGGTGGCTAAACTGTCATCTCTGCTGGAGTCCGAGTCCCACCCTATGCAGGACATACTGAACGCACTGAGGAGCTCATTTAGCAGCAGACTACATCATCCCAGGTGCACAACCGAGAGGTTTCGCAGATCCTTCCTACCTACGGCTGTCAGACTGTATAACCTAAGCAGGGCTGCTCGCAGAGATAGCAAAAAAACGTGACAACCTAATAGTATTGAATGCAAAAGACGCAATAGACTTACACAATGGTCCCCTCCAGTATACAACTAGGACAATATCAGTCGCTACGGAGGGTGACAATATGTATGGGTACATATTCATACTATGTAGGATAACTAAGTAGACGGTTATGCTGTTTATTCCATCTAGCTACAATGCTCTGCACTGTGTGTTTATATATTATATATTTATATGTACATATGTATATTTGCTGCTCTTGTTTTTCTTGTCTTCTTGATTGTTGCTATCCCTGTGCTGTTGTAATCCTGGAATTTCCCCATGGTGGGACTAATAAAGGCTTATCTTATCTTACTAGCTACCAGCTAAGATAAGATAAGATAAGATAAGATAAGCCTTTATTAGTCCCACCATGGGGAAATTCCAGGATTACAACAGCACAGGGATAGCAACAATCAAGAAGACAAGAAAAACAAGAGCAGCTAGTATACATATGTACATATTACTATATATATATATATATATATATATATATATATATATATATATATAGACACACAGTGCGGAGCATTGTGGTTGGTGGATGTGCAGCAGAAAGTCTAAGCTCTCTCTCCGCGGATGGGGCGGGCCAGCTGGATGTCTTTGGGCATGATGGTGACCCTCTTGGCGTGGATGGCGCACAGGTTGGTGTCCTCGAGGAGACTCACCAGGTAGGCCTCGCTGGCCTCCTGCAGAGCCATGACGGCGGAGCTCTGGAAGCGCAGGTCGGTCTTGAAGTCCTGAGCGATCTCCCTCACCAGGCGCTGGAAGGGCAGCTTACAGATGAGCAGCTCCGTGGATTTCTGGTAGCGACGGATCTCTCTCAGAGCCACGGTACCGGGCCTGTAACGGTGAGGCTTCTTCACTCCGCCGGTGGCTGGAGCGCTTTTCCGAGCAGCCTTGGTGGCCAGCTGCTTCCTGGGGGCTTTTTCCTCCAGTAGACTTACGGGCGGTCTGCTTGGTTCTTGCCATCACTCTTTATTATTCTGTCTTATATTTCTTGCACGCCGCCTAAACTCCAGCCCGGCACCCGCGTCGTTTTCGCTTCAGTTCTCCCGGTAGAGTTTCTCCGTTAGCACCGGGTGGCGGTTGAGTGCTAGCTAGCTCTTCCCTGCTGTATCGTCTCCTGCTGTAAACAGAGGCTCCGTCCGCCGACTCGGGAGACCTTTGGGGCGATCTGTGTGTCCGTGATATATATAGAGTGAAAGGTGTGCCGGATCAGAAAGTTATCACCGGATCAGAAAGAAGAAGGAAGATAAAAAGACTCAGAATTGAGCCCCTGTTGCAAAAAGCAGCCAACTCGTGTGGCGCCGGAAGTTAAAAAAAAAAAAAAAGACACTAGAAGTTTACTAGAAAGACAGATCACATTTCTCTGGTTCTGGCCTCCCTTCATCGGCTTCCCATAGAGTTTAGAATTAAGTTTAAAATCCTTCTGCTCACTTACAAAGCTCTAATTAATCAGGCTCCTTTCTATTTAAAAGATCTGATAGTACCATATCATCCTAACAGAGCACTATGCTCCCAAAGTGCAGGTTTACTTGTAAGACCTAGAATCTCTAAGAGTACTGTGGGAGGCTGAGCTTTCAGTTATCAGGCTCCTCTCCTTGGGAACCAGCTGCCAATCTGGATTCAGGAGTCAGACTCAATCTCTGTTTTAAAGAATAGGGTTAAAACCTTCCCTTGTGGCATAGCATATAGTTAAGGTGGGATCAGGTGACCCTGAACCCTCCCTTAGTCATGCTGCACTAGGTTTAGACAGCTGGGGGGCCGCCAAAAATACATTGGGCTTCACTCCTTCATTCACTCTCAATGAAATATTTTTGCTGCTCATTAACATCTGACACGTCTCTGCAATGTTGCGTAGAAGTTAGGGAAAGTGCCTTTGGCATGGCAAACCGGAGTGGTGGGTCCTCTTTTTTAAAAAGGGGAACCGGAGGGTATGTTCCAACTTTAGGGGGATCACGCTTCTCAGCCTCCCTGGGAAGGTCTATGCCAGGGTACTGGAGAGGAGATTCTAACCACTGGTCGAACCTCGGATTCAGGAGGAGTAATGTGGTTTTTGTCCTGGCCATGGAACATTGGACCAGCTCTTTACCCTCTCTGCAATCCTTGAGGATTCGTGGGAGTTTGCCCAACCAGACCAAATGTGTTTTGTGGACTTGGAGAAAGCATTTGACCACGTCCCTTGTGGTCTCTTGTGGGGGGTGCTTCGGGAGTATGGGGTATCGGGCTCGTTGTTATGAGTTATCTGGTCCCTATACAACCGTTGCAAAAGTTTGGTTCGTATTACCAGCACTCACTCAAACATTTTTCCAGTGAGAGGTGGACTCCGCCAGGGCTGCCCTTTGTCACCGATCCTGTTCATAATTTTTATGGACAGGATATCTAGGTGCAGCCAAGGATTGGAGGGTGTCATGCTCGGTGACCACAGGATTTCATCTCTGCTGTTTGCGGATGATGTCCTGTTGGCTTCATCCAGCAATGACCTACAGGTCTTACTGGGATGGTTTGCCGCCGAGTGTGAAGCGGATGAGAATCAGCACCTCCAAGTCCGAGTCCATGGTCCTCAGCTGGAAAAAGGCAGACTGTCCTCTCCGGGTTGGAGACAAGCTCCTGACCCAAGTGGAGGAGTTTAAGTATTGCGGGGTCTCATTCATGAGTGAGGGGAGAATGGAATGCGAGACTGACAGACTGATCGGAGCAGCAGCTGCAGTGATACGGACATTGTACCGGTCTGTTGTAGTGAAGAGGGAGCTGAGCTCTAAAGAAAAGCTGTCGATTTACCGGTCAATCTACATTCCTACCCTCACCTATAGTCATGAGCTTTGGGTAATGACCGAAAGAATGAGATCATGGACACAAGTGGCTGAAATGAGCTTTTTCCATAGGATTGCTGGACTCACCCTTAGAGATAGGGTGAGGAGCTCAGTCATCCGGGAGAGGCTCAGAGTAGAACCACTGCTCCTCCACATTGAAAGGATCCAGTTGAGGTGGTTTGGGCATCCGATCAGGATGTTTCCTGGACGCCTCCTACTTGAGGTGTTTCAGGCAAATGCAACGGGGAGAAGACCCTGGGGCAGACCCAGGAAATGTTGGAGAGACTAAGTCTCCCAGCTGGTCTGGGAACGTCTTGGTATCCTCTCTGAAGAGCTGGAGCAGGTGGCTGGGGAGAGGGAAGTCTGGGCTTCTCTGGTTGAGCTGCTGCCTCTGTGACCCAGACCCCTGGAAAAGCAGGAGAAACATCTGTTCTCTCCCATAGAGAGTTCCTGTCGTGCTGTTTGCTCTCTACATGCCTGTTCTTTTCATCTTCTCTATCCCCTCACCCCCCAGCCAGTCGCAGCAGATGACTGCCCTTCCCTGAGCCTGTTTCTGCTGGAGGTTTCTTCCTGCTAAAAGGGAGTTTTTCCTCTCCACTGTCACCAAGTGCTTGCTCACAGGGGATCACCTGATTGCTGGGGTCTTTCTGCAGTTGTGGGGGTTTCCCCTACAGTTGAAAGTGCTATCACATGACTGATTTTGTTAAACAGAGCTATATAAATAAAGTTGAATTGAATTAAATTCATTGGAATAGAGTGCTTAAGTCACATTCCCTCTTCTTCTGCATCTGAGTCCTTAAATCAAAAAAAATTCTCCATTGAAATGAAAGGCAAGAGTGAAATTATCTTTTGATCCCAATCAAATTTTGCCAGAGTTACACATGATATTTGTCAGTTTAAAAGATAATTTTCCATGTAAATAACAATGTAGGTTGTTGTCTAGCTATTAAGATATCAGGTTATGAAAATATGTAAATTAAAACACTACAGACACGGATGGATGGCGCTTTCATCATCGAGTTCAAAGCTGCCCAGGGTGAAGCAACTAACAGTCCTCTCTGAATCGGCTGCAGCTCTCACAATACAAAATAAAACCTTTGTGTTGCTTTTCTCCTCTTTGGATCCTTCTTTTACCAGTCAGGAAATAGAAGGTGAGGTTTTAGTAATCTCCTGCAATTATTGTATTTAGTGATGTGGGATGATGGGAGATATTGTCCACTAATCGTTGAAACAAAAACTAAATATTACTCTGTTATTATACGACAGCTGACAACTTTAATTACATGGAAAATGATGGAGGCCTGGCCTCCCTCGCCCGTCCCTCCTGAGACGGATGCCTGGCTTCCCTGGGGCTTGTTGGCCTCGGACATTTGTGCCATGTGGGGGTTGGTGGCGTTGCCTTGCCTGCTCGAGGTTTCCGGGGGGCGGGGGGGGGGGGGTCGCTTCCACTGAAGAAGCAGTTTGTCTTCTGTTTGTTTTAGCTATTGATTTGTCTTCTTTGTCTGTTCTTGTCCCCTTTCTTTCACTCTCCCTACACCTCCTTTCCCCATTCCCCATCCTGTTGGGTCCTTCATGGGTAAAATAATTTAAATAAAGTATTGGAAGTTATTACAGAAGGAGTTTACAACAATATACAGTACATAGATAGGTACTGTATAAAGCTCCTTTTGGCAAAGTAAATCTGTTTTGGCACAATAAGGGAAGCAGATTTCTGTTTTGCTCACCTAGCTGCCTGACAGGACAAGGGGGAAAAAAAAAGAAAAATATCCTTTAAAGTGACAAACATCATATGTGTAACTCATGGCAAAATTCGATTGGGATTCAACAGATAATTTCACTGTTGCCATTCATTTCTATGGAGATTTTTTTCGCTTGGTCCCATGTACGGAACTAGAGGGGGCGGGGCTTAGGCTCTATAAATTCACTCATTATTAACATAAAAACAGAATAACAGAAAAGGATCTTAGTGAGCAACTTCACATAGCCCACCATCCCCACATCAAAGTCCTCCTGAACAACATAATCAGGCCCCCACCTGATTAGAACATAAAGCTGGTATGTAGCCAAAGGAATTAGTCTTTTTCAGTAGAAAGAAGTTCATGTTTAAGTCCTTTTAGTTGTTGGCTAACCCCTCAGATGCATGCCCAAATTGAACTCATCCAAGGTGTCAATGAGTTAAAAGATTCTACAGAAATTTAAAGTCAATCTGACCAGAAATGTAGAAGCTCGAGTGGAGACAACAGCAAATGTCAAACGGATGGACGAATGGACAAATGGGCAAAAAACATAAAATCCACAAGTTCATTGGGTTATATTAAACATATAATAAAGTTGAAGAATGTTAGCTTCACCGGAGTGATGGCGTAGTTGATAAAGCGTCCGCCCCACAACCGGGAGGCTGGGGTTCAAGTCCTGGCCGGGTCATACCAAAGGCCATATAAAACGGTACTTCCCGCCTTCTAGCTTGGTGCTCAGCATAACAGAATGGGGGAAGGAGAAGTTGTTTGTGGCGGCGCCTTGTATGGCAGCGACCCCTCTGATTCTACATGTGATTAACGTTGTAGATAGGAGAAACGTAATTTTGTTCTCCCGTACATGATCGGCTGTATGGACTGAATGACAACAGAGATGGCTTCTTCTCTTCAAAAAATCAAATACAGTTCAAAACTAAAAAATATTCGCTTAAATATTAAAAATGGCCTGATCTGAGAAAATATTAACATAAAAGCAGAAACAGCTTAAAAGTGAAAAAAGTTAGCTTCGAATGTCACCTAAAATCTTAAAGCTTAAGGGCCCTATTTTGACGATCATCTGTGCACTTTTCCGACAGACTTTCCGCTGTACACCAGTGTTTGTGTTAGTTTCTGTCAGCGCATCGTCTGTTTTTTACACTTTAGTAGTAGTAGTAGATTAGTTTATTTGACAGGGACAGTGCAATAAACATAGACAATTAATCAAAGACAATCAATCTGATGTGTTGCACATAGAGTGTATAGCTATTAGCCAATTTGCAACTCTTGTCCCTGGATGGGCTTTAGAAAAAAGAATCAAGATAAAAAATATACACAATAACCACATACATCAATGCAGAAAAATTATAAATACACAATTATAAATATTATAAATATTATAAATACACAAATATAACAGCCTGACTCACATTTAACATAAATATTATAAATATTATAAATACACAAATATAACAACCTGACTCACATTTGCCTATTTCAGGCCTTCCTCCCTCCGTCACTCACTATAAACAAACACATTTATTCCTTCCCTTCATTCACTCTCACTTTGCAGACAATTAATTCATACATGAGTACATTCTTGTTTATTTTTCAGCCAGTTTTTAACATTTTTAGTGAATGTTTTAAAGTCCGTTATTATTTTAATTTCATTTGGCATTGTGTTCCAGATGTGACTGCCCTTTATAGAGAAAGCTGTTTGTCCAAATGTGGTTCTGCGGTGGAATATTTTACAGTTATTGTTAACAGAACTCCTGGTGGCTCTGCTGCTGTCCTGTCTTTGGATGGAACCAGCAAGTGGCTCGGGTGCTGATTTATGGAAACATTTGAACGTTAATTTCAGAAGACAGAGGTCAATGAAGCTCTCAAAACTCAATAGGTTGTATTTTTTTAAAACATTACAGTGATGCCACCTAATGGGTTTTTTGTCCAAGATTTTTAGGGTTTGATTATATAATGAACCTATATGTCTTATTGTGGAAGGGGCTGCTTGAGCCCAGACTGTCAAACAGTATGATATATGAGAAAAAACCATAGAATGCATATACAGTGCAGCTGCTTCGTAAGGTATGTAATATCTAATTAATTTAAAGCAGTTCAGATTTTTTTTTACTGTTTTTGAAATTTTCTTTATATGAAGATTAAATTTGAGTTGAGGATCTAGTACAATGCCAAGGTATTTGAATTCTGTAGCTAAACTGATGTCATGATCATGTATATTAACTTTAAAATGTTGCAGGTTACATTTTTTGATTGAAAAGCACATTGAGACTGTTTTCTGAAGGTTCAGCAATAGATGGTTCTTGAGGAGCCACTCTTGGACATCAACCATACTTGTAGACAGTACATCTGCAGCCTGTGCTGGAGTCTTGGCAGCTGTGTAAATAACTGCATCATCTGCATAAAGTTGGCATGTTGCAGCTGAGCAGTGTAACGGCAAGTCATTAATAAAAATGCTGAAAAGTAAAGGACCAAGAATGGACCCTTGTGGGATACCCATGCGGTTGTTTAAAAATGAGGATTTATCCTGGTGAACTTTTACACACTGTTCTCTATTCTGGAGATAAGATGCAAACCATTCTAATGTATTTGGGGAGAAGTTAAAAGATACCATTTTGGATAAAAGCAAACTGTGGTTTACAGTATCGAAAGCCTTTTTGAGATCTAGAAAAACAGCTCCTACCACATTACCCCGGTCCAAGGACTGTTTGACGTTTTCAATAAGGCAACAATTTGCTGTTTCTGTTGAGTATCCTGGTCTAAAACGTCACACCATCTTTGCGTCACACCATCAAATTACCAGTAGACAGTGTGCCCACCCTGCGCTGGGAGGAGGCGCCTCATTTCAAAGAGGTGTGGCGGTGCACAATCTAATGCACATAACTATTATAGTGCATTCCACGAGAATCTGCTTTTGGTCAGGAAAAAGGAGCTCTATCGTCAGAAGCGCTTTGTTTAAGGATATTTCAGTGGCGTGTTTTGACATCGCGCAGCTCCAGAGCTCATGAGGAGCATGCGCTGATTTTATTTTAATAGCGTTGTAACAGTCATCACATAATCGTCCGTCATTTTAGTTATATGATGAACACACACCAGTTTTTTATTCTATCCACACTCTCATTTTAATGGCAGACTTAACACTGGAATCTATAGATTAGGCATTAATGTAGCATTTTTTTCAGGGGAATGAATGAATAAACAGGCAGTGTGATGTGCGCCGTGGGGGTGTTAGTCTGATGGTTATATTACATTCACATTTTTGTTTTCATCACGGACTTATTAGGGATTAATGTGTTTATTTATAGGGGAATAAATGAATGAAAAAGGAGTGTGCAGTGTTTTACTTTTCACTGTAACTCCCCACAGAGGCAGGAGATGCGTACACACACCTGCCTCAGCTGCGCGCCACTGGCTTTCCAGCTGGTGCCCGCACCGCGCCAAGGGTCGCGGTTCTCACCATCAAGCTCCACCCATCAGGGCCCGGCAGAAGCCGCTGAAAGTGGGCTCGCTTCGTGGCCAGGGTCGCTGCAGATGGGAAGCTGTGCCAGATCTCCTCCTTTCCTCCATCTTCCCATGGGAGATGGAGGAAAGGAAAGGAAGGAACGATGGCACAGAGCAACTTCCCTGCTATCGTTAATGAAAGTTTATCAAAGTTAATGAAAGTTTATCAAAGTTTGCACAGCCATTATCTTGTTTTCCTAAAGTGTCGAACTCATTCATGCCTTTGTGTTGCATCTGTGTGCACACGTTAACCCAGAAGGGTTTTCAGCCCATTCTTCCCTGTTGCTTCTAACATAACTAACTGGCATCAACTGTGACAGGTGTCTTCCTTATTACCAAGCAGCATTACCATCACGTGTATTTTGGCTCACACACACGGGCTTTAGTCAGCGCAAAACCCATCTTATACCCTCATCATCACAATTCACTTTAGATAATGTGCCTCTTTGCATTAAAGGGATGGGAAGGAGGTCGTGTTTGGTATTTTTATGCTAACGTTCTTCAGAACTGGCCTATTTTTCTTTTATGCTAATGTTGAGTCAATTTATGCCATTTTAGCTTTTAAGCTCTTTTGGCCAAATATTTACATGGAGGATTTAGGAGATTATGTATTTAAAGTTGAAACTAAGTTACAGATGTCTACAGAACAATGAAGCCATATAACCAAGACTGGAGTTTAAAACAATCTTAAAGTGAAACTTGAGTGGATCAACACTTCCCTGAGGAACTCCAGTATTATAAAATACTGTCTACACCCTACATAATCACACTAAAAATCACATAAAAACAGAAACACACAATTTTAATAATCTAAACCGACTAGCTAACATTCTTCAGTGTCAAGTCCTAAATACTTCAGTGTGTTCTTCTATGTTATCATTTTTTTGTGTTCTAATCTTACTTTAGTTCTTTTCTGAGGACTTCCTTGTAGATAACATAAAGCTCCAGATCACTGATGAACAAAAGAACGATGGTTCTCATTTAAAATAAGTAATTACAGCTTTTTCCTGTAGAACACTAGCATAATTACACTGCCCTGCTGAGTCATTACTCAAATGTTTGAGTTCATGTTGACACTAGAACTTTTTTTAAATTCATTGTTGACATTTGTGTAAATATTTGCCAGATAATTCATACATCACTGTTCACCAAATCAGCTGCACATCCAGTAATTTCTAGTATTTTCTGGAAACATGTATTTTTACTATTTTACACATTTCTCTACTATAGTCTATGCTTTTTAACATATTTTAATATATTTTTATTTTCTTTATTACTGTTTGCATTTTATTGCTCGTGACAGTACCGGAACCTCAGAAACTGATTCTGTTCTTTTTGTTGCAGACAAGAGTGACAATAAAAACCCCTTGAATCCTCATAGGGTCACCAGGGTTGGTCTGGATCTGTAAAAACTTTAACCTGGTGTCAAGGTATGTGCGTTGAAGAACGGGACCCAAACGCCAGACTTCAGTTTGCAAATATTTATTTAAGCTAAACGCCACCCTCTGCTTAAAGGCGCTAAATAATGAAACCAAAAACAGACGTGGGTGAACAGGCTGACATGACAGGAACGAACTAATAATTCAGATGAGGCTGACAGGACAGACAGATGCACGTTACTCATGCTGGGATTGATGAGGACACCATGCCCAGGTGAGGGAACGGCGTCCCTTAAATAAACTGGACTGATGAACAGGAACTACAAACAGGTGTGAATCATGAAAGAGAATGGGGCAAAATGAGGCTGCGCAGAAAAGGAAACTGAAGACGCCGTCATAATAAAACCAAACCAAAGAGAAGATCATGACAGGAATGACGACTGGACAAACAAACACGGCTATGATAATAATAATACTAATAAACAAGAATGAATAATAATAACTAAGGATACAGAACACAGAAGCCATGATATTAATATTAACGATAAACAACTAAGTACTGGGCAGGGACAAAGTCTATGGAACACAAAAGAAGACATGATAATGAATAATAATAAATACAGAAAAACCCAAAATACAAACTCAAGGTGAAGATGTGGGCTGGGGCCACGTCCTGGAAACAAGGAAGAAAGCAATAGCTCAGGGTGAGGACATGGGGCCCAGTCCACGTCCGAACACCTGGAGTTTAAAAATCTTCCACAACATCTAAAAACAATTAATGACAGAAGGGCAAACGCACAAGCTGAGAAGATGCTGATTTATTTGAAAAGAAAACTGTACTTTATTGAACGTTTGTCAAAATTTTTCTGCTCTTCATAATGTTAGAATTGGTTTAATGACTGCTGCTAATTTTCTGACCACTGAATTTCATTAATTATGGTAAACTGCGGCTTCATCTCAGTGTGCGAACATAAACCGATATCACTTTATCGCTGCTCCGTGTTAAAAACACCAAAGTTTGCGTCCTTGTAAAGCTGCTTTCAGACAAACAGGCGGCTCTCCAGCAGTAACAGCAGCTGAAGTGGCGTCCTGCAGGTGTGAATGGAGTGTTTGCCCACCGCAGGGCGCGACTGGTCAAAATGCCTCAGCTCGCCAGAAATATTAATTATTTAAAAAAACACACACGATGAGTGCACAGGGGCAATGATGACGGCCGCTACCGAGACTAATGAATAACCCCGATTAACGGCGCCGCCGATCTGGATTCAGATTCAAACACAAACACGTCTCTGTCCAAATATTCAGAAAAAATCTGATAAAACTCCTAAAACTGCTGCTGTTTGTGAGGAATGTCCACACCTGAACATCATATCCAATAATGATTTTAATATAAATACACCATTTCAGTTTATTGAAAATCACATGAATAATAAAGTTTTTTCATGGAGAATCTTCCTCTTCTTGATCTACAACAAACTAATGTGTACAGGATGAAAATTCACCATTTATATAATATTTTATTTCAGCCCCAATGGCACACATACTATCCATCCATCCATCCATCTTCTACCGCTTTTCCGGAGGTCCGGGTCGCAGAGGCAGCAGTTCAAGCAGAGAAGCCCAGACTTCCCTCCCCACAGTCACCTGCTCCAGCTCTTCAGAGAGGATACCAAGGCGTTCCCAGACCAGATGGGAGATATAATCTCTCCACCGAGTCCTGGGTCTGCCCCGGGATCTCCTCCCAGTGGGACGTGCCCGAAACACCTCAAGTGGGAGGCGTCCAGGAGGCATCCTAATCAGATGCCCAAACCACGTCAACTGACTCCTTTCAATGTGGAGGAGCAGCAGTTCTACTCTGAGCCTCTCCCGGATGACTGAGCTCCTCACCCTATCTCTGAGGGTGAGTCCAGCAATCCTACGGAGAAAGCTCATTTCAGCCGCTTGTATCCGCGATCTCATTCTTTCGGTCATTACCCAAAGCTCGTGACCATAGGTGAGAGTAGGAACGTAGAATGACTGGTAAATCAACAGCTTTGTCTTAGAACTAAGCTCCCTCTTCACCACAACAGACCAGTACAACGTCCGCATCACTGCAGATGCTGCTCCAATCAGTTTGTCAATCTCTCGCTCCATTCTCCCCTCACTCGTGAATAAGACCCCAAGATACTTAAACTCCCTTAAACTCCCTCTGCAGGTGGATCATCGACTTCCTGACGGACCGGAGGCAGCATGTGCGGCTGGGAAAGACTGTCTCAGACTATACTAGCATCAGCACCGGATCACCCCAGGGCTGTGTACTTTCCCCCCTACTCTTCTCCCTTTACACCAACTCCTGCACCTCCAGCCACCAGTCTGTCAAGTTGATCAAGTTTGCGGACGACACCACCCTCATCGGGCTCATCTCCAACGGCGACGAGTCCGCCTACAGGAGAGAGGTGGCCCAGCTGGCGTCCTGGTGCAGCAATAACAACCTGCAGCTGAACGCTCTGAAGACAGTGGAGATGATTGTAGACTTCAGGAAAGTCACTACTCCTCTGCCCCCCCTCACCCTCTCAGGCTCTCCCATCACCACTGCTGATTCCTTCCGCTTCCTAGGCACTACCATCACCAGGGACCTCAAATGGGAGCTGACCATCAGCTCACTCATCAAAAAAGCCCAGCAGAGGATGTTCTTCCTGCGGCAGCTGAGGAAGCTCAAGCTACCCACCAAGATGTTTGCAGTTCTACACAGCCATCATCGAGTCCATCCTCACCACCTCCATAACCGTGTGGTATGCAGGAGCCACTGCCAGGGACAGACTAAGGCTGCAGCGCGTCGTGCGCACTGCTGAGAAGGTGATCGGCTGCAAGCTCCCATCTCTCCAGGATCTGTACATCTCCAGGACCCGGAGGCGTGCTGGCCGGATCATAGCCGATCCCTCACACCCTGGTCACGTACTGTTTGCCCCCCTCCCCTCTGGTAGAAGACTTCGGTCCATCCAGACTAAAACCTCCCGTCACATGAACAGCTTCTTCCCCTCTGCCATTAGACTGCTGAACACTAAGTGACTTATTGACTCTCGTGCACCATGTACAGCAGCTCAACCAGACTCATGTCAATCATCACTGTTTTCTTCCTGCATTACCGACTGCACTATATAGTTCTCCACAGTATCTGCTGCTGGCTAATATATATTTTAACTGTTGACCAGTATCACTTAATCTTATCCTACACTTTATTACATGTATAGTTTATTTCTCTTATCTTATCATGTTTAATGTTGCAGCATTGTACCGAGACAAATTCCTAGTTTGTGTACTACATGAACAATGGCAATAAACCTGATTCTGATTCTCCTCCACTTGGGGCAGGAGCCTGTCCCCAACCCAGAGAGGACAATCCACCTTTTTCCGGCTGAGGACCATGGACTTGGACTTGGAGGTGCTGATTCTCATCCCAGCAGCTTCACACTGAGCGGCAAACCGTCCCAGCAAGAACTGTAGGTCATTGCTGGATGAGGGCCAACCTGACAACATCATCTGCAAACAACAGAGATGAGATCCTGTGGTCACCAAGCATGAAACCCTCCATTCCCTGGCTGCGCCAACTCCAGAAAAGGCCAAGCTCCAGCCCCTCTCCAGGAGACTGGTTCCGGAACCAGAGCTGTGTGTTGAGGTGAGGCCGACTATATCTAGTCGGTATCTCTCAACCTCGTACACCAGCTCAGGCTCCTTCCCCACCAGAGAGGTGACATTCCACGTACCAAAAGCCAGTTTAGAAAGCTTGGGATCAGTTCGTCAAAGTCTCCGCCTTTGACCGCCACCTAATCCACATAGCACCGGACCCCCATGATCCCTCCTGCAGGTGGTGAGCCCACTGGAGGGCGGACCCATGTAACGCCTTCTGGCTGAGCCCGGCTGGGTCCCATGGGTGGAAACCCGGCCACCAAACGCTAGCCATCGAGCCCCTCCCCCGGGTCAGGCTCCAGGGTGGGGCCCCAGTACCCCATACCGGGCGGGGTACACTGGATCGTTCTTAGTCTGGCCCTTCACCCAGGACCAGTTTGTCTTGGGTGACCCTATCAGAGGCAAATTGCCCCGGACAACATAGCTCCTGGGATCACTGGGGCACACAAACCCCCCCACCACGATAAGGTGACCATCCATAAGGACACATACTATATCAGCAAATTTACATCAGTAATACATGTTATAGAGGTTGTTTGCTCATTGGCAAGACATTGGCTAGACGTCGACATAGAAAGATGTATTATCAATGTAAACTTTGAAAGTTGGATTGACATTCAGCTGACGTTGGGCCAATGTATGTGTGCTGGTGGAGAAGTTGAAAGTGTTTTGTAATTTTACCTGTCCCACAGCCTTTATGAAAACAGAAATCTCAAATATCTTGAAAACATCCATAATTACTATCACTGGGAATCCCTCACAGCACAAAATATATTGCGATACTGCAATACTACCACAACAAGGAAACAAGATGGCTGCATGTTCACACGCTGCGGCTAGACGCTCCACACTAGTGCGCTTGCTTTTGTGTTTTTCCTGCCTTTTACTGTCCTCCTTCTGCGACGGACTAATTACCTATAGTCGCCAGGTACTTCTAGGCATTGGCCACCAACTTAACTCCGAGATCTCCAGCGCTTATTCCAGCAATCAATACCACATCCATGAGGAGATCGCCAGACCCCCGGGAGCTCCATGGATTGTTATCAGGCCAAGCAAGAGGTGCAAATGGCACCGAGAGAGGGGGAAGAAACGAGGCAGCAGGGCTGGCCTCCGTACCCAGCTGTGCAAACTATGCACCAAAGCACTGTTACCTTCAATTTTCCTCGCCAATGCCAGATCCCATCCATCCATCCATCCATCCATCTTCTACTGCTATTCTGGAGGTCCGGGTCGTGGAGGCAGCAGTTCAAGCAGAGAAGCCCAGACTTTCCTCTCCCCAGCCACCTGCTCCAGCTCTTCAGAGAGGATACCAAGGCGTTCCCAGACCAGCTGGGAGACATAGTCTCTCCAGCAAGTCCTGGGTCTACCCTGGGATCTCCTCCCAGTGGGATGTGCCCGAAACACCTCAAGTGGAAGGCGTCCAGGAGGCATCCTGATCAAATGCCCAAACCACCTCAACTGACTCCTTTCAATGTGGAGGAACAGCGGTTCTACTCTGAGCCTCTCATGGATGACTGAGCTCCTCACCCTATCTCTAAGGGTGAGTCCAGCAATCCTACGAGGAAAGCTCATTTCAGCCGCTTGCATCCACAAGCTCATTCTTTCAGTCATTACCCAAAGCTCATGACCATAGGTGAGGGTAAGGATGTAGATTGACAGCTTTACCTTAGAGTTTAGCTCCCTCTTCACCACAACAGACCGGTACAGTGTCCGCATCACTGCAGATGCTGCTCCGATCAGTCTGTCAATCTCTCGCTCCATTCTCCCCTCACCCATGAATAAGACCTCAAGATACTTAAACTCCTCCACTTTGGGCAGGAGCTTGTCTCCAACACAAAAAAGACAATCCACCTTTTTCCTTCTGAGGACCATGGACTCGGACTTGGAGGTGCTGATTCTCATCCCAACTGCTTCACACACAGTGGCAAACCATCCCAGTAAGACTGCTGGATGAAGCCAATAGGACAACATCATCTGCAAACAACAGAGATGAGATCCTGTGGTCACCGAGCATGAAACCCTCCATTCCCTGGATGTGCCTAGAAATCCTGTTCATAAAAATTATGAACAGGATCGGTGACAAAGGGAAGCCCTGGCGGAGTCCAACTCTCACTGGGAATGAGTCCAACCGAGTGTTGGCAATACGAACCAAACTCTCACAACGGTCGTATAGAGACCGGTTAGCTCATAACAACAAGCCCGATACCCCATACTGCTGAAGCACCCCCCACAAAAAAACTATGAGGGACATGGTCGAATGCCTTCTCCAAGTCCACAAAACACATGTAAACTGGTTGGGCAAACTCCCGCAAACCCTCGAGGATTCTCGAGAGGGTAAAAAGTTGGCCCCATGTGCCACGGCCAGGACGAAAACCACATTGCCCCTCCCGAATCCGAGGTTCGACCCACGGCCGGACTCTCCTCTCCAGTACTTTGGCATAGACCTTCCCAGGGAGGCTGAGGAGTGTGATCCCTCTAAAGTTAGAGCACACCCTCCGGTCCCACTTTTTAAAGAGGGGAACCACCACCCCGGTTTGCCATGCCAAAGGCACCATCCCCGACCTCAACACAATTTTGCAGACGTGTGTCAGCCATGACAGCCCTACAACATCCAGGGCCTTGAGGTACTCAGGGCAAATCTCGTCAACCCCCAGGGCCTGGCCACCAAAGAGATTTTTAACCAGCTTGGCGACCTCAGCCCACGTCGCTGCGATCAGAGATCATCTACAATCGCTACGTCTGGGACTGCTGTATTCTGACTGCGGCCAAGTCTTGGCTCCACCCGGTCATCCCAGATGCCACTGTGGAATTACCTGTCTGAACTAAACTCCATTTTGAACACAATGCTGATTCTGGTAAGTGCAGGGGTGGAGAGCCCTGTGCTTATGTGCTTCAGACTTGGTGTAATAACAGCAGAATAATTCAAACCCACTGTTTTTCGGACTTAGAGGCCATGTCCTTTCTGCAGCCCTTCTATCTACTGTGATGAAGGGATTTTATTATTAAGTGTGGTGTGATGATGCCACCTTCCGGTTGTGCCATCACACCAACATATAATAGGGAGTGTCCACCATGAGGGGATCTCTTGCCCAGATGACTCCAAACACAGTAGTAGTTGAATTACAACCATCCGTAAATCATCTTTAATAATTACTACAGGACCTTAATCATTAGCACCTCTTAATCTTCTAGAATTGAATCTAGAACTTCTCCAAGACCTCCAAAGTCTCAGCAAGGAGTTCAGAATGTCTTCAATCCCTGTAGATAATTTACAGACACTTTTAAACTCTTAAGTGCCTCAGAACCTCCCCCCGCACCCCCAACAATGACCAGTCTAACCTCTCACCATCTTCTACAGCTCTTTCAAGGAACTGAAAACCTCAAACACATCTCAAACCTCCCAAACTACATCTTGAACATCTTTAAGATCACTACAATATCCCCCTCCAACACCCATAAAACCTGAACAGATACCCAATACCCACCATAGTTACAGCTCAAACTTATCTAAACATCTGAAACATCTCAAAGACCTTTAAAACATCCATATTTGGTTCTGGAACTTTTCCAAAACATTCAAAACTCCAACACAGGGCAATCACACTCTCTTTGTAACTTATAGAACTCATTTAAACCTGTAAAACTTCTAACAGAAGGACCTCTTAACCACCTCTGGGACTTCAAGACTTTCTCAGAGTTTTCTTCAGCTCCTTTGAAACACACAGTAAGCCTCCTTAAATATGTTGCATATCTCCAAGAACTCTACAACCTCAAAAATACTTCTAAATTGCCTCTGGAATTCCTTCAACATGTTTTAAACACTATTAACAACACTTTAAACCTCATTAGCTAGCTCTGGAACTTATCTAAGATTTCTAAATCTTCATCAACAATATCAAAATCATTACTAGTTCCCTCAAAAATGTTTTCAAGACCTCTACTACAAGAGTAAAGACTGCTCCAATCTCTTTAATCACCCTTGAAAATTCTTCAAAACCTCTTCAGGAACCACTTATACCTTCTCCATTATCTCTACGACATCTATCATCACCTGAAATTGATTCAAGACCTCTAAAACTTCAAGAACCTCTACAACCTCAAGACAGATTTTACAAATCTCTTATTACTTTAAACCTTTAAAGCCTCGTCAAGGGCCACCTAAACTTCCTAAGATTCCATTGAAGGTTCATCAAGACCTCCAAAACCTCAATAATTCCTCCTACAATACTTCAAGAGCTTTTCAAAACTTCTGAAACAAAAAACTGGTGCCTGGCCTGAGAAACTGCTGTTGGTGCCTGAATTTTTTAGGCTGTATACAAAGCTGGGTTGGGCTGGCAGCACCAGTGATATCACGGGCCAGGAAGCAGATCACCTGCTTGTCACAGAGGATTCCCTCATCTGTAGAACTGACATCATCACGTCATAAGCGCCACTCCACCGATGGAAAAGCAGGCAGTTGCTTTGTATCGCTATACTGGTGGAAAATGGGGACCTCCCCTTGGTCTCTGCCTGCCTTGTTCTTGGCTCAGTCTTGACTCGTTAAAGTCTTTGTCTTGATACGGTCTGGTCTCAGCTACAACATTCCTACATCCTAGCTGACAGTGATGTTATTATTGTGCTATCGCTCTTTACTTTTGATGTCTCACCAAGGAACGACTACCAAACACGTCACACATGACCACAGCCGTTTGGGAAGTGGTTACCAAACTGGTTTACCGTCCGTTCTTGGTGACTATCATCTCGTTGGTGATCTGCTGGAACTTCCTCCACAGCTCAGCGTCCTCTAGAGTCACCCTCAGCTCCCGCTCCGTCGGGTCGCCTTTTTCCCGGCCTGCCTGCAGCTCGCTCTCCACGGCGCTCAGGAGCCGTGACATGCGCCGGTCGGCTGAGCCAGGGCTGCTCGCTGTCCCGCTACTGCTGCAGGTATGGTCCATGGAACCACAGTCCCCATCCTCCTGTAGGCCCTCAACCTTCATCTGGACAAAAAACAGGCAGAGTAACACTGGTTCACTTAAACCACAGGTGTCAATGTACAGCCCGGGGGTCAGGTATGGGCCATACAGGAATCATCCAGTTTCATAAATTTGAGATTTCCTCAACCTCATATATTAATAATGAGTTTAGGTGGTGGTGGGGAAGAGGGGGTTGCAGATTTATGACAGTGGGAGAAAAGTCACAAATTTATGAGATTGAGGACCCAAGTCACATTACGAATTTCTGAAATTTTGGGAATAAAGTCGCAAATTTATGACACAGGGGACACGTCTTCAGTTTATGAGAGGAGGAGTCATAAATTTACAAGACCGAGGGAGGGAATCTGTAATTTACAAGTTTTAAATTTAGGAGGGAGTCACAAATTTGTGAAATTCAGGAAAAAAATACAAATTTACAAGGAGGCACCAATTCACAAGTGAGGGAGTCGTTTTCATTACTGAAGGTCCAGACCAAGGTTCACATTCTTGTTCCACTGGTCCGGTTTGGTTTGATTTCACACTGCTGCTTTTACAAGAAAACTAAACAACTTCATAGGCTGTGTCTCCGTCTTGTTGCCATGACAACATTTGTGTTGCTACGCAGACTGGTAGTTAGCAAACATGCTACTCACCCTCCAAGGTGTTTTCTGAAGCTCTGGACACGAAGTGTAAACTGGTTCAGACTCCGTCATACAACGTATCATTATCGGACCGACGTACCAAGTTTACATCAGGAATGCAACTGATAGAGGTTGTTTGCTCATTGGTAAGACATAAGCTAGACCTCAGCCCAATGTATATTTAAATAACGGGTATAAACACGTATACTTATTCTTTCAGTTTTTTTGATTCTTCCACCAAGAATTTATCACATTTCTGCTCTTACAGCTTTGACAAAAAATAACTAAATAAATAAAAAAACACCCGCAAAATTTATACCAAAATGTTCAATCCCTCTGGATTAATTCATTCAATCCCTCTGGATTAATTCATTCAATCCCTCTGGATTAACTCATTAAATCACTATGGATTTAGCTGGTTCTAATCAGGTTTTTGATTGTTTTTGCTCTGTGTTCAAAATATTTGTTTGAAAAGATGAATTTCCTCCATTAATGTGGACTTTTACGAAAAACAAAACAAAAAAACTACTAAAATTGCCAAGATTTCCTAAACTTGCATGTCAGCCCTACTTTATCGGAGAAACTCAATTTTTGCTCCTTAATGTGGGAAACGTATCGTTTTTGCTCCATCAGCCAATAAAGTTCAATCTCATCTCATCTCTCATCTCATTACCGTCTGATTTACTTTAAAACCATCAACATTTTATATCGGCATGGCCGATATAAAATCATGGCTCCAACTCAACTTTCTACAACTGAACAAATCTGAAGCCATTATCATTGGTCCTCAGTTTCTACTCAAATCTGCCCACAACTTTACCCTCAACATTGATGGCTCCCTAATTTCCTCCTCTCCCCAAATCTGTAACCTTGGCGCCATCTTTGACCAGACACTTTCTTTTGAAAAACATGTTAAACACATCACAAAACAGCCTTTTTCCATTTAAGGAATATTGCCAGCCTCCGTCCTTCCCTCACTCCAACAGCTGCTGAAACTCTCATCCACGACTTCATCACCTCCCGTCTGGACTATTGCACCAGCCTCCTATATGGACTACCATCAAAAACCCTCAACAATCCATACATCCAGAACTCTGCTGCTCGTCTTCTCACCCACGTTCGTATCCGTGACCACATCACCCCCATCTTCTACAAGCTCCACTGGCTCCCCATCCCCCAGAGAATTCATTTCAAAATCCTCTTCATGACTTACAAAGCCCTCAGTAACCTGGCCCCACCCTACCTCACCGAGCTCCTCCATCAATACACCCCCTCCTGCACACTCCGCTCTACTGATGCCAACCTTCTACGCCCCCTCCCCCACTTCCCCGGACGAAGTACTAGCCATGGGGAGATGGGGCCTTCTCCATTGCCACTCCGACCATCTGGAACTCACTCCCTATAGCCATCACAAGCTCCCCCTGTGTCAGCATTCAAAAAAAAAAAGAAGAAAAAATCACTAAAAGCCCACCTATTCAATACTGCACTCAGTCAATGACACTTTCCCCCTATGTAAAGCATCTGTGAGTGTCTTGAAAAATGCTATTTAACTGTAAAGTATCATTATTATTATCATCATTATTATCAACATTTCTTTTGGGTATTTAAGACTTCTATTGTTCTGCCAGTGGAGAACCCAGCCAAAGGGCTGCACAAGCCAGCGTACTCCTAGTGCCGGTCCCAAACCCGGGTAAATGGGGAGGGTTGCGTCAGGGAGGGCATCCGACATAAAACTTTGCCAAATCAAACATGTGGATCATGATGAATGAGACTTTCATACCAGATCAGTCGAGGCCCGGGTTAACGACGACCACCACCGGTGCTGTTGACTGACAGGGTGCTGGTGGAAATTGGGCTACTGTTGGTCAAAGATGGAGGAGGAGGACAGGGGGAAGGTGTGTTAGGAGGGAGAGAGAGAAAAGGAAAGGTAGAAATGTGGAGGTGAGAGCAGGGACATTAAATGTAGGGACTATGACTGTAAAGGCAGAGATACTGTGTGTTCAAGAAACCAGATGGAAGGGAAGCAAGGCTAGGAGCACTGGAGGTGGATTTAAACTGTTCTACCATGGTGTAGATAGGAAGAGAAATGGAGTAGGAGTAATCTTGAAGTGCACTGTGGCCCCTGGCTGGTTGGCCTCACCTCCCGGAAGGGCTGGGTCTGGTCCTGGGCCCTTGGTTCTCGGTGGGGTGCATCCCCCCCGCCGGGCCAGGGTCGGGTATGCGCCGGTGGTGCGGGCCAACCCCAGTGTGTCCTTGCACGGCAGGGTCGTGTCCTCCCTGGGGCCCTGGCGGCACCCTGAGGCAGGAGCCTGCGTCTTTGGTCGCCCTCCCCATCCTCTGGGGCCTGCGGGTGTGTGTGTGTGCATGTGAGTATACATGTGTGAGAGTGGGTGTGAGTGGGGGCGTGTGTGTGAGCAGGTGCAGAAGTGTGTGTGTGTGTTGTGTGTAGGCATGTGGGGCTGTGTGGGGGTGTAGGTGGGCATGTGTGATGGTGAGTGTGTGTGTATGTGTGCACGAGGGTGGGTGGGCGTGTGTGTGTGGGTGCAGTTACCTGTAGGTGGCTGTCTGGGGGTGGAGGATGTGTGTATGGGTAGGAGAACTTCGTTGGGTGGCGGGGGTGGGGCAACCCATCTAATGGCATGGGGGTTGGCAATTTGAGGCCTGTTGTTCCAGCTGCCCTGCTGCTGTATCACGGGGCGAGGCGCCTTGTCGCATTACCTCTGTTGTCATTGGTGGCAGGTGCGTGGGTGCTCGGGGGTGGCTGGGGGGGCCGTTGGTGCGGGGTGGTGGCCGTGTTTCCGTTGGGGTGGCTGTGGCTGCGGGGTGGCCTGCTGCTGCCAATATGCATCTGGGGTGGGTGGTCGGTGGGCTTGCATGGGCGCTCGGGGATGTCACTTGGCATGTGGGGTGCCGTGTGGGTCTGGCCCATTGTCCACTATTGTGATTATTGTTGCTGTCCATGTTTGTGTGTGCAAGATGAGTGGGAACTGGTATGGCTACCCCATCATGTTTGTGGTGCTGGGAGCACCAGAGTGCGACGCTGGTAGCTCCTGGGCTGCTCGACCTGGCGGCCCTCACCCTGGGTTGGGATTTGGGGCCAGTGGGTGGCCTCATGAACCAGTTTGCGAGCTGGCTTCTGGGGGGGGGGGGCGGCCTCACTTTTGGACCACCTCCCTCCCAGTCTTACTCCCCCCGCCCCGGATTCTGGGTGGAATATGCATCTTCTTGGATACATTTAGGGCTTTGGGGCGGGGGGGATGTCGCACTGTGTCAGCGAAGGGGATACCTCTGATGCACGGTGGGGCTGCCCTCACCTCAATTTTAATTGCATTTTAGACACTGAGGGCACGGGGGGATGGGGGCCCCACTGCCTATCGCAGTGGCTAGTGGTGCTCCAACCACCATCCCCCCCAATTTTAATTGCACTATGGTAGTCCACACATTTATACACAACCACATCATACAACCAACATACACCTACCATGTTTTATGCAAGGGGCCCACCCCCGTTATCCTCCTCCTGCTGGGGGCCTGGGACCTGTCAAAATCCCTGGGTGCTGCTGAATGTATAGATACAAGCAAGGGAGTGAGAGAGGGACTGAATTAGAGAGTAAGCGAGAGTGAGGGAGTGATGAATGGAGGTGGTGATGGTGGGCCAGTTTTGTGTGCCGCTTTGCATGTCGGGTGGCATCGCAAAGCCCCTGCGGTGATCTGCTGATCAGTCGATTGGGTGGGCGCTGGGGGTGGGGTCTGCTTCTGTGGCCGTGACCGCTCTGGGGTGTGTTGGTGGGGGGTGGGAGGGCTGCTGGCCTGTGCCGGCGGTCTCCCGGCCACTGCCGGGCACTGGTGCGCATTCAGGCTTGCTGCATCTGCATTGCAGTCACCCTAAGAAATAAGGGTGAATGAGGGTGGGTGAGTGTGAGGGGGAGAACACGAATGGATGTGAGTAGGTCGGAGGGTGAGTGAGAGTGCTTGTGTGGGTGAACGTAAGTGGATGTGGGTGACCCAGAGTGCGAGTGGGAGTGAGATTGAATGGGTGGGTCCAGGTGAGTGAGAGAGTGCATGTGGGTGCGTATGGGAGCATGAGGATGTGAAGGTGTGGGGATGGGTGTGTTTGCGAGTCGGGAGGTGCTGGATTGAGGGGGGTAGTGCCTCTCGGCTATGTGAGCTCCCGTGGGCGGGGGGGACTTCTTTGGGCATGGGGGTCCCTGGCGTGTGTAGTGGTGGCGCTGGGGGGGTGGACCTGCTGTGGGGGTGCTTGGTGGGGGCTCACGCCAGACTCCGGCCCGGGAGGGGGGGTAGGGTCGCTGGCCACCTGGCGCCTGGGGACTGGCGTTGGCCCCACTGGGGGGGTGAGGGGTTGGCGGGCCCGCCGCACCAGCCGCCTGGCCTCCCTTGATCGTCCCTCCGGGGGAGGATGCCTGGCTTTCCTGTGGCTTGCTGACCTCTGGCATTTGTGCCCTGTGGGGGTTGGTGGCGCTGTCTTGCCTGCTCAGGCGGAGTTCCCGGGGGCAGGGGGGGGGGTGCTGCGATTGGCCCCCCCTCTTTGCATGTTTCCTGACAAACCACTCATATGCACACACTTACTTTGTGCACGCTCTCATATATACGCACACAGACGCACACACACAAATGTCTCTCCTATAATAAGTGCGGAAGCCAGACTCGTGTTGAGACATCTTCAGTAGAAGCAGTTTGTCTTCTGTTTAAGTTGTTGGTTTGTTTGTCTTTTTGTCTGTTCCTCTCCCTTTTCTTTCCCCCTCCACACACTTCCTTTCCCTATTCCCCATCCTGTCAGGTCCTTCATGGGTAAAATTATTTAAATAAAGTATTAAAAGTTATTACAGGAGGAGTTTACAACAATATACAGTACATAGTTAGGTACTGTATAAAGGTCCTTTTGGCAAAGTAAATCTGTTTTGGCACAATAAGGGTGACAGATATCTGCTCTGCTTATCTAGTTGCCTGACAGGACAAGGGGAAAAATAAACTATACTTACTGACACAGGTGGAGTACATTTTATGCAGAAGGAGAAATCTGAAAGAGATAAAAGACTGCAAGGTGGTGGCAGGGGAGAATGTAGCAAGACAGCATCGGATGGTAGTCTGTAGGATGAGTTTGGAGAGCAAGAAGAGGAAAACAGTGAAAGCAGAGCCAAAGATTAAGTGGGGAAGTTACAGAAGGAAGAAGGTCGCACAGAGTAAAGGAAGGAGTTGATACAGGCTCTGGGTGGTAGGGAAGAATTACCAGATGACTGGGAAAGTACAGCAAAAGTATTGAGGTAAACTGGTAGAAAGGTACAGTGGTGTGAAAAAGTTTTTGCTCCCTTCCTGATTTCTCATTTTTTGTATGTTTGTCACACATACATGTTTCAAATCAAACAAATTTAAACATTGGACAAAGATAACACAAAAATCAGATTTTAAATGAAGATGTTTATTAAGGGTGAAAAAAAATCCAAACCTATATGGCCCTGTGTAAAAAAGTGATTGCCCCTGTGGTTTATCACATCTTTGGAAAGCTGAGTTCAGTTTCTCTATCCACACCCAGGCCTGATCACTGCCACACCTGCTCTCAATCAAGAAATCACTTAAATAGGACCTGCCTGACAAAGTGACATTGACCAAAAGAACCTCAAAAGCTAGACATCATGCTGTGATCCAAAGAAATTCAGGAACAAATGAGAAACAAAGTAACTAAGATCAGTCTGGAAAAGGTTATAAAGCCATTTTAAAAGCTTTGGGACTCCAGTGAACCACAGTGAGAGCCATTATCCACAAATGGCGAAAACATAGATCAGTGATAAACCTTCTCAGCAGTTACCGGCCGACCAAAATTACCCCAAGAGCGCAACAACGACTCATCCAAGAGGTCACAAAGACTCCACAACAACATCCAAAGAACTGCAAGCCTCATTTGCCTCAGTTAAGGTCAGTGTTCATAGATAGATAGATAATTTATTTCGAACAAAAAAGTATAACAAAAACAAAACAAATGACAAATGCAATAAAGTAACAGTATACACTGTTCGAAAGGGAGAAGGAAGAAGTGAACACTTATTAATTCCATCTCCTCTTTTCCATAAATACACCCATGTGAATTATATACAAATTACCACCTTTAAGACCCCAAGTAAACAATTTACTGTATTTTTTACAAATCAACATTAACACCCATCCATCCTAACATACATTGATGTCCATACATCAAAACCAGCCTCAAACAACACAGATATACACATTGCTGTCCCACCCACCATTCCATAGTGTCCCATAATGTCCCAGAGTGAGCACAGTGAATCGTACATATAACTACTACCCTTCTAAAATATATCCTTTCAGCAAATAATGTTTATACCTCATGACTCCACCATAAGAAAGAGACTGGGCAAAAATAGCCTGCATGGCAGAGTTCCAAGACAAAAACCACTGCTGAGCAAAAAGAACATAAAGGCTCATCTTAGTTTTGCCAGAAAACATCTTGATGATCCCCAAGACTTTTGGGAAAATACTCTGTGGACTGATGAGACAAAAGTTGAACATTTGGAAGGCGTATGTCCCATTACATCCAGTGTAAAAGTAACACAGCATTTCAGAAAAGGAACATCATACCAACAGTAAAATATGGTGGTGGTAGTGTGATGGTCTGGGGCTGTTTTGCTGCTTCAGGACCTGGAAGACTTGCTGTGGTAAACGGAACCATGAATTCTGCTGTCTACCAAAAAATCCTGAAGAAGAATGTCTGGCCACCTGTTCATGACCTCAAGTTGAAGCGCACTTGGGTTCTGCAGCAGGACAATGATCCAAAGCACACCAGCAAGGCCACCTCTGAATGGCTTAAGACTTTGGAGTGGCCTAGTCAAAATCCTGACCTGAATCCAACTGAGATGCTGTGGCATGACCTTAAAAAGGTGGTTCATGCTCGAAAACCCTCCAATGTGGCTGAATTATAACAATTCTGCAAAGATAAGTGGGCCAAAATTCCTCCACAGCGCTGTAAAAGACTCATTGCCAGTAATAGCAAATGCTTGATTGCAGTTGTTGCTGTTAAGGGAGGCCCAACAAGTTGTGAGGTTTCGGGGGCATCACTTTTTCCACACAGGGCCATGTAGGTTTGGATTTTTTTCCCCTTAATAATAAACACCTTCATTTAAAAACTGCATTTTGTCTTTACTTGTGTACTTCTTTGTCTAATATTTAAATTTGTTTGATGATCTGAAACATCTGTGTGAAAAACATACAAAAAAATAAGAAATCAGGAAGGGGGGCAACACTTTTTCACACCACTGTATGTGGTGTATCCAGTGGACAGAGGAAGGAAGACAAGAAGACTTGGTGGTGGAATGAGGAGGTACAGGAAAGTATCCAAAGAGGTTAGCAAAGAAAAAGTCAGGAAGATGAAGAAAGTAGACAGGAGCATTTGGAATCCAGGCACAAAGGCAAAGGAAAAGGCATATAGTGAGTTGTATGAGAGGCTGGACACTAAGGAAGGAGAAGGAGACTTGTATCAATTGGCTAGACAGAGAGATGGAGCTAGAAAGAATGTGCAGCAGGTTAGGTTGATTAAGGACAGACATGGCCCCCATGTTCACTCTGAACACGGGGCACCCCAAGGATGTGTGCTGAGCCCCCTCCTCTTCACTCTACTGACCCATGACTGTACACTGACACACAGATCCAACCTCTTCATCAAGTTTGGGGATGACACATCTGTGGTGGATCTCATCAACAACGGAGATGAGAAACTACAGGAGCGAGGTGAGCTTCCTGGCCATGTCGTGTGGAGACAACAATCTCTCTCTGAACGTGGAGAAGATGAAGGAGATTGTTGTGGATTTCAGAAGAGCGCACACCCAGCATGCTCACCTGACCATCAATGGTGCTGCTGAGGAGAGGGTGAGCAGCATCAAGTTCCTGGGTGTGCACATCACAGAGGACCTCTTGTGGACCACCAATACTGTATCACTGGCCAATAAAGCTCGGCAGCACTACTTCCTCTGCAAACTGAGAAGAGCCAAAGCCTTGGCACCCATCGTGTGTACCTTCTACAGAGGCAGCATCAAGAGTATCCTTACCAGCTCCATCACCGTGTGGTATGGCGCCTGCACCGCGTTCTGCCGCAAGACCTTCCAGCGCATAGTGAGAATATCGTCGGTACCTCTCTCCCTTCCCTTGAGGCCATCTACAGCACCTACAAGCCCTCTGCATTGCAGGTGATCCTACCCACCCATCACACAGCTTCTTCAGTCTTCTGCCATAACGGAGGAGACTGCAGAGTCTCCGGGCCAGGACCAGCAGACTCAAGGACAGCTTCATCCACCAGGTTATCAGGAAGCTCAACTCTCTCTCTGCTCTGCCCCCTCTCCCGCTTCTGCCCCCACACACATGAATCCTAGATTCTGATTCCCCCCCTGCCCCTTCAACAACTGAACTCTGCCATTCCCAGGTACTATTAACTCCAACACACGCACACACTGATTTCAGGAGCTTCAAAAACTGAACTCTGTCATCCAAGAACTGTTCACTCCAACACACACACACACACACACACACACACACACACACACACACACACACACACACACACCTCTCAGGGCTGCACCAGTCACTTTATGCACCAATGACTGCTCTCTTTGCACTATATGCCACTTTAACCCTCTATGTGCCCTGATATGTGCCTTAAGCCACTACATGCTATCTTAATTTTTATTGTATTTAGTTATTTTGCACACCCTTGGTATTTTTAGTTAGTTTCTGGTTGGGGGGTTGTATTCTTTGCACTGATGTTTGATGTTCAATAATAGTATATGGTGTTAGATGTTATATTTTATATTCACATTTCTTACTTAGTGTTTACCTTGCTGCACCGTGGGTTTCAGAGTAATGCACTTTCAATTCTCTGTAGGTACTGTACATATGGCAGAACTGACAAAGTTGATTGTGTGTTGTGCATTTCACTATGCATTGTAATTACACACACAATATTAGACAAACATTACACAGATTATTAAACCCAATTTACACACATACTATTAGACACACAATGCACACAGAATATTAGACACACATTACACACACACACATTAGACGCACAGTGGAAGAAGACCTTTGGTCGTCCTTGAAGAGACTCTGGCAAACTGTCCAGCGACTCAGGAGGCGGAAACCGCTCCCTGTCCACACTGTGTATGGTGCAGATGGGGCACTGCTGACTTCGACTGTGGACATTGTCGGGCAGTGGAAGGAATACTTCGAGAATCTCCTCAATCCCACTGACACTCCTTCCACAGAGGAAGCAGGGCTTGAGAATGAGGGGGACAACTCACCCATCACAGGAATTAAGGTCCCCAAAGTGGTTAAAAAACTCTTTAGTGGCCGGGCCCCAGGGGTGGTCAGAGTCGCCTTGAGTACCTCAAGGCCCTGGATGTTGTAAGGCTGTCGTTGTTGACACACTGCTGCAGTGTTGAGGTTGGGGACAGTGCCTTTGGCATGGCAAACTGGGGTGGTGGTTCCTATTTTTAAAAAGGGGGACCAGAGGGTGTGTTCCAACTTTAAGGGGAATCACACTTCTCAGCCTTCCTGGTAAGGTTGATGCCTGGGTACTTGAGAGGAGAGTCCGACCACTGGTCGAACCTCGGATTCAGGAGGAGAAATGTGGTTTTCATCCTGGCCGTGACACATCGGACCAGCTCTTTACCCTCTCGAGAATCCTCAAGGGATCCTGAGAGTTTGCCCAACCAGCCCAGCCCCCATGTGTTGTGTGGACTTGGAGAAAGCATTCAACCGCGTCCCTTGTGGTCTCTTGTGGTGGGGGGGAAACCGTTGCAAGAGTGTGGTTCACATTATCAACACACAGTCAAACTCTTTTCCAGTGACAGTTTGACCACACCAGAGCTGCCCTTTGCCACCGATCCTGTTCATAATTTTTATGGATAAGATATCTAGGCACAGCCAGGGATTGGAGGGTGTCATGCTTGGTGACTACAGGATTTCATCTCTGCTGTTTGCGGATGATGTTGTCCTGTTGGCTTCATCCAGCAATGACTTACAGGCCTTGCTGGGACAGTTTGCTGGGATGGTTTGCTACTGAGTATGAAGCAGCTGGGATGAGAATCAGTACCTCCAAGTCTGAGTCCATGGTCCTCAGCCGGAAAAAGGTGGATTGTCCTCTGTTGATTGGAGACAAGGTCCTGCCCCAAGTGGAGAAATTTAAGTATCTCAGGGTGTCATTCATAAGTGAGGGGAAAATGGAGCAAGAGACTGACAGACGGATCGGAGCAGCATTGGCAGTGATGCGGACGTTGTACCGGTCTGCTGTGGTGAAGAGGGAGCTGAGCTCTAAGGCAAAGCTGTTGATTTACCAGTCAATCTATGTTCCTACCCTCACATATGGTCACGAGCTTTGGGTAATGACTGAAAGAAAGAGATCGTGGATACACGAGGCTGAAATGAGCTTTGTCTGTAGGATTGCTGGACTCACCCTCACAGATAGGGTGAGGAGCTCAGTCATCCAGGAGAGGCTCAGAGTAGAACCGCTGCTCCTCCACATTGAAAGGAGCCAGTTGAGGTGGTATGGGCATCTGAGCAGGATGCCTCCTGGACGCCTCCCACTTGAGGTGTTTTGGACATGTCTCACTGGGAGGAGACCCTGGGGCAGACCCAGGACTCGGTGGAGAGACTATGTCTCACAGCTGGTGTGGGAATGTCTTGGTATCCTCTCTGTAGAGCTGGAGCAGGTGGCTGGGGAGAGGGAAGTCTGGACTTCTCTGATTGAGCTGCTACCTCCACAACCCAGACTTCCGGAAAAGCAGTAGAAGATGGATGGATGGATGGATTACCATACACTATTAGACCCACATTACACACACAATATCATGGTAAATGGCGTTCACTTATAAAGCGCTTTTTCTCATCTCTGGACGACCAAACTCTTCACAGATCCTGCTGTTCACCCATCCACACCCTGATGGCGGCAGAGCTGCCATGCACCGGTGCTGGTCCGACCCACCAGGATCTACTGGGGGCTCAGTGTCTCGCTCCAGGACACTTTGATATGCGGGCTGCAGACAGAGCGGGAATCGAACCCTGACCCTCCGATCAGCGGTCGGCTACACTACACCTGTGTCACAGCCGCCCCCTGTGTGTGTAATCCATATTGAATGTGTGAATGTTCAGATCTGTAATTATTCTCTGGTTTGTTAGATTTATCCTTAATTACTGAGATGAACTAATAACCGAAGAAACTGGTGAAATCATTTCTAGGTTGTTCTGAAGCTTTTCATCACATTCAAGTCTGACAGAATTTAAAAATGAGTTTTATTCTCAACCAGAGTGATTTTGAAAATAGACATTTAACAAAGTTTTCCCCTCAATGTGTGACTCTAATTTTATCATAAATGTTTGGGGTTTTATTGAGGCTTCACAGTAAATGTGGAACTTTTATTAATTTTACATTTGTGGCCTTTTTTCTGTCATTTGTGTGCTTTATAAATTAAAGTTTTTTACTTGTAAATTTGGAATTTTTATTTGTGATTTTGGAATATTCACATAAATTGAGATCATTTTGATTCTTTGTTTCTTGTAATTTCAGACGTTTTTCCACCAAATCTGCAGAATTTGTGAAAATCTGAGGCTTTTTTTTCATTCATGAATTTCCTTTTTTCTCTTGAATTTGTGAGTTTAAACGTCTGAACATTTTTCCTCGTGTCGTTCCATAGAAGAAATTCTAGACTTTTCCTTGTATAACTTTTTTTTTTTCGTGTATTTATTACATTTTTAGAACACTTCCCGTTTACGTTTCCTTTTGCAGTGACTCTTTTCCTCGTACATGTGTGACTTTTCTCCTTAATTTATGACTTTTGTCTCATAAATTCACTTTTTTCCTGGTGATTTCTCTTGTTTCGGCTCAGAGCGACAGCCTAAAAATAACTGCACACATGCCTGATGAAAAACATTTATTTTCACACATCACAAACCATCATATTCACATTTATTCCTTTTAAAACTGACTGCATAAAACATGTGACTTATGTCTTTTTATAGCTTTTTAACAACAGATTTAAATGTAAAAAACAAAAAGATCATTTTTAATCATCAAAATTTAAAATATCAAAATATTTAATTAATTAGTTATTATTAAAACAATTAAATGCCTTTTCTGAATAAGACGGAACAATAATCCCATAACAATAAAAAATAACTATCAGCTCCATGACAAATTAAGCATAAAATGTTTTCTATAAATTCAATGAACAATATTTTTATTGAATTCAAGAGGAGTGATTCCGTCTTTTTTAAAGTGATCATATTTATTCTGAATTAAATCATCTTTATTTACTGATTAACCCTTTATTTCAGCAGGATAAGCTGAGCTGAAGCAGCTCTTTAACCAGCGCGTCCTGGCCACACACGACTGAATTAATTAGGATTAGAATAAAGATAAACTGGACCAATTACTGCTGAGGACACATGGAAAATTAAAAAAAAAAACAACACTGAAGATTTGTATTTAGATTCAAACTCACACAGAATAATTATGAATCTTCACTTATGGACTTTTAAATTAAAACCAAATTTATTTATGCTTCGTCATTTTCACTTTGACATTAAAGTTACTTTTTTTATTTCTAAATCAGTTTCATGTTTAGTTTTTAGTTTTTCAATGTTGTTTAACATTTTTACCATTTATTTAACTCTGGTATAAATTTTACAGTAAAAAACATCAAATGTGTGAAAAAAATAATTTCTTCTTTACAAAAGGAACAAAAAAGTTGATTGTCGAGTTTGAGTTTAATTTTTAATTTCTGGGGGACAAAATAAATACATTTTAAACCGTCTAGCAGCAGTTTTTCTTTTACATTCTTTTTGAATTTATATTAAAGATTTCATTTGATTTTCGTTTTCCCCTGAAGTCATTAAAATCTCAGCATTTCAAGACTAAAGCCACAAACACGTAAATGAAGTCAGGACGCCTGAAACATTAACGGCCGTTTTCTAGAAGGTTTATCATGTCCGGCAGCGCGCAGACGTCCGGCCTGCGTCCCAACGCGGCCAGACGTCTCACACAGCTCGTCTGCACACTGGCTAGACGGCGGCGTAACGCCACACAGGCTCCCCAACTTGCTGACATTGGCCCAGAGTACGTTCTCCTGCACTGAGCACCAAGCTAGAAGGCAGAAAGCACTTTTTTTTTCCTTTTTTTTTAATGGTCTTTGGTGTGAGCCGGCCGGGATTTGAACCCACGACCTCCCGGCTGTGAGGCAGATGATCTTCCACTGGCCCACAACTCCTCTTTCCCCAATATTCTAATTGACTGCACAGAAACGCACACGGCCACTTTATTAGGCACAAGGGGTTCCTAATAACGTGGCCCCCGGGGTCATGGGGGCGGAGCCTAGCAACATGAGTTTTACTGATATTTAATACTAACAATATTAAAACACTGATATTTTAATAACAAATTATCCATAAATGATAATAATTAAAGCAGGGAAATGTCTGCATTTAAAACATTTAATTCTACTGTAAAACCGACAAAAATCATCATTATTTTACTTTATGCTCCTTATTAATATTGTTTTGAATAAAATCCATAACTGATGTTAAAGTAATTATCCAATTAAGCATTTCATTTAATTAAAGAGACTATGATGATAATTTGACATTTTAATAACAGTAACATCACACATTAATAAAGCTGCTGACACACATAATCACTAAATATTAATTATAAAAAGCTTTGATTCATTGAAATAAAACCTTCCTATATCTTGTATTCACTCCACACAAATATCTACCATTAATCAATTAACTTAAATAATTACAGCTACAAGCATTTTGAAATAAATTAATAATTTTCAATTATTATCATTTTTTGTGATTTTTAGACCAAAAAGTCATGAAAAAATTCAACAAAACCAAATCTGGAATAAGATTTACATTTTTAGTTTCTACTAAATTGTTAAAATGCAGCAAAGAAGAAAAAGTCGTAGTTTTGGGTGAATTAAAATGTAAAAAAATAAACTTACCTGAGCAGCTGATTTTATCCCTGATTATTAATATCAATGAGAGGTTTCGTCCGGCCGCGTTTCCTCCGCCACTCTGACTGAACCTCAGCCATCAGTCAAACCAAACCTCGCTCCGCCCGCCTGCCTCTCTCTCTCTTTAATAACAGTCTTTCCTCGCTCGCCCGCTCAGGTTTTGTTCCACCGGAGCTTCAACCGTCCAAAGCTGACCTGAAAACACACTAAAGTATGGAAACCCAAAGCTGACTGTCATTTTATTACCATGACAACTAATTTGTTTCATTTGTTTTCCACTGATTTACTGTTATTTATGTCATTATGAACATTTTCCTGAGATAACAGGGTCATTTTTTTCAGAGAAGACACCAAGGTGTCCCCAGACCAGCAAGGGGACCACGGACACCCCCCACCAGCACCAGGAACCACGAGGGATGCAGCCAAATGCTTTCTCCAAGTCCACCAAGCACACGTGGAGCGGTTGGGCCAACTCCCACAGACCCTCGAGGATCCTTGAGCAGGTAAAGAGTCGGTCCATGTTCTACGGCCAGGACGACAACCACAGTGTTCCCTCTGAAACAGAGGTCCCGCCAACAGCCGGACTCGCCTCTCCATCAGCTTATTTAACGAGGTGGTTTGTATTTTTCAAAGGAAATAAACATAAAAATAGTTTTACAGGAAAAAGTTGCAAATCTATGTAAGAGAAATTAATGACAAAAAAGTCATAAATGTATGTGAAGGCAAACGATCATAAGCGATGGAAGTTATAAAAATATGTCAGATATACCAGTCTGCTGTTTTCTGAAAATTTTGCTTTTTCACTTAAAAATGTTTCAATTGTAAAAGTTACATTTGTAGCAGTTTCATTTCTTAATTAACAATAAAGGAAATACTTCACATACTTTACCTGACCATGTGATGCTCCTCTCTGGATCACCGTGGAGTAACCGCTGATGGTCATCTGCAGCTGTGGATCTGGACCAAGTTTCAGGGTGTCGGGTGTCCTTCGTGTCTCTGATCCAGTTTTTCTGTGGTGTTGTTGCTCCATTTGACTGATTGTTGTTTCTGTTACAGTCTGATGGCTAGTGTTGGAATCAAGACAAGACCAAGGCCATAGTGTACCAGGACCAAGACAAACAGGTTGAGACCAGACCGAGGCCATAGTGTACCAGGACCAAGATGAAAAGATGTCAAGACCAGATCAAGACCAGACTGTACCAGGACCAAGACAAAGAGGTTGAGACTAGACTGAGACCAGAGTGCACCAGGACCAAAATGTAAAGCTCTCAAGACCAGATGAAGACCAGACTGAGATCAGAGTATGCCAGGACCAAGAGATAAAGAGGTCAAGAATAGAGCAAGACCAGAACAATCAAGGCCTAAATATACATACACAATGATATTGGTCGCAAGCTGGTTTCTGCTGGTCTTCACTCGGTCTTGATCCCCTGAAGTCTTGGTCTTGGTCTAGTCTTTACATGTTCCCGACTACAACACAAGCTAAGACTCTGAATGACTTAAATATAAATCTTGCCTCGAACACACTAGAAGGTCCCAAAAATGGATTGGGAAACCAAAATGAGATGGTGGTGAACTTTGGTTGAGATTTCGATGAACTTGACAGGAAGTTAGAAACCAACAGAGAGGGTAACTCAGAGTCTAAAATACAGTTTCCTGATTTTGAAAGACAAACTGAGCTGTTGGATGTCTAAAGGTACGTTCACACCAAACGCGAATGGGCAGTGCAAATCCGTACAAAGTGAATGGAAAGAGGCGAGTACACATGAAATTGCACATTTACGCGTTTGAGGCTAGCTAGCTAGCTAGCTAGCTGCTAGCTTTGAGATTTCTGCCATCACCGGAGTAAGAGTATCGCCATTGCAGAGTAAACTAGTTTGAAAATGAGACAGCCACTCACATGGAAACAGGAGGATCGGGAGCTCTTCTGCTGAATCGGAATGTTGGAGTTATTTACCCACAGATTCCTGCCACGGATGTGCTAAACAAGGCTAGGAAGCTAGCAACAGAAACATCAATTATCTTGTGAAGTTTTGCAGGCAGGGACAACATTTTCAGGTGAGCCTTCCGTCGGATAATGTAAACCTAAGCATGACATTATTTTGGGAATATCCACAGCAGGTTGAACACAGCTGCAGAAGTTTTAAAGGCAACTTCGCCCATCTGAGTCTCACTCAGAAGGGGAATTCATGTTTGTTTGTGTGTTAACATTGAGTTATAATGTAATTGTGCCATGCGAAAAATTTGCCCGTTAGCGTTTGGTGTGAACGCACCTTAAGAAGTAAAACATGAAGAGGAAGAAATCAGGGGAGTGGCCTAAGTATTTAAAAAAATATTGGAGGTTTAACCACCCGAAGTCCATCACTGAAAGAGTACTCAACAAAGACCCGACTTTATCGCAGATGAACAAAACCCAACCTGACCAATGGACCAAAGTCTTTAGCTGTTTTCACACAAAATTGGTGAGTTTAAGTCATGGGTTCTAACAAAATAAATTAACACCTAAAAAGCATCCAGATGTTGTCTTGCTGCTGATGTCACACGAATGGGCCGCCCACACTGTTGGAGGCAACAGGAAGCTAGTGTGGAAGCTAACATGGCAGCAGTCAGTAAAATTTACACAAGTCTTATATTTTTGTTGCTCTATCAAAGTTAGCGTAAGATGCTCGAGCGAGAAATATATAAAGACGTGTTGAAGTTGGGGTGGATGTGTCGCTGTGCTTGGACAGTAGCAACAGTGACAATACAGCGCATTCAACCAGGTGTTCCGGTCACATGACTAAACAAATGTGAGGTCGTTAACAACCCCTGACCAAACTGAATCTCTGGTGAATGCTTTCCCACTGCAGATAAGATCCAGGTCATGGAGGATTTTCCCTGATTGTTTGGCCAGTGTGAACAGGGTTTTCGTTTAAATGGGTCCTCCTCAGTAACACCTCAGCTACGGTAACATTACAGAACCTTCCAGGTCTGTTCTCAGGCCACCATGACCAGACATTTCACTGGAAACACTCACCCAGTTAGATGTCCAACTGGGCAAGTCTGGCTGCTGCTGACACTCACCAGTTTAAACCACATTCTGTTGTGAATGTGAATGACTGGTTTGTCATGATTTTAAACTGGTTTCTGGTCTAATTATAAAACGTATTTCTACTATGATGTTGAACTGGTTTCTAGATTAATTTTAAATGGGTTTCTGCCATGATTTTAAAATGATTTCTGATCTAGTTTTAAACTGGTTTCCTGCCTGATTTTAAGCTGACTTCAAACATGATTTTAAACTGATTTCAACTGTGATTTTAAACTAGTTTCTATCCTGATTTTAAAATTGATTCTGGCTTGATTTTAAACTCTGGCCTGATGCTGAACTAGTTAAACTCAGCTGGTTTCTAGTTGGATTTTAAACTAGTTTCTAGATTGATTTTAAGTTGGTTTTAAAGTATTTTCTGCCCTAATTTTAAAATGATTCCTGGTCTAGTTTATTAAAACTGGTTTCTGCCATGAAATTCAGTCACGATTTTAAACCAGTTTCTGGCCAGATACTAAACTGATTTCTGGTCTGAATTTAAAAAGTTTCTATCCTGATTTAAACTCGTTTCTGAGTGGATTTTTTATCTAGTTTCTGACCCGATTGTGCCCAGATTTCTAGCCTAATTTTAAACTGGTTTCTAGATTGAATTCAAACAGGTTTCTACCATGAGTTAAACTGATTTTCTGACAAAATTTTAAAATGATTTCTGGTCTAGTTTTAAACTAGTTTCTCATCTGATTTTAAACTGATTTCAGTCATTATTTTAAACTAGTTTTGAACCTGGTTTAAAAAGGTTTCTGACCTGATTTTAGACTCGTCTCTAGCTTTAGCTGTAAGATTTCTAAATATGAAGGGTTCAGATTTTTCTTGAACAGCTGTATCAGGAGTCCAGTGCAGAGAGTGAACACTGTGGTTGGGATTTTAACGCCTACTATACTTCCATCATGGTTTATTGGATATAAACTGATGAAAATGTGTCGCATGTGTTGGGTTTAAACCTGTTTAAATAAAGATGGACCAGTTTTCCTTTTGGGGGGGGTTTAAAGATCAGAGGCTACAGAGCGGCCAGCGGACCAATCGTACGTCTGCTGCTTGCTTAAATGTCACCTGCAGAAAAAACACGTAGAGCCGCTGAGATCAGGACGTAACGGAGAACAGGGTGGATGAGAGCGGAGAACGTGTGGAGCGACATCCGATACGCTGCCCAGCCGCTTTTAATCAGGACCCAGATTACGGAGCTTTACAGACTTAACGAGCATAAAGACAATGCTAACGAGGGGGCGGCAGTAAATACAGGAGCAGGAAGCACAAACACGGACAACGGTGGAGAGTTCAGTCCGCAGTGTTTAATAAAACAATACAGTCAGATATCAAATGTGAAATCAACATTTATGTTAACAGAAAAAACCGATGAAATGATCTGCACCACCAAAATGAAAGAATTAAAAGGAAAGCATGTTAAGGCTTTTCAGGTTTTATTTTCTTTTTAGGAATTTTCAGTTTAAACTCATGATTAATTATCTCAGACTGACTGGGAAGGAAAAAAGTCAAACTTACAAGGTTTAGAGTAGGAAAGCTGTGAAAAAAAACAGCAAAAAAAAGTCAGATTTATGAGGGAAAAATGTCAAACTTACAAGAAAAAAGCAAATAAATAAGTGAAAAGTCTCTAATTTACAAGTTAAAAAAGGTCAAACCTTTAAGAGGAAAAACTTGACAAGTTTGCCAGAAAACACAAAGAAAAAAAAATCACAGATTTGCTCAATAAATACAAGAAATGTTGACAGAAAAACGCGGCACATTTGTAACAAAAGTTTAGAAGAAGCGGTGCAAATTTCTGAGAGAAAAGTTTGATGCTTAAAAGAAAAAAATCTGTTCCTAAAGTTAACATAAAAATCATGAATATAAGTTTTTATTCTTTTTCTGTCGTTTCCTTCAACCGTTCATTGAAGTCAGAAATGTTCGAGTCACCAAAATAAACCAATAAATTAATGAATAAATAAACTTCTGGAACATTTCCTTCACAAAAGGTCAAAATCTGGGACGTGAAATGGTGAACTGGGAGGTTTCTGGTGGATCAGCGGTCACAACTGTGGCCTCACTGGCACCAGGTTCATGGTTAGAATCCACTAAACATTATCTGTGTGCAGCTGTCAGGAAGTCCCATTTAAAAGGCCACGTAATCACATTAAAGACCTGAAATAAAAACATATATATATGCGTGCAAAATTAATTATGAGGAAAAAGTCACAAGTTTACAAGGAAACGTTATCAGCAAATTTACAAAATAAGAAAAACAGTTACATTTCCAGGAAAAAAAGAGCTGCAAATTTGCAAGAAAAACAAAAATTCTGTCCCCCAAAAGTTACAAATTTACATAAAAAGTTGCAAATTTTCATGAAAAATGTTGCAAATTTATGAGGAAAAAAGTAGTAAATTTATTTGAAAAAAATCCACAAATTTACAAGAAAAAAGTTCCAAATATCTGAGGAAAATTTATTAAAAAAAACCCTCAAAAAGTCAAAAATTTACAATAAAAAATTGCAACTTCATATGAAAAACTGCAAATATGTGCACATGTAAGAAAAACTCAAACTCCCAAAGAAAAAGTCACCAACTTACAATACAAAGTTGCACATTTTTACGTAAAATGTTGCAAAATTATAAGGACAAAAGTAGTAAATTTATGAGGGGGGGGGGGTCACAAATTTATGAGAAAAACTCCAAAATTTACAAGCAAACAAGACCAAATTCAAATGAGGAAAAAGGTCACAAATGTCCGAGGAAAAACTGCAAATTTACAATAAAAACTGGCAAACTGACTTTAAAACTTGTATATCTTTGTGGCATTTTTCAAGAATCAAAAACGTCCTCGATAAAAAGAAGCAAAATTACAAGAAAAAAATTCTGGGTTAAAATGTCACAAATTTCCTAAAAGAAACAAACATGACAAAAAAAGTTGAATTTCCAGCAGCTCCAGTTAAGCAGTGAATGCATCTGGGTGGTGTTTAACATGATAAATGTATGTAAATAAAAGCGTTCAGTTAAATTTGAGTTTATATGGGAAATATTCAGGACTAAAACAGACGAACAGAAGAAATGTCCGAAACAGCGAAAATGTTATAAATGAGCCAAAAAATGTTATTTCTGGTTTATGACACATGAAATGCATCAGTAAAAACAAAATTATTAAACATTTTATATCACACGTTCATCATCCTACAGAGCCCCCCCGTTCTGCTGGTTTTTCTCATTTGTCATAAAACGTCAGAATACCTCAGTGGATGAAGACTGCACCACCATTTTACACAAGGCGAAGCAGCTCTCCTCACGGCAGGCCATTTTATGGCGTCCCAGAACCACACAACCCTCACCTGTCGTCATTTCTCTGAACTGTTTGTTTTGATGGCGACGCCATGTTTGAGGTTAACGTTAGCCCTTAGCTTCAGTAATCTAAAGTGCCGTCCACATCAAGCACAACAAAGACAACTATAAATTTATAGTTTTAAAGTCGCTATAACTGTGTGACAGTCCACGCTACAACATTAGCAAGTTTACATCAAGAATACATCTTATAGAGGTTGTTTGCACATCGTGTAAACAACCTCTATAAGATGTATTCCCAACGTAAACTTGGCCCTTTGAGCTGGCAACATCTTGCCAATGCACAAATGACCTCTATAAGACATATTCCTGATGTAAACTTATCTTTATTGTCACTAGCGTGGACGGGCAGCCCTTCAGTAACATCACATAATCTGCATTATAACGTGTAATAAAACGTTCCATATTTATAGTAAAAACTCGTCATTTTTGACCATTTCACAGTGAAATCATGGTAAATCATCATAAAAACTGTCACATGGTTCACAGTCCAGGAGCTGATTGGATGTCCACCAACCAGTATCCTGTTTCCTGATTGATCAGAAGAAGGGAGGGAGAGCGGGGTCTAGACGCAGAGAGAGAACAGTTTGATGATGGCATCCCTGAAAGAGAATAAAAAAAAAAACATAAAAAACTGCAATTCTGCATCAAATGACACAGATTAGATGTCTAAATTATTTTATCTTTTCTTATTGCCAGAGAACAGAAAGTTGCCTCCTGATGTTTCACAATATTACATAAATCTGTTTTTATAATGATATACAACAGACATAACTATAATAGCTAATTAGCTTTAGCAACAGAAAAGCGAACTTCCTTTAGTGTGAGGTAGCAGTGACCTAAACTACAGCAGCCCCAAGCCTGAAGTGGGGCCAGCTACCAGCTAAACAGCATCCACTTTGCTACTAGCTAACAACAGTGATGAACAACGCCAAGCCTCTCAACTGTCTGATCTGAAATGAGTCGCTGCTTCAGATCGTTTGATACAGACGACATCTACTGATCTACTGGCTGTGCCTAAAATATCTGACGGAAAGCTGAAGGAAGTTGGGAAATAAGACATTCAGTTTGATCTCGTACACAACAGAAGTTTTATTGTTGAAAATCAGGTAAAAAATATACTGTATATAAGATAAAAGGCTTTACTGTCATTGTGCAAAGTACAACAAAACTTATGAGGTATCTCCAACAACCAGCGCGGCACAGTAATAAAAAAGAAAATAAAACAACTTGGATATATACTGTGCCCCTCATGGATAGTCACCTTATCATGATGGTGGTGGTGGTGGTGGTGGTGGTGGTGGTGGTGGTGGGGGGGGGGTTGTGTGCCCCAGTGACCCCAGGAGCTATGTTGTCTGGGGCAATTTGCCTCTGATAGGGTCACCCAAGACAAACTGGTCCTGGGTGAAGGGCCAGACTAAGAACGATCCAACAGACTCATGATAAATTCCAGATCAAGGATTCAGTGTACCCCGCCCGGTATGGGGTTACCAGGGCCCCACCCTGGAGTCAGGTCTGGGGGAGGGGCTCGATGGCTAGCATCTGGTGGCCAGGTTTCCACCCATGGGACCTGGCCGGGCTCAGCCCGAAGGAGTTACATGGGTCCGCCCTCCAGTGGGCTCACCACCTGCAGGAGGGATCATGGGGGTCCGGTGCTATGTGGATTAGGTGGCGGTCAAAGGCGGAGACCTTGGCGGACTGATCCCAAACTTTCTAAACTGGCTTTTGGTACGTGGAATGTCACCTCTCTGGTGGGGAAGGAGCCTGAGCTGGTGTATGAGGTTGAGAGATACCGACAAGATATAGTCGGCCTCACCTCAACACACAGCTCCGGTTCCGGAACCAGTCTCCTGGAGAGGGGCTGGAGCTTGGCTTTTTCTGGAGTTGCCCCGGGCAAGAGGCGATGAGCAGGGGTGGGTATTCTTGTATCCCCCCACCTTGCTGCCTCTATATTGGAGTTTTTCCCGGTGGACGAAAGGGTTGCTTTCCTGTGCCTTTGGGTTGGGAAACGTGTCCTGACCATCATTTGTGCCTATGCACCAAATGATGTTTCAGAGTACCCACCCTTTTTGGAGTCTCTGACTGGGGTGCTGGAGAGTGCTCCTCTTGGGAGACTCCATTGTCCTACTGGGGGACTTCAATGCATACGTGGGCAATGACAGTGAAACCTGGAGGGGGGTGATTGGGAGGAACGGCCTGCCTGATCTGAACCTGAGTGGTGCTCAGTTATTGGACTTATGTGCTAACCACAGTTTGTCCATAACGAACACATGTTCAAGCATAAGGGTATCCATATGTGCACCTGACACCAGGATACCCTAGGTCCCAGGTCGATGATTGATTTTGTTATCGTGTCATCAGACCTGCGACCGTATGTCTTTGATACTCGGGTAAAGAGAGGTGCAGAGCTGTCAACTGATCACCACCTGGTGGTGAGTCGGATCCCATGGCAGGGGAGGAAGCCATTCAGACCTGGTAGATCCAAATGTATTGTGAGGGTGTGCTGGGAACGTCTGGCTGAGGCCCCTGTCCGGGAGGTCTTCAACTCCCACCTCCGGAAGAACTTCAACCACATTCCGAGGGAGTCTGAAGACATGGAGTCTGAATGGGCCATGTTCTCCACCTCTATTGTTGAAGCGGCAGCCCAGAGCTGCAGCCGCAAGGTGGTCGGTGCATCTCGTGGTGCAACCCCCGAACCAAGTGGTGGACACCAGTGGTAAGGGGGGCCATTAAGGTGAAGAAGGAGTCCTGTCAGGCTTGGTTGGCTTGTGGGACTCCCGAAGCAGCTGAGGTGTACTGGTAGGCCAAGCGGAGTGCAGCTTGGGTGGTTGCTGAAGCAAAAAAAAAACGGGTATGGGAGGAGTTCGGTGGGGCCATGGAACAAGACTTTCGGTCGGCCTCGAAGAGATTCTGGCAAATTGTCTGGCGGCTCAGGAGGGGAAAGCAGCTCCCTGTCCACACTGTGTATGGTGCGGATGGGGCGCTGTTGACTTCGACTGGGGATATCGTCAGGCGGTGGAAGGACTATTTTGAGGATCTCCTCAATCCCACTGATACGCCTTCCACAGAGGCTTGTGGACAAGGGGGATGACTCGCCTATCACAAGGGCTGAGGTGGCCAAGGTGGTTAAAAATCTCCTTGGTGGCCGGGCCCCAGGGGTGGACGAGATTCGCCCTGAGTTTCTCAAGGCCCTGGATGTTGTAGGGCTTTCATGGTTGACACGCCTCTGCAACATTGCGTGGAGGTCGGGGGCAGTGCCTTTGGCATGGCAAACCGGGGTGGTGGTTCCTCTCTTCAAAAAAGGGGACCGGAGGTGTGCTCTAACTTTAGAGGGATCACACTCCTCAGCCTCCCTGGGAAGGTCTATGCCAAGGTACTGGAGAGGAGAGTCCGGCCATTGGTTGAACCTCGAATTCAGGAGGAGCAATGTGGTTTTCTTCCTGGCACATCGGACCAGCTCTTTACCCTCTCGAGAATTCTCGAGGGTTCGTGGGAGTTTGCCCAACCAGTTTACATGTGTTTTGTGGACTTGGAGAAGGCATTCGACCGCATCCCTCGTGGTTTTTTGTGGGGCATGCTTCGGGAATATGGGGTATCGGGCTTATTGTTATGAGCTATTCAGTCTCTGTACCGCTGTTGTGAGAGTTTGGTTCATATTGCCAACACTCGGTCGGACTCATTCCCAGTGAGAGTTGGACTCCGCCAGGACTTCCCTTTGTCACCAATCCTGTTCATAATTTTTATGGACAGGATTTCTAGGCGCAGCCAGGGAATGGAGGGCGTCATGCTTGGTGACCACAGGATCTCATCTCTGTTGTTTGCAGATTATGTTGTCCTTTTGGCTTCATCCAGCAATGACCTACAGTTTTTGCTGGGACGGTTTGCCGCTGAGTGTGTAGCGGCTGGAAAGAGAATCAGTACCTCCAAGTCCGAGTCCACGGTCCTCAGCCGGAAAAAGGTGGATTGTCCTCTCTGGGTTGGGGACAGGCTCCTGCCCCAAGTGGAGGAGTTTAAGTATCTTGGGGTCTTATTCACGAGTGAGGGGAGACATGAGCGAGAGATTGACAGACGGATCGGAGCAGCATCTGCAGTGTTGTGAACGTTGTACCAGTCTGTTGTGGTGAAGAGGGAGCTGAGTTCTAAGGCAAAGCTGTCGATTTACCAGTCAATCTACGTTCCTACTCTCACCTATGGTCACGAGCTTTGGGTAATGACTGAAAGAACGAGATTGCAGATACAAGCGGCTGAAATGAGCTTTCTCCGTAGGATTGCTGGACTCTCCCTCAGAGATAGGGTGAGGAGCTCAGTCATCCGGGAGAGGCTCAGAGTAGAACCGCTGCTCCTTCACATTGAAAGGAGTCAGTTGAGGTCATATGGGCATCTGATTAGGATGCCTCCTGGACGTCTCCCACTTGAGGTGTTTTGGGCATGTCCCACTGGGAGGAGACCCTGGGGCAGACCCAGGACTCGGTGGAGAGACTATGTCTCCCAGCTGGTCTGGGAAGGCCTTGGTATCCTCTCTGAAGAGCTGGAGCAGGTGGCTGGGGAGAGGGAAGTCTGGGCTTCTCTGCTTGAACTGCTGCCTCTGCGACCCGGACCTCCGGAAAAGCGGTAGAAGATGGATGGATTGATTATATATATATATATATATATATATATATATATATATATATATATATACTGTACATATATAAACATTTTGTAGTGCAAAATTATGGCACATGTAAACAGGTAAACTGTACAACTAGTGGAGTTCAAAGATGGTAGCAGGTGGTGCCTTAAATATGTTCAGTATAAGGACAGGGAGGGAGAGACCTTAGACAGTTCCTGTCTTATTGAGCTAGTTCTGTGGAGTGGTGGCATGTGTGATGGAGGAAACAGCTTTAGGGAAGAAGCTGTTTCCCAATCTGCTGGTTCACGTTTTTAAAGTCCTGAACCTTTTCCCTGATGGAAGGGGAACAAACTGTCTGTGTCCTGGATGGGTGGGGTCTCTGACCATGCTGCTTGCTTTTTTCCTTAGCCGGCAGGCATAGACTGAGTCCAGGCTGGCAAGCTGTGCCCCCACAATCTGCTGAACAGTTTCAACAATGCGTGCCAAGTCCCTTCTGTTTTTGACTGTACAGCTGGAGAACCAGACCGTGCTGCAGGAGTACAGAATACTCTCAATCGTGCTCTTACAGAAGTTCAGGAGGAGCTGCATAGGGAGTTTGGCTCTTAACCTCCACAGAAAGAAAAAGCTTTGCTGTGCCTTTTTAACCAGGTAGGAGGTATTGGTGGACCATGTGAGATCATTGGTGATGTGGGAACCCAGGAACTTGATGTTGCTGACCCCCTTCACCTCCTCTCCATTTATGTGGAGAGGTGGAGGCATCATTTTCCTGGCTCTGAGGTCCACAATGATCTCCTTGGTCTTAGTGGTATTCAGCATCAGGTTGCTTGCAGAGCACCAGCTGAGGAGACACTGGACTTCCTCCTTGTAGTGGGTCTCATTGTTGTCAGATATTAGACCCACTACAGTGATATCGTCAGCAAATTTCACAACTGTGATGGAGGGGTGGATGGGGGCGCAGTAATATGTGAGGAGGGAGAAGACTGAGGACACAGCCCTGTGGTGCACCTGTACTCAGGGTGAGTGTGGACGATGTCAGATCTCCCAGTCTGACATTTGGTGGTCTGCAGGTGAGAAAACTGTGGATCCAGGAGCAGAGTGTGGTGTCTATGCCCAGATGGCCAAGCTTTGTAATCAGTTTGTGGGGGCAGATGGTGTTGAAGGCTGAAGTAAAAATCGAAAAACAGCATCCTAACATAGGGCTGTGTGTAGTGCAACTGGGATGGCATCTTCCATTGATCTGTTTGCTCTGTAAGCAAACTGGTGGTTGTCCAGGTCAGCAGGAATGGTGTCTTTGATGTTGTGCAGGACCAGCCTCTAAAAGCACGTCATTATTATTGGTGTCAGGGAAACTGGGTGATAGTCGTTCAGACACTTTACTGCTCATCTCTTGGGCATGGGCACTGTGGTGGTAGACAAGGCATGTGGAGACAACAGCCTGCTGTAAGGACAAGTTGAAGATGTCTGTAAACACCCCTGCCAGCTGGTCTACACACGACTTCAGCATCCGGCCCGACACCCTGTCTGGTCCCACTGTCTGAGGGATGTCAATCCTCTTCAACAACGATCTCACCTAATGTTGTTGCAGGACTAGAATGGGTTCATTCTTGGTTGGTGCTGTGGTTGGAGCTCTAGCACCATTAGTGGGAGTATTGAAGCATGCAAAGAATGTGTTCAGGGCGTCTGGAAGCATGGCGTCATGGCTGGTCAGTGACGTGCTGCTCTTGTAGTCAGTGATGGCCTTAATACCGCTTGCCATGCTTCGTGAGGCACTGGTTTCGAAGTAGCCCTCAATGCACTGCTGGTACTTGTGCTTAGCTTCTCTGATGCCCCTTTTTCAGTTCTCTATGGACACTGATGTAAGCTAACCCATCTCCTGACCAAAATGTAGCATCCCATGCCCTGAACAGAGACCGCACATCACAGTTCAGCCATGGCTTCTGGTTGGGATAGACTCTGGTCTTAGTGGTTAACACATTTTCAGTGCAGAAGGCTATGTAGGCTAGAACAGAGGAGCTGTATTCCTCCAAATCCATGTTTTGTACAAACAACTCCCAGTTCGTATTTTCAAAACAGTCCCGTAGCTTTGAAGTTGACTCCTCATCCCAGACTTTGATGGTTTTAACAGTTGGCTTTGTTCTACAGATCAGGGTCTGTGGGACAGAATCATATGCAGAGAGATATGATCAGCTCTTTACCTCCGCCACCTCAGTTTGACGGGTGGAAAGATGGCCACTCCTCTAAGCCAAGGATTCTGTAGCTCTGGTGAAATGGAGTTAACGTCCTCTGGGATAAAATTCTGGCATTTATTACCAATTTTGAGCAGCTTGACCTGTCCATAACGTAAACGTTTACTCAAAACTTGCACCAATAAGTCAAAAACACAAAGAAACAAAAACGTTGCAAAATAGCCTGGAGCTGCAAGCCGCTGCGTCCATACGCGCCACCATCTTGCTATGTTCTTTATAATTTTGACACGTGTGATGTCACGAGGCCTCATTTTGGAATGGTAACATCATGTTGGGCAACCCAAAGCAGGTGTCTAATCAAATGTTTGACAACAGTATCAAGCAGTGTGGCTTGAGCACACCATCACTAGCTAACAAGCCACAGCGACTAGCTAAAAAGAAGATTCTGCTATACAGATGCTACTTTACTAGCAGCTGTGAGACTTTACTACAGTTAGGCATTAGCCAGTTAGCTACTTGGTAACTTCTAGCCATAAGCTAAAGAATAAATTCTACGATGCAGCTATTAGCTAAAAACCAGATGAAAGACATTGGTTCCAGGCAGTTGGTGTTAACAAAATAACAGCTTCTCTTCTATAACTACGAGATAAAAAGCAACAGTCATTGCATTTTATCTACAGTTAGTGACTGACCAATTAGCTATTTGATAACTCGTTACAGAAGCCACTAGCTAAATAGTAAATTCTATTATTTGGCTACTTGCTAAATAATAGCCTGTAGAGGAAGGATGCAGGCGAGGCAATGAGCTGGACGACACAGAACTTTATTCCTTCTCTAACAACATATCAGCAAAACAGTCATAATCAGAATCAGAATCAGCTTTATTGGCCAAGTATGCACAACACATACAAGGAATTTGACTTTGGCTAAAAAGCCTCAGTGCAACCACACTGAGGCTATAAAGTCTTTCAGGACTCTGTGCACCCTCCCTTTATATCTTTAGAGGTTCCGGCCAGAACACACCGTTGTATGAACAATAGAATTGTGGCACATTAACATCACATAATGCGCGTTGCTCCAACACCAACCTCTCAGCAGCGCCGATAATTCTTCTTCCTCCCGGGGGGGGGGGGGGGGGGTAGCCTCTACAGTCCCGTCTGATCCTCCCAGGTGATACTTCCTCCTTCAGTCTATAGTTCTCCTTTTCACCCTGCTTTCTGTGTGTGAGGAAATCCCCAAACACTGTGCCCCCACATAGCCCCCCTCCACCCGAACACCCAGAATGGGCCTGAGCCCCCCTGTCCTTTGGGCTTGAGCCGGCGTCCATAGCAGATGTAGTCAGGGGTCGCCGATCCGGTCGAACCGCCCTGCTGGTGAGGTGTACCGGAGGGCTCGTCAGTCTGTGGAGGGGAAGGGGGGCGGGGGACCTTATGCTTCGCCCCAGGTTCCAGCACGTTAAACGTTCCGTAGTACGGTGGGTGCAGTGGGGTCCGGTGTGCATTGTGCTTGACTGAAACAAACCAGCATCTGCGGGCTTTTAGGGACGAAGGTGCAGGGAAATAAATGGTGGGCCGGCCCGGTGTGTTCAAAGCCTCCGGGCCACGCAAAAATTGTGTGTGGATCAGCCTTGGGTGCGGGATTTTCTGGTAACATTCCTCCGGGGATCCGCAGCAGCTGAGTAGTTTATTCACACACACACACACACACACACACACACACACACACACAATCAACAGCATGAATGAAATATAATATGAACAGTCAACAGCGTGATTAGCAGTGTACAATAGGCTTTTTTTTTTTTTTTTACATTGTTTTGGAGTGTGTATAGGTCATCCCAAATAAGCTATTTAAAGCTTTTAGTAGGGAGCCCAATTCTACAATGAAATGATGACGGAAATCAGTCTGATGTCTTTGTGTGAAAGAACAAACATATGACAGACATATAGCACATAATCCCAGCATTTGTTTACACTGAAATAGTAGGAGAGTTCAAGATATATAGTCAAGTTATCAAATACTACTGGAGTCAATCAACATATAAAACAAAATTACAATGGCGTAACAACTCATGTGCAATGTACAATGGCATAAAAACAAGTTCTGCCAAATCCTCCTTAGGTGCTGAGCGCAGCCCTAAAAGGATCCGGGGACGGTGGTCGACCCAATTCCAAGAGGATGCGTAGCGGCTGAGAAAAAAATATAAGCTCTGTTGGGGAGGCTGCCAAATTTTCTTTAGGTGCAGGTCGCAGCCCTAAAGGATCCGGGGAAGGCGATCGGCCCAATTCCCCAAGGATGTGCAGCGGCTGAGAAAAAATATAAAAAAATATAAGTTCTAAAAAATATACACTACCGTTCAAAGGTTTGGGGTCACCCAGACAATTATTTTGTGTTTTCCATGAAAAGTCACACTTATTTACCACCATGAGTTGTAAAATGAATAGAAAATATAGTCAAGACATTGACAAGGTTAGAAATAATGATTTGTATTTGAAAGAATAATTTTTTCCTTCAAACTTTGCTTTCGTCAAAGAATCCTCCATTTGCAGCAATTACAGCATTGCAGACCTAACATGATTGCACAAGGGTTTTCTAATCATCCATTAGCCTTCTGATGCAATGAGCAAACACATTGTACCATTAGAACACTGGAGGTGATAGTTGCTGGAAATGGGCCTCTATCACCTATGTAGATATTGCACCAAAAACCAGACATTTGCAGCTAGAATAGGTCATTTACCACATTAGCAATGTATAGAGTGTATTTCTGATTAGTTTAAAGTTATCTTCATTGAAAAAAAGTATTTTTCTTTCAAAAATAAGGAAATTTCTAAGTGACCCCAAACTTTTGAACGGTAGTGTAAGTTCTGTCGGAGAGGCTGACAAATGTTCTTTAGGTGCAGGGCGCAGCCCTAAAGGAACTCTGGTAAAACTCTCCAGGGATCCGCTGCGGCTGAGTGAAAAAAACAAAACAAAAACAAGTTCTGTCGGGAAGGCTGCCAAATCTTTAGGTGCCGAGCAAAGCCCGAAAGAGACTGGACAGGCGGTCAACCCAACTGTGTCTGTGGGCGACATGTCCTGATGGTGGATCCGTCAGCGGCTCGGGACCGCTGCCCGCTGCCACTCTGCTGCATTGACCGGCAGGCTGCTCTTCTGGGCGAGGAAGTCCACGGGCAAACCTCTCCCTTAACGTGTGTCTGTGACACAAAAATCATTTGTTTCCTTCGCCAGCCGTCGCAACTGCTAACCACTGCTGGCCATGCCATTTCCCGACTTCTTGAATGGGCATGGCGACACACATCGTTGGGCGTTTGAGCCGGATGGTGGGTCCGTTTCCTGCACCAGTGCGCGGTAGTCCTTAATCACTCGTAACGGCGAGTTGGCCAGGTTCGCTCTCGCTGTGGCTGGTTGTTTCCTGGATCAGGCTTGTCGCCTGTGCGTGGCGCGCATGTCTGGCACAGCGACCACATCGCCGTATCTTGTGTCATCCTCATAACCCCACGGAATGCGCACGGGGCTTCTATGCACTAAAAACCCTGCTGTCGGGTCGTGGAACCAGTGTCCGGGAGTGTGACTGAAACAGCGTAGGCGGCGCTGATGCTCTCCTTCCTGGAAGTTTCTGCGGGTGTGCTCGTCTCGCTCTCCATGGCGCGTCTTAGTCACCAGTGTAGGGACAGAATAGGCACTCCCTGGCACGTCAGGTCACCAGTGTGGAGAAAGAAAGGCAGGCGATCCATGGCACTTCAGAGTCCACAGTGTGGTGAAAGGGATAAACGCTCCATGGCACGTCAGGGGTCAGCAGTGTAGAGGAAGGATGCAGGCGAGGCAACGAGCTGAACGACACAGAACTTTATTCTTTCTCCAACAACATATCAGCAAAACACCCATAAGCCTTCAGCGCAACTGCGCTGAGGCTAAAAAGCCTTTCAGGTCTCTGTACTCTCCTTTTATACCTTTATTCCCCATGCACAGAGACCCGAGGTTCCGGCCATAACACATTGTTGTATGAACAATAGAATTGTGGCACATTAACATCACATAATGCCACATTGCTCCAACACCCTCCTCCTCTCAGCGGCGCTGATAATTCTTCTTCACCCCGGGGGAGGGGGGTGCATAGCCTCTACAGTCCCGTCTGATCCCCTCCCCCAGTGATACTTCCTCCTTCAGTCTATAGTTCTCCTCTTCACCTTGCTTTCTGGGTGTGAGGAAACCCCCAAACACTGTGCACCCACAAGTCGAGCGATGTTAGATCCAGTCAGCTGGACTTAGATATTTTGCCACTAGCTAAATAAGAGCTGCGTATGTATAACTACGTGGAAAATAGCAAGGGCCAAGCAACTTCAGCTATAGTTAGCTACTATCCAGTTAGCTCCTTGGTAATTAGAATCAAAAGCCACTAGTTAGATAGTAACTTCTATTACTGGGCTACAACCTAAATAACAGCTGAGAGACTTCAGCATCAGTCAGTTAGCGTTAGCAGACTAACAGCTTCTCCTCTATAACTATGAGATAAATAGCAAGAGACAAGACATTTCAGCTAGTTGGCTGCTAGCCAGTTGGCTAATTGTTAACTAGCTGCAGTAGGCACTAGCTAAACAGTAAATTCTATTATTTGGCGACTTAATAGTTAAGAGACATCAGTCCAAGTACAAGGTAAATATCAGCAGTCACGAGACTTTAGTTACAGATAGCTGCCAGCTAAACAGTAGCAATCCTCAGGATTTAGTTCAGAATAACAGGACCTCCCTGTGCTATTCAGGTCAATTTTTTAACAATGCACAAAAATACCAACATTGATGTGTCATGTTCCATTTATTGTGAGTGGGAACAGGTGTGTGTGCATGCGTGTTACCTGGCGAAGGGAATGTAGGAGAGGCCGTACCTGTAGAGAGGAGGAGGAGGAGTCAGACAGGTGTGATTGGCACATGTGTGTCTGTTAGCTTACACGTGTGTATGTCTGTGTGCAGTATGCTAACTTGTGTGTGTGTGTGTGTGTGTGTGTGTGTGTGTGCGCGCGCGTTAGCTTACACATGTCTGTATGTTAGCTTACACACGTGTGTCTGTTAGGGGTGTAACGGTAAATCTATTCATATTTGGATTTTTTGGTACGGCACCTTCGGTTTGGTACAGAGGCGTGCCGAGATTCCACACAGACCATGTTGAGTGATGGACAGGAAGTGTAACTGCCTTGCGCAATTAGCCATACACATGTAAACAATGCAGCCGAGCCTCAAACTATTGAATGTCATGGCTGGCTGCACAGAGAAGCCAGAGCTTTAAGACCCTTTTCACAAGTCTCCTGTCTGGGAACACTTCAGCTTTCCGGTGAAATATGTGAACGGACAAAGGCAAGTTCAAGTCAATTCAATTTTATTTATATAGCACCATTTCACAACAGCAGTCATCTCATAGGACGATCAACTGCAGGGGAAACCCCCACAACTGCAAAAAGAACCCAGCAATCAGGCGATTCCCCTGTGAGCAGCACTTGGCGATGGTGGAGAGGAAAAACTCCCCTTTAGCAGGAAGAAACCTCCAGTAGAACCAGGCTCAAGGAGGGGCAGTCATCTGCTGTGACTGACTGGGGGGTGACGTGATACAGAAGAAGAAAAGAACAGACATGCTTTTACAGCAGCGGATCTAAGGCCATATTCAACTGTTGAGAACACCGGCTTTAAACACATGCTGAAGGTAACTGAGCCCCGGTATGAAGTTCCTTGTTGTGCCCACTTCAGCCAGAAAATAATACCATCCTTTAAGAAAAAGCTAAATCTGTTAATGCTGCACTTTAGGCCAGTGTTTATCCAAGGGTGCCCTGGTATATTCAGATTTTTGTGGGACATTATTTAACTTACCTCTTCCAAAAGCCAGTTTAGAAAGCTTGGGATCAGTCCGCCAAGGTCTCCGCCTTTGATCGCCACCTAATCCACATAGCACCGGACCCCCATGATCCCTTCTGCAGGTGGTGAGCCCACTGGAGGACGGACCCATGCAACTCCTTCGGGCTGAGCCCGGCCGGGTCCCATGGGTGGAAACCCGGCCACCAGACGCTAGCCATCGAGCCCCTCCCCCAGGCCTGGCTCCAGGGTGGGGCCCCGGTAACCCCATACCGGGCGGGGTACACTGTGGTGAAGAGGGAGCTTAGTTCTAAGGCAAAGCTGTTGATTTACCAGTCAATCTACGTTCCTACTCTCACCTATGGTCACAAGCTTTGGGTAATGACCGAAAGAATGAGATCGCGGATACAAGCGGCTGAAATGAGCTTTCTCTGTAGGATTGCTGGACTCACCCTCAGAGATAGGGTGAGGAGCTCAGTCTTTCAGGAGAGGCTCAGAGTAGAACCGCTGCTCCTCCACATTGAAAGAAGTCAGTTGAGGTGGTATGGGCATCTGATTAGGATGCCTCCTGGACGCCTCCCACTTGAGGTGTTTCGGGCACGTCCCACGGGGAGGAGACCCTGGGGCAGACCCAGGACTCGGTGGAGAGACTATGTCTCCCAGCTGGTCTGGGAACGCCTTGGTATCCTCTCTGAAGAGCTGGAGCAGGTGGCTGAGGAGAGGGAAGTCTGGGCTTCTCTGCTTGAACTGCTGCCTCCGCGACCCAGACCTCCGGAAAAGCGGTAGAAGATGGATGGATGGATGGATTATTTAACTTCTTAACCGGAGTGGTGGCTCAGTTGGTAGAGCATCTGCCTCACACCCGGAAGGCAGGGGTTCAAATCCTGGCCGGGTCATGCCGAAGACCATATAAAAGTGGAACTTCCTGCCGTCCAGCTTGGTGCTCAGCAGTAATGTAATGGAGGAGGGAAATTTGTGGCGGCGTCTTGCATGGCAGCGGCCCTCTGATTCTACACTTGGGGTGTGTGTGTGATTAACACAGTAGATAGGTAAAACACAATCTCGTTCTACTGTACATGATTGGTTGTACAGTTGAATGACAATAAGGGTGATTTAATTTAATTGCCCAAAAAACTGCAAATAATTTGCTGCTGTTGTTCATGGGTGCCTTCAGAATCTATACAAAACAATGACAAATTATTTGCATTTTTTTGACCAATTAACAAGTTTAGTTTATTGGTTTATTTGTCAGGGACAATGTACAGACAGAAGCATTAACCACAGGGTAAAGCTGCTCTGTACCAGATTCTAGCATTCTCACTAATTCCCATCTGTAGACCCTGAGGCAGGCGGGAGGACATTAAAAGAAAAACAGCAAATATAGAAAGCAATTCAGGTCAGGTTTCAGAAACTATTGACCCTGAAACAAGCAGGGAGTAAGTTTAAAAGGTGAAAAGATAAGAGACGGCACACATAAAAACAATTTAAGAGTACAATTTCAAATCCCATTTAAGGTAGAAAGTCAATGCTGGCAGGCTTGATTACTTAAAATCCATTTTTTAGTCTCTGTGGAAAAGTCTCTCGTCTTTGTTCTGGTCTTCAAAGCAGTGGGGAGCTTGTTCCATTCCGTTACAGCTTTGTATGAGAAGTGTGGTCTATATTAATCATATATCCCATAACCTACATATGTTTAAGCATGTGAGAATGTTTGGTGATTACATATGTAAAGCGACTTCACACCTCAGAACAGGACAAAAGGTCTCAACCCCAGTGAAGATCAAAGAGCATCCGAGGTGCTGCGGTGGAGACCAGATAGGTCGCCCTGACCCCCCACGGCCAGGTGGAGGGGTACGAAGACAAAAGAGGGGATTAAGATAGTGAGGGATGTCAGCTTTTGATATGCATGTCTTTTGTTATGTGCGAGTATAAGTTCGTAGAGCCGAAGGTGTTCGCTCTCCTCCTTCTTCTGCTGCTGCACCTAGATGAGACTTGTTAGAGGAGCTGATAATAAACTTTGGTTTATAAATCACATCGCCTCGTTATTTCAAGCTCTTCTACACTGGTGACCCTGACGCGAGGATGGACCAGAGGTGTTCCCCCGCGATTGACTCATCTGTGGCGACCCAGGCAGACGCCGGCGCCCATGCAGACAGGGGAACAGATGGACGACGTTCCCCCACGGCAGAAGTGATAGAGAGGGCTCAACCGAGCACCAGCGCCGCTGAGAGAGCCGAAGGAAGGCACTCTCACCCTGCGGACACATCAGTGACGGTCCACACAAACGCCGTCACCGTCAAGCTGCCGGACTTCTGGCAGGAAGACCCCGCCTCGTGGTTTCAGCAAGCTGAAGCCCATTTGCACTTGCGGGCATCACACGGCTGACGATACAAAGTTCTATCACATCGTCGCCAAACTCGACGCCCGCCACTTCGAGATGAGCGCGGAGCATAACCAGGCGGCCGCCCAGCCCAGGACAAATATAAAGAACTGAAAGCGACCATCGTGGCAAATTTCGTCCCCTCAGCCGAGGAGAGAGGCCGAGAGGATCCTGGCGGTCTATGGCCACAGAGGATGCAGACCCAAGGCCCTCATGGAGGACTTGCTGCAACTTAAAGAAGAGGACAATGACAACTTCCTCTTCCAATTCATATTCCTCAGTACCTTGCCCGCCACACAAGAGAGGGACGCTTGCCAACATGCGATGCAGCACCCAGCAGGACTTCCGCACGCTGGCTCACGAAAGCTCAACGGCTCGTCAATGCCTGCAAGGAACAGACAACCCACAGCAGCATCTGCAGACCTCAACGCTGATGTCCCGAGCCACGAGAAGCCACAAACCACCGAGCAGAATCAGCCCGCGGTGACAGCGACACGGCCAAGATGTAACAGACGGAGCGACGTTTGTTATTACCACCACCGCTTCACCGAGAAGGCTTACAAATGCGTTCCCCCCCTGCAAATTCACGATTTCGGGAAACGCCAAAGCCGAGAACCGTTAACAGCGGCGGTTCTCGGCGAAAAAAGCAAGCTTTTATATGTGATGGACGGACACACCGGCAAGCAGTTCCTTATCGACACGGGAGCTCAACTAAGTTTTGTCATGCCCTCCCAAGCAGACCGGGCCATGGGCACCCGGGGCAATGGAGCGGTGGCAGCCAACAGCTCCATCATCGACACTTTTGGCGAAAAGAGCCTGCCCCTCCGCATCCACGGCCGCAACTACAGATGGACATTTGTTGTAGCGGCGGTGAGTTTTAACTTGTTGGGCGCAGATTTTTTGTGTGCACATGGGTTATTAGTTGATCTAGCGAACAGACCGCTTGGTTAATGCACTGTCCTTTGCTTCTATTCCCTGCTCAGCTCGAGTTTCTCCACCACCGGTGCAAGCCAGCGTCACCACAGCAGGAGGAAAGGTTTGATCAACTCCTCACCCAATTTCCAGCACTTACAATTCCCAAAATTCTCAGCCACAGTGGCTAAACACGGGTCGAACACTTTATTCCCACAACGGGCCCACCCGTATTCGCCGAAGAGCTCGACGCTTAGACGTGACCAAGCTCGCCATAGCTCGGGACGAGTTTACCACCCTTGAAAAATTAGGCATTATCAGGTGCTCGAAAAGCCCCTGGGCGTCACCACTTCACATGGTCCAAAAATCCGACGGTTCTTGGAGACCGTGCGGCGATTACCGCAGATTAAACAATGCAACAGCGCATGACCACTACCCCAATTCCTCACATTCAAGACTTTTCACTACATCTGGCGGGTGCGCGCATTTTTTCAAAAATAGACCTGGTCCGCGGCTATCATCAAGTCCCAGTTCGAGCAGAGGACATTCCTAAAACAGCTGTAATAACCCACTTCAGTCTTTTTGAATTTTTGCGGATGCCTTTCGGCCTCAAAGGCGCTGCTCAAACCTTTCAGCGGATGATGGACGCGGTATTACGCGACCTCCCCTTCGTGTTCGTCTACCTCGACGATATGCTGGTAGCCAGCTCGTCTGAGGAAGAACACGAGCAGCATCTCACTATGGTTTTTCAGAGACTAGAAGAGCACGGGTTAATAATCAATCCAGCCAAATGCAAATTTGGCGTGTCACAAATTGATTTTTTAGGACACAGAGTTTCTCCGAAGGGGGCAGTCCCACTGCCAGACAAAGTTCACGCAGTAAAAAGTTTCCCACGGCCACAAACTGCACGGTGGCGCAGTGGTTTAGCACTGTGGCAGCACAGTTTTACCCTCGGCCGGGGGATCGCGGGAATCATGAGATCGTGGGTTCGATCCCAGCCCCCGACCAACAGTGAGCTGTGTGGAGTTTGCATGTTCTCCCCGTGTTGCGTGGGTTTACTCCGGGATTTCTCCGGTTTCCTCCCGCATACCAAAAACATGTAGGTTTAGGGCGCTTGCGCACGCAGCGACCGGCAGCCGGTGGCTTGTCACCAGACTGCAAACCAAATCTACCTACGGGTACAAATAAGTAACAAAAAAAAAAAAACCCGGTCAAATCGCTGCAAGAATTTTTGGGAATGGTTAATTTTTACAACCGTTTCCTCCCCCGCGCAGCTCATCTCATGCAGCCCCTATATGACGTGCTCAGAAAACAAAAACCTTCCAACGCGGTCGAATGGACCCCGGAGCGCGAACGCGCCTTCGCGGAAGTAAAAAGTGCCCTAGCTAATGCCACATTGTTGGTTCACCCCGATCCCTCGGTCCGCATTGCGCTAACCACAGACGCTTCAGACCTGGCCATAGGGGCAGTTGTAGAACAACACGTCAGCGGAATCTGGCAACCTTTGGCATTTTTCAGCAAATCGTTAAACCAAACTGAGCGTAAATACAGCACTTTTGGACAGGGAGCTGCTAGCGCTTCATTTATCCATCCCGCCACTTCCCAGTTTCTGGTTGGAAGGGCGGGCGTTTCACGCTTTTTGTAGACCACAAACCCGCGCACCTTTGCGATGGCTAAAATTTCCGAACCGTGGTCAGGCAGGCAACAAAGACAGCTAGCTGCGATTTCAGAGTTCACCACAGACATTCGACATGTGGCAGGCAACTTAACGTGGTAGCAGACTGCCTCTCCTCGCGCTGTGACATCGCCAGAGCATGAACAGACAGATTATACTACCTCAGGCCGCAGAACTCTTCGCCAACGCGACACATACGCAGCACCAATCCACGCAGGGGATAGATTATGCAGCCATGGCGGAGGAGCAAAGTAGTGACGCGGACGTGCGCGCACTCCTGTCTGGACCAACAGGGTTAAGGCTGGAGGAAAGGGGTTTACGCGACGGTTTTTGCCCCCCCAATATGGACATCTCAACCGGCCGACCTCGCCCGGTAATCCCAGCTGCATGGCGCCGCTGTATTTTCGACTCAATTCACTCCCTCGTGCACCCAGGTGTGCGCGCTTCGGTTAAAATGGTCGCCGAAAAGTTTGTGTGGCCTGGCCTGCGCAAAAACGTAAAAGAATGGGCAAAGACTTGCATTTCTTGTCAGCGCGCCAAAGTACACAAACACACAAAAGCCCCTCTAGAGCCTTTTCGAATCCCTGCTAGAAGGTTCGACCACGTTCATGTCGACCTCGTGGGGCCGCTACCTTCCTCCCAAGGTTTCACACACCTGTTAACAATGATAGACCGCACCACGCGCTGGCCAGAGGCAGTCCCTCTAGCGTCAACCACAGCTGCGGAAGTCACTCGCTTTTTTTTTGACAAACTGGGTGGCACGTTTCGGCGTCCCATCGGACATCACGTCCGATGGGGGGCCTTAATTTGTCTCGGAGCTTTGGTCAGCCATGGCCAGCAGCTTAGGAGCGACAATTCACCGCACCACCGCTTATCACCCTCAGGCTAATGGGTTTATGCGAGCGTTTCACAGATTGAAAGGGCCGCCCTCAGAGCCTCACTAACGGATACAAATTGGGTAAATAACTTCCCTGGGTTTTATTGGGGTTTGCGTGCTGCGCCTAAAGAGGATCTAGACGCCTCCCCAGCAGAATTAGTTTTTGCACAACCTCTCAGGCTCACAGGTGAATTTTTACCAGAGAACCCAGAGCCAGGGCAGTCTTCCAGCCCTGAGGCTTTAAGGCAGCAACGGACGCGGACTCTCTCCCCGGACCGGCACATCATTCTTTCCACGGGTTTTTGTCTCCCAAGCTTTAAAAAACGCTGAATTCGTTTTTGTTAGGCATGAAGCTTTAAAACCAACTTTCCGCCCATCATACGATGGACCATTCAGAGTGCTGGAACCTGGTGATAAACACTTTGTGCTTGATTTTGGGGATAGAAAAAAAACAGTCAGCATTGACAGACTTAAACCTGCCTTCTTGTTGAGAGACGAGCTTGCACTGTTGGCAAGAGTACCTCGGCGGGGTAGACCCCCCAAGAGAAAAGACTCAGCCCCCCTGCAGGGAACAAATAATCACTCTCCTTCCCAAGCTGCAGATTCCTTACAGGAAGGTCCCAGCAGGACGCCCAAGCGGACCCACAGCAGATTCGGGAGAAGATTAAAACCCAGACAGCACAGGGACTGATGCAAACTACTCAACAGTTGGTTCACTAATTGTGCTGTAACAGTTTAGGACTGACTTGTGATTTTACTATGTTGTTATGATTACCACTGAACTCTCTTAGGAGCATGGCTGCTGGAAAGTTTCCTTCTGTGTCAAGAGGTGTAGCAGTTAGTATGTCATAATAATTATCTTAAACTGTGAATTTTTCTATTGTCCTTTTCTTAGTCGTTTGGGGGGGGGCTGTGGTCTATATTAATCATATATCCCATAACCTACATATGTTTAAGCATGTGAGAATGTTTGGTGATTACATATGTAAAGTGACTTCACACCTCAGAACAGGACAAAAGGTCTCAACCGCCAGTGAAGATCAAAGAGCATCCGAGGCACTGCGGTGGAGACCAGATAGGTCGCCCTGACCCCCCACGGCCAGGTGGAGGGGTACGAAGACAAAAGAGGGGATTAAGATAATGAGGGATGTCAGCTTTTGATATGCATGTCTTTTGTTATGTGCAAGTATAAGTACGTAGAGCCGAATGCGTTCGCTCTCTTACTTCTTCTGCTGCTGCACCTAGATGAGACTTGTTAGAGGAGCTGATAATAAACTTTGGTTTATAAATCACATCACCTCGTTATTTCAAGCTCTTCTACAAGAAGGCTGATAGTCCAAAAATAGTTTTATGTAGGGGGATACAACAATGCCACCTAGAGGAAGTCCTTGTTACTCTAGTACAGTGCTTCTCAATTATTTTTTGCAAAGCCCCCCCTAGGAAAGAGAAAATATTTTGCGCCCCCCCACTTGCCGCAGTGACTATAAATAAGATCACTATCTATAAAAATTGTATAAGTATACCTAAAATTGTATCCTTTATAACATTAACAAAAGAAAAAAGCAATATAAATCAACTTTCAACAAATATTAACTTTATTTTGCCACATAGAAACCCTGTTATAGTCTAAAACAGAAAAAAAAAAACAAACTTAAAGTGCATCAAAGTGCCTGAAATAAAAAATATGTCACTTGCAGCACTTGCGTTGTCAAGCATGACAGAAACCATGTCTACTGCTGCAGGCAGTATCAACTCCTCTGCAATTGTGTGGGGGTTTTTGCACTGCGCAATTTGGTACGCCACTTTAAATGATGCTAAAAGTGCTCGCTGGTTCACTGATGTAGTGTTCACAAAGCGGGATGATTGTTGGCCGTACTCCGCACGTTTTCGCTGAAAAAAATCAAGCGGCTTATCAACGTGTTGAGGATGTAATGTCTGTAGGTGACGTCTTAATTTATTTGGCTTCATGCTGTCCGCTGCCAACATTTTCAGACACAGTAAACACAACCGGTCTTTCCCTCGTCTCCCTACCGTAGTCACAGTGAAGCCAAGCGCTAGATAAGCTTCGTCATATTTCCTCGTCTTAGCTTTTGACTTTCATTTGTCTCTTTACCTCTGTCTCTCTCCGCCTTTCTTTTCGTTACTGTTAATATATTCTCCATGGTGTCTCTCGAGGGGGTTTGTTGACAGCAATTTAAAAAGTTTTTAAACTCCCGCACAGACTTTGACAATGAGAGCGCCACTGCACACCACCTGCTGCCGTGGATGTGCAATTACACTTTACACGGCAAAAGCAAAGCCTGTTACCCGGGATCATACGCGCCCCCCCCTGGCATCGCATCGCACCCCCCCCACACACTATTTGAGAAGGACTGCTCTAGTATTTTGTTCAGAAGTCAGCTACACAAAAGTCTTAAGGGGCGGGGGTGCAGAAACATGGATAATTTTAAAGACCAACTGTATATTTGCATACATGATCATATTTTCAAAGCTTAACATCTTGTGCTTGGTAAGTACAAGTGGGGGCAAGAAAGTATTAAGTCAGCCACCAAATGTGCACATTCTCCCACTTAAAAGATGAGAGGTGTCCAATTTTCATCATAGGTATACCTCAACTATGAGAGACAAAATGAGAAAAATAAAATCCAGAAAATCACATTGTCTGATTTTTAAAGAATTTATTTGCAAATTATGGTGGAAAATAAGTATTTGGTCACCTACAAACAAGCAAGATTTCTGGCTCTCACAGACCTGCAACTTCTTCTTTAAGAGGCTCCTCTGTCCTCCACTCGTTACCTGTATTAATGGCACCTGTTTGAACTCGTTATCAGTATAAAAGACACCTGTCCACAACCTCAAACAGTCAGACTCCAAACTCCACTATGGCCAAGACCAAAGAGCTGTCAAAGGACACCAGAAACAAAATTGTAGACCTGCACCAGGCTGGGAAGACTGAATCTGCAATAGGTAAGCAGCTTGGTGTGAAGGAATCAACTGTGGGAGCAATTATTAGAAAATGGAAGACATACAAGACCACTGATAATCTCCCTCCATCTGGGGCTCCACGCAAGATCTCACCCCATGGGGTCAAAATGATCACGAGAACGGTGAGCAAAAATCCCAGAACCACATGGGGGGACCTAGTGAATGATCTGCAGAGAGCTGGGACCAAAGTAACAAAGGCTACATCAGTAACACACTACGCCACCAGGGACTCAAATCCTGCAGTGCCAGACATGTCCCCCTGCTTAAGCCAGTACATGTCCAGGCCCATATGAAGTTTGCTAGCGAGCATTTGGATGATCCAGAAGAGGATTGGGAGAATGTCATATGGTCAGATGAAAGCAAAATAGAACTTTTTGGTAAAACTCAACTTTGTCGTGTTTGGAGGAGAAAAGAATGCTGAGTTGCATCCAAAGAACACCATACCTACTGTGAAGCATGGGAGTGGAAACATGTTTTGGGGCTGTTTTTATAATAATAATAATAATAATAATAATAATGCATCAGGGACCAGGACGACTGATCCGTGTAAAGGAAAGAATGAATGGGGCCATGTATCGTGAGATTTTGAGTGAAAACCTCCTTCCACCAGCAAGGGCATTGAAGATGAAACGTGGCTGGGTCTTTCAGCATGACAATGATCCCAAACACACCACCTGGGCAACGGAGGAGTGGCTTCGTAAAAAGCATTTCAAGGTCCTGGAGTGGCCTAGCCAGTCTCCAGATCTCAACCCCATAGAAAACCTCTGGAGGGAGTTGAAAGTCCGTGTTGCCCAGCGACAGCCCCAAAACATCACTGCTCTAGAGGAGATCTGCATGGAGGAATGGGCCAAAATACCAGCAACAATGTGTGAAAACCTTGTGAAGACTTACAGAAAACGTTTGACCTCTGTCATTGCCAACAAAGGGCTGCACGGTGGCGCAGTGGTTTAGCACTGTGACAGCACAGTTTTACCCTCGGCCGGGGGACCGCGGGGATCATGAGATCGTGGGTTCGATCCCAGCCCCCGACCAACAGTGAGCTGTGTGGAGTTTGCATGTTCTCTCCGTGTTGCGCGGGTTTACTCCGGGATTTCTCCGGTTTCCCTCCCGCACACCAAAACATGTAGGTTTAGGGCGCTCGCGCACTGCAGCGACCAGCAGCCGGTGGCTTGTCACCAGACTGCAAACCAAGTCTACCTACGGGTACAAATAAGTAACAAAAGAAGAAAAAAAAGGGTATATAACAAAGTATTGAGATGAACTTTTGTTATTGACCAAATACTTATTTTCCACCATAATTTGCAAATAAATTCTTTAAAAATCCTTCAATGTGATTTTCTGGATTTTTTTCCTCATTTTGTCTCACATAGTTGAGGTATACCTATGATGAAAATTGGAGACCTCTCTCATCTTTTAAGTGGGAGAACTTGCACAATTGGTGGCTGACTAAATACTTTTTTACCCCACTGTATACTACAACGGTGATACTGTCATGTCTTCTTATCCAGAATTTTGATGGATTGTTTATACAGGGATTCCAAGGGTTTCAGAGTCGTACTGTTGGCTTCTGCCCAGCAAGAGATGCAAAAGGAGAAATGTGTCAATCATAGAATTCAGAAAGGTTTTTGATCCTTTTCGAGTAAGTGAGTTTCTGATGCAGCGAAAGTTTGCAAGGTTGAGTGCGGCTCATCCATTTTATGTGCTTTTTAAAGCTGAGCGTGGGATCTAATGTGACACCCAAATACTTAAATTCAGTTACATTTTCTATATTTACCCCATTTACAGTTCTACTCAGATAGGGTTAGGGCCCAGCAATGGCTGCACTTTCTGTGCCCTGAGAAGAAAAACCTGGACCACAAGCTGCTGCTGGCCTTCTACCACTGCTGAGTGGAGAGCATGCTCACCTTCTGTCTGGGTGTGTGGTACAACGGCTCCACGGCCAAGAACAGGAAGGTTGTGCAGAGGGTCATCAACACCGCCAAAAAAAAAAAAAATAAATAAATAAATCATCGGCAGCCCTCTGCCCTCCCTGGAAGACATCTCCATAGCCTCCTGTCTCAGAAAGATCAAGGCCATCACGGGAGACCCCTCACATCCTGTCAACCACCTGTTTGACCTGCTTCCCTCTGAATGACGGCTCAGACCAATCAGGTCCCACACCTCCAGACTGACAAACCATTTCTTCCCCTGGGCCATCCGAACTGCAAACAGACAAGAGCCCCCCCCCCCCCGCCCCCCCTGATCCCTCACATGCTCAGAACTGATGACCTTTTAATTATCAGAATAACACGCCTGAACGTCAGCAAGACCAGAAAGATGGTGATTGACTTCAGGAAGAAAAGGATGCCTTCACAGCCATTGCGGATTAGGTGGGAGGTTGTGGGGGTGATGGAGGACTACAAATACCTGGGTGCTGTGATCAGCAGTGGACTGGACTGGAAATCTAACACTGATGCGGCATAAGATAAGATAAGCCATTTTTAGTCCCACAATGGGGAAATTCCAGGACTACAGCAGCAAAGGGATAGCTGCACTCAGAGCAATAGTTAATAAAATAATAAGATAAGAACTGGTTAGCCAAAGCAATAAATAAATATACATATGTACACAGTGCAGAAACATTGCAGCTAGATGGTATCAACAGGATTACGGTTTGTTAAGTTACCCTGCAGAATATGAACATGTACCCAGACAGTATATTTCGTATTTGAATCAACAGTGTTGTCACCCTCAGTAATGATTGATATTGTCCTAGTTGTATAATGGAGGGGACGATTTATTATGCAAGGTTGTTACGTTTAGTACTTTCAATACGACCTCTACGAGCAGCCCTGGTTCGGTTATAAAGTCTGACAGCCGTAAGTAGGAAGGACCTCCGGAACCTCTTCGTTGTGCACCTAGGATGACACAGCCTACCGGTAAATAAGCTCCTCAGTGCGTTCAGCGTGTCCCGCATGGGGTGGGACTCGGACTCCAGCAGACATAACAGCTTAGCCACCATCCTCCTCTATCCTATCTCCTCCACTGGGTCGAGGCATCACCCCAGAAGAGAGCTAGCTTTTGTGATCAGTCTTTTCAGTCTCTGTCGGCTGCTGTGATACTACTGCCCCAGCAGACCACTCCAAATGTGATGGCTGATGCCACCACAGAATCATAGAAGGTCTTCAGGAGTGCCCCTTGCACTCCAGAAGACCCAAGTCTCCTCAGGAGGAACAGCCTGTGCTGCCCCTTCATGTAGAGTGTGTTGGTGTTGTGTGACCAGTCCAGTTTATTGTTCAGGTGAACACCCAGGTACTTGTAAAATGTCACCATCTCAATGTCTCTTCCCTGGATGTTTACTGGTGTTGTGGGGGGTTGTCCTCACCTGCGGCAGTCCACCACCAGTTACTTAGTATTCCTCGCATTGATCTGGAGGCAGTTCTACAGGCACCAGTCCACAAAGTCCTGGATAAGTCCTCTGTAGTCCACATTATCCTCATCACAGATGAGGCGGACAATTGCAGAGTCGTCAGAGAACTTCTGTAGATGTCAGTGTGGTGTGATGTGTGAAAAGTCAGCAGTGTAGAGGGTGAACAGGAAAGGAGCCAGAACTGTTCCCTGGGAGGCCCACGTACAGCAGATGATGGTATCAGACACAAAGTCCTGGGTTCTCACAAACTGTGGTCAGTTTGTGAGGTAGTCCAGGATCCACGATGACAGGTGCTGGTCCACCCCTGCACACAGCAGCTTGTCCCTCAGGATCACTGGTTGTATGGTGTTGAAAGCACTGGAGAAATCAAAGAACATGATCCTCACATTGCTCCCAGGCTTCTCCAGGTGGAACAGGGATCGATATAGAAGGAAGATCACTGCATCCTCCACCCTGATGTCATGCTGGTAGGCAAACTGAAGTGGATCCATCACTGGTCCCACCAGCGGGCGGAGGTGGGCAAGAAGCAGCCTCTCCAGGGTCTTCATTAGGTGTGATGTGAGGGCCACTGGTCTGTAGCTGTTCAAGTCCTTGGGGTGGGGGTGGGGTCTTTGGTACGGGTACCATACAAGAAGGGGATGAGCAGACTACTTTCTAAGGAAGCAGAGATCCTTCAACATGTGCAACAAAATGTTGGAGCTTTTCTACCAGGCCATTATTGCCAGTGCCATCTTCTTTGCTGCTGTCTTTTGCAGTAGCATTATCAGAGTCAGCAACACCAACAGACTTGACAAGATTATCAAGAGGACTGGCTCTGTAATTGGTCTAAGGCTGGAGACCTTTGAGTCTGTGGTGGAGAGGAGGACACTGAACAAACTGTTATCCATTACAGACAATCCTGATCACCCCCTCCACCATACACTGGGTAGGCAGTGGAACACTTTCTCCAGCAGACTGCTACAACTTTGCTGCCAAACGGTTAGGTACAGGAAATCTTTTCTTCCACACTCAATTTCACTGTACAATAACTCACTCTGATGCTGAATTTTGGTCATAACTATGCTGCCATACTGCACCTTACATTGTAACTGGTACCTTGTATTTCACCCTGCATCTTATAATCCTTCTCTGTACAGTCAGTACTATCCATTGACTCATAAGGATCATCATCTATTTAACCTAGTAGCCTATGTTGTAGATAAAGTTATGTAAGCATTTTTACTTTTCTTCCCAGGGTAAATCCTTTTCTATTATGCTGTGTGTATTTCTGTTGGTTGGGTTGTCTGTGTCATGTTGCTGTTACACTGTAATTTCCCAGTTTGGGAGCAATAAAGTACATCTATCTACCTGTCATTGCACTCCATACTCTCATATATATTGACCCATCTGTGAAACCACTACTATGTATATTTTCCATAATCCTTGGGCCATTTTACTCAATTGTGTGCATTCAATTGTATGTTCTGCATTCCGCACTCTTCTGTACATACTGTAGTTCTGTTCGCGTAGCCACTACCAAACCTGTGTACATTTCCATAATGCTGGGGTATTTTTTATTTTTATTTCAGTCGTGTCTCTAACCATGTGTTCTGTAACCATGTTTTATCTAATCCTTCTCTCATACTTAATTGGGCAGTAGCCTGGTGGAGCACCCACAATTTCATCGTACTGTACAACTGTACAATGACAATAAAGCCTATTCTATAGTGTGTATGATTTTGTTTGTTGGTAAAATACATGGTAGCTGTTTTCCCTACGTTCAGAGTGAGGCTTGACTGATCAAGCCATTTTGATACTTTTCCATTGCTATCATCAACTTGTCAGCCACTTGTTTGGCATCCTTTCCGTGTGTAGATGACTGTGTCCTCTGCATACATCTGAATTTTTATGTTATTTTCACTGTAATTTCCCAGTTTGGGATCAATAAAGTACATTTATCCTTCTGTACTAATGGCAAATCATTAATATACAAAGTTAACAGCAGTGGGCCTAAAACTGAACCTTGTGGTACTCCCATGGTGCATGCCTTTGATTGGGATAGAGTACTGTTTATGCACACACACTGGGAGCGACCAGATAGAAAAGATTTTAACCAGCTAAGCGTATTCATGGACAGTTTAAATCCTGATAGTTTAAAAAGAAAGACTGAGTGATTGACCATATCAACGGCTTTACGCAAGTCTAAAAAGATGGCTCCTACTACCCCACTTTGTCCAGATTTTCTTTAATTGTTTCAATAAAGCAACAACATGCAGTCTCCGTTGAGTGAAATTACATAATTTCTCACAGAAACCTGAATATAACAGAGCACCTGGTTAAAAACATTGGTTCAGGCAATGAGGGACTTTAACGAAAAATAAAAGAATAATTCAGACTATTCAAACTTCTATTGTTGCACTTGTCTGCATCGTTCATTTGCTAAAAAGAGAAGTTATTTATTTTATTGTATACATTTTATTTATTTGAGAATTTACCGCAGGGAGTTTGCAGGTTTTTGTTGATTTTTTTTGGCAAAGCTATTCCCACTTATACAAAAGATAAGAAGTTTTATGTTTTGCATTTTGTTTCCTTACTGCACCAAAAGTGAACCAAACTGTGATTTTAGGCATACCATTACACCCCTAGGGAAAGAGGTACTGCAGGCTCTAGGCACGCTCCACAAGACTGCTAAACAGCTTTGTTCATCAGGCCATCAGGACCCTGAACTCTGTCCACTTCCCTCCACCCCCACCCCCAGACCATAACGCACTCACCCACACAATAACTACCTCAGCTGTTGGCGCAGAAAAACTGGCACTCCAACAGTAATACATCTGTTGCTGTATGTCTCTGCACCTTACTGCAATCCATTTGCACAAATGTCACATCATGTGCAGTCCTATCTGTCACTGTCTGCACCTACACTACTGCATTGAACTTACAACTACGTATATTACTGCTCTACTTTTCCGTATATAGGATTGCTGGGTTTTATCGTTTATCTTTAATTACACTAAGGGAGGTCTGGGTTTTAACTTTTACCGCTATTTGCACTACAGGTAGCATTACTCTAAATCAGGCTTATCCATTAAGCGGCCCGTGGGCCACATGCGGCCCAGAACCAACCTCCGAGTGGCCCAGGCCCATGCCACGCCAAGAAAATAGAAATTTAAGAAAAAAATATGAAGTAATGACGATACGCAAGCACGCACACAAACAATGAGCGTGACCAACATCTGTACAGAGTTCAGAAGTGCCCTACCCACATGACCGTTCCAGTCGGCAGGCAGAGAGTGTCTTGCTAGTGTCACTCAGAGAAGCATGAGCTTATTAAAGTACTTTAAACACGGAAAAAAGCAGCAGAGGTATGTAAGCAGCAGTTTGTTTTTTTTTTTGTACTTATTTTGTACCCTAGGTAGATTTGTTTTGCAGTCTGGTGACAAGCCACCAGCTGCCGGTCGCTGCATGCGCAAGCGCCCCATATCCCTAACCTGCATGTTTTTAGCATGTGGGAGGAAACCGGAGAAATCCCGGAGTAAACCCATGCAACACAGGGAGAACATGCAAACTCCACACAGATCACTGTTGGCCGGGGGCAGGGATTGAACCCACGAGAATTTGGGATTCTCATCACAGTTTTACCCCCGGCCAAGGGTAAAACTGTGCTGCCGCAGTGCTAACCACTGCTCCACCGTGCAGCCCAGTGGAGACATTTATGGTGGTTTTAACCCACTGGTAACAGGAACAATAATGAAGAGTCGCTTAGCAAACATGTGTAGTTAGACTTCATATGAGAGATCCGTCGCTACCAGAAATCCACGGAGCTGCTCATCCGTAAGCTGCCCGTCCAGCGCCTGGTGAGGGAGATCGCTCAGGACTTCAAGACTGACCTGCGTTTCCTGAGCTTCGCCGTCATGGCTCTGCAGGAGACCAGCGAGGCCCACCTGGTGGGTCTCTTCTTCGCTAAGGGGGTCACCATCATGCCCAAAGACTTCCAGCTGGCCCGCTGCATCCGCGGAGAGAGAGCTTAGACTTTCTGCTGCACATTCACCAGCCATAATGCTCTGCACTGTGTGTCTATATATATACATTTATAGTAATATGGACATATGTTTACTAGATGTTGTTTTTTCTTGCCTTCTGATTGTTGCTCTGAGTGTTGCTATCCCTATGCTGTTGCAATCCTGGAATTTCCCCATTGTGGGACTAATAAAGGCTTATCTTATCTTATCTTATATGCAGGAAAAGGCAAGAGTGACTAAATCCCTGCAGGTTTACTTCACCAGCCACTACAATATTAACTAATAATTTATGTTCATTATTATGTACCTGGCAAGTTAAGATGACCGAAATTCACGAAGTCAATGACTTTAACACTTTGTGTGAGAGTTTCCGTGCCCCTAGTGGCAGAGGACGGCGCTGCGCCTGTCATCTCACTCTGACATCCCCAGCTGCACTGAAGATTTGTACTTATCTGCCAGTTTCAGAAGGTGGCACACACGCGTTAGAGGACTCAATGGATGGCACGTAATATACCAAAGAAGAAGAACTCCTCATTTCCTTTTCCTGTTTTCATCCTTTTAGCCCAAAAAGCTAATATGGCTGCGTTCCATCGTCACGCACTGTCACTTTGACGGCTTCGTACACGGGAAATAGTAGCGGGATTCAAGCACAATTTATGTGGGATAATCATAAGACTTTGTAGATGTGGTAGAGAGCGTAAATGACCAACAAAACGCCAAATAACCACGATGGGTGAAAATGCAGCGGCCACGGCAGCAAGCGAGTCCCCTTAGCTGCCAGTAAGTGACAATTTTTTATTTTATTTTTTTTTTTTAAACATTGTACTGATTTCTTGTTCATATACTTTGAAGACAAGATAACGTACCTCTGTACAAAAAAACGGTGTCAAAAGACTGAACCATTTTTTGTGTAAATCCGTCCAAAGTCCGCTTTTGACTGAGTTATGTAATTCAAGATAGCTGCTGCGGCATTATACAAATTAGATGTGTAAAATCACTCCTATCTGAAACTCTGGATCATATTTTACATCTTTCTAATTGACAGTAAGCCATTATCTCTTACCACTTTCAAGTTATAGCCTTGGAAATCTGAACTATTTTATTGACGAAAAATATTTACCACTCTTGGCCACTAGGGGTTATGTCGCAATTCGGCAACAGTCATACTCAAACGGTTAATCCGTCAGCAGCCTTCAGACAAACTAAACGTGCCAACATTTGGATTTCAAAATAAGGAAGGCTTTTCCTGCTGTCTGGGTGGTGAGGAGATTTCTAAAAAACTATAAATATATAGAAATATTATAACAGAAATAACTATCTTTGGCAATTTAAGTTAAATTATTTCATTAAATATAATTTTATTAATATTTTTTCTTTGAAATCAGAGTTAAAGTCTTGTTCTGTTTTGGTTCTGCAAAATTATGGTCCAAAGTGTAAATTGTATAAGGAAAAAAGTCAAAATTTTACCACAATCTGTTTCAAATTTATATAAAAAAACAGTAATCTTATTTTTTAAAAAATAGACAAAAATTAGCCATGAAATAATCCACAAATTTATAATAAAGTCTCAAATATACAAGAAAAGTCAATTTTACAAGAGGAAATTATAAATGTCATGGTGTGAGGACAACAACCTCACCCCCAACACGGACACGATGAAGGAAATGATAGTGGACATGAGGAAGGGGTGGAGACCTCATCGGCCGCTATTACTCTGGAAGCCTGAGGTGGAGAGGGTGAGCAGCTTTAAATACCTGGGCATCCACATCAGCGAGGACCTTACGTGGACACACAACACCACAGAGCTGGTTAAGAGAGCGGCTGTACTTTCTGAGGAGGCTGAAGAAGTTTGGCATGGCCCCCAAGATCCTCAACAATTTCTACAGCTGCATCATCGAGAGCATCCTGACCAAATGCATCACTGCGTGGTATGGCAGCACTACTGCCCTGGACCACAACTGCCTGCTGAGAGTGGTGAAGATCATCAGGACTCCACTCCCCTCTCTGCAGAGCATCTACCACCGCAGAGTCCAAGGGAGAGCTGCCTCCATGCTCCAGGACCCCACCCACCCCCCAGCACAGAATGTTCAAACTTCTACCTTCAGGCCGGAGGTGCAGAAGTGTGAAATGCAGGACAACCAGACTGAAAAACTCCTTCCTTCCCCACTGCCATCAGACTCCTGAATAAATAAACTATGGACACAGCTTTGCAAATAGGAATTTGCACACCGGTTGCTAAATGTGCACACTGCTCATTTGCACAGTGTACATAGTTTCACCCTGTCTCATGTCCATATCATCTCTGCTGCTAAATTATCATTGTACAATCTACTGGGTATTATCATTACAGAGAAATTCTCACAGTGGGTGCTAATTTGCATATTGCTCATTTGCACATTGCACATAGGCTTATGCCATCTCAGGCTCATATCATCTCTGATATTAATACACCATTGTCCACTATAGTCATCCAGTGATATTTTCAATTTTCATTCTTCTTGTTGCCTCTAGTTTAACTGCTTTAACTGTCCTAATTGCCTAGTGTGTGTTATTAGTGTGTTTTATTTGTATTCATTATTATTAGCCGTCTTATTACCTTATTAGTATTGATGTGTCTCTATTAACTTGGCATTCATTCGGAGAGCAGAGTAAGAATTTCATTGCTCAGGAAATGCTGCATTTCTTAACTGTGCACATGATAATAAAGCCTTTGAATCTTAAATCCCATATTTGAGGAAAACCGTTTCAAATTTACATAAATTTACAGAGAAAAGTAGAAAACTATAAGAAAATTGTTATGAATTTTGGAGAAAAAGCTTAAAACCTCAAGACTGAAGTCATTACTCAAGTTTTTAAGTGGCTGCTCTTTGTACCCTTAACTCTACTAGAAATTTCTGGTTGACTGGTATGCGTGTCTAATGGAATGTGCAGTTATAAAAAGAGGTTTAAAAGGTTAAAGAGGTTTGTTTTTAAAACAAGACAAACCACAACAATGGATGTGCAATGTTTGTTAATATTATCAATCTTTTCTTGGGGGTTTGTGCACTGAAGTATTTAACAGTTCGTTTTTTATTCAGCTAAAATGCACTTTGTGATGTGCCAAGGTCAGTTATGACCAGGGAGTAGTATATTTTATTTCAAAAGGGAAACAAATGTTAATTCCTACTAACAGTCCACACTGAGTTTTTATGCACTCTGAGATATGCCTAAGATGTGACCACAATGGTTATTTACCAATTTTTAAAACCAACCCTCCCCGTTGCATCACCTTAAGAAAAATTAGGGATATTAATCTTTACACCTTTTCGTCTGCAATAAATTGCCTCCCCAGCACACCTCGCCACTCCACCCCTGATCAATTAGTCTCCCACTACAATAATAATCTACATAATTTTCTCAACACCTTTGCTCCACTGAAACAGAGAACCGTCTCTTTCGCCCGCTCTGCACCCTGGTATACCCCCTGCCTATGTGAACTCAAGGCCAAAGGATGTCAACTGGAATGCCTTTTCAAGAAAACTGGACTAACCATTCACAAAGAAATGTACAATAATCATATCCTGCTCTACAACAAAGACTCCATCAGCTAAATCTACATACTACTCTGATCTAATCTCCTCCAATAAAGGCAATTGAAAAGCACCCTTTTCTCTCCTCAGCAATGCCACAAGGCCCCCGGACTCACTCCCCTCTCATATGCACTCACCCAGCTTCTGCAACTCTCTCATGTCATTCTTTACTTCCAAAATCTCCAATATCCATCAACAGCTTATATGTGATGGAGCTGTAGTTTCTGGAGTGGATTCCCCAATTTCTTTTCCTCTCATTATTCCTCCCTTCTCGAGTTTTACACTCCCCTCCATAACCGACATATCCCAGCTAGTTCACAAATCCAAATCATCCACTTGTCAGTTTGACCCCCTTCCTACTGTCCTTGTTAAAGCCTGCCTTCCTTCACTGGCTCCTTTTTTTTTAACCACCATTATTCACTCTTCCCTCAACACTGGAATTGTTTTGTCATCACTCAAAACAGCTGCTGTTACGCCTTTACTTAAAAAAAAAAAACTGGTGCAGACAAATCTGATTTTAATAACTTCCAACCGATCTCTAATCTCCCCTTCATCTCCAAGATTCTTGAAAAAGTCGTTGCCTCTCAGCTCCACAGTCACCTCAGTAATAATAAGCTCTATGAACAATTCTAGACCGGTTTCTGCCCCCTCCATAGTACATAAACAGCACTGATCAAAATCACTGATGACCTCCTGATGGCTGCAGACTGTGGCTTACTCACCATACTCATTCTCCTAGATCTCACTGCGGCCTTTGACACCATTTCTCATAGCACCCTCCTAAATAGACTGGCTTCCATTGGTATCACCCACACTCCCATCATTTGGTTCTGTTCTCATCTCTCCAGCCGCACTCAGTTCATCCAAATTAAATCTTACACCTCGAGTCTGTTCCTTATTTCTGTAGGTGTTCCCCAGGGCTCTGTCCTGGGGCCCCTTCTCTTCATTATCTACATTCTTCCACTTGGTTACATTTCCCATCAATATTAATTTCCATTGCTATGTGGATGACACCCAGCTCTACCTCTCCTCTAAACCCAACCCCACACTGCCACCTACTTCTCTCTCTGATTGTCTCTCTGAAATTAAGTCATGGTTTGCCTCTATTTTCCCTCAAACTCAATGGCAATAAAACAGAAATTCTACTTGTTGGTACACCCTCCATCTTAACCAAATCCCTCAGTTTCTTCACTGATATTAATAACTCTCCCATCTGCCCTACCCCTCAGGTTAAGAGGCTGGGTGCCATCCTTGAAAGCATTTTAATATTATTGATGAGACTGGAATGATACCCGGTCCACCCACTTTCATTTTCGTAACCTCAACCGACTGCGTCACTTCCTCACTCCGCACACTGGTGCCATCCTCATCCATAGCCTTGTCACTTCCTGTATTGACTACTGCAACTCACTTCTCTTTGGTCTCCCAAATAAATCCCTCCACAAGCTACAGCTCCTTCAGAACTCTGCAGCCTGGATCATCACTCGCACTCCATCCATAGAACACATCACCCCCATCCTCCAACAACTTCACTGGCTTCCAGTAGAGGACAGAATAAACTTTAAGATACTGCTTCTCACCTTCAAAGCCCTTCAAAACCTGGCCCTGTCATACTTGTCTGAACTCATCCACATCGTCACCCCTAGCCGCTCTCTGAGGTCCTCCTCTTCCCTTCACCTTGCCATCCCTTTTGCCCCCCCTCACCACTATGAGGAATAGAGCCTTCAGTCACTCTGCTCCCCGGCTCTGGAACTCACTCCCACCAGATATCTGCAACACTGACTCTCCCCCATTATTTAAATCCACACTCAAAACTCATCTGTTTAAACAAGTTCATTCTCCTTGATAATCTACCTTTTAATTCACCATTTTTGGTTTAAGTAAGCTTTGTTATTGCATTTTAAATCTGTTTTTAATGTTTAAATGCTCTTTTAGAAGGTGACCTTGGGGGTTGAAAGGCACCTAGAAATAAAATGATTACTTACTGAATTTTATTTTTTCAATTTATTTAATTGTTGTTCAAGAGGAAATGTATTTCTAATACTTCAAGTTCTGCTCAAGCCCAGAACTGTTATTGTGTTTTTATGCACTTATGATGTGCCTTTGTCATGTGCCAAGTGCACATTTAAAACCAAGACAATGAAAAAAAATGCATATTTTTCCTCATAATGATCTGTGTTGGTTTGAAATTTGTCATATTCAACAGATCGCTGAAAATGTGCGGCCCACTTACATGTCTTGATTTCAAGTTGTGGCCAAACTGATTTTCTAATTGAATAGCCCTGACTGTTGTTGTTTTTCCAGCCTTATTCCTTTTTTTATTGCGCAAATCACTGAAGAGAGAGAAACACCATTTCAATTTTCCTGTAGGTCCTGTATGTACAGTAGTACGTACTGAGATTTACAGTACAGTAGTATTGACAAATAAAATCTTTGAATCTAGTGTCTTTGTCCGCCAGCGTACACGTGGGTGTCTGTCTGTGTATGTTAGCCGACATGTGCGTGTCTGTTAGCCGACACATTTGTGTTTGCGTGTGTTAGCCAACAGGTGCGTGTCTGTATGTGTTAGTTGACGCTGTGTGTGTCTGTGTATGTTAGCTGACACCGTGTGTATGTTAGCTGGCACTGTCTGTGTCTGTTGGCTGGCTGTGTGTCTGTGGGCTGACACTGTGTGTCTGTGGGCTGACACTGTGTCTGTTAGCTGACACTGTCTGTGTGTGTGTATGTTAGCTGACACTGTGTGCATCTATGTATGATAGCTGACACTGTCTTTTAGCTTACACATGTGTACCTGTGTATGTTAGCTTACACGTGTGTGTCTGTGTATGTTAGCTTACACTGCACTCACACTGATATCATATGACTGACACACACAGGTCTCTCTCTGCTTTGTTAATGTGTGGATCTGTATTTTGTCTGCTAATTGTGCATTGGAGGGTTTTTTTCTATGTGATCACAATCTTGCTCACTCGAGCACTATTTTGAAAACTTTGTTTTTTCTCTCTGCCTAATGTGTCACCCCCTCCCCCTCCCCCTCTTTACCCCCCACTGTATGAGGCGCCTTGTATGGCTGCCGCGTCATTAGGGAGCGCTTAGAAACGAGCGCACCTTAGTGATAAGTAAAATTCCTTGTATGTTGTTAAGCATACTTGGCAATAAAGTTGATTCTGATTCTTACACGTGTGTGTCCGTGTATGTTAGCTTACACGTGTGTGTCCGTCCGTGTATGTTAGCTTACACACGTCTGTGTATGTTAGCTTACACATGTGTCTGTTATTGTTTGTATGATTGCATGTTTTGTGTACCAGGTAAAAGCCAAAAACTGGAGGATACAGAAGAGCACAGCCAGTCCATTGTTCTTCCACTGTGGAAACACAACATGGTTCAGAAACACGGCAGGAAAAACGCCTTGACTGCCAATGCTTTGATAAGAGTGTGACACTTACCCAGAAAGCAGCACACAGAGTCAGCACAAGACACACCTGCAGAGACACAAAAAAAAAAAAAAAAATCACTTAAACTTGTCCAGAAAGAATGGTTCTAAAGAAAAACACCAATGATTTCCTCACCAGCATGAGGACGGTGGCTATCACTCGCTCTTTAGCACACATGGTCTTCAGCTGTCGTAATGGACCCATCAGGAACATGGTGCTGTGGCAGACAATGTATCAATAAAGTTGAGTGTTGGCCTTTCGCTTCCTTTAGCTACTAGCAAACTAGTAGGACTTATTTCAGCTCATTTACCAGCTGATGTTGTCCTTTAAGGCCCTGTCACACATACTGTATACGATTTAGGCAGCATTTGCCAAATGTATGAAAAATTTGAAGAAAACACTGGCGTACGTCGAATCAGCTATGGGTACGTTTTGTATAAGTTAAGAGTACGCTGAAGAACGCTAGTATATGGCGTTGTACAGCAAGCTCCAGTGAAACTTTTCCAACATATCAGAATCAGAATCACTTTATTGCCAAGCATGTTTACAAAATAAACATACAAGGAATTTGATTTGACGTTGGGCGCGCTCAATAAGTGCATTCCAATGACGCGGCAGCCATGAAGGCGCCTGTCATACAGTGAAGGGTAAAGAGGGGAATGGGGGGGGGGATGACACAATGGGCAGAGAGAAAAAACATAGTTAATCACAATAAAGCTCGTTATGAGCAAAATTGTGATTACATAGAAAAAACCCCTCAAATGCACAATTAGCAGACAACAAATCACACAATAACAAAGGAGCGAGAGAGACCAGTGTGTATAGTCAGCACAAACGCAGTGTGGATGTATCAGTTGCTGGTGAACAACAAAGGAGCGCCTCCTGGCAACGGATGGATGTTATGTTCATGTATTCTTAACACAGATAAGCATGTCCAAGAGTCTATCCCTCTTCGTGCATGCCAGATGGCAAAGTTCTGTATTAGACACATGATAACGCTGTCCTTGAAGAGCTCAGTCTGCTGAACAACAGCAATTGTTTGTTGATTGTTTGGGTTAAAGAGAAGCCAAAACTCTCTTCTGCTTTGTCTTCATCCAGGAAGAGAGTAACCTTCAGGGTGCCGAATCAAGGTCTAAAGGCACAGTTCACTCAGAGCATAGAATTTTCATCTCTCTTGCGATTCTGTGTTTCATAATTTCCATATACAGGCTTTAAAATCAAACTGGTCGAATTGCTGTTGAAGGAGCTTTGCCGGGTCCGCATTTTGATCAGCTCTCCCAACTTCTTTAATTTCTGATACATCAGGAAACTCCAGAGCCAAAGTAGAAATCCTGTGATCATAAGCCAAACAGATAGATGTCTTCCGCATCTCAGTCGAATCACACAGACACATGAGTTCCCAATTGTCCATGAGTCCCCCACTTGGGCTCCCCCTGGCCCGATCTTCTTTTGAAGTGGTGTCAATCGTATTTAAAGTCCACCAAATCCATAATTTTCCATTTGGAATAAGATTCAGCCAGAAGAAGAGCGACACAGACAGAACACAGCAAGCGGGATCAGTAAGGGAATAGGAGGGAGTAGGAGAGGGGGAGAAAAGCGTCTGCTCTCTCTGAAAGCCGGAGTGAGTGTACGACTATCCAGTGTATGACTAAAACATCCCGCATAAGCGGGGTATAAGTTGTAGGGAAGTCATGCCTTCGTTCACAGACATTACTTGTAAGCTATTCACAAATTACTCCATCCATCCATCTTCGACCGCTTTTCCGGAGGTCCGGGTCATGGAGGCAGCAGTTAAAGCAGAGAAGCCCAGACTTCCCTCTCCCCCAGCCACCTGCTCCAGCTCTTCAGAGAGGACACCAAGGTGTTCCCAGACCAAATGGGAGACAGTCTCTACAGCGTGTCCTGGGTCTGCCCCAGGGTCTCTGTCAAGTGGGATGTGCCCGAAACACATCAATTGGGAGGCGTCCAGGACACATCCTGATCAGATGGCCAAACCACCTCAACTGGCTCCTTTCAATGTGGAGAAGCAGCGGTTCTACTCTGAGCCTCTCCCGGAAGATTGAGTTCCTCACCCCATCTCTAAGAGTGAGTCCAGCAATCTTACGGAGAAAGCTCATTTCAGCCGCTTGTATCTGCGAGGTCATTCTTTCGGGCATTACCCAAAGCTCGTGACCATAGGTGAGGGTAGGAACGTAGACCAATAACAGACAGCATCGGATCAGTCACATAAACTTATCAAAAACCCTGGTTGGAATGATCAAACCCCTCCTTGGACGATCAGAATACTCCTGCAAAAACTCAAAACAGCTGGCACAAGAACTCAAAAACATGAAAATAGAAGACAAGATCCTCATTTCACATGTCATTTCACTATTCACAAAGACCCTTGTTGATGACATACTACACATCATGCAAGAACACCTCAAGAATGACAGAACCCTTAAAAGACGCACAAATCTCACAGTTGACGACATATCTGGACTATTACAATTTGTTGCAAAATCCACCTATTTTCAATACAGAGAAAAAATCCACAGACAAAAAGAAGGATTTGCAATGGGAAACCCACTATCAGCCATCATGAGCAGCTTTTTCCATGGAGGATCTGGAAAATAAAGCCATCAACACAGCACCCATACAATGCAAACCCACCCTCTGGAAGAGATACATGGACGACATATTGGACAAAATAAAAACAGGACACACACGCACTCACAGACCATCTGAACAACACGGACAGCACTGAGAACATAAAATTTACACACGAAGAGGAATAAAATGGTACCATAGCCTTTCTGGACATGAAAATCCACCACAATGATGACAGCAGTATAAAAATCTCAGTCTACAGGAAATCAACCCACACGGATCAGTACCTACTATGGACATCAGAACACCCCACAGCACACAAAATATCAGTTGTCAGGACACTATACGAACAGGCCACCTTCACCACAAACCAAGAAGACAGACAGAAGGAGGAAAACCAAACAAGACATGGACTCACACGCTGCCAATATCCGATATGGGCCATAAAAAATAAAGGGAAACAGCAAGTCAGAAAAAGAAAACAAACAGGAAACAAGACAAAGACCAAAAGCCAAAATCAAAAACAAGGACATCACAACCATACCATACATCCGAAGGATAACAGAACCAATCCAAAGGATCATGAAAAAACACCAAATAAACACAGGAGTAAAACCACACAAAAAATTAAGAGTTATTAGACAACCCAAGGACAAAATAGAACAAATCAAAAAAAAGCAACGTAATATATGAAATACCATGCAGATCATGTAACAAGACTTACATCGACGAAACAGGAAGATCATTCACCACAAGGAAAAAAGAACATCAGAAGGAATGTGAGAAGGAAACAAGGACAACTCACAAGATCACAAAAACAAAAGGCAGAACAAGCAACATTAAAATCAGCTGTATCAGATCACTGCAAAAAAAATAATCACATCATGGACTGGGAACGACGCAAAAATCATTGGATCGGAGAGCAACAGACAAACAAACGCTGGTACAAGCTGGCCATAGAAATCAGGAAGCGAGGAAAAGACAATATGAATCAGGATGAGGGGGCATTTATGCTTTCCCACACCTGGGAATACATTGTTGAGACCATCGGACAGCGGAAGGTGGGGCCAGTCCAGTGGATCTGACAGTTCTGCTGGGCTGGCCCTGCCTAGGAAAGCCAGCTGATAAATGACACTTTGCAGCAATCAGCTGGATGAAGACTGCAGTGGACAGTTCAAACACAAAGGTAAAAACATCTTTCTATCCTTGTCTTTAATAAGAAAACAAAAGACTAATAATTAAAAAGGAGACAATGAACATACTCGAGCTAGGACAACATCATCTGTCAACAACAGAGATGAGATCCTGTGGTCACCGAGCATGACACCCTCTGTTCCCTGACTGCGCCGAGAAATCCTGTCAATAAAAATTATGAACAGGATCGGTGGCAAAGGGCAGCCCTGGCAGAGTCCAACTCTCACTGGGAATGAGTGCGACCGAGTGCAGGCAATACAAACCAAACTCTCACAACGGTCATATAGAGACCGGATAGCTCGTAACAACAAGCCCGATACCCCATACTCTCGAGGTACCCCCTCAAAAAAAAACCATGAGGGATGCGGTCGAATGCCTTCTCCGAGTCCACAACAACCATGTACACTGGTTGGGCAAACTCCCACAAACCCTCGAGGATTCTTGAGAGAGTAAAGAGTTCGTCAGATGTGCCAGGGCCAGGACGAAAACCACATTGCTCCTCTTGAATCCGAGGTTCGACCAACAGCCGGACTCTCCTCTCCAGTACCTTGGCATAGACCTTCCCAGGGAGGCTGAGGAGTGTGATCCCTCTAAAGTTGGAACACACCCTTGGGTCCCCTTTCTTGAAGAGAGGAACCACCACCCCTGTTTGCCATGCCAAAGGCACTGTCCCCAACCTCCACGCAATGTTGCAGAGGCGTGTCAACTATGACAGCCCTACAATATCCTGGGCCTTGAGATACTCAGGGCAAATCTCATCCACCTCTGGGGCCCAGCCACCAAGGAGATTTTTAACCACCCTGGCAACCTCAGCCCCTGTGATGGGTGAGTTGTTCCCCTCCTCCATAAGCCCTGCTTCCTCTGTGGAAGGCGTGTCAGTGGGATTGAGGAGATCCTCGAAGTATTCGTTCCACTGTCTGACGATATCCACAGTCAAAGTCAGAAGCGCCCAATCCACACCATACACAGTGTGGACAGGGAGCTGCTTTCCCCTCCTGAGCCGCCGGACAGTTTGTCAGAATCTCTTCAAGGCTGACCGAAAGTCTTGTTCCATGGCCTCACCAAACTCCTCCCCCACCTGAGTTGCTGCTTCAGCAACCACCCGAGCTGCACTCCGCTTGGCCTGCCAGTGCACCTCAGCTGCTTTGGGAGTCCCACAAGCCAACCAAGCTTGATAGTACTCCTTCAGCTTAATGGCTCCACTCATCACTGGTGTCCACCATTTGGTTCAGGGGTTGCCACCACGAGATGCACCAACGACCTTGCGGCCGCAGCTCTGGGCAGCCGCTTCAACAATGGAGATGGAGAACATGGCCCATTCAAATTCCATGTCTCCAGCCTCCCTTGGAATGTAGTCGAAGTTCTTCCGGAGGTTGGAGTTGAAGACCTCCCGGACAGAGGCCTTAGCCAGACATTCCCAGCACACCCTCACTATACGTTTGGGTCTACCAGGTCTGAAAGGCTTCCTCCCCTGCCATCGGATCCAACTCACCACCAGGTGGTGATCAGTTGACAGCTCTGCACCTCTCTTTACCCGAGTGTCCAAGACATACGGTCGCAGGTCTGATGACACAATAACAAAATCGATCATCAACCTATGACCTAGGGTGTCCTGGTGCCAGGTGCACATATGGACACCCTTATGCTTGAACATGGTGTTCGTTATGGACAAACTGTGGTTAGTACAGAAGTCCAATAACTGAACACCACTCAGGTTCAGATCAGGCAGGCCATTCCTCCCAATCACTCTCCTCCAGGTTTCACTGTCATTGCCCACATTCAACTTCAATTCAACTTTATTTATATAGCGCCATTTCACAACAACAGTAATCTCATAGCACTTTCAACTGTAGGGGAAACCCCCACAATCGCAGAAAGACCCCAGCAATCAGGCAATCCCTTGTGAGCAAGCGCTTGGCAACGGTGGAGAGGAAAAACTCCCTTTTAACAGGAAGAAACCTCCAGCAGAACCAGGCTCAGGGAGGGGGAGTCATCTGCTGCGACTGGCTGGGGGGTGAGGGGACAGAGAAGATGAAGAAAAGAACAGACATGTAGAGAGCAAACAGCAAGATGGGGACTCAATCTATGGGAGAGAACAAATAGATGTTAATCCATCCATCCATCTTCTTCCACTTAATCCTTTTCGGGTCGCGGGGGGGCTGGAGCTTATTCCTGCATCTTAGGGCGAGAGGCAGGGTACACCCTGGACAGATCGCCAGTCCGTCGCAGGGCCAACACAGAGAGACAGACAGCCATTCACTCTCACAGTCATACCTAAAGACAATTTAGAATCCCCAGTTTCTGATGCCAATTAACCTAACCTGCATGTTTTTGGCATGTGGGAGGAAACTGGAGAAATCCCGGGGTAAACCCATGCAGACACGGGGAGAACACGCAAACTCCACACAGATCACTGTTGGTCAGAGGCTGGGCTCGAACCCAGGATCCTCCGGCCAAGGGTGAGTCTGTGCTGCCGCAGTGCTAACCACTTCACCACCGCGCTGCTGGTCATGTTAATGACCAGCAAAAAAAAAAAAAAAAAAAAAAAAATCATTGAGAGTGAAGAAAGGAGTGAGGCCCAGTGCATTATTGAATGTCCCCCGGCTGTCTAAACCCATTAGCAGCATAACTAAGGGAGGGTTCAGAAACACATGATCCCTCCCTAATTGTAGGATATATCAAAAAGGAAGGTTTTAACCCTATTCTTAAAAACAGAGATGGAGTACGACTCCCAAATCCAGATTGGCAGCTGGTTCCACAAGAGAGGAGCTTGATAACTGAAGGGTCTGCCCCCCAATGTACTTTTGGAGATTCTAGGTATTACAAGTAATCCAGCATTTTGGGAGTGTAGTGCCCTGTTAGGATAATAGGGTAATATCAGATCTTTTAAATAAAAAGGGACCTGATTGTTTAGAACTTTTGAAAGTGAGAAAAAGGATTTTAAACTTAATTCTAAACTCTATGGGAAGCCAATGAAGGGAGGCCAGAACCAAAGAGATATGATCTCTCTTTCTAGTACCTGTTAAAACTCTTGCTGCAGCATTTTGGATCAGCTGAAGACTTTTTAAAGATGTTTTAGGACAGCCTGATAATAAAGAGTTACAATAATCTAATCTAGAGCTAACAAAAGCGTGGATCAGTTTCTCAGCATCACTCTGAGACAAGATGCTCCTAATCTTGGCAATATTATGCAAATGATAGAAGGCAGTCTTAGAAACAAATTTAATGTCAATTGAAAAACAGATCTTGATTAAAAATAACTCCAAGGTTCCTCACAGAGCTATTAAGAGAAAGAGTAACTGCATCGAAACTAAAAGTTTGATTTGGAAAGGTATTGCTAAAATTTTTTGGACCAACAAGAATAACTTCAGTCTTATCTGAATTTAATAGCAGGAAATTACAAGTCATCCAAGCTTTGATTTCCTTAAGACAGGCTTCTAACTTGGCTAATTGGTTACTATCATCTGGCTTCATTGACAGGTATAATTGTGTGTCATCTGCATAACAATGGAAATGTATACAGCGCTTTCTAATAATGTTGCCTAACGGAAGCATATATAAATAAACTAAAAAGAGTAGCACAGATCCCTGTGGAGCTCCATGACTGAGCTTTGAGTTGAAAGAAAACTCATTACTGACATGCGCATTGAAGTCCCCCAGTAGGACAATGGAGTCTCCAAGAGGAGCACCCTTCAGCACCCCAGTCAAAGACTCCAAAAAGGGTAGGTACTCTGAAACATCATTTGGTGCATTGGCACAAATGATGGTCAGGACCCATTTCCAAACCCAAAGGCGTAGGGAAACAACCCTTTCATCCACCGGGGAAAACTCCAATATAGAGGCAGCAAGGTGGGGACATAAAAGAATACCCACCCCTGCTCATTGCCTCTCACCCGGGGCAACTCCAGAGTAGGCCAAGCGCCAGCCCTTCTCCAGGAGACTGGTTCAAGAACAAGAGCTGTGTGTTGAGGTGAGGCCGACTATTTCTAGCCAGTATCTCTCAACCTCATGCACCCGCTCAGGCTCCTTCCCCACCACAGAGGTGACATCCCACGTCCCAAAGACAGCTTAGGAAGCCTAAAATCAGAACGCCAAGGTCTCTGCTTTGACCGCCACCTGATCCACATAGCACCGGACTCCATGGTCCCTCCTGCAGGTGGTGAGCCCACTGGAGGGCGGACCCATATAACTCCTTCAGGCTGAGCCCGGCCGCGTCCCATGGACAGAAACCCGGCCACTCACAAGTTACTCATAAATCAAAAAAATGGATGAAGGAAAGGTGGTGAACAAGGAATTCCCGAGGATTAACAAGGCAGAAGTGAGGGCAGCTTTGAAGAGGATGAAGAATGGAAAGGTGGTTGGTCCAGATGACATACCTGTGGAGGTATGGAGATGTTTAGGAGAGATGGCAGTGGACTTTTTAACCAGATTGTTTAACACAATCATGGAGAGTGAGAGGATGCCTGAGGAGTGGAGAATAAGTGTTTTGGTACCAATTTTCAGGAACAAAGGTGATGCTCAGAGCTGTAGTAACTACAGAGGCATAAAGTTGATCAGCCACACTATGAAGATATGGGAAAGGGTTGTTGAAGCCAGGTTAAGAGGAGAGGTGACAATCTGTGAGCAGCAGTGCGGTTTCACGCCAAGAAAGAGTACTACAGATGCAATGTTTGCTCTAAAAGTGCTGATGGAGAAGTATAGAGAAGGTCAGAAGGAGTTGCACTGTGTCTTTGTGGATCTAGAGAAAGCAGAAGATAGGGTGCCAAGAGAGGAAGTGTGGTACTGTATGAGGAAGTCAGGAGTGGCAGAGAAGTATGTGAGTGAGACAAAGTAAGAGAGGCAAGGCTGAGATAGTTTGGACATGTGCAGAGGAGGGATAGTGGAGATATGGGACAAAGGATGTTACCACAGAGAAGATTCATGGATGTAGTGAAGGAGGACATGGCGAGGGTTGGCGTTACATTGGAAGTTAAAGGGATAGGGGAAGATGAAGGCAGATGATCCACTGCGGAGACCCCTGAAGGGAGCAACTGGAGGAGGAGGAGGAGGAAGAAGGGAAAACAAATACATGTAGCCTGTAAGCTTAATGTAATAATAATTAAAGCTGTGAGCAGCGATAAACACACCCTCGCGTTGTCGCTACACCTCACCTTGCCACTCAGAGCACCTAACTCTGCCTAGGTTCCATCCCCCCCACCACCAACTCCCTCCCTCCTGCTGTTAGTCCATCCATCCATACCACCATCCACCCAGCCATCCAGCAGTCTGCCAGTCCATTCATCTGTCCATCTGTCCAAACCACCATCTATCGTCAGCCCATCCATCTGTACATTGCAAGATAGGGCTTCAGTTGAGGTATGAGCTTGTAGATTACCTCAAAAATCTAATAAGTTTATACACAGCCTAAAGGCCACTTCTGGTGAAAATTTCACCAGAGAATTTGTTTGAATTTAGATAAGGTATCCCATCGTTATAAATGTTTTTGTTTTGTTTTTTTTACTTAGGGAGTGTTCTAGCTATATGTGGTATAGTCATACAGTGGGGAAAGAAAGTATTTAGTCAGCCACCAATTGTGCAAGTTCTCCCGCTTTAAAGATGAGAGAGGTCTCCAATTTTCATCATAGGTATACCTCAACTATGAGAGACAAAATGAGGAAAAAAAAGTCCAGAAAATCACATTGAAGGATTTTTAATGAATTAATTGGTAAATTCCTTGGTAAAATAAGTATTTAGTCAATAACAAAAGTTCATCCAAATACTTTGTTATATACCCTTTGTTGGCAATGACAGAGGTCAAACGTTTTCTGTAAGTCTTCACAAGGTTTTCACACACTGTTGCTGGTATTTTGGCCCATTCCTCCATGCAGATCTCCTCTAGAGCAGTGATGTTTTGGGGCTGTCGCTGGGCAACACAGACTTTCAACTCCCTCCAAAGATTTTCTATGGGGTTGAGATCTGGAGACTGGCTAGGCCACTCCAGGACATTGAAATGCTTCTTACGAAGCCACTTCTTCGCTGCCCGGGCGGTGTGTTTGGGATCATTGTCATGCTGAAAGACCCAGCCACGTTTCATCTTCAATGCCCTTGCTGGCAGAAGGAGGTTTTCACTCAAAATCTCACGATACATGGCCCCATTCATTCTTTCCTTTACATGGATCAGTTGTCCTGGTCCCTTTGCAGAAAAACACCCCCAAAGCATGATGTTTCCACCCCCATGCTTCACAGTAGGTATGGTGTTCTTTCTCCTCCAAACACGACAAGTTGAGTTTTTACCAAAAAGTTCTATTTTGCTTTCATCTGACCATATGACATTCTCCCAATCCTCTTCTGGATCATCCAAATGCTCTCTAGCAAACTTCAGACGGGCCTGGACATGTACTGGCTTAAGCAGGGGGACACGTCTGGCACTGCAGGATTTGAGTCCCTGGCGGCATAGTGTGTTACTGATGTAGCCTTTGTTACTTTGGTCCCAGCTCTCTGCAGGTCATTCACTAGGTCCCCTCATGTGGTTCTGGGATTTTTCCTCACCGTTCTCGTGATCATTTTGACCTCACGGGGTGAGATCTTGCGTGGAGCCCCAGATCGAGGGAGATTATCAGTGGTCTTGTATGTCTTCCATTTTCTAATAATTGCTCCCACAGTTGATTTCTTCACACCAAGCTGCTTACCTATTGCAGATTCAGTCTTCCCAGCCTGGTGCAGGTCTACAATTTTGTTTCTGGTATCCTTTGACAACTCTTTGGTCTTGGCCATAGTGGAGTTTGGAGTCTGACTGTTTGAGGTTGTGGACAGGTGTCTTTTATACTGATAATGAGTTCAAACAGGTGCCATTAATACAGGTAATGAGCGGAGGACAGAGGAGCCTCTTAAAGAAGAAGTTACAGGTCTGTGAGAGCCAGAAATCTTGCTTGTTTGTAGGTGACCAAATACTTATTTTACCAAGGAATTTACCAATTAATTCATTAAAAATCCTTCATTGTGATTTTCTGGATTTTTTTTTCTTCTCATTTTGTCTCTCATAGTTGAGGTATACCTATGATGAAAATTGGAGACCTCTCTCATCTTTTAAGAGGGAGAACTTTCACAATTGGTGGCTGACTAAATACTTTTTTGCCTCACTGTATAAATCTGTTCTAGGTAGAACAACAATCATATACTGTATATTAAGTTTGGCTCCACTTGGACCATTTATGTGTGAGTTATTGACAACTTCCTGTCCATTAGCAGTAGGGGCGCTGTAGCCATGTGTAACTGTTCATTGTAGAAAGGTTCAGTATTGGTTAACCATGCACCACACAAAATTTTGGTTGAATTTGTACAAAGTATTTCAGAGTTATAAGGCTTTGTTTTTTTTCTGCTAGGGGGCGCTATAGCTATGTGTCATTGTTCATTATACAAAGGTTCAATGTAGGCGACCAATCTACCACACAAAATTTGGTTAAATTTGAACAAAGTATGCCTGAGTTATAAAACTTTGTTTGTTTGCTGGAAGGTGCAATAGCTATCTTTGTCATTGTTACATAAATTTTTCTGGGTCTCACTAGTATCATATATATGAAGTTTTGCAGCAATCAGACAATCTACTTGTGTGTTATGACAACTTCCTGTCCATTTGGCGGTAGGGGGCGATGTCGCTATGTGTCATTCTTTATTATAGAAATTATCAGTACCTATTCACCACACCTATTTACCTATTCACCACATAAAATTTGGTTGAAATCAGTCAATGTATGCCAGAGTTATAGCCGTTGGAAGGGTGATGGCAATACCGCAAACTTGGCCACACCCCTTCCGCCAAACCACAGGGCATTTGGAAAAGTTTTCAACGACTATTGATGGCACATGGGTACAGATGATTGTCACCATAAATGGTACCAATCAAACTATTTATTTCAGAGATATTGAAGAAAACCTGTGGTGTAACCTTCATGTCTCCAAGGAGAGGGTGCAATTGCTAATCATGAACATTCATAGTTGTAATTGCTCGGAGGCATACCCATATGCATCATGCCTATCTTGGTGCCAATCTGACATTCCATTCCAGAGGTATTAAAAAAATAACATGATGCAAACTTTCTGATGCAAAACTTTTTGCATCCTATAGATGGTGCTGTAGATTTCTATGAATATTGTTCTATAGAACTGTTTGGAATTGGACTGATATCCATAATATTGAATTTGGTTGAAATCCCACAATGCATACCAGAGTTATTGCTGCCAGAATGGTCATAGAATTATCATGGCGAGACATTAAACTTTGCTACGGCCAAACCGTTGAGCTTCTGGAAAAATTTTCAATAACTTAATGGCACATGGGCATAGATAATTGTAACCACAGATGAGCTCAATCGGACTAAAACCCTAGGATGAGTTTGATCAAATGTGCGAGGCAGAAATCCCGTCACCGCCACTTCCTGCCAAAATGGCCGACTTCCTGTTGGGTTGTAGACATCACTTCTATGGAGTTTTTTTGCATGTCTTGACATGATCAACATCTCACCCGATTTTCATCTTTCTACACAAAAGTAAGCGTTTGCCACTCCCCATTGACTTCATACGGTATGTTAGGTGGTGCTGTAGAGCCATTTTTGTGGGGTCTTTCATATTTCATTCAAAATATTAAATTTTTTGCCAGTCTTGAGGCCCCTGCAAAAAATGGTGAGTCTTCATGCATGCTGACTACCCCAAAAATGAGATCTTAGATGGAGAAGAAGAAGAAAAAAAAATAGTGACGCCCACTGTCGCCCACTGACGCCGTCAGTGGCTCGGGCCCTGAAAACAGACTGCAGTTGTATACGGAGCACCTTTCAACATACCCAACGTGCTTTACAGTGATCTGTAAACATAATACAATAAGAAAACATAACTTAGCCATATGCTTCACAGTAGTGGACACAGTTTAGTTTGTGTGGATCTGATTTCTACTGACAGACTTGAAAAAATCCCCAACACCACTGAGGGATGATGGGTAATGTAGTTTTTTTTATACCTGCCCAGAGCACAGAGGTTCCCGGCCGTGTAGAGGACAGCGAACACGATGAGACCGACTGCCGGGACCCACAGCAAACATGTGCCCTACCACGGAGAGATGGTCAGCCTGTTACCATGGATGCAACACTGCGTTACCATAGAAATGGGGAGGAGTCACCAGAACTCACCAGGATGGAGCAGACGACGCCCAGAACAAAGCAGATGATGAAGCCCTTGACCCTGGTCCCCAAGGCCAGCGTGGACGCCTGATTGGCTCTCTGCAGCAATGATGTCATCATCAGCGGTCACAGCAGATAAAAACAAATTATTTAAACAGCAGAAATATTTAAGTTACAGCAGTGGTGGCCTAATGGTTAGGGATGTGGACTGGTGAGCAGAGGGTTGCGGGTTTGATCCCTGGACCGGCAGGACCAGATCTGGGTTTGCCCCGCCCTCCTCAACCCCACTGTGGTGCCCTTGAGCAAGGCCCTGAACTCCAGCTGCTCAGTGGAGCCGCTCAGTGGCCACAGGTCAGGCTGCAGCTGGAAAACTTGAAACTTTCCATGAACAAAACACAAAATTATGAAAAAATTCACAACAAAGTTACTAAATTCTGGGGAAAGCCTGCCAATTTACAACAAAAAGCTGCAAATTTTTTATGAAAAATTTTGCAACACTATGAGGAAAACGTAGAAAACATATGGAAAAAAATTCACAAGTTTATGAGGAAAAAGTACAAATGAAAGAGTTCAAATTTACAATAAAAAGTTGCAACTTTGGATGAAAAACTATAATCCTATGAAAAAATAAATTAGAAAAAGTTACAAATGTCAGAATTATGAAGAAAAAAATTCAACTTTAACAGAAAAAGTTAAAAAATTACAAGGAAAAAAGTTACAAATTTATAAGCCAAAAAAAAACCAAAGTTATGGAGAAAAGTCACGAATTTATAAAGGAAAAAAGGGCAAATTTACAAGAAAAAAAAAACCATTTTTGATGATTTCAGTGAAGAAGAACATCTGTCAAGTTTCTCACATCTGCGGTGTTTGAGGAGCTTGGAAAAGCAGGTTGGCCATGAATTATTCTACTGAGCACTGAGGCCTTCGCTGCAGCGCTGATGAAGGAGCGTGTGTGCAGGGAAGCTGAACCTCCATTACCGTCTCATCTTCAGTTAGCATTTAGCCGCAAAAACTCACCTCCAGGATGTTGGAGCCGTCCGAAGCGCCGTCGTCCTGGCCGCTCAGAACCTGCTTCAGTTTATCCATGACACAGCCCGACCCGGGATCAACGCGCCCGCACCTTCCACAAGCTTGCCGGCAGCCGCTTCTGCTGCTTCTGGGTCTCAGGTGAACTTCACAGCTGCAGCAGCAGGAACATCAACAGGTGCGGCACTTCCGCCTGCACTACCGCCTCCGGCCGCTTACGCTGCTCGAGGGGGCGCTGTTTCACCCATACCTGCAGTACCGTCTCTGGGCGCTAAGGGCTCCAGAGGGGGCGCTGTTTCCCCCACTGATAATTCACTTTATATAGACACAAAATTAATTAGTGAGAATTGAAACAGTATTGTAGCGAACTCAATATGAGCACCCTACTTGGCTTGCCAAGTGGGTTGACCCTATTGGCGACACAGGTAGGGTGCGGGACTCCGGAGCGGGAGGCGTGAGTTCGAATCTCCCGGTGGGACGTCGCCATGTTGAGCAGCACGTTACAGTATAATTAAAATAATAAACCCAAACTTATAGAGGAGGATATGTAAAACTTGAATAAAAGGGAAGAATATTTATCTACAAGGAAAATCACATCAAGAACAACAAGAGGAAGCTTTACAAGAATGAATTCACACATTTATGAGAGAAAAAGTCATAAATTTACTACACAATAAGAAAAAAACACAACTTCAGGAGAATCACTAATTTAAAAAAAGGCTACAATTTTAAGAGAAATTATTTTCCACTTTTTGTTGGGAAAATGTGTCAAAATATCATAAATTTACAACAAAAATGCACCAAATTTTGCAAAAATAAAAAACTGCAGAGGAAAAAAAAGCACATAAAAAGGTCACAGATTTATGACACAAATATGCAAATTATTTTAAAAAACAACTTCAAAAGAGAAATATCACAAGTAGAAAGTTTCAATTTTCGAAAAAAAAATGTACAAATTTGAGAAATCATTTGGATTTTTACAGCAATTTGAAGGGAAGTAAAATTTTCACAAATTACCGTAAACTAGCAGCCAGGGGCGGTCCTGGCTTGTATGACATCCTGGGCCGACTGCCCCCCCCCCTACACACACACACACACACACACACACATTTTTTAAACATTTTTTCACTTTTTATTTCTCTCTTAAATGTCAAAATGTTAACAGTTAGTGAGGTTTTTCTTGCAACATTTTCCTGCCAAGTTTATTCCTTTTTAACCTTCTGCCATGTTTCACCTTTTTTCCTCCTCATATTTCCACGATTTTCTTGTGCTCCCATCCTCTCACTGATAGGCGCGTCTCAATATAAATTAGAATGTTATGGCTGTGTATTTGTGCATACATAGGTTTAAGCATAAAAGGGATGCTGAGATTACTTATGTGGATTGACCTCACGACGAAGAGGGCAATAGGTCTGGACCACCTGCGGGGCACGAACAAAGGACTTCCCGACCTTCAGGAGGCAGGTGGAGGACTGAAGACTGGAGGGGAGAGAAATGTCATTAAGGGGTTTTGACGGGGATATGTGACCCTTCCTTTGTGTGAATCATGTGTGTGAAGCTTTTGGGTGAACTGGTATAAATGGAAGCTAAGATGTAGCCCAGCCTCTTTCTTCCTGCTTATTGGAGAGAGCAGGCTGGGGAAATGGATGCTTGAATAAATCTGAATTAAAACGCAATTCAGTCTCTTTATTCCACGCTCCCCACATTGGTGACCCATCGACGTAGAGAATGCCTGGAGAGAATCTCTGCGTTCCGGACTCGCTGGAGTCTGCCCTGGCGAGCGCTGTAGCCGTCAAGCTGCTGGAATTCTGGCAGGACAATCCACGGTCGTGGTTCCTACAAGCGGAGTCACAGTTCGCGCTCGCAGGGGTATCGGCGGATGACACTAAGTTCCACCATGTCATCGCTAAGCTGGACAACCGCACAGCTCGGTGCGTGCAGAGCTTGGTACAGCGGCCACCCGCCACCGACAGATACGGCAGGTTGAAAGCTACCCTCATCAAGTTTTTCACGTCCTCAGCCGAAGTGAGGGCTAGGAGGCTCCTGGCTTTGCTCAACCAGGGAGGACACAGGCCAAGCGCCCTGATGGAAGACATGCTACAGCTGAGGGGGTCAGACAACGATGGCTTCCTTTTCCAGTATATCTTCCTGACTAACCTCCCGGAGCACATGAGAGGGACGCTGGCTGGCGTACGTTGTGAGACCCAGGAGGATTTCCGGGAGCTGGCCCAGGAGGCAGAGAGGATCCTGGACGCCTGCGGCGAGCAGATGACCGCAGCGGTGACCCAAAGCAGCGGGGAGCCAGGGGCAGAGGACCCAACCCTACCGACAACGGCAGCAGCGCGGCCTCGACACGGTGATCATGAGGGTTCAGTGGCAAAGGCGCGGCCCCGACGCAGAGGTGGAGATGACCTCTGTTTTTATCATCGGAGGTTCGCCGAGAGGGCACGCAGGTGTGTGCTGCCCTGCAGCTTCAGGAGTTCGGGAAACGGCAAGACCGAGGGTCGTTAGCAGCTTCAACTCTCGGTGAAAACAGCAAGCTGCTCTACATCATGGATGCGAGCTCCGGACAAGATTTCCTCATAGACACCGGAGCCCAAGTGAGTTTCATCACCCCAACATATGCTGACCGGTTGGCTGGACCCCGTGGTAGTGGAGCGACTGCGGCAAACGGCTCGAGCATCAACACTTACGGGAAAAGAACCTTGTCTTTACGCTTACATGGCTGCACATATGAATGGACTTTTGTCATAGCGGCGGTGAGTTTCAACATGTTAGGCGCTGATTTTCTGTGCTCACATGGTCTGTTAGTTGATCTGGCCAATAGGCGACTGGTAAATGCACTCTCTTTTTACTCTCTTCCCTGTTCAGCTCGAGTGTCCCCGCCACCAGTACAGACCAACATCGCCGCAGCAGGTGGTAAGTTCCACACACTCCTCACCCAGTTTCCAGCACTCACGGTACCCACCTTTTCAGCGACGGTCGCGAAACACGGGGTGGAGCATTTTATAACTACATCTGGCCCCCCCCGTCTTTGCGAAGGCTTGGCGCTTGGATGCTTCAAAGCTCTCCATAGCGCGTGAAGAGTTCGCCAGCCTAGAGAGGCTGGGCATCATTCGCCGTTCGAAAAGCCCATGGGCTTCGCCGCTGCATATGGTCCCGAAAGCTGACGGTTCCTGGAGACCGTGCGGCAATTACCGCCGGCTGAACAACGCCACAGCACACGATCGTTACCCCATCCCACACATCCAAGATTTTTCAGTACATCTAGCGGGGGCGCGCATTTTTTTCAAACTAGACCTGGTTCGCGGCTACCATCAGGTTCCGGTCCGGCCGGAGGACATTCCTAAAACAGCGGTAATAACCCCGTTTGGACTTTTCGAGTTTCTACGCATGCCGTTTGGTCTTAAAGGGGCGGCGCAAATGTTCCAACGGATGATGGACGCCGTGTTAAGCGATCTCCCTTTTGTGTTTGTGTACCTCGATGACATTTTGGTCGCCAGTATTTCAGAGGAAGAACACGAAAAGCACCTCACTGTGGTCTTTAGGAGGTTGGGAGAGCACGGCTTAATAATTAATCCAGCCAAGTGCCAGTTTGGCGTCGCGCAGATCGATTTTTTGGGCCACCGCGTTTCCCCAGAAGGTGCAGTTCCGTTACCGGATAAAGTGCGCGCGGTGGCAGATTTTCCCCGACCGCAAACGGTCAAGTCATTGCAGGAATTTTTAGGGATGGTGAATTTTTACAACCGTTTCCTGCCCCACGCAGCACAACTCATGCAGCCGTTATATGCCTCGCTCAAGAAACAAAAACCAGCCAATGCTGTTGAATGGTCCCCAGAGCGGGAGTGCGCGTTCACAGAGGTGAAAAGAGCCTTGGCTGACGCTGCGCTCCTGGCTCACCCTGACCCAGCGGCACGCATCGCGCTAACGACAGACGCATCAGATGTGGCCATAGGGGCTGTGATAGAGCAGCAGGTTGATGGGGTTTGGCAGCCGCTGGCTTTTTTCAGCAAATCCTTGAGCGAGGCAGAGCGAAAATACAGCGCGTTTGACAGGGGGCTGTTGGCACTGCATTTGGCTATCCGTCATTTCCAGTTCTGGCTGGAAGGACGGCGTTTCACCGCTTTTGTGGACCACAAGCCGCTCACATACGCCATGTCCAAAATTTCAGACCCGTGGTCAGGCAGGCAGCAGCGGCAGTTGGCCGCAATTTCGGAATTTACCACTGACATTCGGCACGTAGCAGGTAAACTCAACGTGGTGGCAGACTGCCTCTCGCGCACGGTCACAGCACAGGCGCACGCAGAGGCGGACCATGCCACCGCGACCGCGCAGCAGAGTAGCAGCGCGGGAGCGCGCGTGGCCCCAGTTCACGTGGGTATAGATTACGCAGCCATGGCGGCAGAGCAGGGTGCAGATGCAAACGTGCGTACGCTCCAGTCTGGACCAACAGGGTTAAGGCTGGAGAGTAAGTGTTTACAAACCGGTACGCCCCCCCTAATCTGCGATGTGTCGACCGGGCACCCACGCCCGGTAGTTCCGGCCACATGGCGCCACCGCGTTTTTGACTCGGTCCACTCGCTGGCACACCCGGGAGTGCGCGCTTTGGTGAAAATGGTTGCCGAAAAGTTTGTTTGGCCGTGCCTGCGCAAGCACGTGAAGGAGTGGGCAAAGGCCTGCATGTCCTGTCAACGGGCCAAAATCCACAAGCACACAAGAACCCCTTTAGAACCGTTTCGCATTCCGGCCAGAAGGTTCGACCACGTGCATGTCGACCTCGTGGGCCCCCTACCGGCGTCACAGGGGTTCACACATCTTTTGACAATGGTGGACCGAACCACACGTTGGCCGGAAGTGGTCCCACTGGCGACAACCACGGCCGCGGAGGTGGCTCGCGTTTTTTTAACAGCTTGGGTAGTGCGTTTTGGCGTTCCGTCGGATATTACGTTCGATAGAGGGCCTCAATTCGTCTCTGAGCTTTGGTCAACGATGGCCAACGGCTTAGAAGCAAAAATTCACTGCACTACTGCTTATCACCCTCAGGCTAATGGTTTATGCGAGCGCTTTCATAGGTCTTTGAAGGCAGCACTCAGAGCGGCACTCACGGATGCAGATTGGGTAAACAAACTACCATGGGTATTATTAGGGCTGTGTTCTGCGCCCAAGGAGGTCTTAGATGCCTCCCCAGCGGAACTTAGTGTTCGCACAACCTCTCAGGCTGCCAGGCGAGTTTTTACCAAAGCACCCGGAGCCGCCCCCCCCCCCCCTGCTCTGGGGCCGCTGGTCGGCACGGGAGCAGACGTGCTCCCGGGCCCTGTGCATCACGCTTTTCCGCGCGTTTTTGTCCCCAAAGCTTTAAAAAATGCTGAGTTCGTTTTTGTCAGGCACGAGGCACTAAGATCAACCCTCAGACCCCCATACGATGGGCCATATAGAGTGCTGGAGACAGGGGATAAGCATTTTGTGCTGGATTTGGGAGACAGAAAAGAGACAGACTAAAACCTGCTTTTGTGATGAATGACGAAGCTGTACCGGTAGCGAGGGCGCCTCGACGCGGCAGACCCCCCAAGGGGAACGTGTTGGAGCCCCCGCAGGGGTCAAATAACCACTCTCTTCCTCAGTCAACAGAGCCTGGGCAGAAGGGCGCCGCAGGCAAGGCGGGGCCGGCTTACAGCAGATTCGGGAGACGGTTGAAGCCCAGACGGCGCACAGACTGAGTGTTTGATGTTGGATGTACTGTTGATAGTAACATGTTCGCAGAATTTTAATGTATTGACCATTCTTCATCGTTTGGGGGGTGGTTGTATGGCTGTGTATTTGTGCATACATAGGTTTAAGCATAAAAGGGATGCTGAGATTACTTATGTGGATTGACCTCACGATGAAGAGGGCAGTAGGTCTGGACCACCTGCGGGGCACGAACAAAGGACTTCCCGACCTTCAGGAGGCAGGTGGAGGACTGAAGACTGGAGGGGAGAGAAATGTCAATAAGGGGTTTTGACGGGGTTATGTGACCCTTCCTTTGTGTGAATCATGTGTGTGAAGCTTTTGGGTGAACTGGTATAAATGGAGGCTTAGATGTAGCCCAGCCTCTTTCTTCCTGCTTATTGGAGAGAGCAGGCTGGGGAAATGGATGCTTGAATAAATCTGAATTAAAACACAATTCAGTCTCTTTATTCCAGGCTCCCCACAAATGTCATCAAAAACTTGATCTATTTCAGTAATTCAATTAAAAAAATAAAACTAGATTCATTACACAGAGTGATATTTTTCAAGTGTTTCTTTTCATTTTGATAGTTCTGGCTTACAGCTAATGAAAACCCCAAATTCAATTTCTCAAAAAACAAACAGAATATTACATAAAATTAATTTGAAAAAAAAATTTAAATTCAAAGTCACCGCAGTCGTCTACCAGGAAATTTTAGAGCACTTCATGCTTCCCTCTGCTGACAAGCTTTATGGAGAAGCTGATTTCATTTTCCAGCAGATCTTGGCACCCTCTCCCCGCACTGCCAAAAGTATCAAAACCTGGTTTAATGACCATGGCATCACTGTGTTTGATTGGCCAGCAAACTCTCCTGACCTAAACCCCATAGAGAATCTATGGAGGATTGTCAAGAGGAAGATGAGAGACACCAGACCCAACAATGCAGACAAGCTGAAGGTCACTATCAAAGCAACCTGGACCTTCATAACATCTCAGCAGTGCCACAGGCTGATCACCTCCATGCCACACCACATTGATACAGTAATTAATCCAAAAGGAGCCCCGACCAAGTACTGAGTGGTACACGGACAGACTTTATAGTTGGTCCACATTTGTATTAAAAAATATTTTTAACATTAATTTTATGTAATATTCTAATTTTTTGAGAAACTGAACTTGAGGTTTTCATGGGCTGTAAGACATAATCATTAACACTAAAAGAAATAAACACTTGAAATATATCACTGTCTGTGTGTAATGAGTCTATATGTGACTTTCATTTTTTTAACTGAATTCCTGAAGCAAATCAACTTTTCCATGACATTCTACTTTACTGAGGTCCTGCATAAACCATCCTTCAGTCTCTGTGGGGATGGAGGTGGCAGGTTAACAGAGGTCAGGGTCTGGGCTCATTTTGCTGATGAGGCTAATGGCCTTTTTAAAGTTTTTGCGACGCTTTAATCATTTGAATGAAGTTTTAAAGGTCTGATGACACGATTCTGACATTTTTTAGCATGTTGTATAAACCCAGAAGTCATTATCGATGATCAATATAACATTTACAATCACACCTGCATAAACTAGTTATCAAAAAACAGCAGCCACTGACTGGACTGTGGTGCCACCCACCGAATTAAGGGCGGCATCACCATGACGTAAGCGACAGAACGGACTCCGGTGTTGTTGACTGGAATGGCAGCAGCTTTGTAGCTCACAGTTTCTCTGGTTTCTTGTTTTAATTTTACGGCTATGCCTTTACGTTGTGTCGCAGGCTTAGATAAACAGCAGGTCATGAAAGACCACATCACACGCTTCAACTGTCATAAGCCTCCTCGTGCGCTTCTCATGTGCTTTTATGCAGGAGGAGCGCACGAGGAGGGGAAGGATTAATGGATTTATGCGCAGCTTTGACCTACTTGACGCTCACTGGTCCGGTCACATCCCCTCTCTCATTATCACCAGCTGATTCAAAATCTGGCTGATCATCTTTCCAGGTCCTCGCCCAGGTGCTTCTCATCACACCATCACCAGCAGTGCGTGTACTTAGCGGCCGTTTGCCAGACACGCACTGCTGGTCCATAGTATTGTCATCTGTGCTGTTAGTCTGCCAGTATTTTCAGCACTCTCACAACGTGTTAGTCACTCCATGTTCGCCGTGGTTCTCGTGCGTCCTTGAAGCAATGTCGGCTCTGGGGCGCAACTGTGGCTAACACGTCTCCTCTCATTCGTTCTCTGGGTGATGCTGGCCCCCGAATGCCATCAGTAAGTGTGTTTGTGTTTTTTGTATGTCTTCATCTTTTTGGGAATTGTCTGTCGCTCTACAGTATATTAAATGTGCTGTGGTGAACCCTGCACGTAAATCCTCGTCATTTCATCCTCCCTCTCTATGTGCTGCGTAACAGTGCACGGAGGGTCATGACAAGGAGCACACGAGGAGGGGAAGGATGAATGGATTTATGCACAGGATTCACTACAGCACATGTATTGAACATAAGAATGATGACAACAGTTCCCAAAAAGGTGAAGACTTACAAAAATAAACAGAAACACCCACAGTTGGTGTTCGGGGCTGACATCGCCCAACAAACATGGAGAGGAAACGTGTTAACCACGGTTGCGCCCCAAGGCCGACATCGCTTCAAGGGGTGCAACAGAACCACGGCTGTGTGGAGCGGCTAACACGTCGTGATAGTGTTGGCAATACTGGCTGGCTGACAACACGGCAGATGATGCACACAAAACATGAACAGCTGATTGTCAAAGAGAGAGGGCGCGTGTGTTTGGACTAGTGAATCTTGGACAGTGCCCACCTGACAGTGTCTCAAAAACGCACATAAAACACATGTACAAAACAAAAACAACAAGAACTCAAAATATATAATAAACCCGATGCCCGAGCCACAGAGAATACACTGCTATGATTTTATTGAAAAATCAGGTTTAAATAAATTATATTTGTGAACAAATAATTTGTTGCAATATCCGTAACAAAAGAATAACACTTGTGTTCCCCTGCCGTGTGTTTGTTGCTGCTGCTGCGGCGGCCATGTGTGTCTCTCCACCGTCACTCTCTGAGTGTGACTCGCTTGGCACGATGCCCGCTTGGCACGGCTCAAACCTATACGGTCTGATGGCCCCAGATTCTTCATTATCATCCCATTCTTCTGAACTATAATCGTCTGAAGATTGGACAACACAAACCAATTCCAGGCTACATGTGCTGGAACTATCGTCGATGTTTTCAACCACTTCCTTCCTGTGTGGACAATGGGCAGCCAAGCCCTGTGTTCTGTCGATGACGTGACTACATGGCAGCGGGGTTTTTCAGCCACTGATGCAATTGGTGACGTGGTGCTCATGAAAACGTCGGATATTCACGTGAAAAAAAGCCTGTTTGACTTAGAACTGCACAGACCTGTGGAGAGCGTGAAATGAAGAGGCTGAATTTATTTCTCAATTCAGGTTTATTGACGATCTCACATCTCCAACCATCTCAAAACAGAAAAAGAGAGCGAACTACCCCAATCCCCCACTTTTATACCTGGGACATCAAAGAACAGAATCACATTGTCATCAAACCCCCCATCGACAATAACTCTCCCCCAGGTCCCTTCTTCCCCCACCTGACCCCAGGAGGTCAGGAAGTCCTTTCAGAGTCCTCACTAAAGGCACCTCCACCTCCTACTGTTATCCCCAGGAGGTCCAGACATATTGTTCCTTCAAAGACGTGAGGTTACAAAATACATATGCAGTCTTAAGCATCTCAATCACTGTGCTATACATATGCAGTCTAAGCATCCAAAATATGTGTGCCACATAACCGCCCCCCCCCCAAACGTCGAAGAATGAAACAATACAACATAGTCCACACAACATGATAAAACCACAACATCAGTCCATACGCCGTCAGGGCTTCAAACGTCTTCCAAACTTGCTGTAAGCGGGCTTCGCAGCTCCTGCAGCGCCATCTTGCAATGAATCTGCTAACTGAGGATGAGAACTGTTAGTTGATCCCTGCGGGGGCTCCGGGGCATGCTCCCTGGGGGGTCTGCCACGTCGAGGAGCCCTCGCCACTTGTACAGACTCGTCGGCCATCACAAAAGCAGGTTTTAGTCTGTCTATACTAATTGTTTCCCTCCTGTCCCCCAAATCTAGCACAAAATGCTTATCACCTGTTTCCAGCACCCTAAATGGGCCATCGTAAGGTGGACGCAGGGCTGGGTGCTGAGCCTCGTGCCTGACAAAAACAAACTCGGCATTTTTTAAAGATTTGGGTACAAAAACATGCGGAAAAGTGTGATGAACGGGGCCCAGAAGCATGTCCGCTCCCGTGCCGATCAGTGACCATTGAGCAGGGGGACGCCCTGGCGCCGGATGATCTGGCAGAAACTCCCCTGGCAGCCGGAGAGGGTGCGCAAAAACCAACTCAGCTGGGGAGGCCTTTAAGTCCTCTTTCGGCGCAGAACGCAACCCCAATAAAACCCATGGTAGTCTGTTTACCCAATTTGCATCCGTAAGCGACGCTCTGAGGGCTGCCTTCAATGATCTATGAAAACGCTCGCATAAACCATTAGCCTGGGGGTGGTAAGCGGTAGTGCGGTGAATTGCCACACCTAAGTTGTGGGCCATCGCTGACCAAAGCTCAGACACAAATTGAGGTCCCCTGTCGGACGTAATATCCGACGGAACCCCGAAACGCGCTATCCAAGCCGTCAAAAATGCGCGGGCCACCTCTGCAGCCGTGGTTTATGCCAGTGGGACCACTTCCAGCCAACGCGTGGTTCGGTCCACCATTGTCAAAAGATGTGTGAACCCCTGTGACGACGGTAGGGGGCCCACGAGGTCGACATGCACATGATCAAACCTCTTGGCCGGGATGTGAAACGGCTCCAAGGGGGCTTTTGTGTGCTTGTGAATTTTGGCCCGCTGGCAAGCCATACAGGCTCTTGCCCACTCTTTAACGTGCTTGTGCAGGCTCGGCCAAACAAACTTTTCCTCTACCACTCTCACAGATGCGCGCACCCCTGGGTGCGCCAGGGAGTGAATCGAGTCAAAAACGGCGCGGCACTACCGGACGCGGTCGTCCAGTAGAGACATCGCAGATTAGGGGGGGGCATACCATTTTGCAGTCTCCTGCTCTCCAGCCTTAACCCTGTTGGTCCAGACTGGAGCGCGCACACGTCCGCATCGCTACCCTGATCCGCTGCCATGGCTGCATAATCTATCCCCACGTGAACTGGGGCCGCGTGCGCTTCCGCGCTGCTATTTTGTTCTGCGGCTGCGGTAGTATAATCTACCTCTGCGTGGACTGGTGCTGTTACCGCGCGAGAGAGGCAGTCTGCCACTACATTGAGTTTACCCGCTACGTGTTGAATATCAGTAGTAAATTCCGAAATTGCGGCAAGCTGCCTCTGCTGCCGGCCCGACCAAGGTTCCGAAATTTTGGCCATCACAAAAGTGAGCAGTTTGTGGTCAACAAACGCGGTGAAACGCCGACCTTCTAGCCAGAATTGGAAGTGGCGAATGGCTAAGTGGAGCGCTAACAGCTCCCTGTCAAACGCGTTGTATTTTCGCTTGGCCTCGCGCAAGGATCTGCTGAAAAAGGCCAGCGGCTGCCAAACCCCGGCAACGTGCTGCTCCACAACCGCCCCTATGGCCAAATCTGATGCATCAGTGGTGAGCGCTATGCGGGCCGTTAGGTCTGGATGAGTTAACAATGCAGAGTCTGCAAGGGCTTTTTTTACCTCCGCGAATGCGCGCTCCCGCTCCAGGGACCATTCGATTGCATTGGAGGGTTTTTGCTTTTTAAGTGCGGCATATAGTGGTTGCATGAGCTGCGCTGCGTGGGGGAGGAAACGGTTATAAAAATTCACCATTCCTAAAAACTCCTGTAGTGCTTTGACCGTTTGTGGCCAGGGAAAATCTGCCACTGCGCGCACTTTGTCCGGTAGCGGAACTGCCCCTTCTGGGGAGACGCGGTGCCCCAAAAAATCGATCTGTGCCACCCCGAACTGGCACTTAGCTGGATTGACTATTAACCTGTGCTCTCCCAACCTCCGAAAAACTGCTGTGAGGTGTTTTTCGTGTTCCTCTTCGGATGTGCTGGCTACCAAAATGTCGTCCAGGTAGACGAACACAAAAGGGAGATCGCGTAACACGGCATCCATCATGCGCTGGAAGGTTTGCGCGGCGCCTTTAAGCCCAAACGGCATGCGTAAAAACTCAAAAAGTCCAAACGGGGTTATCACCGCTGTTTTGGGAATGTCCTCAGCGCACACTGGGACTTGATGATAGCCGCGGACCAAGTCTATTTTAGAAAAAATGCGTGCCCCCGCCAGATGTACTGAAAAATCCTGAATATGTGGAATTGGGTAGTGGTCATGCGCTGTGGCGTTGTTTAACCTGCGGAAGTCACCGCAAGGTCTCCACGAGCCGTCAGCTTTAGGGACCATGTGCAGTGGGGAAGCCCATGGGCTGTTAGAACGACGGATGATGCCCAACCTTTCCAGGTTGGCGAACTCCTCGCGTGCTATGGACAGTTTAGCTGCATCCAAGCACCGAGCTTTCGCAAAGACGGGGGGGCCAGTGGTAGTGATAAAGTGCTCCACCCCGTGTTTCGCAACTGTTGCCAAAAAGGTGGGAACTGTGAGTGCTGGAAACTGAGTGAGGAGTGTGTGAAACTTATCGTCTGCTGTGGCGACGTTGGTCTGTGCTGGTGGCGGGGACACTCGAGCTGCACAAGGAATGGAGTAAAAGGAGAGTGCATTTACCAGGCGTCAGTATTGGAAAGATCAACTAACAACCCATGTGAGCACAGAAAATCAGCACCTAACGTGTTGAAACTCACCGCCGCTATAATAAAAGTCCATTCATAAGTGCGGCCGTGCAGGGACAGAAGCAGAGTCCTTTCACAGAAGGTCTTAATGCTTGAGCCGTTCGCTGCTGTTGCCCCATCACCACGGGGGCCTGCCAGCCGGTCAGCGTAGGTTGGGGTGCTGAAACTCACTTGGGCGCCCGTGTCCACGAGGAAGTGCCTCCCAGAGCACGCATCCGTCAGGTAGAGCAGCTTGTTCTGTTCGCCGAGGGCCGCTGCTGCTAACGACTCCCGGTCCTGGCGTTTCCCGAGCTCTTGAACTGGCACGGCAGTACACACTTGCGCGCCCTCTCTGCGAAACGACGATGGTAAAAGCAGAAGTCGTCTCCTCCGCTGTGTCGGGACTTCGCTGCCGCCATTGTTGGTGGGATCGCCTCCGTTGTCTCTGGCCCACCGCTGCTCCCGGTCGCCGCACCGAGATCTGCCGCTGCTGCGGTGGCCGCGTGCTCCTCGCTGGAGTTGAGGATCCGCTGCACCTCCTGGGCCAGCGCACGTAAGTCCCGCTGGGTCACGAAATGAGTGTTTGCCAGGGTCGCCCTCGTCTGCGATGGAAGGGTTCTCAGGAAGATATGCGTGAAGAGGAAATCATCGTTGTCTGTGCCTCTCAGCTGCAACATGTCTTCCATCAGGTTGACAGGCTTGCGTCCTCCCAAGTCGTGCAGAGCTAGGAGCCTCCTAGCTCTCTCCTCGGCTGAGGGTGTGAAACGCTGGATGAGGGCAGCTTTCAACCCGCTGTATTTGTCGCCAGCGGGCGGGTGCTGCACCAGGCTCCGCACGTGTCGAGCTGTGCGGTTGTCGAGTTTGGCGATGACGTGGTAGAATTTTGTGTCATCTGCTGTTATTCCCCCGAGTGCGAACTGGGCTTCGGCCAGGAGGAACCACGAGTCTGGGTTGTCCTGCCAGAACTCTGGTAGCTTGACTGAGACCGTGTTTGCTCGAGTGGTCTCTGGCGAGCCCGGCTCGGGAGAACTGTCTCTGCTCATTGTACGTCGTAAGGTCACCAATGTGGAGAGCGTGAAATGAAGAGGCTGAATTTATTTCTCAATTCAGGTTTATTGACGATCTCACATCTCCAACCATCTCAAAACAGAAAAAGAGAGCGAACTACCCCAATCCCCCACTTTTATACCTGGGACATCAAAGAACAGAATCACATTGTCATCAAACCCCCCCATCGACAATAACTCTCCCCCAGGCCCCTTCTTCCCTCACCAGACCCCAGGAGGTCAGGAAGTCCTTTCAGAGTCCTCACTAAAGGCACCTCCACCTCCTACTGTTATCCCCAGGAGGTCCAGACATATTGTTCCTTCAAAGACGTGAGGATACAAAATACATATGCAGCCTAAGCATCCAAAATATGTGTGCCACAAGACCAACCCATTTCGTCATGTTGTATTATTTGTTGAAAAATTAGAGGAAATCAAAGTGTCATCAGACCTTTAATTATTTATTTATTGAAAGAAATGCTTTACTCAGATTTTTGCAAAGATGTTTTTATTTTGAAGAGATAATCATTTTTCAGTGGAAGCTGCTATTTTTTATTTTTATTTTTTTGTCATTGACCTTTACGTAACGGTGAAGACGGCGGTCTCTGTGGGAGTTGATCATTTGTAAAAATCTGTGGGCTATTAAATATGTCCATGAGTGTACAGTTATTAAAGTAAAATAGATACTAACTCAGTAACATATAAAGCTGACATATTTTTAGCAAATGTGCCTTTTTAAATTAATTTCAGCTGGTCTCTGTACAGCCTTGAAATTAATTCTCACTGGAGAAAAATTATGTTCCATGACATAAGCTGTGATAACCAAATGTTGCCATTTTAGGGCTCAATGTTAAAAGTTTAAACCGCTGAATAATCTCAGAAAAAAAAGCTACTTTTAACGGGTTTTTGTTCATCCTTTGGGATTGTCTGACTCTTCAGCGGCAGCAGAGCAGGAACAGAGGCAAGAACCTTTTCATTTTTTAACACCATTAAATGAAAGGTCTTGTCCTGTTTCTGGCGAGGGGGCTCAGTGTCAGCCACCAACCATGATGAAGCCCCCCCCCCCCCCATCTCTGCTGTCAGTTCTGCTGCTGCTTCCATCCACCCATCCTCACCTGCTTCTCCAGATTCCTGTTCTGTTTTTTGTGAGGAACTGGACGTACTGGGAGGCAACCTGCTGGTCTGGGATGAGCCAGCTGCCCCTGTCGCTGCACCTGGTCTACGTGAGGATTATCCAGTACCAGCTCCAAGCTGCTCCCCAGCACCTTCAGCTCCAGTACTTGCTCCACATCATCCCCTAGCTCCTGTACCTTCTTCTTCTTCTCCTTTTAGATTTGATTGACGGTTGGCAACCAGCTTACAGGTGCATTACCGCCACCTACCGGGTTGGAGTGTGGACAAGAGAATGGCAGGGGAAAAAATAAATTCTTTTTATTAATCCAGTTGCACTTAAATATGTAAATAGACCTACATATATTTCTTTGATTGAAGTTCCTAACATGTTTTCCAAAACCAACCTTAAATTAGGCCTTTCCATTACTGCAATCAGATGTTTCCTTTGTTCCTGGTATCCCTGACGTTCCAACAAAACATGCTGAACTATTTCGGGAGAACCACAATGTGCACAGCTGCCATTTGGGTATTTACCTATTCTGTGTAGCATCTGGTTCCAAGTAGCATGTCTTATTCTTAATCGGATGATGAGTATCTCTTCTCTCCTGTTTCTGCCAACTCCCATTCCAGAGTCCACCCATTTTTGAATGTCATAAAGATATCTTCCTGTATCTATTGAGTCCCAATATTCTTGGCACTTTTCCACCATATAATTTTTAATTATTGATTTGCCTTCTGCCTTACTGAGATTTCCAGATTTATTGCTTCAAATTTTAATGATTGTTTTGCTCATACATCCTCATTACCCTCTATCCCAACGTGGGCTGGAACCCAACGAAAGTTTATTGACTGACCTTTACTGTAGAGGATGTAAATCAAGGAGTGGATTTCTACAATTAGGTCCTGCCTACACAACTACAATGACTGAACACTCTTAAGAGCTGCCCAACTATCTGAAGCAATGACTGCATTATTCCTATAATTTATCTCCAACCACTGTAAAGCTAATATAATGGTGACTAGCTCAACTGTGTATACTGATAAGTGATTGCTGGTTCTTTTATTGATAGATATTTTATACTGAAGAATGTATACCGCAGCTCCACTACGACCAGTTGCAGGATATTTGGAACCATCAGTAAATGCTTTCTGATGCTCAAATGTTTCTGAAGTTCTGTTCAATATATTTATGCACTATATAATCTGTTGCTGATTGCTTATGTTGCCTCCTCATGTGTTGTATTTCAAAATCTACCAGTGGAATCTTAAACAGCCATGGAGGAATAACAGACCACAGGACCATTGGGCTAAAATCTATGTATTTTAATCCTGCCTGCTCAGCAATGGCATCACTTATCCATCCAAAGCTACTAATGTTGGACTCATTGTGTTCCCAGTAATAATCAGGAATAGCTTTTGCAGGATGTGACCTCTTATGCCCCTTCAAGTTGATCCAGTATGCCAGCATTAATTTGGTTCTTCTTAATCTTAAGGGCATTTCACTTGTCTCTAATTGGATCGCTGATACTGGAGAAGTTTTAAATGCACCACAACATATCCTAAGAGCCTTTGTCTGCTCTATGTCCAGTTGGTCCAGGTGACAATCAGCAGCCAACATGAACGCTACACATCCATAGTCTAGTGTCGTTCTCATCAGTCCTCGATACACCCTCAACAGAGGGGCCCTAGAGGCCCCCCAGTCCTGTCCTGCCAGACATCTCAAAATATTATTTATTTTCGTACATTTTCCTTTAGTTTTTTCAATGTGCTGCTTCCAAGTTAGTTTTTCATCAACTAATACACCTAAATACCGAACTACCTGTACTTGCTCTAACTTTTGGCCATAAAGATTTAAAGAAATTTCTTTGTGACTTTTAGAGAAGCAGATCTTCATCAGTGAGGACTTCACTGATTTGGTAAAAAGGAAGAGAAAAGAATTAATGCCAGAGGTGAAAGCCGTAAGAGCACGGGGGGACATAGCCTACTTAAGGTATGACAGACTCATTATTCACCCACACCATCCCCGTAACAGTACACCAAAATCAATGGAGCCAAAAATTAACCAGAAATGATTGACATTTCATTATCATCTAAGAGATATAAACTGTGCATTTGTTTCCATTGACTGGAATAATTAAGATGCAAACTTTTATCGGAAACAACCTCATTTTTAAAGGGTACGAATATACTGAGCATAAGCCACACAGTGTTGAATATGTAATTTCCCAGTTTGGGATCAATAAAGTATATCTATCTATCTATATGAAACCGATCCTGAAAATCACTTTTTCACCAGTATAAAACATCAGTGTAAATACAGTACTTTAGCCCAGACCAACTAAAAAATACAATTTCTGACCAATCATTGTCAATAATACACTTTAATAGTAAAAGTCTCAACATGAATTTTTCCAAAATCCAGGACAGTTTGTTGTAATATAACACAAATTTTTCTGCTGTAACAATTTCTAAGACTTGGCTAAACTAGAAAAGCACTCATAGAGTGCATACCTGTGCCAAGGCTCCTTCCATTTCTCATGCATCACCTCCAAAATGTAACGGGTTTGTGTGTAGGCCTATAGCCGCTTGTGGTGAAAATGGCATCAAAGTCTGTCAATCAGTTTTGGAGTATTGTTGCTGACACATTGTGAGAAGATAAGAGCCTTGGCTGAGGTATGCATTCTCAGATCATCACCAAAATATAATGGGTTCCTCTCTAGCCCAAGAACCACCTCTGGTGAAAAAAATCATCAAATGCATCCAGTAGTTTTTTGTGCAATCCTGCTGCACAAATGCAAAAAGCCCTTGGTGGAGGTATGCACTCTCAGATCATCACTAAAATCTAATCATCTGCTCCCCGTGCCATTACACACCTTTCCTGAAAATTTCATCAAAATCTGTTGATAACTTTTTGAGTTATGTTGGTAACAGACAGACAGACAGACAGACCCCGGTAAAAACATGACCTCCTTGGCGGAGGTAAAAATGACCAACTTCATACAGTGCAAATGAGAGGCTGTGATTTCTATACCACAAGCAGGTCGAAAAAAGGGGTGGTGGTGTTGCTTTATATATCAGGTCCTGCTACCAAAGCCAAGTTGTAGATAATATGTCTTTTGAAATGGAAAAGATCATGGAGTGTGTAACTGGAATTAATTACAACTACAAAAAACATCATCATAAGTTGCATTTATAGAGCACCGGGTACCGATATTGACATTTTCAAAGAGAAATTGTCTGAGCTTTTCAGTCCAGTAGGTAATAAGAAGCTGGTATTTATTTGTGGAGACTTCAATATTGACTTATTAAATCCAAATGACCATATCCAAATAAGTGAATTCATAAATTCCATGTTTTGTCTGGGTTTCTACCCTTCAATAACATACCCCACTAGAATAACAACACATTCAGCAACGCTTATTGATGACATTTTCACAAATGTCACTGAGGGGAATGTAACTGCTGGCCTTATTGTCAATGATGTGACAGAACATCTGCCTGGTTTTGTTTCTTCACACACTGGTGGAACACAGAACGCTGAAATAGATCAGGTTTTTGAACGACATGTAACAGAAACCACAATCAACAATCTTAGAAATGATCTAAAAATACAAGACTGGAGCGGTGTTTATGTTGACGACATTGACACAGCATATGGAGAATGTGTCTCTATTTTATCACAACCATATAATAAACACTGCCCTCTAGTGGTAAAGGAAACTAAAGTTAAATACAGAGATCAGCCTTGGATCACCAAGGGCCTGCAAAAGGCTTGGAAAAAGAAAAACTTGTTATACAAAACGTTTCTGAAATTAAGAACTGTGGAAGCAGAAAAGAAATACAAGACTTATTAAAAATAAACTCATTAGTATTTTAAGATCGAGTAAAAAAACATATTACAGTAAATTATTGGAAAATAACAAAACTAATACATGTAATATATGGAAGGTGTTAAATAATATAACAAAGAGAGGAAAACTAAATTCCAACCACATCTCTTATTTAAATTCAGATAATGGAATAATCACTGAAAATAGCTTGATCTCCAACACGTTTAATGAATATTTTGTTAATATAGGAAAAAAGATCGCCAACTCCACTGTATCATCAGCAAATACAAATGGCGCTGACAATATCGTCAACATAAATGCTTACTTAATGTTTATGAAAGAAACAGATGAAAAAGAAATTCTTGACATTGTTAACAAATTCAAAGACAAAAAATCAACTGATTGTAATGATTTCAGTATGTTCTTGGTTAAATGTATTATTGATTGTATTGTTAAACACTTCACTTTCATATGCAACATGTCACTTACTGCTGGTAAATTTCCAAAGAAAATGAAAATAGCAAGAGTTGTTCCTCTGTATAAGACTGGTGACAAACACTTATTGTCAAACTACAGACCCATCTCCTTGTTACCGCAGTTCTCCAAAATACTGGAAAAAATATTTGCTAAGAGACTAAATGATTTCATTGATAAGCACAATATACTCTGTGAACAACAGTATGGATTCAGGAAGAACCGGACCACCTCACTGGCACTCATGGACTTTGTTGAACAGATTACAGATGCAACAGATAGAAGAGAATACACAGTTGGAATATTTCTGGACTTACAAAAGGCATTTGATACAGTTGACCATAAATTTCTCCTCAGTAAAATTACATAAGTATGGCATCAGAGGAATTGCTTTTGACTGGTTACACAGCTATTTAGAAGACAGATATCAATATGTTCATGTGAATAATACAGACTCTGAGGTGCTGAAGATGACGTGTGGGGTACCACAGGGTTCTGTGCTTGGTCCATTGCTGTTTATTTTGTATATTAATGATTTATGTTCTGTGTCTAAATTGCTTGTGTATTTTATTTGCAGATGACACAACTTTTTTTTGTAGTGGAGAAAATCTTAAGCAGTTTCTGGATTCAGTAGAAAATGAACTTAAACAAATCAATCAATGGTTCACTGCCAATAAATTATCTATTCACCTTGGAAAAACAAAATGTATAATATTTGGAAACCACAAATTATATAATCACAGAAAATTTAAAATAAACAATGTTGAAATTGACACAGTTTTTGAAACCAAATTCCTAGGGGTCATTGTTGATAACAAACTAAACTGAAAATCACACATAAATTATGTCAAAACTAAAATGTCTAAATTCATTGCTGTACTGTATAAAGTTAAGGATCTCCTGTGTCAGAAATCTCTTTGCATTTTATATAATTCACTGATAGTTCCTTTTATGACACACTGTGTGGAGATCTGGGGAAACACGTATAAAACAAACACAAACTTAATCTTTTTACTACAGAAAAAAGCCGTAAGCATTGTATCAAAGAAACCTTACCATGAACCAACAAATCCATCCATCCATCTTCTTCCGCTTAATCCTTTTCGGGTCACGGGGGGGGGGGGGGCTGGAGCCTATCCCAGCATCTTTGGGTGAGAAGCAGGGTACACCCTGGACTCATTGACATGAGTCTGGTTGAGCTGCTGTGACTCTCGTGCACCATGTACAGCAGCTCAACCAGACTCATGTCAATCATCACTGTTTTCTTCCTGCATTACCGACTGCACTATATAGTTCTCCACAGTATCTGCTGCTGGCTAATATATATTTTAACTGTTGACCAGTATCACTTGATCTTATCCTACACTTTATTACATGTATAGTTTATTTCTCTTATCTTATCATGTTTAATGTTGCAGCATTGTACCGAGACAAATTCCTAGTTTGTGTACTACATGAACAATGGCAATAAACCTGATTCTGATTCTGATTCTGATTCTGATTCAGATCACCAGTCCATCGCAGGGCCAACACAGAGAGACAGACAACCATTCACTCTCACAGTCAGACCTAAGGACAATTTAGAATCCCCAGTTTTGATGCCAATTAACCTAACTTGCATGTTTTTGGCATGTGGGAGGAAACCGGAGAAATCCCGGAGTAAACCCATGCAGACACGGGGAGAACATGCAAACTCCACACAGATCACTGTTGGTTGGGGGCTGGGATCGAACCCAGGATCCCCCGGCCAAGGGTGGGTTGCTGAACAAATCCAATATTCATTCAATTACATACTCTTAAATTTAGAGATCTAGTAGATTATAATGTCATTCAAATCATGTACAAAGCAAATAATAACCAATTACCTGTTAATATTCAGAGACTTTAAAAATGAGAAAGCAAATATGAGCTAAGAGGTAACTCTGTTTTTAATAAGCCAAAGGTTAGAACAAATCCAAAGTATCATTACATGTCTGTCACTGGAGTTAAACTGTGGAACTGTTGCTCTGAAAATATTAAAACATGTTCTACTCTGAAGCAATTCAAAAAATTGTACAAAGATGAGAAAATCTCCCAGTATCTCACTGTAAATGCTGGGTGATAAACATGTAATCACTTAAAGGTTTTTGTTTGTTTTTTTGTCTACTTGTTCTATTTGATTTTCTTTGTTGATTTTGGGTATGACTTAAATTTTTATGTTATTGATTTTAAAATTGTAGCAGGGTAGACACTATACAGTGGGGCAAAAAAGTATTTAGTCAGCCACCAATTGTGCAAGTTCTCCCACTTAAAAGATGAGAGAGGTCTTCAATTTTCATCATAGGTATACCTCAACTATGAGAGACAAAATGAGGGGAAAAAAATCCAGAAAATCACATTGAAGGATTTTTAATGAATTAATTGGTAAAATCCTCAGTAAAATAAGTATTTGGTCACCTACAAACAAGCAAGATTTCTGGCTCTCACAGACCTGTAACTTCTTCTTTAAGAAACTCCTCTGTCCTCCACTCGTTACCTGTATTAATGGCACCTGTTTGAACTCATTATCAGTATAAAAGACACCTGTCCACAACCTCAAACAGTCAGACTCCAAACTCCACTATGGCCAAGACCAAAGAGTTGTCAAAGGACACCAGAAACAAAATCGTAGACCTGCACCAGGCTGGGAAGACTGAATCTGCAATAGGTAAGCAGCTTGGTGTGAAGAAATCATCTGTGGGAGCAATTATTAGAAAATGGAAGACATACAAGACCACTGATAATCTCCCTCGATCTGGGGCTCTCACCCCGTGAGGTCAAAATGATCACGAGAATGGTGAGCAAAAATCCCAGAACCACATGGGGGGACCTAGTGAATGACCTGCAGAGAGCTGGGACCAAAGTAACAAAGGCTACATCAGAAACACACTACACCGCCAGGGACTCAAATCTTGCAGTGCCAGACGTGTCCCCCTGCTTAAGCCAGTACATGTCCAGGCCCGTCTGAAGTTTGCTAGAGAGCATTTGGATGATCCAGAAGAGGACTGGGAGAATGTCATATGGTCAGATGAAACCAAAATAGAACTTTTTGGTAAAAACTCAACTTATCGTGTTTGGAGGAGAAAGAACACCATACCTACTGTGAAGCATGGGGGTGGAAACATCATACTTTGGGGCTGTTTTTCTGCAAAGGGACCAGGACGACTGATCCGTGTAAAGGAAAGAACGAATGGGGCCATGTATCGTGAGATTTTGAGTGAAAACCTCCTTCCACCAGCAAGGGCATTGAAGATGAAACGTGGCTGGATCTTTCAGCATGACAATGATCCCAAACACACCGCCCGGGCAATGAAGGAGTGGCTTCGTAAGAAGCATTTCAAGGTCCTGGAGTGGCCTAGCCAGTCTCCAGATCTCAACCCCATAGAAAATCTTTGGAGGGAGTTGAAAGTCCGTGTTGCCCAGCGACAGCCCAAAACATCACTGCTCTAGAGGAGATCTGCATGGAGGAATGGGCCAAAATACCAGCAACAGTGTGTGAAAACCTTGTGAAGACTTACAGAAAACGTTTGACCTCTGTCATTGCCAACAAAGGGTATATAACAAAGTATTGAGATGAACTTTTGTTAGTGACCAAATACTTATTTTACCGAGGAATTTACCAATTAATTCATTAAAAATCCTTCAATGTGATTTTCTGGATTTTTTTTTTCTTATTTTGTCTCTCATAGTTGAGGTATACCTATGATGAAAATTGGAGACCTCTCTCATCTTTTAAGTGGGAGAACTTGCACAATAGGTGGCTGACTAAATACTTTTTTACCCCACTGTATAAGATAAGATAAGATAAGATAAGCTTTTATTAGTCCCACAATGGGGAAATTCCAGGATTGCAAAAGCACAGGGATAGCAACACTCAGACCAATAATTAAGAAGATACGGAAAATATAAATAAGAGCGGCGGATATACATACATACACATAAATATATAAATATATATACAAAGTGCGGAGCATTGTAGCGAGATGGAATAAACAGCATAACCGTCTACTTAGTTATCCTACATAGTATGAATATGTACACATACACTACCGTTCAAAAGTTTGGGGTCACTTAGAAATGTCGTTATTTTTGAAAGAAAAGCACTTTTTTTCAATGAAGATAATTTTAAACTAATCAGAAATACACTCCATACATTGCTAATGTGGTAAATGACTATTCTAGCTGCAAATGTCTGGTTTTTGGTGCAATATCTACATAGGTGTATAGAGGCCCATTTCCAGCAACTATCACTCCGGTGTTCTAATGGTACAATGTGTTTGCTCATTGCATCAGAAGGCTAATGGATGATTAGAAAACCCTTGTGCAATCATGTTAGGTCTGCAATGCTGTAATTGCTGCAAATGGAGGATTCTTTGACGAAAGCAAAGTTTGAAGGAAAAAATTATTATTTCAAATACAAATCATTATTTCTAGCCTTGTCAATGTCTTGACTATATTTTCTATTCATTTTACAACTCATGGTGGTAAATAAGTGTGACTTTTCATGGAAAATACAAAATAATTGTCTGGGTGACCCCAAACTTTTGAACGGTAGTGTACATATTGTCACTCTCCATATAAGCACTAGCTTCAGCCAACACCCTTTCAGTTGTTCTTTTGTGTGTTCTTATTGTATTGTATTGTATGTATGTTTATTTTTATTACCGAATAAATTCATTCATTCATTCATTCATTCATTCATTCAAATTATTTGTGTCTTTGAGACCGATAATTTTAAAGCCCACCGGTTTGCCCATTGTTCAGCCTGGTCTATTGCTGCCTGCATTTTCCTCTGAATGTACACAAGATTATGTCCCCTTATCCATAAGACCCCATCATCTGCATACAAGGCCTTCCCTATTCCCTTACAGATTCCTTCAAAAATGTCATTAATCATAATATTAAACAAAACAGGGCTACACACGCTGCCTTGGGGGGTTACCATTTTCAACTTGATATATTTTGGAGTACTCTGTACCAACTCTTACCTCAATCGTTCTATCATACAGGAAAACTAATACCCAGTTGTATAAATTACCTTCAATACCAGCTCCATGGTGCCTCACAGCTCCTTTTCCTGTGCTGCCTGAGGTGCGAGCTCCTGTTCCTGCTCAGTCCAAGGTGCACGTTCCTGTTCCTGTTCAGTCTGGGGTGCACATTCCTGTTCCTGCTCAGCCCGAGGTGCACGTTCCTGTTGCTGCTCAGTCCGCGGTGCATGTTCCTGTCCCTTCTCAGTCCAAGGTACACGCTCCTGTTCTTGCTCTGCCTGTCATCACCCCTGCCTCTTCTACCGCCACGTTGGCTGGTTGAACTGCAACAGCAGAGTCACTGGGGTCCTCGTCTGTGGTGGAGCAAGAGCTCAGGCAAGTCCTCTTCTTTGTAATTTTAACATCAGTTTTAGAGAAATCTTGTCTAGCTCTTAGTGGGGGGTCCCAGTTGCAGCTACCATCTGCTTCTGGGCTTCCTCCGCTGAGCTCCACTGCTGCCTGTACACCCGGGTGATGTGTTTTCCTCGCTGTCAGAGGTGGCTGTTTCGGGGATGGATTCCCAGATGTCAGGACTTGAGGACCTTCAGCCCTTATCATCTGGCTTTGCTGATGGTTGGTTTGCCTCAGCTGTCCCGGAGGTGGAGTAGCCTTCACCATGTGTTGAAATTTCCATGTCATCTCTAGAGTGTAAAGACTCTTTATTGCCAGCTCCTGAGGGTAAAATTTCTATGTTGTCATCTCCGGAGCTTAAAGGTTCTTTGTTATCTTCTCCAGAAGTTGAAATTTCTGAGAGTAAAGTTATTTATGTCATTTTCCCCTGAGTATGGTGTTTGTGTGTTATTTTCAGAGCAAAGAACTCTTGCGTTATTTTCAGAGCAAAGAACTGTGTTATTTTCAGAGCAAAAGGTTCATGTGTTTTCTCTTGTCTGGTGGCCCATGGACTTTGGTCGGCCACCCGACATGCTGTGTTCATCCGTCTGGTGGTCCTTGAACAGTGGTAGACCACCCAATTCATGCTGTGCCCTGGTCTGGGGTCCTATGGATTTGGATAGGCCCCCTCACCCACCTTGCTCTCTGTTCCAGTAGCCCTGGGACTCTGGAAGACCACCTGACCCATTCTGTGTTGAACTTTGGGGTCATGGACCTTGTTTACCATGGTTATGTTTAACTTTGGACTTTGTGAAGGGTAAGAGTTTGTTTTGGCCCACCTGACCTTGAACCCCCACCACTTACCCTGGGGGGGGGGGGTCCTTTGGGCTTGCGTGTGTGTTTTTTTTTTTTATTGGTAGTACTTTGAGTGTTGTCTGGAAGCCACCCCTTAAGAGGGGGGTACTGTCAGGGCATGGGTTGGGTCCTGTGTCTTCATCTTAATGCATAGTTTGTATTTCTTTAGAGCATGGACTCCAAGCCACATTCTCACCTTGAGTTACTTCTTTGAATTTTCTGCATTTATTATAATTTTTTAGATTCATGATTGTGTTCTTAGTTTTGAGTATTATTATTATTAGCATTTGATTACTTATGATCAGAGTTCAGTTCAGTCATTATTTGCATTTTTTTTTTTTTTTTTTTTCTCTCGGCGCCACACCAGTCGGCTGCCTTTTGCAACAGCGGCTCGATTCCGAGTTTTTTTTCCCCTTCCTCTCTCTTTTGATCACTTTTTTTTTTTTTTTTTTTTTTCACCCCACTTATATCACGGACACACAGATCGTCCCAAATGTCTCCTGAGCCAGTGGACGGAGCCACTGTTTATAGCAGGATTCGATACAACAGGGAAGAGCTGCTAGCATTTAACCGCCACCCGGTCCCACTGGAAAAACTCGACATACCGAGAGAACTGAGGCGAAAACGCCGCGGCTGCCGGGCTGGAGTAAGGCGGAGGACAAAAAATATAAGGTACAGACCCTCCCTTCCATCTGTTGTCATGGGAAATGTACGGTCGATACTGGGAAAGTTAGATGAGCTAGCGGCTATCTCCCGTTATGATAGCACTTACCGGGAGTGCTCTCTCCTTTTGTTTACTGAGACGTGGCTAACTGAACTAGCAGCAGATGCTAACATTGAGCTGGAGGGTTTTCACATGATACGAGCTGACCGAACACCAGAGAGTGGCAAAACTAGGGGCGGTGGAGTGATAATGTATGTTAACAACAACTGGTGTAGACCGGGACATATCACTGTTAAACAACGACACTGCAGCAAAGACATTGAGTTGCTAGCTGTTAGCATGAGGCCTACATATCTCCCGAGAGAACACTCACACGTGATCTGCATTGTTGTTTATGCAAATCCGACGGCGAACGCTGGGACAGCGCGTGACGTCATCCATTCAGTAACCAGCAAGCTGCAGACAGAACACCCAGATGCTCTTCTCCTCATCTCAGGCGATTTCAACCACGTTTCACTGTCTCCCATTCTGCCCACTTTCACCCAGTATGTCACATGCCACACTAGAGACAATAAAACACTGGATTTGTTCTACGCAAACAATAAGGAGGCGTACACCTCATCACAACTCCCCCCACTTGGGAGATCGGATCACAACTTGGTTCATCTCCGACCGGTGTACAAACCCCTAGTGCACAGACAACCTCCGGCCATGCACACTGTGGAGTTATGGTCTGAGGAGACAATGGACACTCTAAAGGACTGTTTTGAAGCCACTGCCTGGAAGCAGCTCTGCGATCCACATGGTGAGGACATCGATGGCCTCATTCACACCTTCACGGGCTACCTCAGCTTATGTGTGGACAAATCCGTTCCCACCAAGACCATACGGCGTCACTCAAACAACAAACCCTGGATCAACCCTGAGATAAAAACACTTCTGAGAGAGAAGAAGAGGATCTTCAGGTCGGGGAACAGGGAGATGCTGAAGTCCGTACAGAGGGAGCTGAGGAGAAAGATCAGAGAAGGCAAGGACAGCTTCAGGAAGAAGATGGAGGACAAGCTGCAACAGAGCGACATCAGCGGGGTCTGGAGAAACCTCAAAACCATCTCGGGGCTCCAGAATACCTGCCCCCAGGCCACGGGGGGCAGGGAGTGGGCGAACAACCTGAATCTGTTTTTCAATAGATTTGACCAACCGCCCTACCCCCTGTCTGCACAACAACCACTGCTGCCCCTAAGAAATCAAGTCCTGCTACCCACTCCCCACTCCACCGACACCCCCCCCCCCACTCCCAACACACAGCCCCCCATCCTGACCCTGACCAAGACCCAGGTGAGGACGGAGCTGAGGAAGATCAAGGCGAGGAAGGCGTCGGGACCGGACGGCATCAGTGCAAAGCTCCTCAAGTCCTGTGCAGACCAGCTGTGTGGGATTGTGACGTATATCTTCAACATGAGCCTGAAACTGGGGAGGGTACCACAGCTGTTGAAAACATCTTGTGTGGTACCTGTACCAAAAACTTCCCACCCCAAAGACCTGAACAGCTTCAGACCGGTGGCCTTGACGTCCCACTTGATGAAGACCCTGGAGAGACTGCTCCTTGCTCATCTCCGCCCCCTGGTGGAACCAGCGATGGATCCACTCCAGTTCGCCTACCAGCATGGCATTGGGGTGGAGGATGCGGTGATCTTCCTCCTTCACCGTTCTCTGTCCCACCTGGAGAAGCCCGGGAATATGGTGAGGATCATGTTCTTTGACTTCTCCAGTGCTTTCAACACCATCCAACCGATGATCCTGAAGGACAAGCTGCTGCGCGCAGGGGTGGACCAGCACCTGTCATCATGGATCCTGGACTACCTCACGAACCGGCCTCAGTTTGTGAGAACCCGGGACTGTGTTTCCGACACGATCATCAGTAGCACGGGGGCCCCCCAGGGAACGGTGCTGGCTCCCTTCCTGTTCACTCTTTATACTGCGGACTTCTCACACAACACAACACATTGCCATCTACAGAAGTTCTCTGATGACTCTGCGATCGTTGGTCTCATCTCCAGCGGAGATGAAGCTGAGTACAGAGGGCTTATCCAGGACTTTGTGGACTGGTGCCATCGGAACTGCCTCCAGATCAACGCGAGGAAAACTAAGGAGCTGGTGGTGGACTGCCGCAGGCATGGGCAGCCCCTCACAGCACCAGTAAATATACAGGGAACAGACATCGAGATGGTGACATCCTACAAGTACCTGGGTATTCATCTGAACAATAAACTAGACTGGTCACACAATACTGACGCACTCTACAAGAAGGGACAGCGCAGGCTGTTCCTGCTGAGGAGACTCAGGTCTTTTGGTGTACAAGGGGCGCTGCTGAAGTCATTCTATGACACGGTGGTGGCATCAGCCATCACTTTTGGAGTGGTCTGCTGGGGCAGTGGCATTACTGCAGCCGATAGGAAGAGACTGAACAAACTGATTAAGAAAGCTAGCTCTGTCCTGGGGCAGCGCCTTGATCCGATGGAGGAGATAGGAGAGAGAAGGACGGTGGCTAAACTGTCATCTCTGCTGGAGTCCGAGTTCCACCCTATGCAGGACATACTGGATGCACTGAGGAGCTCATTTAGCAGCAGACTACATCATCCCAGGTGCACAACCGAGAGGTTTCGTAGGTCCTTCCTACCAACGGCTGTCAGACTGTACAACCTAAGCAGGGCTGCTCGCAGAGATAGCAAAAAGACGTAACAAACTAATAGTTTTTTTTGAATGCAAAAGATGCAATAGACTTACACAATGGTCCCCTCCGGCATACAACTAGGAACATACCGGTCGCTATGGAGGGTGAGAATATGTATGGGCACATAATCATACCATGTAGGATAACTAAGTAGACGGTTATGCTGTTTCATCCCACCTAGCAACAATGCTCTGCACTGTGTGTGTTTATATTTATATATCTATATATTTATTCCATCTAGCTACATTGCTCCGCACTGTGTGTGTTTATATACTTGCATATTTATTCCACCTAGCTGCAATGCTCCGTACTGTGGGTGTTTATATATTTACATATTTATTCCATCTAGCTACAATGCTCTGCACTGTGTGTCTGTGTGTGTGTGTGTATATATATATTTTATAGTAATATGTACATATGTATATTAGCTGCTCTTGCTTGCTTGTTTTTTTTCTTGCCTTCTGATTGTTGCTCTGAGTGCTGCTATCCCTGTGCTGTTACAATCCTGGAATTTCCCCGTTGTGGGACTAATAAAGGCTTATCTTATCTTATCTTATCTTATGGTCTTGTCTCCCCTGATCCTCGATTCATGTTCTGTGTCTCCCTCTGTTTGTGATTGTGTGTGTGCTGCCCCGCCCATCCTGTCATCTCCATTTTCCTCATGTGTCAGCTGTCAGTCATTATTGGTTTCTCCACCTGTGCCGTATTGTCTTGTTTGTTCCTTTGATTAGTTAAGTTCTGTTCCACTTCTGTTCTGCTCAGGTTCTTCTGTCAGTCATATGGCGTGAACAACACACTCCTGCCTGATTGTTTTTGTTCTGTTTTTGTCTTAGCTTTTCATTGCCGCTTCTGAGCCACAGTCATTAATTTTTGTTAAGCCCTCGAGCTGCACCTGGGTGACAAGCTCCCAATAAAAGTGTTTAAAACTTAACATCCACTGATTGGGTCCAGTCTCCATCTACACCATTCCTGACAATTATTACTTGTACAGTCAGTAAGCGGAACGTTTGTTTAATTTGCTGTTCCCCTATGTCCAGTTTCAGGGGCCCTATAAAGTGTGTTTCCCGCTACTTACTTCTTCCCTTTTTGCTTCGGAGCTCCACGGGAGAAGTAAGTGACGCTGTAACCAAATAAAGTTTGCATGTTCGCTTCAAGTTATTGTATAATATGCTGATATGCGATTTTAATTTGTGTAGAGGTGAAGTTGTGTTAATGTTGCTGACCAGTGGATTTTTGTTGTTTTCTGTTTATCAGGTAGGTTTTGTGATTTTGTATTATAATGTGCCATTTTTGCTTTGGAGCTGCACGGGAGAAGGGCAAAGTTGTGTTAACGCTACTGACCAGTTGATTTTTGTTGTTTTTTGTTTATCAAAAATAAATGGAGGACGCCTCCAAAGAGTACCAGGCGCGGTGGTCTCCTATTTTTGCAACAATCACAATGCAGAGTCCCCACCAGTTACACTTGGAGCCGTGACCCGGATTGAAGCAGTTGAGGCACAGTCTGTAAAGTCTACAATGAACACGGATAGAGTGGTCCTTGGAACCACACACTCTGCACGTGAAGGGCCCAGAGCACTTCTGGCTATGAGGGCAGACAGGCTGATTACAGGTAGGGGAACGATTAATTGGCTGACCGTTGACTGGACCTTGACCCGTTGCCAGAGAAGCATTGCACAAGGACAAAACTTTGTCAAACATAGCCACAACTTGTACACTATTCTCAGCAACTAATGGGACAACAGGAGCAGAAGCCAGATAATTTCAGCTTTTAGAAAGCAGGACCTCATATTAACAGATCTCAAAAAAAAAAAAGGGTGGTGGTGTTGCACTGTAAATTGATGACCTGTATAGGTGTAAACTTGTAAATGGAATGTCCTTTGCACTACCAGGGATTCTGGAATGTGCCACTGTTGAGATTGACCAAGATAAAACAAAAAATCTAATTATAACTTGTATATGTAGAATGCCAGGAACTTGCGTTGAGACATTCAGAGATAAATTAGTCAAATTGTACAATAATATAACTAGTAAGAAAATGGTTGTAATCTGTGGAGATTTCAATATTGATTTACTAAATCCATTTCAACAAAATGTAATTACAGAGTTCATGAACTCTATGTACAGCATGAGTCTATATCCCACAATAACACATCCCAGTAGAATCACAGTTCACACTGCTACACTTATTGACAACCTGTTTGTTAATATTATTGATAAGAAAATAGAAAGTGGATTATTGATAAATGATATAAGTGACCACTTGCCAACCTTTGCACTTATCCATGGCCACACGGGGGCCAATACAGAAAAATATTTAAAATAGTTCAGATACAAATCACCAAATGCAATCAGTTCTTTTAAAGAGGACTTGCTGAAGCAAGACTGGACAGAAGTCTATGTATCAGATGTCAGTGAAGCCTATGACACATTTATAAACACTGTAACCACTCTTTATGAAAAAAAAAATTGTCCATTAGTAAAGAGAAAGTTTAAACAGAAATTTGTCGACAATCCATGGTTAACCAAAGGATTACAAAAGGCATGTAAAAAGAAAAATTAATTATATAAAGCTTTTCGAAAGAAAAGGACAAAAGAAGCAGAGCAGCGGTATAAAACATATAAAAATAAGTTAACATATATAATAAGATGTAGTAAGAGAGACTATTACAGTAAAGAACTGGAGAAAAACAGAGATAATATTAAAAATACGTGGACATTACTTAACAGTATTCTTGGAAATAAGAACAGAAATACAAGCTACCCAACCGATTTTTCAAACCCCGCCCCCCCCCAAAAAAAACCCCCCGACTCAGTGTGAATGCAGTCTCACCTGCAGATGAATTTAATGAATTTTTTTGTTAACACTGGTCCTAATTTGGCACGAGAAATACCCATTATGGCATCTACAGGTGATACAATAAGCAATAACACTGTTATAAAAGACTCCATTTTCATAAAGAACACAGATGAGAGAGAGGTCATTGAAATTGTTAAATCGTTTAAAAGTAAAACATCTACAGACTGTGATGGTATTGACATGCTCTTAGTCAAAACTATTATTGAATGCATAGTAAAACCACTGACGTATATCTGTAACCTGTCTCTCCAATCAGGTATATTTCCCAATGCAATGAAAATAGCTAAAGTAATTACGATATACAAGACGGGTGACAGAGGGGAATTCTCAAACTATAGACCAATTTCACTATTACCACAATTTTCCAAGATACTTGAAAAAATATTCTGTTAGAGAATTAACAACTTCATAATGAAGAATAATTTATTGTGTGAGCAGCAATATGGGTTCAGACACAAGAGGACAACTGCATTTGCTCTCATGGAATTTATAGAAAAAAATCAACTGCCGTTGAAAATAAAGAGTATTCAGTTGGGGTATTCCTGGATCTTAAAAAAGCATTTGATACAGTGGATCATAATTTATTATTAAAGAAACTGACACAATTTACGACCCAAGAGACAGACGCTGACATGAGTGATTACAGACAAGTATCTTTTATTGTGGATTTGTGAGTGTGGAGTGTGAGTGGATGTGTGTATGCTCGTCTGGCCACTGGAGCTGAGCCCGTCTTGTGGTAACCTGGCAACCCTGGAAATATACAAGCACAAGGTTACTGCTGCACAGTAGCAATGTTTGGCGAGTATGCTGCAGGTGCTTACTTGCAGGTGCCACAATGAGAGGCTGGCTGGCTCTTGGTGTCCGTGTGACGTAGTGCTCGAGGTGTCCGGTGCTGCGGGGGTGAGGAGGAGCTCCGAGGAGTGGGAGACGGTGCCTCGTCAGCTGAGGAGGGTAGTCCGCCGCCAGGGAGGTCCACCTGTGCACAGGGGTTAGAACTAGCAGAGGATGAATGCTGAGATGGCTTACGTGACTTGGCTTGGCAAAGCGTTGGTTTCTTGACGAGTGGTCGAGATCTTGGCGCGTTGCTTGGCAAGAGTGACAGACGACTCCGTGCTGAGGAGTCCGCGTGTTGGGCTTTTAAAGCCCGCTGATTGCCACCTGCTGAAGTGAGCGCAGCTGATGTTGATAATGCTGATGACGGCCTAGTGGCCATCATGACAGTACTCCCCCCTCTAGAGGTGCCTCCAAGCACCTGCCCAATCCTACCTGGATGCGCCCGATGGAAATCGCGGATCAACTGCTTATCGAGGATCAACGCAGAGCGTATCCAGGAGCGATGCTCAGGGCCGAACCCCTCCCAGTCCACCAAATACCGAAGGCCCCGACCCCTCCTGCGGACGTCCAGAATTGCTGTCACCCCCCAGGCCGGATGGCCATCGATCATCCTCGGGGGAACAGGAGCCGCGGGGGGCGGGCACAGCGGGTCGGCGACGTAGGGCTTGACCTGGGAGACGTGGAAAGTGGGGAAGATGCGCATGTGGGGGGGGGGGGGGGAGAACGAGACGCACAGACACAGGGTTGACAAAGCGGGCAATGACAAAAGGACCGATGAAGCGCTTGGTCAGCTTACGCTTCTCGGCAGGCACACTGATGTTTTTCGTGGACAACCATACCTTGTCACCCACCTTGTAATCCGGGGCGGGCCTCCTGTGATGGTTGGCCACCTCAATGTTCCATTCCGTGGTTCTCAGAAGGGCTCTGCGGGCAATGGACCAAACCCGCCGACAGCGTCTGGTGTGAGCCTGAAAAGACGGGACCGCCACCTCTCCCTCCTCCTCAGGGAACAAGGGTGGATCGTACCCCAATGATGCCTTGAATGGGGACATCCCCATGGACTAGGACACCGTGGTGTTATGAGCGTACTCGATCCACAGGAGATACATGCTCCAAGAAGAAGAGCAGGAGGAGATGACGCAGCGCAGCGCAGCCTCCAGCTCCTGCCGGTGGTATCCAGGGGAGAGACTGGCCGTGGCCCCTAATGCTGTACAGAACGCCTTCCAAACTTGCGAGATGAATTGTGGCCCTCGATCAGAGACAATGTCAGCGGGGATCCCGTGAGGACGAACCACATGAAGGACGAGAAGGTCCGCCGTCTCCCATGCTGATGGCAACCCCCGGAGGGGCACAAAATGAGCAGCTTTAGAAAAGCGGTCCACGATGGTCAAAATAGTCGTGAAGTGGCCGGAGGGGGGCAGACCGGTCACGAAGTCCATAGCTACATGGGACCAGGGGTGGGAAGGGACGGGCAAAGGGTGTAGAAAGCCCGCCGGGGCCGATGGTGACGTCTTCCCAGTGGCGCACTGAACGCAGGCCTGGACATAGTTGTTAACGTCCTTCCGCAGTCCTGGTCACCAAAAGGTTCTCTGGAGGAGGTCAATGGTCCGACTCACACCCGGATGGCATGCCAGTTTGGACGCGTGACCCCACTCTATCACTTGGCCCCTAACAGGGCGAGGAACAAATAGACGACCCGGGGGCCCCCCACCCGGATCGGGCTCCACCTCCTGTGCTCTTCTGACCTTATCGCAGATGCCCCAGGTCAACGCACCCCCCACACAAGCAGACGGCAGGATAGTCTCCTCCTGTTCGTCAGAGGAGGGTGCGTCAAACTGCCTGGAAAGGGCGTCAGGCTTACCATTCTTGCTTCCTGGCCAGTAGGTGATTGTGAAATTAAAGCCACTGAAGAAGAGTGACCAGCGGGCCTGACGTGCATTCAACCGCTTGGCAGTCCTAAGGTATTCAAGATTGCGGTTATCAGTCCAGACGACAAACGGCTGGGCAGCCCCCTCCAGCCAGTGTCTCCACTCCTCCAGCGCGAGTTTGACAGCCAGTAGCTCCCTGTCACCGATGCTGTAGTTCCTCTCAGCAGGTGTCAGGCGATGAGAGAAATAAGCGCAGGGGTAGATCTTCCCGTCCGTCGGGGAGCGCTGAGAGAGTACCGCCCCCACCCCCGAATCCGATGCGTCCACCTCCACCAAGCATTGAAGCTCTGGGTCCACCTGGGTCAACACACGGGCCGAAGCAAACTCTCCCTTCAGCCTCCCAAATGCCGCGGCAGCCTCCTCACTCCAATGGAAAGGGACCTTCGGGGATGTGAGTGCAGTTAGGGGTCTGGCGATGTTCCCAATATTTGGCACGAAACGCCGATAAAAATTGGCGAACCCCCAAAACCCCTGTAGCTATTTCCTAGATGTGGGCGTGGGCCAGTCCACCACCGCCTTGACCTTGTCCGGATCGGGGAGCACCTGGTTACGGGCAATGATAAACCCCAGGAAAGAGGTGCGATCCGTGTGGAATTCACATTTCTCCGCCTTCACGAACAACTGATTCTCCAGGAGACGCTGCAGGACCCGCCGTACATGCACCTGATGTGCGAGAAGATGAGGATATCATCAAGGTAAACAAAGACGAAGGAGCTCAAAAAGTCCCGGAGAACGTCATTTATTAGGCACTGGAACACCGCCGGAGCGTTGGTTAACCCAAACAGCATCACTAAATATTCAAAGTGGCCGCTTGGGGTCCGGAAGGCAGTCTTCCATTCATCACCTTCTCGAATGCGCACCAGGTGGTAGGTGTTCTGTAGATCTAGTTTGGTAAACCAGGACGCCCCCTGGAGGGAATCGAAGGCAGTGTTCATCAAGGGGAGAATGTATTTGTCTTTAATTGTGATGTCGTTGAGACCCCGGAAATCGATGCAGGGGCGCAGCGACCTGTCCTTCTTCCCAACAAAGAAAAACCCCGCCCCGACGGCCAAGGAGGATGAATGGATGATACCGGAGGCCAGAGATTCCTTGATGTACGTATCCATGGCCTCGCGTTCCGGAGCTGACAGGCTGTACAGGCGGCTCGCCGGGAGAGGGGCCCCAGCCTTGAGGTTGATCGCGCAGTCATACGGGCTATGGGGGGGAAGGGACAACACCCTTGACTTACTAAACACCTGGCCCAGATCATGGTAGACGTCAGGCACCTTTGACAGGTCCGGAGGGGGTGTTGAGGGGGGCATCATCGGGACCGAGGGAGCGCATGCAGCGGACTGGAGACAGGCGCTCAGACAGAATGAGCTCCAAGCCGTAATTCTCCCAACTTGCCAGTCGAAAGTGGGGTTATGCAGCCGGAGCCAGGGATACCCCAAGATGACGGGTGAAGAGGAGATGGGCAAGACCAGGAATCGTATTTCCTCCCTGTGGTTTCCAGAAACTATCGCTAACACAGGTGCCGTCTGGTGGGAGACTGACGTCAGAGATGCTTTTGACAGGGTGACCAGATGGACAGGGGGGCATAGAGGCTGACAGCTGAGGCCCATCAGGGTTGCCAGGTCTCTGGAGATGAAGTTCTGCTCAGCTCCAGAGTCAACTAAGGCGAGTGTGGTGTGTTCCTTGTGTTTATGAATGAACCTAATGGGGATGTGGCAACTAGTGAGGGGTTTTTCCTGATTTTTGTCCGCGAATCCCCCTACCGTGATCCGCGGACCTCCCCTTTTAACGGGCAATCCACTACTCCATGTGCCCCATTCCCAACAGTAGAAACACAACCCCTGCTCCCTCCGGCGCTGTCTTTCGGCCACTGTAAGACCCGATTGCCCCACAACCATATCCTCCTGCTCCGGAAGTTCTTCAGATGCGGGCAGAGCAAGGAGGGGGGACCTAGCGGGGCGAGAGCGAGACTTACTCGCACGGGTAGCTGTTCGCCGTTCGGCTGCTCGCTCCCTTAGTCTGCTATCTAAGCTGATGGTGAGGGAGATTAATTCCCCAAGTCTGTCTGGTTTCTCCTTCGCCGCTAGCTCACCTTTTAACTCTGAGTTAAGGCTGCGGAGGAAAATTCCACAGAGTGCTGGCTCCCCCCACCCAACCTGACCAGCTAACACCCGGAAGTCAACGGAATAATCGGCGGCAGATCTACTGCCCTGCCGGAGTCCAAGCAGCCGTTCAGTTAACACCGCGCCCCGGTCAACATGATCGAACACCTCCATGAACTCTGCCACGAACTGCTGGTAAGTCAACAATGAATAATTTGGTTTGGCCATGATGGTATATGCCCAATCTAGGGCTCTGCCTCCCAGCAAGTTGATGATGTACCCAATCTTGTTCATATCAGTGGCAAAGTCCCCGGGGACGCAGAGAAACACTGACTCACACTGTAGCAAAAACCCTCGCGCCTCCCCCAGTTTACCAGTAAAACGTGCGGGGGTTGGCACTGGAGTTAGGCGATGTGTGGAAGGTGAGTTGGTTTGGCTAGTAGCAGCGGCTGCGGGTGCAAAAGCCGCCCCGCTAGCCGGGGAGAACGTCTGGTGTCCTTCCAGGCGATCCAGCCGGCTGTTAATTTGAGTCAGTTGGTTTAAGATTACTGTCTGCTGGTGGGAAATCATGTCAACTCGTGCGCTGAGTGTGTCTAAGCGGCGCGACAGTGCGCTGTCTGATGGGTCATCTTGACGGAGTCGTACTGACATGATTTACGACCCAAGAGACAGACGCTGACACGAGTGATTACAGACAATTATCTTTTATTGTGGATTTGTGAGTGTGGAGTGTGAGTGGATGTGTGTATGCTTGTCTGGCCACTGGAGCTGAGCCCGTCTTGTGGTAACCTGGCAACCCTGGAAATATACAAGCACAAGGTTACTGCTGCACAGTAGCAATGTTTGGCGAGTATGCTGCAGGTGCGTACTTGCAGGTGCCACAATGAGAGGCTGGCTGGCTCTTGGTGTCCGTGTGACGTAGTGCTCGAGGTGTCCGGTGCTGCGGGGGTGAGGAGGAGCTCCGAGGAGTGGAAGACGGTGCCTCGTCAGCTGAGGAGGGTAGTCCGCCGCCAGGGAGGTCCACCTGTGCACAGGGGATAGAACTAGCAGAGGATGAATGCTGAGATGGCTTACGTGACTTGGCTTGGCAAAGCGTTGGTTTCTTGACGAGTGGTTGAGATCTTGGCGCGTTGCTTGGCAAGAGTGACAGACGACTCCGTGCTGAGGAGTCCGCACGTTGGGCTTTTAAAGTCCGCTGATTGCCACCTGCTGAAGTGAGTGCAGCTGATGTTGATAATGCTGATGACGGCCTAGCGGCCATCATGACAGAAACTACAAAATTGTGGTATTAGGGGGGTAGCACTGTCCTGGTTAAGTAGTTACTTAAAGAATAGATATCAGTATGTGTGTGTTGGTAACAAAAACTCACAGTTACTGAAGGTTACTTGTGGAGTCCCACAAGGTTCAGTTTTGGGACCACTGTTATTCAATATGTATATAAATGATATATGTAAAGTTTCCCAAAAAAAAGGATTTAATATTGTTTGCAGATGACACTAATTTATTATGCAGTGGAAGCAATTTGGAACAACTTTTGGATACACTCGGAAAGGAATTAGGAAAGGTTAAACTGTGGTTTGATTCAAACAAATTAATGCTCAATTTAAATAAGAAAATTTATAGTTTTTAACAACCATCACAACAACTTAGTATCTAAACTCAGTGTAAATGGTGTAGAGATTGAAAGGGTATCCGAAATTAAATTTCTTGGAGTAATAATTGACAATAAACTGTGTTGGAAGTCACATATTAACTATATTAAAGGTAAAATATCTAAATCAATTGCAATACTACACAGAGTGAAATATTTGCTGAATCAACCCACATTATATACTTTGTATCATTCATTAATACTCCCATACATGACATATTGTACTGAAGTATGGGGAAATACATATAAAACAAACATATATCCAGTCTTTGTGCTTCAGAAGAGAGCTATTAGAATAATAAACAAAGCTGCTTACAGGCAACCAACAAACCCACTTTTTCTTAAATTAAAAGCTCTCAAGTTGAAAGATCTTGTTGACTTTAAAACTGCAGTAATAATGTTTAAAGTGAAGAATCTATCACTGCCCACAAATATCCAAAAGTTGTTCCAAATAAGGGAGAAACAATATCATTTCAGAGGAACATGTATATTTCAAAAACCTTCAGTGAGAACTACCACCAAGCAACACTGTGTTTCAGTGCAAGGAGTCAGATTATGGAACGATTTTGGACCTGAATTAAAATCATGTACAACGCTTGGACAATTTAAACAAAAACTAAAGGAAGAAATACTCCAAACATATATACAAGATGACATGTAAAATCACATCAGGATTGTCATATCCAGCCTGCGTTGTGTTGTTGCTTAGTTTTTTGTCACATTTTGTCTTAGCTTTGTTCTGAATTGTAATCGCGCTTGTTTTGTTTTTCTTTTGAATTCTTGGATGGAATATGGGTGGGCAATATAAGCTGCGGCTTCAGCATCACCCATTTCGGATAACTTAGGTTGAACTGTATTGTGACGTTTGCAAGGTTCACACAAAGAAAATGGAGCAAGATGGTTATGATGAACGGGCTTTATTTTACACACACTCTGAGCACAGGCAGGAGGGGAGGTCATTCTCCCAGACCTCCGTTTAAATCACGGTTACACACACATGATAAATCTTGCCTATGAAATACTGCTGTGAAATTATAACGCAGTTAAGATAAGATAAGATAAGATAAGCCTTTATTAGTCCCACAACGGGGAAATTCCAGGATTGCAACAGCACAGGGATAGCAACACTCAGAGCAACAATCAGAAGGCAAGAAAAAAAAAGCAAGCAAGAGCAGCTAATATACATATGTACATATTACTATAAAATATATATATACACACACACACACACACAGACACACAGTGCAGAGCATTGTAGCTGGATGGAATAAATATATGAATATATGAACACACAGTGCAGAGCATTGTAGCTAGATGGAATAAATATGTAAATATATAAACACCCACAGTATGGAGCATTGCAGCTAGGTGGAATAAATATGCAAGTATATAAACACACACAGTGCGGAGCAATGTAGCTAGATGGAATAATATGTAGATATATAAAAACACAGTGCGGAGCATTGTAGCTAGATGGAATAAATATATAGATATATAAATATAAACACACCCAGTGCAGAGCATTGTAGCTAGATGGAATAAATATGTAAATATATAAACACACACAGTGCAGAGCATTGTTGCTAGGTGGGATGAAACAGCATAACCGTCTATTTAGTTATCCTACATGGTATGATTATGTGCCCATACATATTCTCACCCTCCATAGCGACCGGTATGTTCCTAGTTGTATGCCGGAGAGGACCATTGTGTAAGTCTATTGCATCTTTTGCATTCAAAAAAAACTATTAGTTTGTTACGTCTTTTTGCTATCTCTGCGAGCAGCCCTGCTTAGGTTGTACAGTCTGACAGCCGTTGGTAGGAAGGACCTACGAAACCTCTCGGTTGTGCACCTGGGATGATGTAGTCTGCTGCTAAATGAGCTCCTCAGTGCATCCAGTATGTCCTGCATAGGGTGGAACTCGGACTCCAGCAGAGATGACAGTTTAGCCACTCAGTTATAATTACACAGCAGTAGAATAGCTCAGTAATAACATTTACTACACACACACAGCAACGTTTCAATTGTCAAAGCATGCTGGGAAACCCCTGCCCCCCTTCACATGGCCCCGACGTTACACTGCCCCCCCCCCCGGACTGGTTTCTGTCCCCAGAAAAATTAAAGTCCAATTTAGAAGTCCACTACAAACTCATCCAGGTGTCGGGGCGGTCTTCGGCGCCGGTGGCCAACACGTACAGGCCCCCTAGTGTCGATCTGGGTCTCGGTCGGGGTATCGGGCCGGGATGAAAGCTCCGGTTCGTCCACCAGCGGTGCAGATGGCCGATACGGGGCGAGACGGTCACGATGAAGGACCACAACCCGGTCCCTTTTTCTAAGCCTCACCCTGTACACCACATCTGACAGTCTCTCCAGGACCACACATGGCCCCGACCAATGGCTCGCCAGCTTCGGTGATCGGCCTCTCTTCCTTTCAGGGCAGAAAACCCAGACTCGATCTCCCGGTGCAAAGTCCCTCCCCTGGCAGCGGGAGTCGTACGCTCGCTTCTGCCGGCCTCCTGCCGCTGCCAGGGCCTCTCGAGCCAGCTCGTGCACCGTGTGGAGACGTTCTTTCAAACAAAAAAAATAATCCAATCTGGGTTTTCCTTCCACCTCCGTCTCAGGGGGGCAACCGAATACCAAATCCACCGGTGTGCGCAGATCGCGTCCAAACATGAGCTCCGCAGGGGTGCACCGAGTAGATTCCTGAGCTGCCGTCCGGTACGCCCACAAAACAAAAGGCAGAAGCAGGTCCCAGTCTCGCTGTCGCTGGTCCACTAGGATAGCGAGCTGGGTGGTGAGGGTCCGGTTGAATCGTTCGACCAGGCCGTCGCTCTGTGGATGCAGCGGGGTGGTCCGGGTTTTCCGGATGCCCAGCCACTTGCAGACCTCTCCGAAGACCTCCGCCTCGAAGTTCCGACCCTGATCGCTGTGCAGCTCCTCCAGTGCGCCGAACCGACAGAACATTTCGTCCACCAGCTTTGGTGCCGTCGTCGTGGCGCTTTGGTCCGGGACCGCGTACGGCTCTGGCCACTTAGTGAAATAATCCATCGTGACCAGCACGTAGCGGTTCCCCCGGTCCGTGGTCGGGAAAGGGCCCAGGATGTCCACTCCCACTCGCTCCATCGGCGCTCCCACCCGGTACTGCTGCAGGGGAGCGTGGGATCGCTGAGTTGGTCCTTTCTGAGCTGTGCACATGTCGCAGTGGTGAACGTGGAGCTCCACGTCCTGATGACAGCCGGGCCAGTAGAACCGGGCCCGAAGGCGCTGCAGCGTCTTTGTTGCTCTGAAGTGGCCCGCTCCTACCGCCCCATGAACCAGCTGGAGTACGTTGGGCCGGAGTCGACGAGGAACCAGCAGCTGCCAGACGTGCTGCTGCCCAGCTGGAGTCTGCCACTGTCGATACACCACGCCCTCGTGGCAGCGGAGGTTGGCCCACTGGGAGTGCAGGGCCTTAGTCTCTGGGTCCAGCGATGACAGAACCTCCCAGGCGGGCCGCTGTCCTGCGTCCAGCCACTGCCAAACCCGCAAATGACCGGGTCTCTGTCCTGCTCGCTCTGCAGCTGCTGCGTGCCAAGGACCTCTGTGACGTCATCGCTGGGGAGAGCTGCCTGATCATCCGAGGAGGGGCTGTGCGTCACTGCGTGATTCCTGCTCGCAGCGGCCCGGAGAGCAGCAGCCCGTGGGGCGATTTGGTCCCAGTCTTCAGCCCGCTGGCAGTGACGACACTCCTCTGTCGCACAGGGGCGCCGAGACAACGCGTCAGCATTGGCATGGAGGCGGCCTACCCAATGCACAATTTGGAAATTATAATCCTGCAGTGCCTCCAGCCATCTCGCCAACTGTCCATCTGGCTCTTTGAAGTTTAACAGCCAGGTCAGGGAAGTGTGATCCGTCCTGAGCTGGAACCTCCCCCCGTACACATACGGGCGGAAATGAAGCAGTCCTTTGATGACAGCCAACAGCTCTCTGCGAGTCACACAGTAATTTCTCTCGGCTCTGCTGAGAGTGCGGCTGAAGAAAGTGACTGCCTGCTCTCCGTGTTCTCCCTCCTGGGATAGCACCGCCCCAATGCCCTGGTTGCTGGCGTCCGTGTCCACGATGAAAGGGCGGTTCGGGTCGGGATACTGCAGGATGGGGGCTCTGATGAGCGCTGCGCGAAGCTGGGAGAAAGCAGCAGCACAGCTGTCACTCCACTGAAACGTGCGTCCTTTCTGCGTCAGCTGATGCAGCGGGCTGGCGATGGTGGCGAAGTCTTTCACAAACCTCCTATAATAGGAGGCCAATCCAAGAAAACTTCTCAGTTCTCCAACGTTCTGCGGCACTGGCCAGTCTCTCACTGTTGCCACTTTTTCCGGGTCGGTGGCAACCCCCGCTGCGCTGACGACGTGGCCCAGGAAGGTGGTCTCCCGCCGGAACAGGTGGCATTTCTTAGGGTGTAACCGTAGCCCCGCCTGCTGGATGGCTCCCAGCACCTCTCGGAGATTTGACAGGGCGCTGTCAAAATCAGCTGCATGCACCAGCAGGTCATCCAGGTAAACAACGTAGCGACTCCGGGGCACGTGAGCCAGCACTCACTCCATCAAGCGCTCAAAGGTGGCCGGAGCATTGCAGAGTCCAAACGGCATGACTTTAAACTGGTACAGTCCCTGCCCGATGGAGAAGGCTGTTTTCTGGCGGGCCTCAGGTGACAGCTCTACCTGCCAATAGCCGCTGCGTAGATCCAGCGAGCTGAACCAGCTGGAGCCGGCGATGTGGTCCAGTGCGTCATCGATGCGGGGCAGGGGGTAGGAATCTTTCCTGGTGGCGTCATTCAGGCGCCGGTAATCCATGCAGAACTGCCACGACCCGTCCTTCTTCTTGACCAGCACCACCGGCGCCGCCCAGGGGCTGCTGGAGGGCTCAATAACATCTGCCTCCAGCATTTCTCGCACTTTTTGTTCTGCTGCTGCCCGCCTTGAAAAGGGCAGCCGGCGTGGGCGGAGTCGAATTGGCCTGGCCTCACCGGTGTCGATCTCGTGCTGCACCAACCTGGTCTGGCCGCATTCCTCATCCTTCGCGGCGAAAACACCCATATAACAGTCCAATAGCTCCCGCAGCTGGTGTCTCTGTCCCGGGTCCAGCCCGCTGCAGCTCCGTTGAAATAATTCCTCCACCGCCTGCTGCGTCTCTGCTGACACGTTGACCCCTCCCCTTGCTGTCCCTGTGTGTGCTTGTGCTCCCTCTGTCTGCACTGGTGACGTCATCGTGTCCAGTCCTCGCGGTGGCCTGCCTGGTCCGGTCTGTCTTGGCGATCCCTCGATTGTGCGGGCCCCCGTGTTCCGTCCCTGGGTTCTGCTGTGGAGCGTGATGGTCCGGTTTCCCAGCTGGAGGGAAGGTCCGGCGGTGTCGATCTTGGCACGCCAGGCTGTGAGCAGGTCTAGTCCAATAATACAGGGTTCTTGGATGTCAGCTAGCCAGAACGGGTGTCTTATGTTCTGACCGGCCACCCCCACCACCAGCACTCTCTGCCCCTTCAGTCGGGCGCGCTCACCGGTAGCCGTGGTGATGCAGCGCTCGGTGGGTTCCCACCCCCGCAGAGCCGTCTTGCTTGTGCCCGGCAGCACACCGGGTCGAACCAAGGAGATTGTAGAGCCGGTGTCAACCAGGGCCCGGATCGACGTCTTCCCCAAGCTGCACTGTAGATACATCCCTGGAGAGTGTCCAACTCGGCCCACGCGCGGTGCCGGCTCCTCGGGGGAAACATCTGCTGGAGGTAGCCTGTCCCCGTTCACGCCACCTCGCTCTAGTTTAACGCCAGTGTAGCATCATCATCTCCTCAAACCAAGACAGAAGATCACTTCTCTCCAGTTTACAGGAATTTCACTTTATTCATTACACAGGAATACCACTTTTTTGCCTTTTCAGGAATATCACTGGCTTTTATGTCGACTCATGCAGGCTTCTTCCAGGCCTGACCAAAGATGCTCGCTTTCCCAGGACCCCAATGTAAACAGTTGCCTCTTGCAGAGATTGTAAGGATCAGAATTTGCTTTTAAAAGCTCAAAGGAACATAAAACTCAGGAGACCAGACCTCTCAACGTGAACACTGCATTTGATAACGTACCTTTTCACAGGAAACCAATGTTCTTAAAAGAGTCATAAACTGCTTAATCTGACGGGTTTATAGCCCCGACGCTGTCCAGGTTTCCTCCCCAGATACTATGGACCTAAAGGAAATCAACTACAGCTCAACAGTACCTCCTAGTGGATACCTACGAAATGTGTTTTCAGTATGTAAGATGACTTTTAATTTGTTCTAAACATTAAGTTTCTTTCAGCTTATCCTCTGGATCCTAAGGACACTGAAAACCATCCCTCTTTTATCACCAACCATGGTTTGCTGCATTTTGATCTAAATGTGAATGCATGTATTATAATTATGTATAAGAAATGTTATATTCATGAGTGTTATTCAAACACATATTGGAGTAGTGGTATAAATGCATGATCACCAAATATTAGCCAAGTCATTTAATTTAGTTAGATTTTATATTGAGCATTTATTTCATAAGAACTGACTGAGTGTTGATTTTCCCTCTGAAATTTCATGGGATGGTGTCTTCATTTGATTGGCTGCTCTCAAACAAAGAAATGTTCTCACATTGGATAGCAGCCATTTCAAACTGCTTCTGAAAAAGTCGATTGGTCAGTCTTGCGACCAACATCATCAGTTTTATGACCCGGCGAGGTAACTTTAAAAGAGAGAAGTTAGATTGGAAAAAAGAAAGAGAACAGTAGAGACAAAGAACAGGCAGGAAGATTAGCAAGAAGCAAGATAGAGAACGGTGATAGAATTAAGAATTAGAAACACAGAAAGAAGAAAGAAAAAGATTTTGAGAAAGATTAGGAACTAAATTAAGATTAAAGAAGCAGAATAGTAATCTAGATCTCAGAAGAAGATTTTATTCCACCGTTTCAAGGCCCTGTGAAGTTTTATTTTATTCTCTGTGTGTTTGTCAAGTCTTTCGTTATATTCTGGTCACTGAGGAGAAACCATTTTTCTTTAGAGCTCGTCCCTTTTAGAGAATCAAATTCTCAAACTTTTTCCTTCACCTCAGAAGCCATTCTTATCCTAGTAAATGTTTTTCTCATTTTTTTTCATGACTTTTCACGCCATTAAAGTGGACCTTTAATTTGCCTAATTTAAAGTGAACAGAGACTGAGAAGTTTCTCCTTCAGTTTTTGGGTCGATCCCGCTACAAGAGACCCCAAATTTGGACTCTTTTTCAAGGACTTTTCACGCCGCCCTGAGACAAACCATCCACGGCTGCCACTGTCTCCTTGAAGGGCCCCCAGCTGAGTTATCACCTCCACAGCTGTGAGGACAGCAGCCGCTTCCTCCGACGTCCTAACTTCAAAACCCAGCGGTACCGACCCGCGGAAACGTGGACCTACGGCTGTTGTGTGAGTGAATCTCTTATTTCTCCTATCTGCTGGGTTAAAACGTGATGTCCTAACAATTAAATTACAGTTGAATATGGCCCGTATTTCAGGGCTCAATTAGTCTCTCAGCCACAGGATAGAGCTATCAACTGAAGGAAAACTCTTAGTCATTTTTAAGTAACTGCCCTTAAATTTTTGTAGATTAATTCAGAATTCATTTTTTTTTAGATAATTAGCTTATGAATTTTCCCCATAAAATTGCGTTGTTTTGTTAAAACATTCCAGCCACATTTACCGTTGAAACATAAGTCTAGTTACTCCTTGGTCCTACAGAGGTGTAACGCTGGAGTTTATGTTCAGGAACCCAATATCAGTTGATGTGATATATTACGCTGTTATCATCTGAATCTGTTTATTCATCATTTGAACGCTATGCCATGTAAACTGAATGAGTTTAATAAAAGGGATGAATGAAAGAAGTTGAAGCGTTTTTCTTTCGCATATTAGATTAGATTAGATTAGATTCAACTTTATTGTCGTTACACATGTATGAATACAAGGTAACGAAACACAGTTTAGCATCCAATCAGAAGTGCAAAGGACAGCAGTGCAGTATATACGGTAATTAACAGTATGTGCAATTTAAGCAAATATATGCAAATATATGCAGCAGTGCAGAAAGTTAAGAGTACTGTTATGTGCAAATAATGTGCAATAAGTTAGATGTAGTTATGTAGTTATGCCGTTATGTACAGGTGAGGATGGTAAAAGATGATTGTAAGAGAGTCAGCGGGGAACTAAGTTCAATAACGTGACAGCTGTTGGAAAGAAACTGTTCCTAAACCTGCTGGTTCTAGTCCGAAGGCTTCTGAAACATCTTCTGGAGGGGAGAAGCTGGAACAGTCCATGAGCAGGATGGTTGGAGTCCCTAAGAATGCTGCGTGCCCGGCGCAGACATCTTTTCCTGTAGACGTCCTCTATAGCTGGAAGTGGAGTCCCTGTGATGCGTTGGGCGGTTTTCACCACCCGCTGCAGCGCCTTGCGGTCAGCTACAGAGCAGCTCCCATACCAGACTGTGATACAGTTGGTCAGGGTGCTCTCTATCACGCAGCGGTAGAAGTTGCCCAGGATGTCAGTTGACAGATGGTTCTTCTTCAATGTCCTCAAGAAGAAGAAGCGCTGATGGGCCTTCTTGATCAGGCTGGTGGTGTTAACTGATGTTAACTAACATATACATGTTTCCTAATCACAGCAGGACAAAAACTCACTGAAACTTTGAGACTGATTCATTAAGTAATTTAAGGTACAAAATTAATTAAAATTAAAGTTAATATTATTGTCCGTTAGGACTGGTGCCCCTTTTACGAGTGTTTTTATTTAACTTAGCGGGTGTAGAAGTGATGGTTTAACTCCACCCCCTTTCACACCCACTATTAAATAAAATAAATAATTCCTGTACCTTATGACAAATATTTTTATAGGCAATTCACGCTACACCGGCGAGGGGCCAGTTTGTCGTGGGGTGGGTGCGGGGCAGTATCGTGCGATGTGTCCCATCTCTCCGCAGCGGAAGCACCCTTCCTCGCACCGCCGCGGCCATCTTCTCCGTGGTCGTGCCGCCGTGGTCTGCCGTAATTCCTCCTCCTCCCCCTCGCTCTCCATCGTAGCCTGGTAGGTTCTCCGGCTGTACGTTGGAGCTTCAGTTGTGCGATTTATTAGCGGCTCTGCCCGCTCTGCTTCTGCCACTGCAGTCTTCCAGTCGCTCACGGCGTGGAGCTGTACGTGGCTCTGGAGCTGGGCCGGGCGGAGACCTTGGATGAAACTCCGGAGGGCGAGCTTCTCTACTGCCTCTGGTGCGAAATCTGGGTAGCTGCGCCGGGTTAACAGCCATATGTCTGCAGCATAGGCTCCTAGTTTTTCCTGGTGGTTCAGGCGGCGGCGGGTCAGTTGTTCTTGGGCGTGCTCAGCGTCCGCTATTCTCCCAAATCATCTCTGGAGCGCCCCTTGTAGTGCTGGCCAGCTGTGGTGCTCCTCAGGCAGGAGATCAGAGAGCGTACAGAAGGCTTTCCCTTCCAAGGCCAGCGTGACCTGTACGGCGGTTTCCTCTGGCGACCGGCCATTCAGCGCCGCGGTCAGCTCGACCTGTGTTAGGTAGTCGTCCAATGTGGCTTCGTCGTTGAAACGGGGAATCTTGGCCCGCTGTTGAACAGGTGGGGAGGTCATCTCCTGATCGCTCGCCACTCCTGATCGCCGTGGGGTCGCCAGCCCGTCCTGTCCTGAGAAGGGTGGAATGTTTGCTCTGTTCCGCCCGCTCTGTCTTGAAAAAGACAGGAGGCGAGGTGCGCTGGCCCCGTCGGGTCCGCCGCTACGTTCGTCCCGGCTCCCGGCTCCCGGCTCCTGGCTCCCGGTGGTGGTGCCTCGGTCTCATCGTCCATCATCAGCTGGGCAATGGCCTGCTCCAGCTGCTGGATCTCCATTCTGATCCTGGCTTCCATTTGCTCCATATCCCACTCCTGACACCAGTGTGACGTTTGCAAGGTTCACACAAAGAAAATGGAGCAAGATGGTTATGATGAACGGGCTTTATTTTACACACACTCTGAGCACAGGCAGGAGGGGAAGTCATTCTCCCAGACCTCCATTTAAATCACGGTTACACACACATAATAAATCTTGCCTATGAAATACTGCTGGGTAATTATAACGCAGTTATAATTACACAGCAGCAGAATAGCTCAGTAATAACATTTACTACACACACAAAGTAATGTTTCAATTGTCAAAGCATGCTGGGAGACCCCTGCCCCCCTTAACACGGCCCCGACGTTACAGTATAATCAGAGGAGTTATTGTCTAATTTGACCTTGTTGGATTTTCCCCCCTTTGTTATATTATTCTGTTCCTTTCTTTTAATCTCTACTTTTATAATTTATCCAGAATAAAGATTCATTCATTCATTCATGATGACTACACTCCATCGCAGTGGAAAGTTAAATCTTTCCTTGGGATGGTGCTGTGTTACCAGCATTTCATCCTTGACTGCTCCTTTATTGCAAAGCCGCTCTGCACATTAACTGCAGGGCAAAAGAGGAGAGGTAAGGGCTCCTCCTGCTGGCAGAGAGCAGGCATTTTCCGGAAATTGACTCCTCAGGATTGGTTTCCGGCCTGTGAGGAAGCGTTTGAGTGTTTAAAAAGTGCCCTCCTCAGTAGTGTGGCATTGGCACATCCAGACTTTGAAAGGCTTTTCATCCTTTCCACCGATGCCTCCCTTGATGGTCTGGGTGCTGTCTTGTCCCAGGTGCCTGATGGTGAGGAGAGAGCCAGACCCATTGCTTTTGCAAGCAAGTACCTCACTTGCAGTCAAGCCAAATATTCTGCTCACATGTTGGAGTTCCTAGCCCTTAAGTGGCAGTCTGTGACAAATTTAGTCACTGGCTCAAGGGTCACAGATTCACTGTGTTGTCAGACAACAACCCACTCATGTACAGTATATCTTGACCAAGCCAAAGCTTGATGCATGTGAGCAGCGCTGGGTCTCTAAACTGGCCCCATATTCCTTTGCGTTCAAGCGTGTCCCTGGTTGACTAAATGTGGTGGCAGATGCTCTCAGCAGAGACCCGTTTGTAAAGCCTGTAAAGGAACTCTTGTCGTCTGAACCATATTCTGTGCTGCTCAGTAAAGCCCATGATGTCAGTGATGGATGCATACTTAAAAAAGTAACACCATACAAGGCCAGAAATTACAAAAATATATCCCCACGGTGCCTCCAAGTTTGTGTAGCACCCAACCCATGTAGCTATTTAATTAAAACTAGTATTAAAGTCGTAGTACTGTGGGTGGGGCCTTTAAATTTAGACTAATATTTTCAGTTCCTCCACTTATTGAGAAATAAATCAGTGAAGATGTAAATATTTTCCCAAAAAGATTTAAAAAAAAAAAACGTAATTTACAGCAGGACAGAATTGAACTAAATTATACAGAAAGACTTAAAACAAAATGACTTAAACAGACACAAAACAGCAGTTTTAAAGTCAGTTTAACTGATGTAGAGAGATTTCAACATTTAAAAGATATTTACAGCAGTCTTAAATTGGAATCACTCATTCACACACATCAATCACACACATCAACCCTATTTTTCTAAAAGTCTTAAATATTAAAATAAATTTACCCCCCCCCCCACACACACACACACTGTTGCAGGCCTGATATTCTTCAACTGGAAATGTTGTAGTAGCTATTCAGTTTATTGAAGGTTTCACTGAAGGTCAGAGATCGGCAGGGAAAAACATCACCTGGAATGTTAGCTGAGGAAAACCGTTGATGTTGAGAATGACTGTTGGTGGAGAGAACAGCCGTTGATGGGGAAGGAGCCCGTGGTTGGAGAGTCAAACCGCTGGACTCAGCCGTTGGTGTGGACCAGAGCAGTGGGTGATGACAGAGCTGTTGCTGGGAAAAAGAGATGGGGATCTAGGGGCCCCAGACAAGCGGTGACGTCCCTCTTCTTGAAACCCCCCCCCCAAAAAAACGGTCCAGTCGGGTCCACATCGGTCTCTTTTATCTCCCTTCTGTTGTGTGTGGGTTTGGCCCTTGGGGCTTGCTGCAGCTGCCCTACAGACTGACATTAGGTGGGCTGCTGCCACTGTATATAGTTCTGTGTTCTCTCAATAAAATTCAGTTGGATGTTCGGCACAAGACGACTCATGTCTCATTGACTTACAGACAAAGCATTTTGGCGACGAGGATAAACTTTGGAGGTGTACGGGATACCTCTACCACCATTTCTACAGTATCTGGAAGAACCAGCAATCCTCTGGGCTAACTGGTTGGCCATGTTTGAGGGGTATATTGCGGCATTGGGCCTGAGTAAACTCGACAGTATGCGGAGGTGAGCACTTCTGGTTCACCATCTCGGCGTAGAAGGTCAGAAGATTTTCCATACGTTGGGGAGACGGAGTCTTATACGCTGTCTTATACGCTTATCTATATGCTGTTGGGTGGCTTGCTGACTACTTTGCCGAGCACACACTGAGCACCAAGCTGTGGGTTGAAAGGCTGTTGGCGCCAAAAGAAGCTACGCTAGCTAGCTCGGGGGAGCTAACAGCCCAGCCGGTGGCAACGGCGAAATTAGCCACGGAGCTAGGTGGGCACCAAATACAGGCTACAAGTTAGATATCACGGTGGAGCTGGAGCCACAGGTGAGGGAGCCCACATCCACCGAGAACGACAAGCCAACCAAAAACCACAGCGCAGTGACCAAAGATTTACCGGGCACCACGGAGGTTGAGCAGGACCAGCCTCACTCAGGGTGGATGCTGGAGGGTCTCAGTGCCGGAGCTCAAGATGCCTTGGACGAGGGTACTGGGTGTAACAATGAGGCACCTGCATCGACGAGTGACACTGACAAGCTAGCTCCAGTTTTCCCCAGAGCTCGGCCACAGTTGGCTGGAGGATCTGGGGCTATGATGGCAACCGCTGCAGCGGCTTTAAAAGTGGTTGGGGCCAGACCGACAGGCATGGAGAAACCGCATGCCAAGCAGCAACACTCAAAGCTGAGCAAGACACCTCTTAGAATTATGGACTTGGTTTGGGCTTGAAGGGAGGAACATCCACGGCGGATGTGGGCCAAACAACAGCCAGAGGAACACCAGGAGCGGCTGCGCATCATGGCTAAGCGGAGTGCAGCCTACTCCCAGCTGTCGGCTCGTGGAGGAACACCAATGAGCTGCGGTGTGCCCGGGAGGAGGCTTCAGATGGCGGGTCTGGATGAGAGGGGCAGTCGATGGTGAGGAGAAGAGACGCTCTCATCTGTAAGTTCAGTTACGACCCCGGGGGCAGGCTGCTTCCAGGGGCGTGCCTACTGAGGGGCTGCCCTGGGCCCCCAAGCTGGTTCTACTTTTTCTGCTGGATGGACAGTAAGAAAAAACTATAGATAGAAGAAAAGACATTAATTAAAATGTTCAGTGTTCTGTTGTTTGCATGCGTTACATATAAAAGAAATGTTGTGGTTTTGGGGATTATTTTGTGTCTTGTTGTTAGTTTAGGAACACAGCAGTAGTTTTAACTTACTGATGGACTTTCCATCCATCCATCTTCTTCCACTTAATCCTTTTCGGGTCGCGGGGGGGGGGGGCTGTAGCCTATCCCAGCATCTTTGGGCGAGAGGCAGGGTCCACCCTGGACAAATCACCAGTCCATCACAGGGCAACACAGAGAGACAGACAACCATACAACCATTCACTCTCACAGTCAGACCTAAGGACAATTTAGAATCCCCAGCTTGATGCCAGTTAACCTAACCTGCATGTTTTTGGCATGTGGGAGGAAACCGGAGAAATCCTGGAGTAAACCCACGCAGACATGGGGAGAACATGCAAACTCCACACAGATCACTGTTGGTCGGGGGCTGGAATCGAACCAGGGATCCCCTGGCTAAGGGTGAGTGGACTTTCTTTTATCTAATTTACAGGTGGCAGAATAATCCACCTTGCCATGTGGGGTAGGACGGTAGACAGCCCTTTAGTGATTTCAGTTTAGGTTTTTTAGTGCGTTATTCGGGTCCTAAATTGGGGAGGGTCTCCACTGTGTGTGTGTTTTAGACTTTTCTAAAGGGGGAGGGGGAATGTTGTGTGTGGGTTTGGCCCTTGGGGCTTGCTGTAGCCACCCTGCAGACTGACGTCAGGCGGGCTGCGGCCACTGCATGTAGTTCTGTGTTCTCTCAATAAAGTTTAGTTGGATGGTCAGTGTTATGTCCATAATTGTAGAAATGAAAAGCGAGTCTCAACTCAGTTAACAGGGTTTATTAAATATAACACTTAACTATAGACAGAGGCTTACAGCACTCTGCTGCTGGCCAGGTGGCTTCACGACGAAAGAGGCAGAGCCTCTTCTGCCCACTCTTTTATACCTAGGGCGGCATCACCGCTAGAAACTGGTAGTGCCCACCCCGGTCTGTCCCATGACCAACCTGGCTGCCATCTTGCTAATACCAGCTTGTTTCCATACATAACAGTCTGTACAAGATGGCTGACGTCTCATTGATTTACAGACATTGTCACGTGCCGAGCCGGCTTGGCTCTCCCCGGCTCGGCCTCAATCTCTGGGGTTGGCTTTGCTGGGGATGTGTATTTTGATGTATTCTGGTACGTTTTCCATGCCTCTAGCCACTGTCTGACCAGCAGCTGTTAGTCAGCATCTGTCATCTCCTTTCTCTCACGCTGCTGACAGGCTGCCGGCCCAGCCACGCCCCCTCACTCTCCTTCTGGCTCATCAGCTGTTTCCAGTTCCCGGTAACCATCTGTCCGTGTCTCACCCAGGTGTTCCTTATTTGTCACGCCAGCAGCATCTGTATTAAAGCAGCTCTTCGCTAGACAGACGCCACTGGATCATTGTATGCGCGGGATGGCCTTGCTCCGCCGTCTAGCCGTCACGTCACTAAGGACTGTATCCGTGTGTGCTCGTTGTTCGCAGAAACGACTCGAACCACCCCCACACTGTGAGTAACTGCCTGTGTTCTGTTCACCGCTGTTCTCCTCCAGTGTGCGTGTTGGGCGTCCTAGAGGACTTTAAGTGTATCCGAGCTGTCTTGTGTCTGTATGTGTAGTTTTGTATTAATAAATGTGTGTTTGGTGTAACCCTGCACTTAAATCCTTGTCCTTTTTCCCCCTCGCCGTGTGCTAGGAAAAGTGCACGGGCGAGTTCATGACAGAATGATCCAGCCGAATTACAGGATTTAGCGGGTACACCCACACATCCTTTTTTCCTTTTTGTATCATTTTGTGAGACTGAGCTGTGTTGGAGTTGGCCATGGATTCGGCGCCCCGCAGCTATCCTCTGAGCTTGGGATTGGAGATTTGCAAGGCATTAATGGACATTGACGGGCTCCTCGCATCAGCCAGCATTTATTCTACCCGAAGGACATTCTCTGGTACGTAGGTCTGGCGGAGGCAGAGGTCCAGCGGTGCCTTCAGCTCACTCGGCGTTTGGCAGTGCTGCGGCGTGAGGGGTAAGGGGTGAGGAAATCCCCTAGGAAGATCAAGCTTGCGTCGAGGGTCAAGCGCTGCTGGGGCTTCATTCCTCCTGCCTCCCGCCAGAGCGAGACGCCCGCTCCCGTCCAGCCTCCTCCAGCTCCAACCTCCCGCAGACGGCGTCATCCCGCATTGAGATGCTGAGAGAGACCCCCCTCGTCGTCAGCTGTCATCACCCTCCCAGCTGCCGTGAGGCTAGACGGGGCTGCCTCAGGAACGCCCACCTCCATTGCCACGGAGACGGCTCCTCCTCCAGCCATTGAAGAGGGCCATGTCACCGCTGACACGGAGAGGGATGTCAGTCTGCTATCTGCTGCTGTTGGCATGATGTTCCTTTTCTGAAATGCTGTTATTTTTTCACCAGATGTAATGGGACACACACTTTCCAGAAAGTTCAACTTTTGTCTCAGGGATCAGCAAGATGTTTTCTGGCAAAACTGAGATGAGCCTTTATGTTGTTTTTGCTCAGCAGTGGTTTTCATCTTGGAACTCTGCCCTGCAGGCCATTTTTGCCCAGTCTCTTTCTGATGGTGGAGTCATGAACACTGAACTTAACTGAGGCAAGTGAGGCCTGCAGTTCTTTGGATGTTGTTGTGGGGCCTTTAGTGACCTCTTGGATGAGTCGTCGCTGTGCTCTTTGGGTAATTTTGGTTGGCTGACCACTCCTGGGAAGGTTCACCACTGTTCCATGCTTTTGTCATTTGTGGATAATGGCTCTCACTGTGGTCCGCTGGAGTCCCAAAGCTTTAGAAATGGCTTTATAACCTTTTCCAGACTGATAGATCTCAATTACTTTGTTTTTCATTTGTTCCTGAATTTCTTTGGATTGCTGCATGATGTCTAGCTTTTGAGGATCTTTTGGTCTACTTCACTTTGTCAGGCAGGTCCTATTTAAGTGATTTCTTGATTGAGAACAGGGGTGGCAGTAATCAGGTCTGGGTGTGGCTAGAGAAATTGAACTCAGCTTTCTAAAGATGTGATAAACCACAGTAAATATATATATATTTTTATTTTTTTTGGGGGGGGGGATCACTTTTTCACACAGGGCCATGAAGGTTTGGATTTTTTTTACCCTTAAAAATAAACACCTTCATTTAAAAACTGCATTTTGTGTTTACTTGTGTTATCTTTACCTAATATTTAAATTTGTTTGATGATCTGAAACATTTAAGTGTGAGAAACATACTATAAAAAATGTCTTGTTTGCTCCTTTGGAGCAGAGAGGACAAACCCAGGTGCTGAATGGTGTTCTGTGCAGTTTATTCACAAAAGAACATAAAGTGTCCAAAATAGTGCTGTACACACAAAAAATGCAGAACAAGATAGGCTCTCCTGAGCCAGCTTGACTCAGGAGGGAACAGGGAGCTGGTCACCATGATGATCGGGAGGAGAAAATTACCAGAAGAAACCAGTCTTGAGCATCAATTTAAACGCACTGACACAGTGGAAAGCCAGTGCTTAAACACACAAAGTCCATGAGCTGCAGGTGCGACTCGCAGGGAGTCGTGACCTAATTACCAAGCTGCCACAGCTGAGCTGGCAGAGAAGCAGGCAGTGACAGCTGGTGGGGAGAGTCTGGAGCGAGAGAGGAACTGTCACAAACCAAACAACTATGCAAAAACTGACCACATAATAATGACAACTGACAATCAGACCTAGAAATAAAGTCAGCGTCTGAGCTCAATGAGAAAATGAGCTCAGACACATGACAGAAAATGAGATATCAGGAAGGGGGCAAACACTTTTTCACACCACTGTAAAAGCCTTATTGATGCTGCATTTCCCCTCTAGTCCGCTTTGGTCCGCGTGCGCTTTGGATGAACCCGGCAGGCACGCGGCGCTGTTTATGCTCACTTTTTTCATCAACCCAGGCCAAGCAGTTGACGCATGCGCACAACCATCATTTATAGTTTCACTCCCGCCCTACAGGTAGCGCCAATGCCCTGACACACCAGGATTTTCACCAACGAAGAAACGCTGCTTGCTTTCTGCTGCTTGACTTCCCGGTTTTCACTCCTTTTCCACAAAGATGCTGCTGAAGTATTTATGTATGATTCATGCATGTTTATTCTCGTCTTCCACTTCCTCGTTGTCTTCTTCGTCTCTTTGACTTGGTATGCTGTGCCGATATCGCCACCTCGTGAATGGGACATTCAGTCTTGCACATGCGCTTTTCAACGTGTTCAGGTCGTGTGTAGGCGGCACAGTCACAAAATTTGGGCTGCACGCAGTCGTCCGCAGTCGAGCACTGCAGACACTAGCGGAGTGGAGACGATGATGTAAGTTTCGTCACACGAGGTTTCCGGTTACACGTACGGGGACAGCAGAGGTGCAGCATGAGTCCATCCTTCACAATCACTACGCTGATAAAAAAGTGAGTTTAATAGAGAAGACACCACAGGCTTCCTGTGCACCAGACCTATTCAATTAGCGGCCTGTGGGCCACATGCGGCCCAGAACAAGCCTCCAAGTGGCCCAGGCCACGCCAAGGAAATATAAATTTAAGAAAAAAATATGAAGGAATGGTCCGCAAGCATGCACATGAACAACGTGCGTGACCGTCATCCACGTGAAGTTCAGAAGCACCCTGCCCACGTGAGCGCTCCAGTCGGGCAGGCAGAGGTTTTCTGGTGTTGCTGTCTGAACCATGACCCGATTAACATACTCTAAACGTGGAAAAAAAGCAGAAGAGCTTTGGAAGCAGTGGAGGCATTTATGGTGGTTTTAACCGACTGGAACAATGAATAATAATGAAGAGTTGCTTAGCAAAATACATTTTATTTATTTCATTAAATAAAATTTGATTAGTATTTTTTTTCTTTGAAATCAGAGTTAAATTATTGTTGTGGCTCTGCAAACTTATGGCCAAAAGTGTAAATTGTGTAAGGAAAAAAAGTCAAAATTTTACCACAATCTGTTTCAACTTTATTTAAAAAAACTATCATTTTATTTAAAAAAAAATAAAAATTAGCTATAAAAATCTACAAATTTATACTGAAGTCTCAAATGTACAAGAAAAGTCAATTTTACAAGAGAAAAGTACAAATTTGAGGAAAATGGTTTCGGATTTAGATAAATTTACAGAGAAAAGCAGAAAACTAAAAGAAAATTATTATAAATTTTGGAGAAAAACCTCAAACCTTCAAGACTGAAGTCATTACTCAAGTTTTTAAGTGGCTGCTCTTTGCATCCTTAACTCTACTAGAAATGTTTGGTTGACTGACGTGTGTGTAATGGAGTGTGCAGATATAAACTTTAGTTCAGCTAAATCGTAGAGACATTAGTTTCTTTGCCTGTCATGTTATTTCTAGTTTGTTTTCACATATTCAGTATTGTTTTTTTGTATGATTTATTTTCCTGTTTTTCGTTCAGTGGAGTTTTGTTATTTATATTTTTGGGTTTCTTGTCTCCACTTTATTTTTTGCCAGTGTGGCTGTTGTCAGCGGCACCGCCAGGTAGTGGGCGGTGCCGCTGTCAAACTGTCAGCCCCGCTTCCTCTCATCATGACTCACAGCTGATTGTCATTTTCTCCCCAGCCTGCTCATGTGATTCACACCAGTTTCTATTTGTGTTTAATTGTTTCGGACCCTACTTAAAGGCTGTTATTTTCATTTCTCACTGCTGGGATCTTGAGTTCTCTTCCCTCTCTCCACCAGAATCCAGCTCTTGTTCTGGTGAGGTAATTTGTAAGTTTTCTTTTTTTGTCTTTTTGGACTTTGTGTTGTGTTTTCTTTAATAAATTTCACTAACTGCAGTCTGCACGTGAGCCTCACCTCTCTGCCCCGAGGGGCAATTCATGACAAGGATCTCCTCTATCCACCTAACTCCCCGCCCCCATGATGCCTTGTATGAATTATGGGCACAACTTAGCCCATTAGGTGGCATCACTGTTATATTTTAAAAAAATACAGCCTATTGAGTTTTGAGAGTTTCATTGACCTCTGTTTTCTGAAATTAATTTTCAAATGTTTCCATAAATCAGCACCCGAGCCACTTGCTGGTCTCATCCAAAGACAGGACAGCAGCAGAGCCACCAAGAGTTCTGTAAACAATAACTGTAAAATATTCCACCGCAGAACCACATTTGGACAAACAGCTTTCTCTATAAAGGGCAGTCACATCTGGAACACAATGCCAAATGAAATTAAAATAATAACGGACTTTAAAACATTCACTAAAAAGGTTAAAAACTGGCTGAAAAATAAACAAGAATGTACCCATGTATGAAATGATTGTCTGCAGGGTGAGAGTGAATGAAGGGAAGGAATGAATGTGTTTGTTTATAGTGAGTGACAAAGGGAGGGAGGCCTGAAATAGGCAAATGTGAGTCAGGTTGTTATATTGTGTATTTATGATATTCATAATATTTATAATTATGTATTTATAATGTACTTTTAATCTTTTTTGCATTGATGTATGTGGTTACTGTTTATTCTGTTTTTATTTTTTTCTTTTCCTTATCCTTTTTTACTTTTTACTTGTTTCTCCTTTCTAAAGCCCATCCAGGGACAAGAGTTGCAAATTAGCTAATAGCTATTCACTCTTTGTGCAACACATCAGATTGATTGTCATTGATTAATTGTCTATGTTTATTGCACTGTCCCTGTGAAATAAACAAATAATCTAATCTAATCTAACTTCTGGTACTAGTTTAGAACATGTGGTTGTCACAGAAACGGGACACTTTTCCTTGTTAAAAAAACAATGACTTCGGCATCAAAAATGCAGGAACACGGCCTTTTGCACCTCAAAAACAGTAATATAATCATATCACTACCCACGAATATGGAGGGATGAGAAGAGGACCTTAAAAAGTGGCCTGGCAGACAGTAGCTCCGTTAGTTAGCTCCGCTGCTAAGATGCTAGCGCTATAAACAAATAAAAGCTCTGAGATATATCAATGTCTCCATCTCAATGAAGTAAATTGAATTTTGTTAAAATATGTTGGACATAATCAAATTTACCTCAGAGCAGAAGTACATCTAGTCAGAGCCACAAAAAACCACAACATTGTGCTTGGGTCTTTTAATGTCAGGGTAAAACAGACAGCTGAAGCTGTGCTCGAACTGAACTTTTGAGCACAGCTGAAGCTGTCTGTTTTACCCTGACATTACCGACAGGTCTTACTGGGATAGTTTGCTGCTGAGTGTGAAGTTCCTGGGATTTAGAATCAGCACCTCCAAGTCTGAGTTCTTGGTCCTCAGCCGGAAAAAGGTGGATTGTCTTTTTTGGATTTGAGACAAGCTCCTGCCCCAAGTGGAGGAGTTTAAATGTCTTGGGGTCTTATTCACGAGTGAAGGGACAATGGAGTGAGAGACTGACAGACAGATCGAAGCAGCATCTGTAGTGATGTGGACATTGTACCGGTCTGTTGTGGTGAAGAGTGAGCTGAGCTGTAAGGAAAGGCTGTTGATTTACCAGTCAGTCTACGTTCCTACCCTCACCTATGGTCATGAGCTTTGGGTAATGACCGAAAGAATGAGATCGTGGATACAAGCGGCAGAAAAGAGCTTTCTCTGTAAGATTGCTGGACTCACCCTCAGAGATAGCGTGAGGAGCTCAGTCATCTGGGAGAGGCTCAGAGTAGAACCGCTGCTCCTCCACATTGAAAGGAGCCGGTTGAGGTGATTTGAGCATCTGATTAGGATGCCTCCTGGACGTCTCCTACTTGAGGTGTTTCAGGCACATCCCTCTGGGAGGAGACCCTGGGGCAGACCCAGGACTCGCTAGAGAGATTATATCTCCCAGTTGGTCTGGGAATGCCTTGGGATCCCCTGTGAAGAGCTGGAGCAGGTGGCTGTGGAGAGGGAAGCCTGGGCTTGTCTGCTTGAACTGCTGCCTCTGCCACCTGGACCTCGGAAAAGAGGTAGAAGATGGATGGATAGATGGATGGATGTATGCATGCATGCATGCTGAAGCTGCTAATTGTAGTGTAGGAATATGGCCAGTATACAGCGTGTGACATGGCCTGCTGCTGACATCACCACTCCACTATATATTGGGGCGGTCTGCCATCTCATGGCAGTTGGTTGGTTACTAGTGGGTTAGAGAGCAGCTAGTGGGAGTTACCAATGTGAGAGTTATGATGACAAAGTGTTCACATGTGCTTTTGTACCATCACAGTTTGTAATAAAGTTTAGTTCGAGCACAGCATCCTCGTCCGTCTTTTTTCCAGGTTTGTGGACATAACATTTGGTAATGAGAATTTCAAACCATGGACGTGTGCTTGAGACCACTAAGGCCTTTCCTTGAGTCTCCAGGTGAACCAACCATCCCCTGGCCATGATTGCTGGACGTGTTCAAGACCTACATTGCAGTGTTGGACCTGGGAAATGAAAATGTAAGGAAGAAAGCACTACTTGTCCACAACTTAGGCATGGAAAGTCAGAGGATTTCTCACACACTTGGTCCTACGGACTCGTACGAGGAGGCTGTCGAACTGCTAGCTAACTACTTTGCTACACCGCAACAACGCGATAGCATGACAAATTTGATTCCGCCAAAGGCGACAGGGAATTGGTGAGTTCACACAACAATTTGTCACCTACCTAAGACATCTGGCTAGCATGTGCTGTTTTGGACTGTTAGAAGACGAGATGGTGTGGGACCGGTTAGCTGAGCACACATGTAACCCGAGGCTAAGGGCTAAGATGCTAATGGCACCAAACAACATGATGCTAGCTTGCACAATAGAGCTAGTGTTCCAGCTTGAGGCAGCAGAGAAGCTAGCATCGGAGCTAGGTTGGTGCCAACTACAGAAGCTACTGGGACAGATGACGCTGGCTAACGTGGTGAGCATGGAGGAATATGAAGACATGGCCGATGAGTACGAGACGGACACCGTCAACCAAAGGATGACTCAAAGAGGCCCTGTCTGTGGTTCCCCGACATACCATGACAGAGCACGTTTTTGCCCAGCAAGAGGACATCGCTGTAACAAGTGTGGATGCTTTAACCAGTTTGCTAAAGTGTGCCAGTTGCCGGCACCGTGGATCCCGCAAAGCAAGCAAAGCTACCCGCCAACAACTACCATTCATGCGGTAAGCCCTGACATCAGTGGTTATGCATACAGCATGGTTGAATTAGACGGCGTGTCTGTACTGATACTGACTCAACATGGAGGCGGTTCGGTTGATGTTAAACTGGGCCACGGTGAAGAAGTTTTTTCCCAACCACAAAATTAAGAAGAACCCAGCGGAGATGAACGGATACAGCGGTCACAGGCTCAGTAATGTAGGAACAGCTGAGCTAAAGGGCTGCTTCAAGTCAAAGATTGTGTATGTACTTCATGTTCCAAGTGAGGACGCATGCAAGTGACAACATTATGGGATGTGACCTTTTCTACAGGCTGGGTTTCACTATCAGCACCTGGTTCGAATGGTCCAGGTGTGGCAGCTGGGGCGGCAGTTGGGGCACGACGGACCTCAACGATGTGGTGTGGGACGAGAAAATTCAGGGTGGCACTGACACCAAACTGTCTACCCCGTGCACTCAGGAGGAGAGTTGTCTGGGAGGGGGGCAGCGGTCAGACTCGCCTCAGATCCTCACCGAGCCGGAGTCCACTGTGGATTCGCAGGAGAGGGAGCCCATACACAGAGATTTTGTGTGCAGGCTAGCACATAAAATCATTAAAGACACTTCACACCCACTTTACCCTGCTTTTGAGTGCTCACCTCCAAACACCGGCTCCAGTGCTCTGGTTGCAGGACCCAGAGAAGAAGGGCCACCTTTGTTGCCAAAGCTGTTTTGCTTTTAAATTCCTGGCTCTTAGATTTGAACCTGGTTCACTTTTTACTTTTAGAACACGAGGTACTGTACTGTTTTTAGTTTGTTGGTGAGTTATTTTTTAGTTTTATTCAGTTATTTGTTTAGTGGTACTTGCATTGTTTTTGTCGTTATTGCGTTGCTCCACTCTGCCATTAAAATTGCCCCTTGGGGATAAATAAAGAATTTTGAATTGAATTGAAAACCCAGAGGCACAACAACAACGACCGGGGACAGACTGTTATGTCCACAAACTTGGTATGAAAGGAGACTGACAAGGAAGTTGCACTGGAACGGAGCTTTATTGTGGAACTATGTTCAATACAGGTTTGCTGTGCTGTGTGGGGTTGTCCGGGCAAGCGCGCTCCAAAAGGTGGACGCCCCTTATTATAGGGCGGTGTGATGACACCACCACAATAAATCCCGATCCCACATTCTCCACCTCTTAAAAAATCAGAAAACACTGCCAATTAAACCCACGCAAATTTGGAACACAAACCCCAAACATAAAACCATAAGAAACAACAAAACAATCTAAAGCTAGGACTGGTGGGTAGACTGCCACACGGTCAGCACGGGAAAGTGGTTTATTCTGTCACTTTTCTCTCTTTTTTTTAAATAGTCGGTCATGCTTCTAACTAAAAAAAGTCCTCTGTCACCTCTTTACTGTCTCCTATTATAAGGGTCAGTTGGGGAGGGGAAACAGCTCAGTATGAGGAGCCTTGAGGTGACACCGTGGTGGCCTCCTCCCTGGAGCTATGAAGCAGGCTCATGGCGGCCCCCTCCTGGGGCTTTGAAACACGCTCGTGGTGGCCGCCTCTCTGGAGCTGTTGGACCCCCATGGTCAATCTTCATGACACCGGGGCCCGGGTCTCACATTGCGGCAGCCAACTCCCGCAGAGCCCAGCCATCTAGAGTCGCCTTCCAGATATGCCATAGTCTGTTCGCGTGCTGAACCGAATCATCCGTCAGCCAAAAGCACATTGTTCTCAACCTCACCATGATCCTCAGCGGCACCCGTTGCTTTGCTTACTGCGGCCCAGTCAGTCACCATCCTGGTCTCTCGCCGATGCAAACCCGAACCCAGTCCATGACGCGGAGTGGCGCATTACTTGTTTTCATGCTCTATCGTTGGGCTCCCGGTGGCTCTGCATGCTTGTTCAGCTTGGGACCTCCACTGTGCTGCAGTGGTTCCATTGTCACTGTGTTCGCTGCGGACCCTTCACCCGCTGTCTCCGTCATCGACTGTGGCTCGTCATGGGTATGGAAGGTGTCCGGTGCCTCTGCAGTTGTCAAAGCGGACTCCTCACCTGTCCACTCAATCGTAACCTCTGTTGCTTGTTGGACGAGGGCATGGGAGCAGTCCGGTTCCTCCTCTTTGTCGTATGAAGTGCTCCACTGTGCTGCGCCATGCATTTTGTTAGTGTCCAGCCGCTGCTGCCATTCTTTGGGAATCTCTGCATGCCCGGGCTCCCTCTCCATGTGGCTCTCCTCCCAAGAGCGAGAAGTGTGTGCTTTGGTGTCGGCGCCATTCATAATTACCTCATCCCACATCACGATGTTGTCATCCCAGTCCGCTGTGCCCCAACTGCCACACCCGCACCATTCAAACCCAGCGCTATCTCTGATAGCGAAGCCCAGTCTGTAGAAAAGGTCACATCCCATAACATTGTCACTGCGCTCAGTCACCTGGAACATGTACACAATTTTGGTTTTGCAGCAAACAGTCAGTTTCACTGTTCCAACATTGCACAGTCTGTGACCTTCATAACCATACACCAGCATTGGGTTTTTCTTGATTTTGTGGTTGGGGAAAAACTTTTTCACCATGGCCCAATTTAGCATCGATCGCACTGCCGCTGTGTCGAACTGAAGTGGTCCAGCTACCCCGTCTAATTCAACCATGCTGTATGAATAACCACTGAACCACTGGCTTACGGAATGAACGGTCATTGTTGGTGGGTAGGCAAGTTCTCCTGGGGGACCCCACGGTGCTGATAACTGGCATACTGTGGCGAAATGGTTCAGGTGCCCACATTTGTTACACCATTTACCTCTTGCCAGGCAAACACGTGCTCCATCCTGGTGCGTCAGAGACCCACAACCCCCGCATATGGGGCCTCTTAGAGCAGACCTCCAGCTCACCGCATTAGCCTCATATTCCTCTGCCATGTTGTCATCCTCATCTGAATCCACCGCGTTAGCTGGCGTTGATTGTCCAGTTAGCCTCTGTGTTTGGCGCCCTTTAAGCTCCCTGGCTAATTTCTCTGCTTCTTCCAATTGGAGCACTAGCTCAACTCCTTTAGCTAGTATTAGGTCGTTTGGCGTCATTAGCAACCTAGCTCGTAGCCCAGCATCACATGTGTGTTTGGCCAATTGGTCCCGCACCATTCCATCTTCCAGCAGCCCAAAACGGCACACACTAGCTAACTATCTCAGGTCAGCGATGAACTGTTGAATTGACTCTCTGACTCTCTGTTCTCTCTGGCAAAAGTGAATCTGTCGTACCATCACACTGTTCGGCGTAGCAAAATGGTTAGCTATTAGCTTCACAGCTTCCTCATACGAGTCCGTTGCACCGAGCGTCCGGAGAATCCTTTGGCCTTCTAAGCCTAGGTTGTGGACAAGCAGTGCTTGCATCCTCACCTTGTCGAGCTTTCCCAGGTCCAATGCTGCAACATACGTTTCAAAAGCCTCAAGTCAACATGGCTGTGCAACTGCTGGTTCCCCTGGGTTGTCCAGAAGGGGCTGTAGTGGTGTCACGCATGCTGCAATGAGTTAATCCTCATTCACCAGATGTTATGTCCACAGACCTGGCATGAAAGGAGACAGACAAGGAGGTTGCACTGGAATAGAGCTTTATTATGGAACTATGTACAATAGAAGGTGAGGTAAAGAAGGTAGAGACATCTTTAAGAAGGTAAAGACATCTCCTTTCTATTTTATTTTTGTCTTTTATAAGAACAAAAGATAAAGAATTGAAAGAAGACAAAATGAACTTATTTGACCTATGTACAATAGAGGTTATGCTGTGCTGTGTGGGGTCGTCCGGGAAAGCATGCCCCCAAAAAGCGGACGCTCCTTATTATAGGGTGGTGTGATGATGCAACTGGAATGCGGTGTCATCACACCGCACTTCACAATAAACCCCGATCCCACACATACACCATTCACGATGCGGCACAACAAAGCACATCAGACAGGAGAGAGGAGGAACAGGACTGCTTCCGTACCCATGCTCAACATCAGTCTATGGGGGTTACGACCGAGACGATAGGTGAAGAATCTGCAACAATGAACAACATGGAAGAAACGCCGGACACCTTCTATACCCACGACCAGCCTCAGACTATGGAAACAGTGGCAGTGAAGTTGGGTAAAGGGTCCGCGAGAAACACAGTAATGACAGAACTGTTACGGCACGAGCATGCAGCACCATAGCGATCACAGTGGCACATGAGACCAAGCAAGGCGCCATTCCAGGTAACGGACTGGGTTCGAGTCCGCACTGGTGAGAGACCAGGACAGCGGCTGGCCAAGTCACAACCAATGAGACAACGGATGCCGCTGAGGATCATGACAAAACTGGGATCGGCGTGCTTTTGACTGGAAGACGGTTCGGTTCGGCACGCAAATCAACTATGGCGTGTCCAGGTGGCTGCTCCAGATGAGGAGGCTTCACAGGAGTCAGCTGATGCAGTGTGGGACCTGGGCCCCAACGTGATGAAGATTGGTCCTGGCCCTGGGGGTCCGGCATTTCCAGGGGCATGTCTACCGCAGGCCTGCTACAAAGACCCTCCGGCAGAGCCGCCTTCCCCACGGAAGACTGTTTAAAAAAAGACTGACTGTTCAGGTAGGAGCGCGGCTGAAATAGGTGGCAGAATAACCCCCCCAGCCGCATCGGGTCCAGCGGTGGTCTACCTGCAGACCCTAGTTCCAGATTCTATACTGTGGTTTTGAATGTTGCAATGTTCTTAAAATAATGATTATGTATATAAAAGTACCAAACTGGGGAGGGCTGACTAATTAATGTATCTTCTGTGCTTTGCAGGGGTGGGTGGGTGGGGGGGGGGTATAGTGTAGGAATATGGCCAGTGTACAGAGTGTGACGTGGCCCGCGGCTGACGTCACCACTCCACTATATATTGGGGCGGTCTGCCATCTCATGGCAGTTGGTTGGTTACTAGTGGGTTAGAGAGCAGCTAGCGGGAGTTACTGATGTGACAGTGATGACTAAGTGTTCACATGTGCTTTTGGACCATTACGGTTTGTAATAAAGTTCAGTTTGAGCCCAGCATCCTCGTCCATCTTCATTCCAGGTTTGTGGACATAACACTAATATCAAGTCCATATTTGATATATTTCTTAAATTGTTAAGCCTTAGGAAGCAAACTGTTACTATTTTTATTTACTATTTTACTTCATGCAGCCTTGCATAATTTCTTTCACTTGCTCCCCTCGGGAAAGTGGTACAGATCCCATAAAACCCGGACTACCAGGTTTAATCATAGTTTTTTTTCCCAGCAGCAGTACGTATTTTGAACGGATTTATGTAACACGCACAGACTGATGATATTATTTTTGTTATTTTAGGTTATTTTGTAGCAACAACCCTCTGTGTATAAGCTGGTCTTTTATATTTATCGCTCAGTATGTTTTCATTATTGCTATGTACATATTGTATTCAACTTTTAGGTAATTTTGTTTCAAGCATTATTTATTGTTGTAATTATAAGAATGTTAAATGCATGAGTGAACTGTGAGTGTGATAGTTTGTTTTTAGGGAGCAGCATCTCAGTTCCGTTGCATTGTTCATTAACAATGGAATGACAATAAAGGCACTTTGACTTTGACTTTGATCTGGTGACAGACATAAATGTCAGATCTGTGACATTCATAAAGATGAAAACATAGGTGGCGCTGCCGTGTCTGGACCACCATCACACCAACAATCCTTTAGTTTTCAGTGCGTGATCGACTCATTGCTGTTGAAGCCGCAGATTTAGTTGTGCTGATCTGTGAGGAGCTTCACACCACGAAGTACCAGAACTACGCAAAAACACTCAAAAATACAAAAACGACAAGTCCTGAAATTATCTGCCACTTAACTGCAAAACAGGTATGTGGACTATACAATTAAACAAATTTGAAACACTTTTAAAAACGCTATTTTAATGCCCCACAACTCTACTCTTGCTGACTGATTTAACACTACTTCTGCCGGAACCGGAAGTTGCCCCCATAATGGTTTCTGCAGCGATGCTCTCAGGAATTAGGTGGATAATTACAAGATAAATAGCAACAGTCGTTGCATTTCAGCTGCAGCTAGTGACTAGCCAGTCAGCTGCTAGATAACTCTCAGTAGCAGCCACTAGCTTAAGGCTAAATTCCATTAATTGGCTGCTTGCTAGATACCAGCTGTGAGATGTTAGTTTCAGTCAGTTGGATTTAGTTATTCAGGCATTAGCAAAATAAATAGTGGCTAAATAACTAAAAAATGTTGGATGTTTTTACAATTACATTTTACAGAAAATTTTTAAAGTCTTTTCTTCAGTTTTAATTGTATAGTTATCACTTCACTTCCGCTTCTGAGAGAGAGTAGACACTTTTCTTCCCTCTCCCTCCTAATCCTCTCCCTTCTGATCCCAGCTTGCAATGTCGCTCTTCTCCTGGCTGAATCTTAATCCAAATGGAAATTATGGATCTGGAAAGCGGCTTATATGCGATTGTCACCACTTTAAAAGAAGAAGATCGGGTCAGGGGGAACCCAAGGAAGACTCATGGCATTGGAATTCATGTGTCTGTGTGATTCGACTGAGATTGAACTGATCACAGGATCTTCTGTTCGGCCCCTGGAGTTTCCTAGTGTATTGAAATTATCTGGGTGAGCTAATCAAATGCGGACCCCGGCGTAGCTCCCTCAACAAATTCAACAATTCGTCCAGCTGGGGGGAGCACTGACTGCCAGCGGCAGGATTAACATGGAATTTACCACCTGGCATGCATTGAAGAGAGAACGGACTCTCTTGGACATGTTTACCTATGTTTCGGTAGGTGGATAACATCTGTGGATCGCTGAGTGCTCTCCAGAGAATGATCTAAAGCATGATTCAAGCCTGTATGAAATTTGAAGCACAGAATCGAAGAGAGGGAAATTTTTTATTCTCTGAGTGCACTGTGCAGATTTGACCTTGTGTTTTGGTGCCCTTGTTTACATTCCTCCTCGATGAAGATAACGCTGGAGAACTGGCTTAACCCAAACATCGACAAACAATGGCTGTTGTTCTGCAGATCGAGCTTCTCAAGGACAGCGCTATCATGTGTTTACAGAACTTGCCACCTGCATGAGAATGGACATGCCGAGTAGAACACATGACTATCCGTTGCCAGGGGGTGCCCTCTGCTGTTCACCAGCAATTGACACACCTCCACACTGCATCACACACTGATCATATGCTGACTACATACACTGGTCTCTCTCGCTTTGTCATTTGTCAACGTCTGCTAATTGTGCATAGAGGGGTTTTTTTCTGTGTGATCAAAATTTGGCTCATTTGAGCTTTATATGAGCTTATACGAGCTTTATTCTGATAACTATGTTTTTTCTCTCTGCCTATTGTGTTTTCCTCCCCCCCCTTCCCCTCTTTACCCTCACTGTTCGACTGGCGCCTTCGGGCTGCCCCGGCTATGGGATGCGCTTACTGAGCGCGCCCAATGTCAAGTCAAATTTCAATTCTCCTGTATGTATTACGTATGGTAGTATTGACAATAATCCTTATTCATTCATTCATTCATTCATATTACTTGAATCTCCCAGCATTGTTGAAATTGATATTAAAATATCCATATTGTTATCCCATGTCATGCGTTAACACTCTCACACAGTGTGCGGGGGCTTTCTTGTTAATTTTACTGCAGTGGCCTCACATGTATTGCATCCATTACAACTGTTCATCTACAGCCCCCGCCCCGTACAGACCGTACTCCCCAAATAATACCAGCATGTGGACATTCCCAGCCGCAATAAAAGCACATTGGACCATGTTTATTCCAACATACGTGGCGCCTACAGAGCGGCACCCCACCCCCACTTTGGACAGTCAGATCACATCTCTCTGTTTATGTACCCAGCCTACAGACCAAAGCTGAAACAAACAAACCCTGTTATTTAGCTAATTAAACACTGGACTCCAGAGACTGAGAACACCCTGAAAGACTGTTTTGCCTTCACAGACTGGGATGTGTTTAAAGCTGCAGCCACCCGAGAGGACTCTTCTGTAAACATACAAGTGAATGTGAACGCTGAATACGTGACTGGGTACATCAGCACGTACACTGATACCATCGTACCCACCATACAGGTCAGGAGGTTCCTCACCCAGAAGCCCTGGATCAACAGTCAGGTACGTCAGATGCTGCGTGCTCGCTTTCGTGCATTTAAATCAGGCTGTGAGGTGGAGTACAAAGCTGCAAAGTATGGACTGAAGAAGGCTATAACAGCAGCCAAGAGGTGGTACAGAGAAACGCCGGACAGCCTCTATTCCACTCCTGACCCGGGGAACATGTGGCAAGGCCTGCATCACATCATCGACTACAAGAGCACCAACAGCAGCACCACTAGCTCCACAGACAGCCTACCGGACAATCTCAACATCTTTTACACCCGCTTCGAGACCACCAGCCACAACACAGAGAAGAGACACACACTCATGCACCCCCCCACCCCCACCCACCAAAAGTCTCACCAGGCCAGGTGAACAAAGCACTGAGGAATATAAACCCCCGCAAGGCAGCAGGACCAGACAACATCCCTGGGTGGGCCCTCAGAACATGCCCTGCAGAGCTGACTGACGTTCTCACAGCAATCTTCAACCTCTCCCTCAACCAGAACATAGTCCCCTCCTGCTCCAAAATGACAACCATCATCCCCCTCCCCAAAAGGAGCCCGCCAACCTGTCTGAATGATTACAGACCGGTCGCACTCACTCCAATCATCATGAAGTACTTCGAGGGAGTGGTGCGGGCCCTCATTCAGGACAGCATACCGGGCACCCTGGACCCCCTGCAGTACGCCTACTGGCCCAACAGGTCCACCTCAGATGCTATTGCTGCAGCACTCCATCATTCTCTCTCCCACCTGGAAGATAAAGACTCCTACATTAGGGTGCCCTTTGTCAACTACAGCTCCGTCTTCAACACGGTCATCCCCCACAAACTCACCGACAAACTGTCTTCACTTGGCCTGCACACCACCCTCTGCAATTGGCTACTGGACTTTCTAACTGGCAGGCCCCAGTCTGTCAGGATGGGTAACAGGACCTCAGCCAGCATCATCACAAACACAGCTGTCCCACAGGGTTGTGTTCTCAGCCCCATCCTCTACAGCCTCTTCACCCATGACTGCGTTGCCTCCCACAAGGACAATATCATTCTAAAGTTTGCAGATGACACAGCAGTGATAGGACACATCACTGGTGATGACGAAGCATCCTACAGGAGGGAGGTGGCCAGCCTGGTGTCATGGTGTGAGGACAACAATCTTACCCTCAACACAGACAAGACAAAGGAGATGATAGTAGACATGAAGGAAAAGGAAGGAGGAAAGGAGGAAGGAGGAAGGAGGAGACCCCATCGGCCACTGTTCATCTGGAAGCTTGAGGTGGAGAGGGTGAGCAGCTTTAAATACCTGGGCATCCACATCAGCAAGGACCTTAGGTGGACACACAATACCACAGAGCTGGTCAAGACAGCTCAACAGTGACTGTACTTTCTGAGGAGGCTGAAAAAGTTTGGCATGTCTCCCAGGATCCTCAACAATTTCTACAGCTGCATCATCGAGAGCATCCTGACCAACCGCATCACTGTGTGGTACGGCAGCAGTACTGCCCTGGAGCGCAAATGCCTGCAGAGAGTGGTGAAGACAGCGGACAAGATCATCAGGACTCCACTCCCCTCTCTGCAGAGCATCTACCACCGCAGAGTCCAAAGGAGAGCTGCCACCATCCTCCAGGACCCCACCCACCCCCAGCACAGACTGTTCTCACTTCTACTCTCAGGCCAGAAGTACAGAAGTGTGAAATGCAGGACAACCAGACTGAAAAATTTCTTCTTTCCCACTGCCATCAGACTCCTGAACAGATAACAACTCCCAAAACTCTGTAACACAGCTTCATATATAGGAACTCACACACTGGCTGCTAAATTTGCACACTGCTCACCTGTACAGTAGATATAGTCTCACCCGTCTGATGTCCATATCATCTCTGCTGCTACTTATCAAATAAGTTATAATTATACACTGCTTGTTGCACAATGCTCATTTGCACTCTGTACATAGGTTCATGCCATCTCAGGTTCACATCATCTCTGATATCAATATACCACTATCACTTTAGTCAACCAGTGAATTTTCATTTTCATTCCTCTACTGCCTAACTGTGTGTTGGTGTGTGTGTTTTAGCATCCATTAGTATTAGGATTGAGTTACTGTGTTATTGTGTCATGACCTAATAGAATTGCTGTATCTGTACCTTTTAACTTGGCATTCGTTCGGAGAGCAAAGTAAGAATTTCATTGCTCAGGAAATGTAGCATTTCTTAACTGTGCACATGATAATAAAGCCTTTGAATCTTGAATCTAATATGTATTGTTAGTTACCTTTTTGTCACTTCCTCCTGTGCTTTTTGCTGTGACAGCTTGTTGTGTTCACTTCCACGTTGAGCTCAAGTTCGCGGGCTGTACAGCTGTCACAGATATTCTGATTACCCTTGCTCATGTGACCCACACCTGCTAATCATTTGTTCATTTTCCATGTGCCTATTAAAGGATGGCTGCAACGCTTTTTGTTGCAGCGTCCTACTGTGCTATGTTGAATATTTTGATGGGTGTGCCCCATCATAGCCAAAAGCTTTCCTTCCCTGTAATCCCAGCTTTCCCATACGCTCCAGCCTGGTGCCGTCCAGGCTGCTCTCCCGCTTTCTAGATATGAGCCCCATCTTCCCTGGTGTTCCCGCATGTCGACCTGAACCTCCTCCTGTTTTTGTGTTGTGTAACTTTTTGTGTATTTTTGTCTTTTTGTTTTTAAATGTTAGCAACTCACAGTCCAGCGTTTGGGTCTTTTTTCTTGCCGTGAGGGGCCAGTTTATGACAGAAGAGCACTGCCAGTGTGGACCCAGCAGACTGTGAGTTTGCTTTTTTCTTTTTGCCCTCCCGTACATTTTTTGTTAAGTTCGTGTTTTTTGCTGGAATGTCAGCCAACACGGACTACAGCAGTGTTTGTGGATTGAGTGAGGTGGAGTGTTTGACTGTGGGAGTGATAACATCATATCGGAAGCTCGTGCTTCTCACACTCCCGAAGCGGCCCGGGAATGTCTGGTTGGAGCGGCACAGGTACTCGAAGCATGCCCTAGCCTGTGGAGCCATCCGGAACTCATGGGTCTCCTCGTCTCCATCGCTGATCCACAACACATGTTCTGCGGGCCGGGGGGAATCTCTTCCCCATCTGCACCTGTGGTGACGAAACAGCGTCCACTGGTGCAGACATCTCCAGCCTCTTGCTGCCATTCAGCTGCGTCACGCCGGAAGTACTCTTTCGCCTCCCCAGCAGCTACCTCCTCGCTGCCTCGGAGAATCACAGCAGCAGCCTCATCCTCGTATCAGAATTATTTTTTTCATCGATTGTCCCGTCAGCTTTGCCCTCCTTGCCACCGCTGCAGCCCCCCTTTTCTCCACAGCGTCATCTCCTGCTGCTGGGTGTCCTGCTGCCTCGTTCCCAGCTTCGCCAGTCATCATGCCTGCAGAGCCAGCTCATCCATTTTCTACAGTGGGGCCCATGCCCGCTGCAGCCATTGAGAGGGATTTGTCTGGTCCTTCAGCAGCAGCAACCACAACAGCACGGGAATTAAGGCAAGTACCTTTTCATTCTCTAACACCAATAAATGAATTGTCTTGCCTTATTCCCGGTGGGGAGCTCAGCAGCAACCATCCACTTTGGTTGAGCCCTCACCATTTGCTGCTATATCCATTCCTCTATCTTCATCTGCATCCCTTGTGTCCTCCTCTGTTTTTTCTGTGTCCCCGCCGGTCCTGGGAGGGAGCCGACGGATGATGGAGGGGCTTTCTGTTCCAGAGATCTCTGTTCCGGTCCCGCAACCATGTCTTGGATGGGAGAGGAGTGCCCCCTGTATCCCGAAACCGGTTCCAACAAGGGAGTGTCCCCTGGTTTCGGCATTGCAGGACCCGGTACCATCAGTGAGTTGTTCCCTGGCTCCGTGGTACATGGCTAGGGTTCCGCCAGCATCAGCCACCACGCCTGAGGTTCCACCAGCATCAGCCGCCGCACCTGGAGTTCCACCAGCACCAGCCACTACGTCTGGGGTTTCACCTGCTTTACCTGCCATCATGCATGCTGCTCGGGCCACCGCAGCAGAGTCGCCAGAGTCCTGGACGGCGGTGGAGCTCGAATCAAGATAAATATTCTGTTCTGTTTCCACTTTATCAGTTCTAGAGACATTTTGCCTTGCTCATGGCGGGGAGAATCAGCTGCAGATGAGAGTCCTACTCGCTTGGCTCCACTGCTGCCAGTAATAGTATTCTGGTGTCCATCTCTTCCTCCCCATCTCATGTGGCCGTGTCGGGAATGAATGCCCAGACGAGAGGATTCGAGATGCCCCAACCTGATTCGCCGGAGTCCTGGATGGAAGTGGAGCTCGAGGTAAGGCAAGTCCTCTTTTTTGTTTTTACATTATCAGTTTTAGATAGGCCTTGCTTTGCTCTTGATGAGGTGAACCAGTTGCAGCTGCCAACTACCTCTGAGTTTTCCTCATTGGGCTCCATTGCTGCCGGTGATGTTGACCAGGTGTTTGTTTCTGTTTTCCTGTCCAAGTCCTCGTCTGGTCCCTCTGATGGTCTTCAGTCCCCTTTGCCTGGTCCCGCTGAGGTTCATCAGTCCGCTGCGTTGGATTCCGCCGATGGTCATCAGTCTTCACCTGAGGTCACCGAGGGTCTTCCACCTTCGCCTGAGGTCACCAAGGATCCTCCACCTTCATCTGAGGCCGGCACTGAGCAGCCGTCTTCACTGCCGTCTTTGCCGCCTGGTTCCCTCACTGATCATCTGTTTTCTTTGCCTGGTTACCCCACTGATCAGTTATCCCCTTTGCCTGGTTCTCTCGCTGGGCAGCCATCCTCCTAGTCTGGTTCCCCTGTGGACCAGTCACTTCCTTTGCCTGGTTACCTTGCTGGTCAGCCACCATCGCCGTCTGGCTTCGCCATTGGCCAGCAATCATTGTCGGGTATCAACTCCCTGCAGCTATTGTTCCAACTCATCCACGCTGCAGTCCCTGCAGTCCGTTGGGGGCACAGGTTCCAGCTACCACCTCCAGTAGGGGGCGCATCATGTCCTGTGGCCCGTTGGCTCAGGGATGTTGGGAGACCACCCGACAGACTGTGCAATTCGCTGGGGTGGTTGATGAACTCTGGGAGACAACCCGATGGACTACACCCTCTGCTGAGGTGGCTCAGGAACTCTGGGAGGCCACCTGAACTGCCTTATTTTTTTTCACCCGGTGGTCCTAAGTTTCTGTTGTCACATTTTCTGTTCTGTTTGCGGGTCATAAGTGAGTGTTTTGTTTCAGTCCCTCTTAGCTGGGTTTCCCCACCACCCTCCCGGGTGGGTTATTTTTCTATTCCTGTTTGAGGGTTTTCTTTTGGGTTTTTTCTTTTCTTTTTTGATGTTAATTTGGGGTGTCTGGATTCAACCCCTTGAGGAAGGGGCTCTGTCATGATGCTGAGCATGGGGGGGGGGTCACCGTGCTCATGCTCATGTCATTTTGGTTATTTTCTGTATTTTCCCACTTCAGGTTAGTATGTGTCTGGTTTGTTTTGGTTGTGATTTATTATGAGTTGTTTTTGTTTCTGCTTGTCCATTAGTATTCCTATTTCTTAGTTTATTATTCCTAGTTCTGTTAGGTTCTTATTATGTCTTTTTCGATCCAGTTTCATATTATTAAATATTATTCATCTGTCTAGACATGAGCCCACCCTCACGTTTTACCTTCAGCCCTCCTTCTGTATATTGATTTGAGTATTGTATTATTTGCATCTCGTAGGTTTATGTTTCTTTTCCTTCCCTGGCTGGTTTTCTCTCTTTTTGTATGATCTGGTCTGTTCTTATTGTGTAATATGTATTGTTAGTTACCTTTTTGTCACTTCCTACTGTGCTTTTTGATGTGACAGCAGTGTTGTGTTCACTTCCACGTTGAGTTCAATTTGTGGGATGTACAATTGTCACTGATATTCTGATTACCCTCGCTCATGTGAGCCACACCTGCTAATTGTTTGTTCATTTTCCATGTGCCTATTTACCAGCCAGCTGCCAATCTGGATTCGGGAGTCAGACTCGATTTCTGTTTTTAAGAATAGGGTTAAAACTTTCCTTTTTGATATAGCCTACAATTAGGGAGGGATCATGTGTTTCTGAACCCTCCCTTAGTTATGCTGCTATTAGGTTTAGACAGCTGGGGGACCTCCAATAATTGCACTGGGCTTCACTCCTTTCTTCACTCTCAATGAAATATATATATATATATATATTTTTTTTTTGCTGGTCATTAACATCTGTTTGTTCTCTCCCATAGAAAAGTCTGTGCATATCTGTCTGTGGGGTGGATTTGTGGAACAGTCTGGAGCTGGAACTGAAACTATGTACAAACAGAAATCAATTCAAAAAGAGGTACAAACATTATTTGCTGAAAGGATATATGTTAGAAGGGTAGTATTTACATGTACAATTCACTATACTCACTCTGGGACACTATGGGACACTATGGAATGATGGGTGGGACAGCACTGTGTATATCCGTGTTGTTTGAGGCTGGTTTTGATGTATGGACATCAATGTATGCTAGGATGGATGGGTGTTAATGTTGATATGTACAAAATACAGTTAATTGTTTACTTGGGGTCTTAAATGTGGTAATTTGTATATAATTTACATGGGTGTATTTATGGAAAAGAGGAGTTGGAATTAATAAGTGTTCACTTCTTCCTTCTCCCTTTCAAACACTGTATACTGTTACTTTATTGCATTTGTCATTTGTTTTGTTTTTGTTATACTTTTTTGTTCGAAATAAAGTATCTATCTATCTATCTATCTATCTATCTATCTATCTATCTATCTATCTATCTATCTAGATCGAGTCCCCATCATGCTGTTTGCTCTCTACATGTCTGTTCTTTTCATCTTCTCTATCCCCTCACCCCCCAGCCAGTCGCAGCAGATGACTGCTCCTCCCTGAGCCTGGTTCTGCTGGAAGTTTCTTCCTGTTAAAAGGGAGTTTTTCCTCTCCACCGTTGCCAAACGCTTGCTCATAGGGGATCGCCTGATTGCTGGGGTCTTTCTGCAATTGTGGGGGTTTCCCCTACAGTGGAAAGTGCTATGAGATGACTGTTGTTGTGAAATGGCGCTATATAAATAAAGTTGATCAGATCAGCGCAGACCTTGTAAGCCCAGGTGATGTCCAAGCAGGTATGAGTTGCTCGGTATGAGTTGCTCGGTATTAGTTGTCGGTGCATGTCATAATGCACCGACTGGCACAGTCCACCACAGACCTTGTGACAGATGTGTTTATCTGCCAGGATGTCCAATCTCACCCCGTGTAACTGGGAGTGGTCCACCACAGACCTGTGGCAGATATTGTTTTTAGTTCTGCCAGGATGCCCTGTTTCACCCTCCACGCCCTCGGAAGGGCGGGGATGCCGGTTGAGTCGTCCACAGCCCGATCCATGAGACAGGTAGTACTGGTTTTCATGGTTATCTGGTAGCAAGCAAGCCAATGCCTGACCAGATATTCCTGCAGTTCCTTCAATGTTGCTGTCGGCCTCTTGGCAGCCTCCGTTGCCAGTTTTCTTCTCGTCTTTTCATCAATTTTGGTGGGAGGTCCAGTTCTTGGTAATGTTACTGTTGTGCCATATTTTCTCCACTTGATGATGACTGTCTTCACTGTGTTCCGTGGTATATTTAATGCTGTAAATGGTGATCTGAAACTTTAGTCATATCCCACAGTCCGAGCTTCCACCATCCACACCCTGCAGTGAAAACATAGCAGCTTCAAGTCTCTGCTCCACCCACGTGCGTGACACACACTGCCAGAAAGTCTCGGTTCAGGCCTCAAAGTTCCTCTGGTCTCGTTGCGATCTTGAATGGAGGAGCCTGATCTGTTCACACTGCGACAGGCAGCGAAAAGTAAGCTAGGAACAGGAAGACAAAAGAAAAGGAAAACAGCAGCCTTGTGTGTAGCAGAATGGAATGTACGCACTCTGTTGGACAGAACAACACAGCACCCAGAAAGACAGACCGCGCTTGTGGCCCTGGAAATGAACAGGTACAATGTAGACATAGCTGCACTTAGTGAAACAAGATTGCCTGGATATGACAGCTTGGAAGACCATGGGTACATCTTCTTTTGAGAGGGAGATCAACTCAAGAAAGGAGAGAAGCAGGTTTCACAGGAGAGGAGCTTGATAACTGAAGGCTCTGCCTCCCATTGTACTTTTGGAAATTCTAGGTATTACAAGTAATCCTGCATTTTGGGACCGTAGTGCTCTGTTAAGATAATAGGGTAGTATCAGATTCTTTAAATAAAAAGGGGCCTGATTATTTAGAGCTTTGTAAGTGAGAAGAAGGATTTCAAACTTAATTCTAAACTCTATGGAAAGCCAATGAAGGGAGGCCAGAACTGGAGAGATATGATTTCTCTTTCTAGCACCTGTTAAACTCTTGCTGCAGCATTTTGGATCAACTGAAGACTTTTTAAAGATATTTTAGGACAACCTGATAATAAAGAATTACAATAATCTAATGTAGAGCTAACAAAAGCATGTATCAGTTTCTCAGCATCACTCTGAGACAAGATGCTCCTAATCTTGGCAATATTATGCAAATGATAGAAGGCAGTCTTAGAAACGAATTAAATATATGAATTGAAAAGCAGATCTTGATCAAAAATAACTCCAAGGTTCCTCACAGAACTATTCAGAGAAAGAGTAACCACAACCAAACTAAGAGTTTGATTTGGAAAGGTATTTCTAAGGTTTTTTGGACCAAGAAGAATGACTTCAGTTTTATCTGAATTTAAAAGCAGGAAATTACACATCATCCAAGCTTTGATTTCCTTAAGACAGGCTTCTAACTTCGCTAATTGATAACTATCATCTGGCTTCATTGACAGGTATAATTGTGTGTCATCTGCATAACAATGAAAATGTATACAGTGCTTTCTAGTAATGTTGCCTAACGGAAGCATATATAAACTAAAAAGAGTAGGGCCTAGCACAGATCCCAGTGGAACTCCATGACTGAGCTTTGAGTTGGAAGAAAACTCAGTGACATGAACAAACTGAAACCTATCAGATAAATAAGACCTAAAACACTGCAATAAAGTTCCATTAAGTCCAACATAGTGCTCTATTCTATCAAGTAGAATATTATGATCGATAGTATCAAAAATTCAATTCAATTCAATTCAACTTTATTTATATAGCGCCATTTCACAACAACAGTCATCTCATAGCACTATCAACTGTAGGGGGGGACCCCCACAGTTGCAGAAAGACCCCAGCAATCAGGCGATCCCCTGTGAGCAAGCACTTGGCGACGGTGGAGAGGAAAAACTCCCTTTTAACAGGAAGAAACCTCCAGCAGAACCAGGCTCAGGGAGGGGCTGTCATCTGCTGCGACTGGCTGGGGGGTGAGGGGATAGAGAAGAAGAAAAGAACAGACATGTAGAGAGCAAACAGCACGATGGGGACTCAATCTATGGGAGAGAACAAACAGATGTTAATGACCAGCAAAAAAAAATATTTCATAGAGAGTGAGGAAAGGAGTGAGGCCCAGTGCATTACTAGAGGTCCCCCGGCTGACTAAACCTATTAGCAGCATAACTAAGGGAGGGTTCAGAAACACATGATCCCTCCCTAATTGTAGGCTATATCAAAAAGGTAGGTTTTAGCCCTATTCTAAAAAACAGAGATCGAGTCTGACTCCCGAATCCAGATTTGCAGCTGATTCCACAGGAGAGGAGCTTGATAACTGAAGGCTCTGCCTCCCATTGTACTTTTGGAGATTCTAGGTATTACAAGTAATCCTGCATTTTGGGAGCGTAGTGCTCTGTTAGGATAATACGGTAGTATCAGATCTTTTAAATAAAAAGGAGCCTGATTGTTTAGAGCTTTGTAAGTAAGGAGAAGGATTTTAAACTTAATTCTAAACTCTATGGGAAGCCAATGAAGGGAGGCCAGAACTGGAGAGATATGATCTCTCTTTCTAGTACCTGTTAAAACTCTTGCTGCAGCATTTTGGATCAGCTGAAGACTTTTTAAAGATGTTTTAGGACAGCCTGATAATAAAGATTTGCAATAATCTAATCTCGAGCTAACAAAAGCGTGGATCAGTTTCTCAGCATCACTCTGAGACAAGATGCTCCTAATCTTGGCAATATTACGCAAATGATAGAAGGCAGTCTTAGAAACAAATTTAATATGTGAATTGAAGGACAAATCCTGATCAAAAATAACTCCAAGGTTCCTCACAGAGCTATTAAGAGAAAGAGAAACCGCATCCAAACTGAAAGTTTGATTTGGAAAGGAATTTCTAAGGTTTTTTGGACCAACAAGAATGACTTCAGTCTTATCTGAATTTAATAGCAGGAAATTACAAGTCATCCAAGCTTTGATTTCCTTAAGACAGGCTTCTAACTTGGCCAATTGATTACTATCATCTGGCTTCATTGACAGATATAATTGTGTGTCATCTGCATAACAATGAAAATGTATACAGTGCTTTCTAATAATGTTGCCTAACGGAAGCATATATAAACTAAAAAGAGTAGGGCCTAGCACAGATCCCTGTGGAACTCCATGACTAAGCTTTGAGTTGAAAGAAAACTCATTATTTACATGAACAAACTGGAACCTATCAGATAAATAAGATCTAAACCATTGCAACGAAGTTCCATTAAGTCCAACATAGTGTTCTAATCTATCAAGTAGAATATTATGATCGATAGTATCAAAAGCTGCACTAAGGTCTAAAAGGACAAGTACAGAAACTAGTCCATTATCAGATGCAATGAGGAGGTCGTTAGTGACCTTCGCTAAGGCTGTTTCAGTACTATGATGGATTCTAAACCCAGATTGAAACTCTTCAAGTAAACCATTTCCCTGCAGGTGGTCAAATAATTGCGTAGCAACAACTCTTTCTAAGATTTTTGAAATGAAAGGGAGATTAGAGATTGGTCTATAGTTAGCTAAAGCTCCTGGATCTAGCGTTGGCTTTTTGAGTAAGGGTTTAATTACAGCCGTTTTAAAAGCCTGCGGTACATGGCCTAAAGTTAATGAAGAATTGATTATATGAAGAATAAAGCTACCAATAAGTGGGAAGACTTCTTTAAATAACCTGGTAGGAATAGGGTCTAAAAGACAAGTTGAAGGTTTGGATGAGGAAACTATTTTGTCTAACTCACAAAGGTCGATTGGAGTAAACTCATCAAGACAGACATCAATAGAAGGAGTTGTAGTAGTTACAATATTTAAGTTAACTGTGGGAAGAATCTGATTGATTTTATCTCTGATGGATGAAATTTTATTATTGAAAAAGTTCATAAAGTCCTGACTAGTAAGCTCTAAGGGAACGCTAGGATTGACAGAGTCCTGACTCTTTGTCAACCTGGCTACAGTACTGAAAAGAAACCTGGGATTATTCTTGTTCTCTTCAATTAATGCAGAGTAATAACTCGTTCTAGCTTTTCTAAGAGATTTTTTATAAATTAAAAGATGATTTCTCCAAGCTAAATAGATTTCATCTAAATTAGTAGAGCGCCATTTTCTTTCTAATTGACGAGTCTTCTGTTTTAAGGTACAAGCTTCTGTGTTGAACCAAGGAGTTAGAAATCTCTGATTAGACTTTTTCTTTTTTAAGGGGGCCACCAAGTCTAGAGTCTGATGCAGAGAAGCTGAAACACTATCCACCATGTTATCAATTACAGAAGGAGCAAGCTGTCTATAGCTTATTTCCGTTGTGTTGACACATGGCATAGAGGAAACAATCTGCATAAATTTGGAAACAGCATCATACAAACTGTAGTACAAACTGCACTAAGGTCTAAAAGAACAAGTACAGAAACAAGTCCATTATCAGATGCGATAAGGAGGTCATTAGTGACCTTCACTAAGGCTGTTTCAGTACTCTGATGGACTCTAAACCCAGATTGAAACTCTTCACATAAACAATTTCCCTGCAAGTGGTCAAATAATTGCATAGCAACAACTCTTTCAAAAGATTTTTGAAATGAAAGGGAGATTAGGTCTGTAGTTAGCTAAAACTCCTGGATCCAGCGTTGGCTTTTTGAGTAAGGGTTTAATTACAGCAGTTTTGAAAACCTGCGGTACATGGCCTAATGTTAATGAAGAATTGATTATTTGAAGAATAGAGCTATCAGTAAATGGGAAGGCTTCTTTAAAAAAACTGGTTGGAATAGGGTCTAAAAGACAAGTTGAAGGTTTGGATGAGGAAGTTATTTTATCTAACTCTAAAAGGTCAATTGGAGTAAACTGATCGAAACAGATATCATTTGAAGGAGTTGTAGTAGTAACTGTATTTAAGTTAACGATGGGAAGAATGTGACTGATTTTATCTCTGATAAATCAAATTTTATTATTGAAAACGTTCATAAAGATAGATAGATAGATAGATAGATAGATAGATAGATAGATAGATAGATACTTTATTTCAAACAAAAAAGTATAACAAAAACAAATGACAAATGCAATAAAGTAACAGTATACAGTGTTCGAAAGGGAGAAGGCCTTCTTACAGCAGCTTCTATACATCAAAGGTCACATTGCATTCACTTCCTTAATCCTTTAAGGCGTCGGGACCGGACGGCATCAGCGCAAAGCTCCTCAAGTCCTGTGCAGACCAGCTGTGTGGGATTGTGACGTACATCTTCAACCTGAGCCTGAAGCTGGGGAGGGTACCACAGCTGTGGAAAACATCTTGTGTGGTACCTGTACCAAAAACTTCCCACCCAAAGACCTGAACAGCTACAGACCGGTGGCCTTGACGTCCCACTTGATGAAGACCCTGGAGAGACTGCTCCTTGCTCACCTCCGCCCCCTGGTGGAACCAGCGATGGATCCACTCCAGTTCGCCTACCAGCATGGCATTGGGGTGGAGGATGCGGTGATCTTCCTCTTTCACCGTTCTCTGTCCCACCTGGAGAAGCCCAGGAATGTGGTGAGGATCATGTTCTTTGACTTCTCCAGTGCTTTCAACACCATCCAACCGATGATCCTGAAGGACAAGCTGCTGCGCGCAGGGGTGGACCAGCACCTGTCATCATGGATCCTGGACTACCTCACGAACCGGCCTCAGTTTGTGAGAACCCGGGACTGTGTGTCCGACACGATCATCGGTAGCACGGGGGCCCCCCAGGGAACAGTGTTGGCTCCCTTCCTGTTCACTCTTTATACTGCAGACTTCTCACACAACACAACACACTGCCATCTACAGAAGTTCTCTGACGACTCTGCGATCGTTGGCCTCATCTCCAATGGAGATGAAGCTGAGTACAGAGGGCTTATCCAGGACTTCGTGGACTGGTGCCATCGGAACTGCCTCCAGATCAACACGAGGAAAACTAAGGAGCTGGTGGTGGACTTCCGCAGGCATGGATAACCCCTCACAGCACCAGTAAATATACAGGGAACAGACGCTGAGATGGTGACATCCTACAAGTACCTGGGTGTTCATCTGAACAATAAACTAGACTGGTCACACAATACTACACAAGAAGGGACAGCGCAGGCTGTTCCTACTGAGGAGACTCAGGTCTTTTGGTGTACAAGGGGCGCTGCTGAAGACATTCTATGACACGGTGGTGGCATCAGCCATCACTTTTGGAGTGGTCTGCTGGGGCAGTGGCATTACAGCAGCCGATAGGAAGAGACTGAACAAACTGATCAAGAAAGCTAGCTCTGTCCTGGGGCAGCGCCTTGATCCGGTGGAGGAGATAGGAGAGAGAAGGATGGTGGCTAAACTGTCATCTCTGCCGGAGTCCGAGTTCCACCCTATGGAAGACATACTGAATGCACTGAGGAGCTCATTTAGCAGCAGACTACATCATCCCAGGTGCACAACCGAGAGGTTTCGCAGGTCCTTCCTACCAACGGCTGTCAGACTGTACAACCTAAGCAGAGCTGCTAGCAGAGATAGCAAAAAAGACGTAACAACCTAATAGTTTTTTTTTTTAATGCAAAAGATGCAATAGACTTACGCAATGGTCCCCTCCGGCATACAACTAGAAAAATACCGGTCGCTATGGAGGGTGAGAATATGTATGGGCACATAATCATACCATGTAGGATAACTAAGTAGACGGTTGTGCTGTTTCATCCCATCTAGCAGCAATGCTCTGCACTGTGTGTGTTTATATATTTACCTCCGCCAGGCCGGAGCCCAGGAGGAGGTTATGTTTTTGCCAGCGTTTGTCTGTCTGTCTGTTTGTCTGTCTGTTTGTTTGTCTGTCTTTTGGTTAGCAAGATAACTCAAAAAGTTTTGGACGGATTTCAATGAAACTTTCAGGCTTTGTTGGAAATGGTACAAGGAAGAACTGATTAAATTTTGGGGATGATCCGGATCACCGTCTGGATACAGGAATTTTTTAAAGGATTCTTTAACATTGTGAGATACGGCCATTTTCAACATGTGTACAGGCCCAATGGAAGGCGCTGCTCGTTGTGTCTGACGAACATAAACTCCGCCTTCTTCAAAGTTTTAGGCACAAAAGCACGCGGAACACAGTGCTGGGCAGGGCTCGGCAGCATGCCTGTGTGCCTGTGTTTGCGCTACGCTGCAAAAGCTCAAACGGGCAGCTGTCCGCCGCCGGATTATTTGGCAGAAATTCCCCGGCCAGCCATAGTAGCTGCGCAAAAAGAAGCTCTCTGCCGGGGAAGCTTCCAAATCATCTTTTGCCGCGGAGCGCAACCCCAATAAAACCCACGCCAACCTGTCTACCCAATTTGCATCCGTCAGTGAAGCCCTCAGTGCTGCTTTCAGTGATCTATGAAAACGCTCGCATAACCCATTGGCCTGTGGGTTGTATGCGGTTGTGTCATGATTTCTTTTGTTTTTTCTTTTGAATTCTTGGATGGAATATGGGTGGGCAATATAAGCTGCGGATTCAGCCATCACACATTTCGGATAACTTATGTTGAACTGTATAATCAGAGGAGTTATTGTCTAATTTGACCTTGTTGGATTTTATTACCCCCTTTGTTATATTATTCACTTTCTTTTAACCTGTACTCTTAATCTATTCGAAATAAAGATTAATTAATTCATTCATTCAATTGCAACGCCCGCAGCCTGGGAGTTTGCAGATGCAGGAGATGGACACAACACCAACACTTCAGTTTATTACCTCCGCCAAGGAGGTAATGCTTTTACTACTGAACCACTAATCCTATCATTGTGAATCCAATTGCTAGTCATGTTTTCATGCTCAAGGAATCTGAAAACGTACACACAAACACTGTATGGGGGGGAACTGTGGCGCTTGGCGGAGGTCTGCGCTCTCCAAGTGCTTTTCTAGTTACATATTTATTCCATCTAGCTACAATGCTCCGCACTGGGTGTGTTTATATTTATATATCTATATATTTATTCCATCTAGCTACAATGCTCTGCACTGTGTGTTTATATATCTACATATTATTCCATCTAGCTACAATGCTCCGCACTGTGTGTCTGTGTGTGTATATATATATATATATATTTATAGTAATATGTACATATGTATATTAGCTGCTCTTGCTTGCTTGTTTTTTTTTTCCTTGCCTTCTGATTGTTGCTCTGAGTGTTGCTATCCCTGTGCTGTTGCAATCCTGAAATTTCCCCATTGTGGGACTAATAAAGGCTTATCTTATCTTATCTTATCTTATCTTATCTTATCTTAATTCCATCTCCTCTTTTCCATAAATACACTCATGTGAATTATATACAAATTACCACATTTAAGACCCCAAGTAAACAATTAACTGTATTTTGTACGTATTGTGGAGTGTGTAAATGAAGAGGCGGATTTGACTCAGACAGTTTATTACACATCTCACACGTAAGCATAGTCAGAAAGAGAGCATCTCAGACAAGACTCTTCTCTTAAATACTCAGGCCTTCTTACAGCAGCTTCTACACATCAAAGGTCACATTGCATTCACTTCCTTAATCCTTTAACATCCTCCTAGCAGTCTCTGATACACAAAAGATCACACTGCATTCATCCTTCACAACTCCCTGTTATCTCCAAGGAAAACTCTGCTCTTTGTTCTTATCTAAGATGTTACACATTATGTTTTCCCCATGTGCCTCTACAGTATCAACATTAACACCCATCCATCCTAGCATACACTGATGTCCATACATCAAAACCAGCCTCAAACAACACAGATATACACAGTGCTGTCCCACCCACCATTCCATAGTGTCCCAGAGTGAGCATAGTGAATCGTACATATAAATACTACCCTTCTAACATATATCCTTTCAGCAAATAATGTTTATACCTCTTTTTGAATTGATTTCTGTTTGTACATAGTTTCAGTTCCGGCTCCAGACTGTTCCACAAATCCACCCCACAGACAGATATGCACAGACTTTTCTTGGTTGTTTGTATCTTGGGTTTTGTAAAGTTTGTCTCCTCTCAAATTATGATCATTGTCTCTTTTTTTTAAAATATTTTTTGTATATTAGTTGGGAGTTGATTATTAATTGCCCTGTACATGACTTGTGCTGTCTTAAATTTAACTAAATCGATGAACTTTATGACATGTGACTTTAAAAACAACGAATTGGTATGGTCTCTATATCCTACATTATTTATTATCCTTATAGCTTTTTTTTGTAATGTGCATATTGCCTGTAGGTTGGTCTTGTAGGTGTTTCCCCAGACTTCTACACAGTAGTTAAGATAAGGTAGAAACAGTGAATTGTACAGTAAGACCAATGATTTATAGTCCAAGAAGTGTCTTGTCTTCCCCATTATGCCTATACATTTTGCCAGCTTGGCCCGGATGTGACTGATGTGAGGTTTCCAGCAGATTTTATTGTCTAGCGTCACCCCCAGAAACTTATTTTCCTGTACTCTTTCTATTCTGGTATCATCTATCGTTGGGGTATATATTACTCATATATTCCATACCTGCATACGTTAGAGCATGTGGAAATGTTTGGAGCAACATATGCAAAGGAACTTCACACCTCCGAAAGGACAAAGGAATCTCACCACCGTGTGAAGACCAACGACGTCACAGGACGCGGCGGCGACAGACTTGACACCTTCACCCCCTAAGGCGAGGAGAGGTTTTCCCATCACCTCCCAAGACGAAGGGAGGAGTTAACAGGACAATGGGGGGATTAAGATACGGGGGATGTCGGCTTGTGTTTTGCATGTCTTTGATGTGTGCCTGTATTTAACCAGCGAGCTGGGCAGAAATCTTCCTCTTTTGCCTTCTGCCAAGCTCTGCACCAGATGAGACAAGATAGAAGAGTTGTTCATTAAAGACTCTGTTTTTAATACAAAACCGCCTCATCATTTCCAGCTCTTCTACACTGGTGACCTTGACGCGAGTATGGACCTGAGGCGTTCTTCAAGCGACTCATCCATGGCAACTCTGACATACGCCAGCGACGACGCAGACGAGGGAACAAGCGGACAGCTGTTCCCCCCGGCAGAAGGAATTGAGAGGGCTCAACCGAGCTCCAGCACCGCCGTGAGAGCCGAGGAAAGGCACTCTCACCCGGCGGGCACAACACTGATGGTGTGCACGAATGCCGTCACTGTCCAGCTGCCAGACTTCTGGCGAGAAGACCCCGCCTCTTGGTTTCAACAAGCTGAAGCCCAGTTCATACTGGCGGGCATCACAGCAGACGATACAAAATTCTACCATATCGTCTCCAAACTCGACTCCGCCACTTCGAGGTGTATGCGGAGCTTGATCCGTCGACCACCGGCCCGGGACAAGTATGAGACGATCAAGGCGACCATCGTGGCGAACTATGTCCCACCAGCGGAGGAAAGAGCCGAGAGGATCCTGGCGATCTATGGCCACAGAGGGGGCAATCCGAAGGCCCTCATGGAGGATTTGCTGCAGCTCAAGGAGGAGGACAATGACAATTTCCTTTTCCAGTTTATTTTCCTCAGCACGCTTCCACCACACATGAGAGGGACACTTGCCAATACGAAGTGCAACACCCACCAAGACTTCCGCACACTGGCCAGCGAGGCTTATCGGCTCGTCAACGCCTGCAAGGAGCGGACACCTACAGCGGCATCCACGGACCTCAAAACTGACGCCCCGAGCCACAGAGAGCCACGACCCACGGAGCAGAGCCCACAGTGACAACGGCGCGGCCCAAGCGTAACAAACAGATTGACGTCTGTTATTATCACCACCACTTCGCCGAGAAAGCCCACAAATGCTTTCCCCCCTGCAAGTTCACGATGTTGGGAAAACGCCAAAACCAAGGGCCGTTAACAGCAGCGGTTCTCGGTGAGAAAAATAAGCTGTTATACGTGACGGACGGACACACAGGCAAGCAGTTCCTCATCGACACAGGAGCTCAGCTGAGTTTCGTCATGCCCTCCCACGCAGATCGAGCCATGGGTACCCGGGGCAACGGAGCAGTGGCAGCCAACGGCTCTGACATCGACACGTTTGGTGAAAAGAGCCTGCACCTCCTCATCCACGGCCACAGCTACAGATGGACATTTGTTGTAGCAGCGGTGAGCTTTAACTTGTTAGGCACAGATTTTTTGTGTGCACATGGGTTATTATTATTATTGCAAATAGGCGCCTGGTTAATGCACTATCTTTTGCTTCTATTCCATGCTCAGCTCGAGTTTCTCCACCGCCTGTGCAGTCCAATGTCACCACGGCAGGAGGTAAGTTTGAGCAACTCCTCACCCAATTTCCAGCACTCGCAACCCCCAAATTCTCAGCCACTGTAGCTAAACACGGGGTTAAACACTTCATTCCTACAACGGGACCTCCCGTTTTTGCCAAAGCCCGCCACTTAGACGCGGCGGCCAAGCTCAACATAGCACGTGACGAGTTTGCAACTCTAGAAAAATTGGGCATTGTTAGATGCTCAAAGAGCCCCTGGGCTTCACCACTTCACATGGTTCCTAAATCCGATGGTTCTTGGAGACCGTGCGGAGATTACCGCAGATTAAACAATGCTACAGCGCATGACCGCTACCCCATCCCTCACATACAGGACTTTTCACTACATTTAGCGGGTGCGCGCATTTTTTCAAAAATAGGCTTAGTCCGCGGTTATCACCAAGTCCCAGTCCGAGCTGAAGACATTCCTAAAACAGCGGTTATAACCCCTTTCGGCCTTTTTGAATTCCTGCGAATGCCTTTCGGCCTCAAAGGCACTGCTCAGACTTTTCAACGTATGATGGACGCAGTCTTACGCGACCTCCCCTTTGTTTTCGTCTACCTCGACGTCATGCTGGTAGCCAGCTCATCTGAGGAAGAGCACGAGCAGCACCTCACTACCGTTTTTCAGAGGCTAGAAGAGCACAGATTAATAATTAATCCAGCCAAATGCAAATTCGGCGTATCGCAAATTGATTTTTTAGGACATAGAGTCTCCCTGAAAGGGGCAGTTCCGCTTCCAGACAAAATTCATGCGATAGAAGGTTTTCCACGGCCCCAAACGGTCAAATCGCTACAGGAATTTTTGGGGATGGTTAATTTTTACAACCGTTTCCTCCCTCATGCAGCTCAGCTCATGCAGCCCCTGTATGACGCGCTCAAAAAAAAGAAAGCTTCCACCGCGGTCGAATGGACCCCGGAACGCGAACGCGCTTTTGCGGAAGTTAAAAACGCCCTAGCTAACGCCACAATGTTAGTCCACCCAGATCCCTCGGCCCGCATTGCTCTAACCACAGATGCTTCAGACTTGGCCATAGGGGCAGTTGTAGAACAACTTGTCAAGGGGGTCTGGCAACCTTTAGCATTCTTTAGCAAATCGCTAAACCCGACGGAATGCAAATACAGCACTTTTGACAGGGAGCTGCTGGCGCTCCATTTGTCCATCCGCCACTTCTAGTTTTGGTTAGAAGGGCGGAGTTTCACGGCTTTTGTGGACCATAAACCGCTCACTTTTGCTATGGCTAAAATTTCAGAACCTTGGTCGGGCAGACAACAAAGACAGCTAGCTGCGATTTCAGAGTTCACCACAGACATTCGACATGTAGCGGGCAAACTTAACGTAGTAGCGGACTGTCTCTCTCGCGCTGTGGCACCACCAGAGCACGAGGAGACAGATTACACTGCCTCAGCAGCTGAGCTTTTCTCTAACGCAAACACATATGCAGCACCTATCCATGAAGGGATAGATTATGCAGCCATGGCGGAAGAACAAGGCAGTGATGCAGACGTGCGCGCGCTCCTGTCTGGACCAACAGGGTTAAGGCTGGAGAAAAAAGGGTTGCGCGACGGCGTGCCCCCCCAACATGCGATATTTCAACCGGCCGACCTCGCCCATTAGTACCAGCTGCTTGGCGCCGCCATATTTTCGACGCAATTCACTCCCTCGCGCACCCAGGTGTGCGCGCTTCGGTCAGAATGGTTGCCGAAAAGTTTGTGTGGCCAGGCCTGCGCAAAAACGTAAAAGAATGGGCAAAAACTTGCATTCCTTGTCAACGCGCCAAAGTACACAGACACACAAAAGCCCCTCTGGAGTCTTTTCCCATCCCTGCTAGAAGGTTCGACCACATTCATGTCGACCTCGTGGGGCCACTGCCTTCCTCCCAGGGTTTCACACACCTGCTAACAATGATAGACCGCACCACGCGCTGGCCAGAGGCAGTCCCTCTAGCGGCAACTACAGCGGAGGAAGTCGCTCACGTTTTTCTAACAAATTGGATGGCACGTTTTGGTGTCCCATCAGACATCACGTCAGATAGGGGGCCTCAATTTGTCTCAGAGCTCTGGTCAGCCATGTCCAACAGTTTAGGGGCAACAATTCACCGTACCACTGCTTATCACCCTCAGGCTAATGGGTTATGCGAGCGTTTTCACAGGTCCTTAAAGGCCGCCCCCAGAGCCTCATTAACGGACACAAATTGGGTAAATAAACTTCCCTGGGTTTTATTGGGGTTGCGTGCGGCACCTAAAGAGGATTTAGACGCTTCCCCTGCAGAATTAGTCTTTGCTCAGCCTATCAGACTACCAGGTGAATTTTGACCAGAAAACCCGGAACCAGGGCACCTCCCAGTCCCAAGGTTTTTAGGCAGTAACAGACCGGACTCTCTCCACGGTCCAGCTCGTCACTCCTTTCCACGAGTTTTTGTTCCTCAAACTTTAAAAAACGCCGAGTTTGTTTTTGTTAAGCATGAAGCCCTTAAACCAACGTTACGCCCAGTATACGATGGCCCGTTCAGAGTGCTGGAAAATGGTGACAAACACTTTGTGCTTGATTATGGGATTGACAGACTCAAACCTGCTTTCTTGTTGAGAGACGAACCTGCACAATTGGCGCGAGCACCTCAGCGAGGCAGACCCCCCAAGGAAAAAGTCTCAGCCCCCAGGCAGGGAACAAATAATCTCTCTCCTTCCCACACTGCAGATTCCTCACAACAAGGTCCCAGCAGGCCGCCTAAACCAGCCTACAGCAGCTTTGGGAGAAGATTAAAATCCAGACTGCACAGGGACTGATTACACCACTCTGCAATTTTTCGCTAATTGTGCCGCAACAGTTTAGGACTGACTTATGATTATACTATGCTGTTATGTTTTCACTGAACTCTCTTAGGAGCATGGCTGCTTGAAAGTTTCTTCTGTGGCAACAGCTGTAACACGTAGTATGTCTTAGTAATTACCCTAGACTGTGAATATTTCTGTGTCCTTTCCTAGTTGTTTGGGGGGCCTGTGGTATATATTACTCATATATTCCATACCTGCATACATTAGAGCATGTGGAAATGTTTGGAGCAACATATGCAAAGGAACTTCACACCTCCGAAAGGACAAAGGAATCTCACCGCCGTGTGAAGACCAACGACGTCACAGGACGAGGCGGCGACAGACTTGACACCTTCACCCCCTAAGGCGAGGAGAGGTTTTCCCATCACCTCCCAAGACAAAGGGAGGAGTTAACAGGACAATGGGGGGATTAAGATACGGGGGATGTCGGCTTGTGTTTTGCATGTCTTTGATGTGTGCCTGTATTTAACCAGCGAGCTGGGCAGAAATCTTCCTCTTTTGCCTTCTGCCAAGCTCTGCACCAGATGAGACAAGATAGAAGAGTTGTTCATTAAAGACTCTGTTTTTAATACAAAACCGCCTCATCATTTCCAGCTCTTCTACAATCGTTACCATTATTTCATGATTTATTTTATAATTTCCAAACAACATAACCTTTGTTTTTTTTTAGATTTAGAGATAATTTATTTTTGTTGAACCACTGCGTTAACTTTTTCATTTCAGTTGTGACCACCTCTAAAACCTGCTGCAAATTCTCACCAGTGCAAAGGATATTTATGTCATCCGCAAACAAAATAAATTTCAGAATTTTTGATACTTGGCATATGTCATTTATATACAAAATAAAGAGTTTGGGCCCCAAAACTGACCCCTGGGGCACACCACAAGTGATGTCCATGAAGGGTGATTTGTGCTCTCCAACTTGTACAAATTGTTGTCTGTTACTTAAATAACTTTCAACCCAACTCAGTCCTACCCCTCTTATCCCATACCTTTCCAGTTTCCTTAGTAGTATTCTGTGGTCACTGGTGTCAAAAGCTTTCTTTAAATCTATAAATACTCCTACAGCAAACTTTTTTTTTATCTATACAACTAGTAATTTCTTCTATAAGTTCGATCAGTGCCAAAGATGTAGATTTATCTGCTCTAAAAACCATACTGGCTGTCTGTAAGGAGGTTGTGTTTTTCAATGAAATCATCCAGTCTCTTAGTGAAGATTTTTTCAAGTATTTTGGAGAATTGTGAGCGTAAAGAGACTGGCCTGTAATTTGTGAAACAATGACTGTCTCCTGTTTTGTATAGAGGTATTACTTTTGCTATTTTCATTTTGTTTGGAAATTTACCAGTTTGAAATGACAGGTTACAGATGTGGGTGAGTGGCTTAACAATTCCTTCAATTACTTTTTTCACTATTGTCATGTCAATTTCATTCCAGTCCATTGATTTTTTGTTCTTAAATTTACTCACAGTCTCGATAATTTCCTTTTCAGTAACTGCACCCAAAAAGATTGTGTTTGGATTTCTATCTTGTATTTCATTTACAGAACCACTTGTAGAGGAGCTGAAATAACGAGGCGATTTTTGTATTAAAAACAGGGTTTTTAATGAATAGCTCTTCTATCGAGTCTCATCAGGTGTAGAGCTTAGCAGAAGGCAAGAGAGAGATCTCTGCTCAGCTCGCTGGTTAAATACAAGCACACACAGAGCCACACATTGAAAAAGCTGACATCAGCCACACATTGAAAAAGCTGACATCCCCCCGTTATCTTAACCCCCCTATTGTTCTGTTATCTCCTCTCCTTGTCTTGGGAGGTGATGGGAACTCCTCCTCTCGCCTTAGGGGGTAAAGGTGTTAAGTTCGTCTCCGCCGCCGTGTCTTGGGAGGTCCAATGTCTTTAACCCGGCGGGGGAGATCCTTTGTCCTTTCCAGGTGTGAAGTTCCTTACATATGCTGTCACAAAATATTTCCACTTGCTCTAACATATGTAGGTATGGGATATAAGAGTCATATATACCACAGGCCCCCCAAACACTAGGAAAGGACACAGAAAGAATCACAGTCTAAGATAATAACTATGAAATACTACGTGTTACAGCTGTTGCCACAGGAGAAGTTTTCTAGCAGCCATGCCCCTAAGAAAGTTCAGTGGTAAACATAACAGCATAGTGAAATCATAAGTAGCCTTAAACTGTTGTCGCGCAATTAGTGAATAATTGCGGGGTGGTTGGTATCAGTCCCTGTGCTGTCTGGGCTTTAATCTTCTCCCAAAACTGCTGTAGGTTGGTTTAGCTGTCCTGCTGGGACCTTCTCGTGGTGAATCTGCATCGTGGGAAGGAAAGAGATTATTTGTTCCCTGCCTGGGGGCTGAGAATTTTCCTCTGGGGGGTCTACCACGCCGAGGTGCTCGTGCCAACTGTGCAGGTTCGTCTCTCAGCGAGAAAGCAGGTTTGAGTCTGTCAACACTGACCACTTCCTTTCTGTCCCCATAATCAAGCACAAAGTGTTTGTCACCATTTTCCAGCACTCTGAACGGGCCATCGTAAACTGGGCGTAACGTTGGTTTAAGGGCTTCATGCTTAACAAAAACGAACTCAGCGTTTTTTAAAGTTTGAGGAACAAAAACTCGTGGAAAAGAGTGATGAGCTGGACCATGGAGGGAGTCCGGTCCACTGCTGCCTAAAAACCTTGGGACTGGAAGGTGTCCTGGTTCTGGGTTCTCTGGTAAAAATTCTCCTGGGAGTCTGATAGGCTGGGCAAAAACTAATTCTGCAGGAGAAGCATCTAAATCCTCTTTAGGTGCTGTACGCAACCCCAATAAAACCCAGGGAAGTTTATTTGCCCAATTTGTGTTCGTTAGTGAGGCTCTGAGGACGGCCTTTAAGGACCTGTGAAAACGCTCGCATAACCCATTAGCCTGAGGGTGATAAGCGGTGGTGCGATGAATTGTTGCCCCTAAACTGTTGGACATGGCTGACCAGAGCTCTGAGATAAATTGAGGCCCTCTGTCTGAGGTGATGTCTGATGGAACGCCGAAACGTGCCACCCAGTTTGCTAGAAAAACGCGAGCGACTTCCTCCGCTGTGGTTGACGCTAGAGGGACTGCCTCTGGCCAGCGCGTGGTGCGGTCTATCATTGTTAACAGGTATGTGAAACCTTGGGAGGAAGGTAGCGGCCCCACGAGGTCGACATGAATGTGGTCGAATCTTCTAGCAGGGATTGGAAAAGGCTCTAGAGGGGCTTTTGTGTGTCTGTGTATTTTGGCGCGTTGACAAGGAATGCAAGTTTTTGCCCATTCTTTTACGTTTTTGCGCAGGCCTGGCCACACAAACTTTTCGGCAACGATTTTGACCGAGGCGCGCACACCTGGGTGCGCGAGAGAGTGAATTGCGTCGAAAATGCAGCGGCGCCAAGCAGCTGGTACTAATGGGCGAGGTCGGCCGGTTGAAACGTCGCATATTAGGGGGGGCACGCCGTCGCGCAACCCTTTTTTCTCCAGCCTTAACCCTGTTGGTCCAGACAGGAGCGCGTGCACGTCTGCATCTCTGCTTTGTTCTTCCGCCATGGCTGCATAATCTATCCCATCCTGGATAGGTGGTGCGTATGTGTGTGCGTTAGTGAAGAGTTCCGCTGCTGAGGCGGTGTAATCTGTCTCCTCGTGCTCTGGCGGTGTCACAGCGTGAGAGAGACAGTCAGCTACTATGTTAAGTTTGCCTGCTACATGTCGAATGTCTGTGGTGAACTCTGAAATCGCAGCTAGCTGTCTTTGTTGTCTGCCTGACCATGGTTCTGAAATTTTAGCCATAGCAAAAGTGAGCGGCTTATGGTCCACAAAAGCTGTGAAACTCCGCCCTTCTAACCAAAACTGGAAGTGGCGGATGGACAAATGAAGCGCCAGCAGCTCTCTGTCAAAAGTACTGTATTTGCGTTCAGTTGGGTTTAGCGATTTGCTAAAGAATGCTAAAGGTTGCCAGACCCCACTGACAAGTTGTTCTACAACTGCCCCTATAGCCAGGTCTGAAGCATCTGTGGTTAGAGCAATGCGGGCTGAGGGATCTGGGTGGACTAACATTGTGGCGTTAGCTAGGGCGCTTTTTACTTCTGCGAAAGCACGTTCGCGCTCCGGGGTCCATTTGACCGCGTTGGAAGCTTTCTTTTTTCTGAGCGCGTCATATAGGGGTTGCATGAGCTGAGCTGCATGGGGGAGGAAACGGTTGTAAAAATTAACCATCCCCAAAAATTCCTGTAGCGGTTTAACCGTTTGGGGCCGTGGAAAACCTTCTATCGCATGAACTTTATCTGGAAGCGGAAATGCACCTTTTGGGGAGACTCTATGTCCCAAAAAATCAATTTGTGATACGCCGAATTTGCATTTGGCTGGATTGATTATTAGTCCATGCTCTTCCAGCTTCTGAAAAACAGTAGTGAGGTGCTGCTCGTGTTCTTCCTCGGATGAGCTGGCTACCAGCATGTCATCGAGGTAGACGAAGACAAAAGGAAGGTCGCGTAGGACAGCGTCCATCATCCGTTGAAAAGTTTGAGCCGCGCCTTTGAGGCCGAATGGCATTCTTAGAAATTCAAAAAGGCCGAAAGGGGTTATAACCGCTGTTTTAGGAATATCTTCAGCTCGGACTGGGACTTGGTGATAACCGCGGACTAAGTCGGACTAAGCTCGGGGTGTCAGTTCTCAGATCTGCGGATGCCGCTGTGGGTGTCCGTTCTCTGCAGGCGTTGACGAGCCGGTAAGCCTCGTTGGCCAGTGTGCGGAAATCCTGATGATTATTGCACTTCATACTGGCGAGTGTCCCTCTCAAATGTGGTGGTAGCGTGCTGAGGAAAATGAATTGGAAAAGGAAATTATCATTATCCTCCTCCTTGAGTTGTAGCAAATCCTCCATGAGGGTCCTCGGATTGCTCCCTCTGTGGCCGTAGACCGCCAGGATCCTCTCGGCTCTTTCCTCGGCTGACGGGACATAATTCGCCACGATGGTCGCCTTGAGTGTCTCATATTTGTCCCGGGCTGGTGGTCGCCGGACCAAGCTCCGCACACACTTCGAAGTGGCGGAGTCGAGTTTGGAGACGATATGGTAAAACTTAATATCGTCTGCTGTGATGCCCGCCAGTATAAACTGTGCTTCAGCTTGCTGAAACCAAGAGGCGGGGTCTTCTCGCCAGAAGTCTGGCAGGTTGACAGCAACGGCGTTCGTGCACACCATCACTGTTGTGCCCGCCGGGTGAGAGTGCTTTGCCTCGTCACTCACGGCGGTGCTGGAGCTCGGTTGAGCTCTCTCAGTGCCCTCTGCCGTGGGGAACAGCTGTCTGCTTGTTCCCTCGTCTGCGTCGTCGCTGGCGTATGCCCGAGTCACCATGGATGAGCAGCTTGAAGAACGCCTCCGATCCATATTCTCGTGTCAAGGTCACCAGTGTAGAGGAGCTGAAATAACGAGGCGATTTTTGTATTAAAAACAGGGTTTTTAATGAATAGCTCTTCTATCGAGTCTCATCAGGTGTAGAGCTAAGCAGAAGGCAAGAGAGAGATCTCTGCTCAGCTCGCTGGTTAAATACAAGCACACATAGAGCCACACATTGAAAAAGCTGACATCAGCCACACATTGAAAAAGCTGACATCCCCCCGTTATCTTAACTCCCCTATTGTTCTGTTATCTCCTCTCCTTGTCTTGGGAGGTGATGGGAACTCCTCCTCTCGCCTTAGGGGGTAAAGGTGTTAAGTTCGTCTCCGCCGCCGTGTCTTGGGAGGTCCAATGTCTTTAACCCGGCAGGGGAGATCCTTTGTCCTTTCCAGGTGTGAAGTTCCTTACATATGCTGTCACAAAACATTTCCACTTGCTCTAACATATGTAGGTATGGGATATAAGAGTCATATATACCACACCACTGTTGTTTGTTTCTGGTGTCACTATTGATTTTGCTAATTCAGGACCAACGTTTACAAAAAAATAAGAAACCACTGACCACATCCTCCATATTATTTATCAAATTGCCATTTTCAATAAAATATTCTGGATAATTAGCATTCTTAGGTCAATTAATAATAATCCCATTGAGTACTTGCCATATTCCTCTTAAGTTATTTTTATTATCCTCTAATATTCTGTTGTAATATTCTTTCTTACAGGTCCTCATTATATTAGTAAGCTTATTTTTATATCTTTTATATTTGATCTCAGCTTCCACCGTTCTGCATTTAATGAATTGTTTATATAATGTATTCTTTTTACATGCATTTATTAACCCCTTGGTGACCCAAGGAATATTTTGCTTTTGTTGTCTGTCACTGTATTGTTTTATAGGACAGTTTTTATTGTACAATAATTGAAATATTTGTAAAAATTTATCATATGCTTTATTTATATCATTTTCATCATAAACTATCTTCCAATCTTGTATTAATAATTCCTTTGTCAGTAAATACATAGATTCTTCGGTTCTTATTCTTTTATATTTAATATTTTTGGTATACTTTTTCTTCCTATAATCACATTGATAGACAACAAAAATCGGCAGGTGGTCACTGATATCATTCAATAAAAGCCCACTCCTGATATTATTTTCCATAATGTTTGTGAATATGTTATCTATTAGTGTGGCACTGTGTGACGTGATTCTGCTAGGTCCGGTAATTGTTGGATGTAAGCCCATACTGTACATTGTGTTGATAAATTCTTCTGTCAAACTATGTTGTTTTGAATTCATCAGATCTATATTGAAATCCCCACAGATGAACATAACTTTATGAGTTAGTTTTGCATACATTTTTTCCATCCAGTCCTTAAATAAGTCAATGTTTGTGTCATGCGCTGGCCCTCACGAGCCAGCATAAGACGCACACAGTCACCAGTGAGTTTACAGTGAGTTTTATTACGGTGAAAAGTAAACAACACAAGATGCAGGGGCAATGACACATAAGTCCATACACTTCCGGAGGCGTAAGGCTAGACAGCTCTCTTACGGGTCCTTAAGAGGAGACGGTCATACACAGGCAAAGGTTGTTTAAGTAATTGGCTACACAGGGCTGCTGAAGCAAAGACACACAAAGGTCTACTTTCACCGGAAGGGGTAAAGCTAAAAGCTCACTTACTGGTGCCGGAGAAGTGACGGTCAACCACAAGCAGACAAGGTAGATGATAGTCCAAGTCATCCGTAACTCAGACGTATAATGACTGACACTGCTGCGTCTTACCGTCGCCAGTGCTGGGCTTAAATGGCGAAGCACTAACAACGGTAATGACACTCAGCTGGCCGACCGTTGACAGGCGGAAACCCCACCGAGCACCTTCACAATAAGAGCCCGGTGAGGCCAGAATACAGCCCGCAGCTGTCAAGGCCGGCAGCGAGACATAACTTTAGCCCGAGCGCGATCAGAACCGGCGCTCGGGTCATAACAGTACCCTCCCTCCACGGGCGGACTCTGAACACCCCAAGGAACCACCCTGCCCCCCGCCCCCCCAGGGTGGGAGGTGGGAGGACAGGTGCGGAGGGAGAGAAACCAACCCCTGAACAAGACCATGACCAGACCAAAAAAAACAAACATACAAAACTATGGAAACAAGGAAATAAATACAAACACATGACTCTGGAAAAAAGCATACATGACTGTAAGAAAAGATATACGTGCTAAACACGATGACCATGAAAAAACAAAACACAAAAGGCAATATAGATTGCTTTACCTGACTATGGCTTACAAAACACGAACAAAACAAAAAAAACACACCAACACGCAGGGAGCAATCTAAAACTGCTTTGCTTTGGCTATGACTATGACTATGGTTTTCCAAAAGAACAAGAACAAGAGGCAATCAAAAATTGCTCAGAACTAGACTGTGACTAAGACTGTGGCTTACAAAGAAGAAAAAAAACAAAAACAAGAGGCAATCAAAAATTGCTCAGACTTGACTGTGACTATGACTTTGGCTTACAAGAGAAAAAAAAACAAGAGGCAATCTAAAAATTGCTCAGACTAGACTAAGACTATGACTTCGACTTACAAGGAAACAAGAGGCAATCTAAAAATTGCTCAGACTTGACTAAGACTATGACTTCGATTTACAAAGAAACAACAAAAAAAAAATCTCTAGACGTACTTAACATGACCAGGCCCCGTATGGGCCAACAGATAGTCCCACAGTACATGATAATCAGGTGGCCTGCCCCAGTCCCATGCCCCCAGAAACAAGTCCTCTGGTGGCCGAACCAGGTCACCCCGTAACACACACAGTTTATTGGGTGGCCAACCCAAGATGCCGAACGCTCCAAGCAGTTCCTCAGGTGGCCGACCCGCATCCCACGACCACCAGGACCGTGGAGGGATTGCATGCAGCCGCTCACCTGAACACGACAAGACAGGGGAGCACCAGACCGTCAAACAAAGCCCTCTCACGGCCCCCAGCTGGTGGCTCCTGAGAGGGGGGCAACCAAAAACTTGGACCCCCTCGAATCCTGATTGGGTCACAGCCGCACCTGTGCTGGACCCCCACTGGACCCCGTTGGACCCCGATTGGGTCACAACCACACCTGAGTCGGACCCCGACTGAACCTCGTCGGACCCCAATTGGGTAATCACTGCACCCACGTTGGACCCCGACTGGGTCACCTCAGCCCATGCGTCGGACCCCGACTGGGTCAGGACGGGCCCCGATTGGGTCACCGCTGCACCCACGTCGGACCCCGACTGGGTCACCTCGGCCCATGCGTCGGACCCCGACTGGGTCAGGACTGCTCCGGCGACGACCTCCATCTCTGAACCTGGAACCCCCAGTCTCGTGACCTTGACTGGCTCCGGACCGGTAACGCTGTGGAGGTGCTCAGAAAACAAGAGAGGACCGGGATCAGTTCCACCGGCAGCGCCAGAGCCCAGCGAGACGAGCTCGGGTGCAGCGGACGGCTGCCCCTCACTCGCCTCCCCATGAGGCAGGCAAAAATGCTCTAATACACCATACAAGAAAACAAGAAAGAGCACTTGCCTGCACTCGGGCTCTGGAGCCGTCCAGGACTTCGCCGATCCAGGTTCAAGAAGCAGCTCGTCGTTGGGCTCCCACTCGGCTGCGTCGGGTTCCACAGCCGGCCTGATGGTCTCTGCAGCTGGATCCTCATGCGCAGGCGTCCACGCCACTAACCCGTATGGCGTGGGGGCAGAGGACCCTGAACCTGCTGACTCGGGCTGCATCCTTGAGGAACCCTGGGGACGCTCTCTCGTCGGCTCTGGCTCCTCACTGCAGTCCGTTCTTCTCTGTCCAAAGCTAGGCTGCAGGGCCGGGATATTTCCCAGAGCTGCAGGCCTCCCCCTCGTTCGATGGCGTGGGACTGACGCCGAGGACCGCTCCGCAGGAGGAGACACAGAGGCAGCAGGTTTAATATAAATGGCTACAGCTGGGGAAAGAAACTCAGGGAGCTGCGAACCCCGAGCTTCACCCCCAGGAGTCAGACAAGACAGATCACTATGATCGATAGGTAAGTGAACTTGAATTTGCCTGTCTCCCGGGGGGAGGATGGTATCAGCTGTAGTGGACATTGCTCCTTCCCTCGCTCGCTGGATGGTAGAAATGGACCCATGGATGGAGCCCACCGGCACAGGACTCAGCTCACTCACAGCAGCCGGCTGGTTGAGGGGGTCATCCCGGCGGCCCGGAACTGGATCCGGAGCAGGAGCTTGCCGAGGATGCGCCCGGCTGCGGCGCCGACGCCTTCGCCGGCCCCCAGACGGTGCGAACTCCCGGAACGGATCGAGGAAAGGATCGGGATCCATGAGCAAAGAGCAGGAGTGCCTCTTCTCCTGCTTCATGCCGCGTTCCTCCTCCATCATCAGGTAGATCTCGAGTTGCGCAGCGATGTCCTCCCTCCTCGCGTCGACTTCCGGGTGGTCAGCGTAGCGGGGAGAGAGATGACAAAGTATATCCTCGGCGGCATCCAGGTACCAGTGTATGCCGTGGTCATAATCTAGCAGAGAAGCGGAGATGAGCAGCTCATCCACCACTTCCAGCACATCAGTCAACTTGTGGCTCGGACTCCACACACGGTTCCTCCGCGACGGCATTCTTCTCATACACGGTACCCAGACAGGAAAAAGCAAATGTCGAAAAAACTCAAACCCACTGGTGAATAGCGTCTCGGGTTGGCGTCACTGTAATGCTGTTTTGGCAGCAGTGTACTGTCATGTGCTGGCCCTCACGAGCCAGCATAAGACGCACACAGTCACCAGTGAGTTTACAGTGAGTTTTATTACGGTGAAAAGTTAACAACACAAGATGCAGGGGCAATGACACATAAGTCCATACACTTCCGGAGGCTTAAGGCTAGACAGCTCTCTTACGGGTCCTTAAGAGGAGACGGTCATACACAGGCAAAGGTTGTTTAAGTAATTGGCTACACAGGGCTGCTGAAGCAAAGACACACAAAGGTCTACTTCCACCGGAAGGGGTAAGGCTAAAAGCTCACTTACTGGTGCCGGAGAAGTGACGGTCAACCACAAGCAGACAAGGTAGATGATAGTCCAAGTCATCCGTAACTCAGACGTATAATGACTGACACTGCTGCGTCTTACCGTCGCCATTGCTGGGCTTAAATGGCGAAGCACTAACAACGGTAATGACACTCAGCTGGCCGACCGTTGACAGGCGGAAACCCCACCGAGCACCTTCACAATAAGAGCCCGGTGAGGCCAGAATACAGCCCGCAGCTGTCAAGGCCGGCAGCGAGACATAACTTTAGCCCGAGCGTGATCAGAACCGGCGCTCGGGTCATAACAGTTTGATCCAGGTGTTCTATATACACAGCTCACTACTATATTCTTCACATTGTCCAGACAGATTTCTATTGCAATACATTCAAATAAATCATCCACAGTTACTGACAGATTTTCAACAACCTTGTATTTCAAGCTCTTGTCAACATAAATTGCAACTCCTCCTCCTTTTTTCACTTTTCTATTTATGTAATTTAATTCATAGCCATCCATGGTAAAATCCACTCCTTTCTCTTCACTGAGCCACGTCTCTGATATTGCCACAATATTGAATGGCTCTTTAAACTGATGTAAATAATCTTTAATGTTATTAAAGTTGGCATAGAGACTTCTGCTGTTGAAGTGGATCATAGAAATATTGAAATCAGATGTGACCATTGTGTTAAACTGTTCATCCGTGTAGTAACTACAGTTATTATTGATGGAGCTAAATAAATTATTATCAGGGTCTATGTTATATTCTACGTCCTGTGGGTTGTGATCTGTATATTCAAAAACTTTCAATTAATGTTGTTCCTGTTTGTTTATCTTTTGTTTCATGTTGTTAAATGTCTTGTAGCAGATGAGTAGAATCCTTCAGTGTCCTACAATTGTCTGTTGTTGCTGTCCACTCCAGTTCATAACATTCATTGATATTTGTCCAGTTCCATAATATTACGGATGTTAAAGTCCTTACTAGTAAGCTCTAAAGGAATGCTAGGATAGACAGAGTCCTGACTCTTTGTCAGCCTGGCTACAGTGCTGAAAAGAAACCTGGGATTATTCTTGTTCTCTTCTATTAAAGCAGAATAATAACTTGTTCTAGCTTTTCTAAGAGATCTTTTATAAATTAAAAGATGATTTCTTCAAGCTAAAAAGATTTCATCTAAATTAGTGGAGCGCCATTTTCTTTCTAATTGACAAATTCTCTGTTTTAAGCTACGAGTTTCAGTGTTGAACCAAGGAGCTAGAAATCTCTGACTAGACTTTTTCTTTTTTTAATTTAAGTTTTTGTAGTAGTAGTAGTAGTAGATTAGTTTATTTGACAGGGACAGTGCAATAAACATAGACAATTAATCAAAGACAATCAATCTGATGTGTTGCACATAGAGTGTATAGCTATTAGCTAATTTGCAACTCTTGTCCCTGGATGGGCTTTAGAAAAAAGAATCAAGATAAAAAATATACACAATAATCACATACATCAATGCAGAAAAATTATAAATACACAATTATAAATATTATATTATAAATACACAAATATAACAGCCTGACTCACATTTAACATAAATATTATAAATATTATAAATACACAAATATAACAGCCTGACTCACATTTAACACATATAACATAACTCACATTTGCCTATTTCAGGCCTTCCTCCCTCCGTCACTCACTATAAACAAACACATTTATTCCTTCCCTTCATTCACTCTCACTCTGCAGACAGTTAATTCATACATGAGTACATTCTTGTTTATTTTTCAGCCAGTTTTTAACATTTTTAGTGAATGTTTTAAAGTCCGTTATTATTTTAATTTCATTTGGCATTGTGTTCCAGATGTGACTGCCCTTTATAGAGAAAGCTGTTTGTCCAAATGTGGTTCTGCGGTGGAATATTTTACAGTTATTGTTAACAGAACTCCTGGTGGCTCTGCTGCTGTCCTGTCTTTGGATGAAACCAGCAAGTGGCTCGGGTGCTGATTTATGGAAACATTTGAACGTTAACTTCAGAAGACAGAGGTCAATGAAACTCTCAAAACTCAATAGGTTGTATTTTTTTAAAACATTACAGTGATGCCACCTAATGGGCTTTTTGTCCAAGATTTTTAGGGTTTGATTATATAATGAACCTATATGTCTTATTGTGGAAGGGGCTGCTTGAGCCCAGACTGTCAAACAGTATGATATATGAGAAAAAACCATAGAATGCATATACAGTGCAGCTGCTTTGTAAGGTATGTAATATCTAATTAATTTAAAGCAGTTCAGATTTTTTTTTACTGTTTTTGAAATTTTCTTTATATGAAGATTAAATTTGAGTTGAGGATCTAGTACAATGCCAAGGTATTTGAATTCTGTAGCTAAACTGATGTCATGATCATGTATATTAACTTTAAAATGTTGCAGGTTACATTTTTTGATTGAAAAGCACATTGAAACTGTTTTCTGAAGGTTCAGCAATAGATGGTTCTGGAAGAGCCACTCTTGGACATCAACCATACTTGTAGACAGCACATCTGCAGCCTGTGCTGGAGTCTTGGCAGCTGTGTAAATAACTGCATCATCTGCATAAAGTTGGCATGTTGCAGCTGAGCAGTGTAACGGCAAGTCATTAATAAAAATGCTGAAAAGTAAAGGACCAAGAATGGACCCTTGTGGGATACCCATGCGGTTGTTTAAAAATGAGGATTTATCCTGGTGAACTTTTACACACTGTTCTCTATTCTGGAGATAAGATGCAAACCATTCTAATGTATTTGGGGAGAAGTTAAAAGATACCATTTTGGATAAAAGCAAACTGTGGTTTACAGTATCGAAAGCCTTTTTGAGATCTAGAAAAACAGCTCCTACCACATTACCCCTGTCCAAGGACTGTTTGACGTTTTCAATAAGGCAACAATTTGCTGTTTCTGTTGAGTATCCTGGTCTAAAACCAAATTGATGTGGATGAAGAAGTTGACTGTCTTGTAAGTAGTCTATCAGCTGTGTAGCTACAACTTTTTCAAGAACCTTAGACAGGACTGGTAAAATAGAGATTGGGCGGTAATTGCATATATCGTCTTTACTGCCTGATTTATGAACTGGTATGACGACAGCTTTTTTCCAGCCAGATGGAAATGTACTAGACCTAATGGAGAGATTAATGAGATGAGTCAGTGGTTTGATTAATATTTTGCTGTGCATTTTGAGAAAGGAGGTGCTCATATTGTAGATATCATTAGTTTTTGAGTTTGACAGTGTTTTAACAACGCCAGCAATAAAGGGTATACATGTCATTACAGCATTGCATTGTTTCCATTTTCATCACATATTCCCCCCTTTTTTTGTTTGACAACATTGGAAAAAAAAATTATTACAACACCCTTTTTTAAGTGAAAGAAAAAGAGAAATTAAAAAAGAACAAAAGAAAACAAACAAAAAAAAAACAAAAGAGCAGAAAAATAAAAGAGCATCTGAGTAGTGTTGGAGCAAAGAGAGGAGCCATTATTGAAATGGTATTTGTCAAAGATTAGGTCTGATGGAAGACACATATGCGTTCCAGGGTTGCCAAAAGTTCAAGAACCCATCCATGTTCTGTCTCAGTGCAAATATCAGCTTTTCCATCGAATAAATGTCCTGAATCACGTTAATCCAATCTTCAGGTGTAGGACAGTCCTTCAACATCCATTTTTTTGTTTGAGCTTTTTTACTTGCCAATATTAAAACACTGAATAAGTATTTTTCTCCTCATCTTTCCAGTGATTCCGGTAGTAAACCCAAATACAAAGTTACAAAAGAAAAGGGAACTGTTACTTTGAATATTTTCCCCAATATTGTTTGTACATTGGTCCAATATTGGTGGATAACTGGGCATGACCAAAACACATGAAAATGATTTGCAGTGTTTTCACCACACAAGCGCCAACAATTCAATCCTTTATGAGTAAATTTGTTTTGTGCAGGTGTTCTGAAAAATCTTACAAAATTTTTCCATCCAAATTCTCTCCACTGCAGGGATGAGGTACTTTTCCATTGTTGTTTATTTAGCTTTCCCCATATTTCCAGTTGTAAAGTGAAATTCCCCTCTTTTTCCCATCTCTCTTTTATATATGATGTGTTGTCTCCTTTTAAATCTTGAAGACCTTGGTATATTTTAGAAATGTATCTGATCCCTGGGATCCCTTTATATGCCATTAAGAAAACCTTCAGAACACCTGACTGGGCCCTTTCCAAATCCTCCTTTTTAAGTATTTTGTTTATGTGGTGTCTAAGCTGAAAGAACCTGTAAAGGTCTTTATTTACTAGACCTTGTTTTTTCAAATCTTCAAAACTTCTTAAAGTTTGCCCTTTAAAAAAAATTGTAATATTTTATCAGTCCGTTCTCTTTCCACTCTTTGAATGAATGAATGAATGAATGAATTTATTTCGGATAGTACATTACAGGTTAAAAGAAACTGTATAATATAACAACAAGGTCAAATTAGACAAAGACTCCTTCTACTATACAATTCCACGTGAGTTATCCGAAATGGGTGATGGCTGAAGCCGCAGCTTATATTGCCCACCCATATTCCATCCAAGAATTCAAAGGAGAAAAAAGAGAAAACAAGACAAGAGCGATTACAATTTAAAACAAGGCTAAGACAAAATATGACTGAGAGAAAAAGAAAACTGAGCTAGTCTAAGTTAAGCGGTTACTATTCAAAAACAAATCTAAGACATAGTGTCACAGAGAAAAAAGAAAAACTAAGCTATAACACAACACAGGCTGGAAATGTCAATCCTTATGTGAGTTTACATGTCGTCTTGTAAATATGTTTGGAGTATTTCTTCCTTTAGTTTTTGTTTAAATTGTCCAAGCTTTGTACATGATTTTAATTCAGGTCCAAAATCGTTCCATAATCTGACACCTTGCACTGAAATACAATGTTGCTTGGTAGTTGTTCTCACTGTAGGCTTTTGAAATATACATGTTCCTCTGAAGTGATATCGTTTCTCCCTTGTTTGGAACAACTTTTGGATATTTGCGGGCAGTGATAGATTCTTCACTTTGAACATTATTATTGCGGTTTTAAAGTCGATCAGATCTTTCAACTTGAGAGTTTTTTGTTTAAGAAAAAGTGGGTTTGTTGGTTCCCTGTAAGCTGCTTTGTTGATTATTCTAATAGCTCTCTTTTGAAGCATAAAGAGTGGATATATGTTTGTTTTATATGTATTTCCCCATACTTCATTACAATATGTCATGTATGGGAGTATTAATGAATGATACAAGGTGTATAGTGTGGGTTGATTCAGCAAATTTTTCACTCTGTGTAATATTGCAATTGATTTGGATACTTTACCTTTTATATAATTAATATGTGGCTTCCAACACAGTTTGTTATCAATTATTACTCCAAGGAATTTAGTTTCGGATACCCTTTCAATCTCTACACCATTTACACTGAGTTTGGGTACTGGGTAGTTGTGATGGTTGTTAAAGACTATAAATTTTGTCTTGCTTAAATTGAGCGTTAATTTGTTCGAATCAAACCACAGTTTCAGCTTTCCTAATTCCTTTCCGACTGTATCCAGAAGTTGTTCCAAGTTGTTTCCACTGCATAGCAGGTTAGTGTCATCAGCAAACAATATTAAGTCCATTTTTTCTGAAACTTTACATATATCATTTATATACATATTGAATAATAATGGTCCCAAAACTGAACCCTGTGGGACTCCACAGGTGACCTTCAGTAGCTCTGAGTTTTTGTTGTTAACACATACAAACTGATATCTATTCTTTAAGTAACTTCTTAACCAGGACAGTGCTACCCCTCTGATACCACAATTTTGTAGTTTCTTTAATAATAGATTGTGATCTACTGTATCAAATGCTTTTTTAAGATCCAGGAATACTCCAACTGAATACTCTTTATTTTCAATGGCTGTTGATATTTTTTCTGTAAATTCCATTAAGGCATATGCTGTTGTCCTTTTGTGTCTGAACCCATATTGCTGCTCGCACAATAAATCATTCTTCAGTATGAAGTTGTCAATTCTCTCATAGAATATTTTTTCAAGTATCTTGGAAAATTGCGGTAATAGTGAAATTGGTCTGTAGTTGGAGAGTTCCCCTCTGTCGCCTGTCTTGTAAATCGGAATTACTTTAGCTATTTTCATTGCATTGGGAAATATACCTGATTGGAGAGACAGGTTACAGATATACAGTACGTCAGTGGTTTCACTATGCATTCGATAACAGTTTTGACTAGTAGCATATCAATACCATCGCAGTCAGTAGATGTTTTACTTTTGAACGATTTAACAATTTCAATGACCTCTCTTTCGTCTGTGTTCTTTATGAAGATGGTGTCTTTTACAGCAGTGTTATTGCATATTGAATCACCTGTTGGCACCGTAGTGGGTATTTCTCGGGCCAGTTTAGGTCCAATGTTAACAAAAAAATTATTAAATTCATCTGCAGGTGAAGCTATATTCACATTCGGAGTCGATTTATTATTTTTTGGAGTGTTAGTTGGGTAGCTGGTATTTCTGCTTTTATTTCCAAGGATACTGTTGATTATTGTCCATGTATTTTTAATATTGTCTTTGTTTTTTTCCAGTTCTTTACTGTAATAGTCTCTTTTACTACATCTTATTATATATGTTAACTTATTTTTGTATGTTTTATACCGCTGCTCTGCTTCTTTTGTCCTTTTCTTTATGAAAGCTTTATATAATAAATTTTTCTTTTTACACGCCTTTTGTAGTCCTTTGGTTAGCCATGGTTTGTCAGTAAATTTGTGTTTAAGCTTTTTTTTAACTAATGGGCAGTTTTTTTCATAAAGAGTGGTTACAATGTTTGTAAATGCGTCATAGGCTTCATTTACATCTGATACATAGACTTCTGTCCAGTCTTGCTTCAGCAAGTCCTCTTTAAAAGAACTGATTGCGTTTGGTGATTTGTGTCTGAACGATTTTGAGATTTTTTCTGGGTTGGGCCCCGTGTGGCCATGGATAAGTGCAAAGATTGGCAAGTGGTCGCTTATATCATTTATCAATAATCCACTTTCTATTTTCTTGTCGAGAACATTGACAAACAGGTTGTCAATAAGTGTAGCAGAGTGAGCTGTGATTCTACTGGGATGTGTTATTGTGGGATATAGACTCATGCTGTACATAGAGTTCATGAACTCTGTAACTACATTTTGTTGATGTGGATTAAGTAGGTCAATATTGAAATCTCCACAAATTGCTACCATTTTCTTACTAGTAATATTATTGTACAGCTCGACTAATTTATCTCTGAATGTCTCAATGCAAGTTCCCGGCGTTCTGTATATGCAGCTTATGATTAGATTTTTTGTTTTGTCTAGGTCAATCTCAACAGTAACACATTCCAGAAGCCCTGGTAGTGCTGAGGACATTTCATTTACAAGCTTACATCTATATAGGTCATCAATATACAGTGCAACACCACCACCCTTTTTTTGAGATCTGTTAATGTTAAACATCTGATATCCCTCTATTGCCATCAGGGGAGCCTGCTCTTCATTAAGCCAGGTTTCAGAGACTGCTATAGCTGTGAATTTTCTGTTTAGCTGTTTTAAATAGTCCTGAATCTGTGAGAAGTTTTTGTTAAGACTTCTGCTATTGAAGTGTATTATTGACAGTTTACCATCTAATTGCACTTGACTTTTGAATTGCTTTTCAGTGTAATATTCACAGTGGTTATGAATATTATTGAAAAAGTGGTTATCAGGATCAATATCATTCTCCATCTCTTGTGGTTTATGTTCAGCATAGTGGCATATTTTTAGAGTTTGAGTTTCCTCACTCTGTGTTTCATAGTCAGTGTTCATCTGTATTTATCTAAGTCAGTAGCATCTCTGATCATTATACTTTTTGCTTGCTCAGGTGTTCCATTTAGTTTAATCCAAATTCTACAATTTCTTGTCCAGGTTGACTGTATCTTATTATGTTTCTTTAGCATCCGTGCCTGCCGTGCTAATTCAGCGTTTTTTTTTTGTCAGGTGTTCATTTAGGTAAACTTGAGTTTCCTTTAGTTTTTTGGCCTGCCTCAGTATGTCATTTTTCACCCTCCTGTTCACAAAGCGCATCACAATTAATTTCTTTGTTTTGTTATCTTTCTTCGGTAAAGCATAACAGGCTGAGATCGCATTGGCTTCTACCTTAATGTCTTTATCATTAAGGAACTGAAGCACTTGGTTTTCTAAGGACATTGATTCACTTATGGAAGCATGTTCACCACTCAGTCCTGTAGCGGCATGGGCGTACGACTGATATCTGATGTCTAGTCCACTTATAACTATGTCATCAAAGCGAGAACCTTGTTCAAGATCCTCAACGCGTTGCTCCAACGTACTCTTTAAATCTAGTGTCTGTTTTATTAGGAGTAAAGTCCTGATCATAGGAAATCCACTGCAATAATCGATAGGGTTCTTTAGTTTTATTCTCTCTGACTATCTTAAACCAAATTTTTAGCGGGGTCTCTATCCACGGGTTAGTGTTATTCAAAAGTTTAGGTAAGGCATTGTTCCCTATTATCGCCTGGAATGTCACCTGTTATTTGGCATTCTATCTCCATCCATTGTGCAGTGTAGACTGGGTTACATATCTCTACTAAAGTTTTAATTTGCACGGCTTTAAAATAGTCCCTGATATTTGGCAGCGCAAGCCCACCTTTGTCTTTGTTTAGCTGTAGCGTTCTATATCTGATTCTAGGTCTCTTGCCCTGCCGTATGAATCTTGAGATCCTTCTGTCCAGTTCTTGCCATGTTTTTTTGGGAGGTTCTACCAGTATTGTTTGGAAAAGGTATAGAAGACGTGGAAGTATATTCATTTTGACTGCTTCAATTCTTTGTGCAGTACCCAAGAATGGTATCATATTCCATCTTGCTAGATCAGATTTTATTTTTGCCATCAGTGGATCATAGTTTAGTGTTATAATTTTGTTGAGTTGTTTCGGGATATTGACCCCCAGATATTTCATAGATTCCATCTCCCAGTTAGTTTTGAATTTGCTTAGTAAATATTGATGTTGAATGTTAAAATTTGGGTTTTATGCATGTTTAATTCGTACCCTGATAACTCTCCATACTCTGAAAAAACTGAGATTAGTTCCAGAAAAGAGGTGTCCGGCTGCCCCAGGTATATTAAAATGTCATCAGCAAAGAGTGCTATTTTATGTTCCTTCTGACCAAGTGTAATACCTTGAATTTTTTGATTCTGTCTTATCCATTGGCTCAGAGGTTCTATGAAGATTGCAAAGAGCAGTGGAGACAAGGGGCAGCCCTGACGACATCCTCTTTCCAGTTCAAAAGATGATGATAATTTACCGTTAATCCTTATTTTAGCTGTTGGTTTTTTATATAATGCCTGGATAGTTCTAATGAAGTTGTTATGAAAATTGAAACTGGATAAGATTCTATATAGGAAAGACCAGTCAACCAAATCAAATGCTTTTTCAGCATCTAATCCCAATATGGCTGCATTTAAATTATATTTTTTTATATGATGAATTATGTGTAAAGTGCGTCTAATGTTATCTTGCGTCTGTCTTTGTCTTATAAAACCTGTTTGGTCTAAATGAATTAAGTCTGTCAGTATATTTTCTAACCTTTTGGCAAGGATAGCGGTAAAAAGTTTATACTCCTGATTTAACCACTGATTAGTCTGTAGTTGGAGCAGTCTAGTTTATCTTTTTCAGGTTTAGGTATGACTGCAATGACCCCTTCTCACCAGGAGGGGGGGATTTCCCCTGTGTGGAGGACACAGTTAAATGTTTTCAGGAGGAGAGGAGATAGTTACTGTTTAAAGGTTTTGTACCACTCTGCTGTATAGCCATCTGCTCCTGGGGATTTGTGAGCTTTAAGTTTCATAATTGCTTTTTCTAATTCTTTAGGTTGTATTTCTGACAGTAGTTTTTTTTTATTTTGTGACTCAGTAAGTTGGGGAAGATTTAATGTATTTAGGAAGGCTTCGGATGTGTTTTTGTGTTTTTTTGCGGGAGTACAAGTTCTTGTAGTAATTCTCGAAGCTTTTAAGAATTTCCTGAATTCTAAATTTTATTTCCTTTGATACTGGGTCTCTGATTTTGTAGATTGCTCTCTCTGTTTGTTGTTTCCTCAATTTATAGGCTAGTAATTTTGCCGATTTGCTACCTGTTTCATAGTATTTTTGTTTCAGAAATGTAAGTTTCTTCTGGATTTCTATTGTGTAGATCTCATTTATTTGTTTTTTAATTTCCTTAATTTTGAGCGAGTCATTAGAATGAGTGTTGTCTTTGTGCTCTTTTTCTAGTTTCTTAAGTTCTGACTCTAATGTGATTAGTTTTTCTTGTCTCAATTTCTTTTGGAGCGCCAGTTTTGCGATAATCTTTCCCCTTATTACAGCTTTGCATGCGCCCCACAGTATTAAAGGGGATACTTCTCCATTATCATTTTCTTCCAAATATCTGAGAATATCTGATTCCAATTCATCTTTCAGTGGTCCTTTCAGCACATTTGAATTTAACCTCCAAGAAAATGTATTATTTGTGTATTTTTGGATATTTAAGTCCATATAGATCGGACTGTGGTCAGAGAGATCTATCAGTCCTATTTTACATGTTTTTACTCTTCCAATGTCTCTATTAAACATAAAAAAAACAGTCAGTCCTTGAATATGATGAATGTGGTGCTGAGCAAAATGTATAATCTTTTACACTGGGGTTGAATTCCCTCCACACGTCACAGATTCCCATTTCTTTTAGTAGCATCCGAGTTTTTCTACTTTGAATGTTATTTTGATGTGGAGAATTACCTGATGCATCCCAGTATGGATTCAGTCTTAGATTGAAGTCTCCACCACATATCACTAAACCTTGGGCTTTAGTTATCATTAGGTCAAATACATTTTTATAAAATTTCCAGTCAGCCCCTGGAGGTGCATATACATTCAGCAGGGTGATATCTTCTCCCTCTAGCCGACCAAGTACCATGCTAAATCTCCCTTCTTTATCTTTGTGTTCTGAATTTTTTTCAAATAAAATTTTGGTTGAGATCAATGTCGCTACCCCCTCCTCCTCCCTGACTTATATGAAGATGAAGAGATCAGTTTAAACCCTTGTCTATTAAGTTTAGTGTGCTCCAAGTCTGTTAGGTGGGTTTCCTGTAAAAATATTATTCCTGCTTTGTCTTTTTCCATTTTGCCTAGAATCTTGGATCTTTTAACTGGATTCAGGATCCTTTTTACATTATATGAGATTATTTTGGCTGCACCCTGTTTCTCCATTGTATTGTCTTATTTAGTATAACAGTGTAGTGGCCCTCTTTTAGGCTACTCAGAAACTGAAAGAACATTAAGAACATAAAAAAGATTGAGAACATAGTATATAAAACTTTAAAACAAAAAACTGTCAAAAGATCTTCCTGAACTGAGGTCTTTTTAGCGACCTTAGTCTGGCCCTTCACCCAGGACCAGTTTGTCTTGGGAGACCCTATCAGAGGCAAATTGCCCCTGACAACATAGCTCCTGGGATCACTGGGGCACGCAAACCCCCCCCACCATGATAAGGTGACGATCCATGAGGGGGTTCGGCCCAACACTCTCGGCGAAATTCTCTTAATTCTTGAAGTACCATTTTTAAGCTAACCGTGTTGCTAGCCTCATTCTGCTCCTCTATTTCCGAGTGGTTGTTGTCTTCCAGGTCAGATTCTCCGGCCGATGCGTGTCTTGGCCTGGTAAATGTTGATCTCTTCTGTTTTCCTTGAGGCATAGTGACTTTGTCTTTTGATTTTCACTCTTCCATAAATCTGTTAAATCTGATTTTCATAGTATTTTCACGGATGGGGTCTGGGAGCTTCAGCGTTAAGCTGCTATCACCATGGTGTCCAGACCGGAAGTCGTAGACTTTTTCTTTTTTAAAGGGGCCACCATGTCTAGAGTCTGATGCAGAGAAGCTGTAACACTATCTACCATGCTATCAATTACAGAAGGAGCAAGCTGTCTATAGCTTATTTCTGTTGTGTTGACACATGGCATAGAGGAAACAATCTGCATAAATTTGGTAACAACATAATCTGAGAGGCATCTACTGTAGTAATATTTTTCTTTAGGAGGCATCTACTGTAGTAATACTGTTCTTTAGGAGCCAAATAGTCAGAAATAGTAAAATCAAAGGTTAACAGACAGTGGTCTGAGAGTACAGGATTATGAGGAGACACTACCAGATTTTCTATTTCTATGCCATATGTCAGAACAACGTACAACGTGTGGTGGATAATGGGTAGAATTTCCTACTTTCTGAGAAAACCCCATCGAGTCTAATACTGAAATAAATGCCATATTGAGGCAATCACTATCTACATCTACATGTATATTAAAGTCCCCTACTATTATTATTCTATCTGATTTCAGTACTAAATCAGCTAAGAATTGGGCAAATTCGGATAAAAACCCTGAGTAAGCTGATGGAGGATGATAAACTATTGCAAATAAAATTGGTTTTAGCCTAAAATTGCTAAAATGACCAATATTGAGGCCCTCAAAGGAATTATAAAGTGTTTTTTGCTTTACATTAACTAGTAATTTGGAATGGTAAATTGTTGCTACTCCTCCTCCATGACCAGAACTTGTGGGATTTTGACAGTTTAAATAACCAGAGGGAGTTGATTCATGAAAAACAACATAATCCTCTTGCCCTAACCGAGTCTCTGTAAGAGATATTAAATCATTCTGATGATCAATTAACAAATCATAGACTAGCAGAGACACAGTTGACCTCCGCACTTGTCAGCACCCTGGATGCATAGGCCATCGGCTTCCTGATCTGACCCCCAGACGATGTCATCCATCATGGTTGTTACACCAGATATGTTCTCAAACATTGTGAAGATTGTCTTGTGGTAGACTTCTGGAGCCGACAGTATACCATATGGAAGGCGAAGAAAGAAGCGGTATCGGCCCTCTGGCATATTGATGGAGCAGAGTTTAGAGCTAGCCTCATCCAGCTTAATTTGCCAGAAACCTGATGACGCATCGAGCTTGCTGAACCACTTCACATCAGCGAAGAGGGACATTATCTCTTCATGTGTAAGCAATTTGAAGTGCTCTCTTTTGACAGCTTTGTTGAGATCTCTGAGATCCAAGCATATTCACAATGCTCCATTTTTCTTCTGCACTTTTACTAAAGAATTAACTCAGTCTGTTGGCTCATCAATTTTCTTTATGACGTTCAGCTTTTCCATGCTAACTCGTCCTCAGGTTTCTCCTTTAGGGCAAATGGAACTTTTCTACATGTGTGGACTACTTGTGTAACAGTCTCATCAATGTGGATTTTGTGTTCACCAGGTAAACAGCCCAGTCCCTCAAAAACATCTTTGTATTCAGCCATGAGTCTGTCTTGATCATCATTGGGCTCCGAAGCAACAACAAATACTCTCTTGACTAGAATGAGTTTTTCACATGCAGATAGGTCCAATATCGGCTGCACATTCTTTTCAACAATCAGCAACTGTGCCCTTATGCTCTGTCCTTTATGCTGAAAAGTTGCTATGCAAGTGCCTTTAATTGGCACACTCTCTCCTGTGCCATCATCGGCGGTCACTCGTAGTCGAGTATGACTGTCCTCCCTCTTGGTCCTTGTGGGTCTTCAGGTGGGTATAGAGGCCAATTCTGGACCCGATTATTCTGCTGCAATGTGGGCAGGGGAAGGTAATGGTGGTGGGTTTGGGTTGGTCCTGTTTGTTGGTTGCTCTCTCCTTCCTGAGTCTGCGTTTGTCTTGTGCAGCATGATGGAGGTCAGCGTTGTACTGTGCGGCACCCTCACGGACAATGTTTCTCCAGGTTGCCCTGTTGGTTGCCATATTTTCCCAAGCTTTTAGGTCTATGTGGCACTTCTTTATGTTTGTTTTTATGTTGTCCTTAAATCTCTTCTTCTGGCCTCCTGGAGCCCACTTCCCTTCAGCTAGCTGGGAGTACAGGACTTGTTTTGGGAGGCGAGAGTCAGGCATTCGGATAACATGGCCAGTCCATCTGAGCTGGTTTTGGGCAATGGTGGCAGTGATGGTGGGAAGGTTAGCCTCCTCCAAGACTCTGGTGTTGGTGCGTCTATCCTCCCAACTAATCCTGAGGATTTTTCGGAGGCATCTCTGATGGTGTGCCTCAAGTGCCTTTAAGTGCCTGCTGTATATAGTCCAGGCTTCTGATCTATGCAGGAGAGTGGGGAGCACCACCGCTTTATAAACCAGGATTTTGGTATTCGCTTGGAGATCGCGGTTCTCAAAGACTCTCCTCCTTCGCCTTGAGAAAGCCCCACTGGCACTGCTGAGGCGGTGGTGTATTTCATCATCGATGATGGCTTTTGATGAGAGGAGGCTGCCAAGATATAAGAAGTGGTCCACATTTTCCGGTCAGATGTTATCAATGGAGATGTTTGGGGGTATGGCAAGTGTACTGCAGTTTGGTGATGGCTGGTGGAGTATTTGTGTCTTTTTTATATTGATGGCCAAACTGAGCTGTTTGTATGCTTTGGCAAAGGCAGACAAGATGCACTGGAGGTCCTCTTCTGAGAGGGCTACAAGAGCATTGTCGTCTGCATACTGCAGCTCCATGATGGATATGGTGGTGGTTTGACCTTTAGCTCTAAATCGGTTGATGTTGAAAAGTTGACCGTCGATTCTGTACGTGATTTTGACTCCCTGGGGCAGATGTTGGTTCGTGAGATGGAGAATAGCAGCAATATAGATGGAGAATAGTGTTGGAGCAATGACACATCCCTGTTTGACTCCCGTGTCAACCCTAAAGGGTTCTGTTTCGTCTCCACTGCCACTGAGTACCGTGGCAGACATATTGTCATGCAGCAGTCTCAGTACCCGGATGTATTTTTCTGGGCTGCCAATCTTTGCCAGAACCAGCCAAAGGGCCTGACGGTTTACTGAATCGAAGGCTTTGGTAAGATCTATGAAGGCCATGTATAATGGTAGATTTTGTTCCCGGCATTTTTCTTGCAATTGGCGAGCAATGAAAATCATGTCTGTGGTGCCTCTGTTTGGGCAAAAACCAATCTGGGTCTCGGGAAGAATGCTCTCTGACAGGGGGGTGAGTCTATTGGCCAAGACCCGGGCAAAGGCTTTCCCTATGGTGGACAGGAGAGAAATGCCACGGTAATTCCCACAAACTGCCCTGTCCCCCTTTTTAAAGATGGAGACAATCAAGGCATCTCTGAGCTGTGCAGGGATTTCCTCTACTTCCCATATTTTTAGGAGCAGGGCATGGATGTGCTTCAGAAGATCAGGACCACCTTTCTTCAGGACTTCTGCTGGGATGCCGTCAGGTCCAGCAGCCTTGTTGTTTCTCATCTTCCTGATGGCGTCCTGTACCTCATCCAAGCTACGTGGTTTTCCCATGTTTTCCTCTATGGGCTGTTGAGGGAGTTGATCAAGGGCCTCCATCTCAGGAGTGGTGTCCCTGTTTAAGAGGTCCTTATAATGCTCTTTCCACCTGTCTGTAATTGCCTCCTTGTCCTTCAGAAGCGAGAGCCTATCTTTGGAGCGAAGGGAGGTTAGGCAGCGGTGGCTGGGGCCATATACCGCTCTTGTGGCATCAAATAATCCTCTTGTGTCTCCAGAGTCGACAAGTTGCTGGATCTCCAGGGCCTTCTTAGTCCACCACTGGTTCTTCAATTTCCTAACAAGTGTTTGTACAGCTGCCTTCGCTTTGGCATGGGCTGCTCTTTTAACCTTGCAGTGAATGTTGTTTTGCCAGGTGATAAAAGTTTGCCGCTTGATGTCGATGAGCTGTTGGATCTCACTGTCATTCTCATCAAACCAGTCTTGACGTCTCCGCTTTTTATGACCAAGGATGCTTTTGCAGGAGTCCACGATGGCAGTGGAAAGTGTGCTCCAGTGTTTTTCAGTATCCTCTGGGTACTGTTTGGGCAAAGCTGCCCTAAGAGTATCCTGCAGCTGTTGTTGGTAGATAATGTCGTCCAACAGCACAATGTTAAGCTTTGGCCAGCTCTGTCCTTTCTGCAACCTTCTTTTCCACATTAAGCGGAACGACATGATGGAGCGAATGAGGCGGTGGTCAGTCCAGCAGTCATCTGCACTGGTCATTGCTCTGGTGTTAAGGACATCGCGGCAGTCTTTGGAGCGGACTATGATGTAGTCAATGAGATGCCCTAATTTGGAGCGGGGATGCATCCATGATGTTTTGAACTTGGTTTTCTGACGAAAAAGTGTGTTGGTGATGACCAGGTTGTGCTCTGAGCACTTGGTTAGCAGTAGTATGCCATTGGAGTTTGTGTTTCCAACCCCTTCTCTCCCCAGCGTCCCACTCCATAGATGATGGTTTCGTCCCACTCTGGCATTAAAGTCTCCAAGCAGGATTAACTTATCCTCCTTTGGGACTTCAGATAGTATTTTGTCCAGGTCAGCATAGAAGGCCTCCTTTACTTCATCCTGTGCATCAAGCGTTGGAGCGTAGGCTCTAATAACGGTGGCCATTTGACTGCAGGCAAGCATCAGACGAATGGTCATTAGGCACTCGTTGATGCCCAAAGGGAGTTCATGGAGGTGGTTGATGAGGCAGTTCTTAATAGCAAATCCCACACCATGGATTTGTGGCTCATTTGCAGGCTTTCCCTTCCAAAAGAAAGTATACTTGCCTTTTTCCTCCTTCAGCTGCCCTTCATCAGCCAGTTGGGTCTCGGAGAGTGCTGCGATGTCGATCCGGAACTTCCTTAGCTCTCTGGAGATGATGGCAGTTTGCCTTTCAGGTCGATCACTGGCTTGGTTGTCCATAAGGGTTCGCACATTCCAGGCTCCAATATGTAGTTTTGTATGTTTCTGACCGCGTGGTGGTGATCCCTCTGGATGCGGTATTCCAGACAGGATTTTGTGAGGCAGGCTATGTTTGGGGTACCTTTTCTAACCCCCTCCCCTACTGGGGTGAGCAGAGTGGAGCCTGAATAGGGCTGCTCAGTCATGAGTGCAGCTGCTGAGAAGCTCTTTCTGCCTCAGTCCAAGAGCTTAACGACTGTATCAAGCACCCATCGCCTGTGTGCCAGGTCGTGGCTAAGAACTCCCAGACTTCACTGTCCTGTCCCCGTTACCACTTCCTGATCGCCACAGGACTTTATCTTGACCAAGAGGTAAAGTGGATGGGCTCCCTTTGGGAGGACGCCTGCGCGTGACGTCTTTTATCGTGGGGAGACTGATGCGCCTTCAGCCACCACACAGTCCTTGGCAGAGAGGGGCCTGAATCCAGTGGCATGGAATCCAAGACGACTGGAGACCACTCTCTGTTGCAGCCTTCATCCGCCTTCAGTGCCGTTGTGACTCATGGTGTCATCCTCCGCCACTCCCGCCGTTGAGGTCTTTCTTTCTTTGGATCGCTCTTGGTCTGGGACCTCCCCCTCGACCTTACCGCCATGGGTGACCCTACCAGGAGCCAAAAGGCCCCCGACGGCATCGCTCTTGGGATCATTGGAACACACAAGGTTCTCCACCGCGACAAGGTGGCGATCCATGGAGAACACTCTCCTGTGTAGTCTGTAACTTTCACCTTCACAGGATGTAGTTTGGTTTTCACTTTTAATTGGCTGTAATCAGCTGCTGACAACAGGTTAACTTGGGCTCCGGTATCAAATTTGAATTGAATTGTGGTGCGATTTACAGTCACTGGTAAAATTCATTCCTGTTTTCCACTGGATGCTTGAACTACATCTACAAACAGTTCTTCTGGTTTCCCGTTCACTGCATGCACTTTTTTCTTACCATCACCGGCTTTGCAGGATGGTGCATAGCGATTCTTTTTGCCACATTTATTACAGTTCTTCCCAAAAGCAGGACATGCTCTTATGACGTGGCTGCCTCCACATTTGTTGCATTTAATTTTGGCCATTAATTTACTTTCTTTTCCCAACACTGTTTATGTTCCATTGATTTCACTGCATGCACTGCCATCTTTACTTTCTTTAGCTCATTTATTTGTACATGGGAGCTCTGTGCTGCCCTACACAAATCCACAGTCCTGTCCAAGCTCAAGTTTTTCTCTCTCAGCAGTCTCTCTCTTAGTCCATTGTCTTCAATTCCACAAACTATACAGTCTCTGATCAGTGAACCCCTAAGAACTTGAAATTCACAAGACTTACTCAATGTGTACAGTTCAGCTAGGTACTGGTCAAATGAAATGCCAAGCTTTTGGTGACATGAAAAGAACTTGTACCTCTCAAACATGATATTTTTCAATGGAACAAAGTAGTCTTCAAACTTTTGCATCTTCCCCAATTACATGCAGAACTTGTGCTTGCACCTTGTCATCTCCCCCTCCAGCTCCATTAGCAGCAAGGTAAATTTCAAATCTCTGCCTGAAACGTTTCCAGTTATCATCATCATCATCATCATCATCATCATCATCATCATCATCATCATCATAGCAGTCTGTTGTGGGCAATAATGACTGTTTCATTTAGGTCTGATCAGATTCCTCCACACAGCTCTGTCCTTAGCCTTCTGCTGCCAGGAACTCCTGTCTATATTCAACTTCTTCAAGTTTCTTTTTGCAGTGTCTTTAAATCTGAAGCAAGATTACCGCTAAACTGCATGGTAAACATGCTTAAACAACTGTCAACATGTTGCTGTAGAAATCAGTTTTTTTCCACTGTTGTCAGTAAATAGTGACACCTATAAAGGATTTCACCACTCTAGGTTAGACCGTCATGAGAGAACCCACAGAATCGTAGAATAAATGATATAAAAATAAATAAAATCTGCTCAATTTTAGACAATTCGTCGTCTTTCCACGACGAATTCAAAGCTGCGCAATGAAGGATTAATGTACTGAATCTACAGAAGAAATACAAGTCTTCTCTGTGATCAGTCCTATTTGGCATTATTATTCCCCATGAAAATTCCTCCTGGCTGTCTGCAGATTGTGTTTTTTTTCAAAATCATGAGCACAAGGCCTTGGACAGCCAGCTGCAGCGCCAGATAAGACTGGGCGCCAGACAGACAAAACATCTTCTGCCAAGGGTCCTTGGGTCTCTCTTATTATCATCAACACTGCTCAACACCGCACACACATTGATTCATGAACTGATTAAGATACTGTACACTGCTCTCTTGTGTCTTGTGAATTCTATTGTATGCTAATGCATGAGGGTTTTTTTCTGTGTAGTCAAAATTTGGCTCACATATGAGCGTTTATTCTGATTACTATGTTTTTTCTCTCTCCTATTGTGTTTTCTTCCCCCTCCTCTCCCCTCTTTACCTCCACTGTTGACAGGCGCCTTGTATGGCGACGCGTCATTGGATGCGCCTAACGTGCGCGTCTAATGTCAAGTCAAATTCCTTGTGTGTTTACTTGTAAATATACTTGGCAATAAAGCTGATTCTGATTCTGATTCTGATTCTGATTCTGACAAGAATTTCACTAGTTTTTTTCATTGAACAATCAAACTTTATTGAAAAATGATTCCAGCGATGGTGAAGTTTAATAGACAAATGTGAGGTCAGTGTGGGTGTGAATGTCCAGGCTTGTTTCATTGCCTGTGAGACAATATGAGGCAGTAAGACATGGGGATGTCCCAATTATGTCTCCATGGTTTAAATGAAAGTGATCCAAGCAGTAGTTCCCATCCTGCATGTGGGTCACTGGAAGAACTCGAACTACACCACCGCCCTCTTCTGGTGTCACTGAATTATCCTAAGATGAATTGTGATGAAATCTGGTCCACGGAGGTCTCAGGGAACTTTGACTCTAGTTGAGGTCCAGTAGGACGACTGTGGAACTGACACCTGAATGTGACACGTGGGACAAGACTGCTTCCTCCACAGCCACTCCTCTATGCACTGTGGGGGACAAAAACAGACTGTTATGGATCCCAAGGGACAAACGTGGACAGGGAAAGGGTTGGCTCCTTCTACAAACATATCTTGGTCTTGGTTTGGTCTTGACCTTTCAACGTCTTGGGCTTGACATGGTCTTGACTACACTAGTACCAACATTTTTAGGTCATGTGTCTGGTTTAGTTTTCCCCTTTTTTGAACATAACAGGCAGACAGAAAAGATTTACCCAACCAGACCGTCAATGATAGAGTAGCTCATTCTGGACTCATGGTCACCAAGACCTTGAGCCCAACCAGGATGAAGACCCATCAGAGGATCACTGTGTGAGTTTGGAGAACATCCGGACAATAGCTGAGGATAAGGGGCAATTGATTTTGATTTTTTTTGATTTTGTATACTTTATTGATCCCCAGAGGGGAAATTGAGGGCATCCACCTGGATGGATGAAGCAGCCACAGTACGGCGCTATCCCTTTACCATTCACACACACATTCACACCTAGGGCCAATTTAGAGTCTCCAATTAACCTAACCTGCATGTTTTTGGCATGTGGGAGGAAACCGGAGAAATCCCGGAGTAAACCCACGCAGACACGGGGAGAACATGCAAACTCCACACAGATCACTGTTGGTCAGGGGCTGCTGTGAAATGTGGACAAACGAACTGACGAACAAATACTGGACACTGCACCATGGCAGTAACTCATTTCTCTTTACCAGAATGACCTAAAAATTATGGTTGACACAACTTCAGTGAGATTCAGCTCTGGAGTCAATTTGGATCTGGATCCAAGTCCCATTATTTAAAGCCATAATTTGCCAGTGGAATAAAAAGTTACCACCGTGAATAAAAGACCTGCTACATGTTGATGCCATAGCAAAGGTCGGACCAGATTTTTCTCAACCCCTCTGACTTTTCAGACTCTTAGACCAATTCCCAGGTGATGAATTGTTACAAATATTTTTTCATTGGTTTGGCTTGTTGGTGTCTTTTTTTAGTAGCAGAAAAACTTGATGGTTATTAATGGACTTTAGTCTAAATGTGTCCCACAGAGGAGATTTAACCAAGTTTGAAATGCCGGCAGCTAGCCAATGTCTTGCCAATGTGCAAATCACCTCTATCAGCTGTATTCCCGGTGTAAACTTGGCCCTTCGAGCCACGTTGGTTGATCACAGGTTGACCATGGGACTGCTTTTTCCTCCCCTGTCCTGTCTAGCAGCTAGGTAAGTAGAACAGATATTTGTTTCCCTTATTGTGCCAAACACATTTACTTTGCCAAAAGGAGTTTTGCTCATATTTGATATGTATTGTATATATAGTAAATAGTATTAATAGACTTCTCTTGTAATAACTTTAATACTTTATTTAAATTGTTTTACTTATGATGAACCTGACGAGGGGAATGGAGAACAGAATTGAAAAGATTTGAAGCTGTTGGAAGGGGTGGCGGGTGAGGGGGTGGGGGGAAGGGGAGAAAAAGAGAGATAGGAACAAAGAAAAAAACAGACTATCACAGATGAAACAAAAAACAAACTGTTTCTGCTTCTGAAGAAGTCTCATCACAGCCCTGATATTCAAAGATTTTTTTTTTTTTGTCAATACTTCTATATGTACGGGATATTCAGTACAAGAGAATTGAAATGCTGTTTCTCTTGCTCTGTTAGGGGTGAGCTCAATATATAAGTCCGGTTTCTTCTGATTGGTTTCATAACAAAGTAGGTTTCTTTTTTTGTTTGATTTTTTTGTTGTGCACCAGTAACTGATACATTCACACTGCATTCATACTGATATCTCATGACTGACATACACACACTGGTCTCTCTCCTTTGCTTTGTTAATGTGTGGATCTGTATTGTCTGCTAAGTGTGCTTAGAGGTTTTTTTTTCTATGTAATCACAATCTGGCTCATTCAAGCCATATTTTGATAAACTATGTTTTTTCTCTCTGCCCAATGTGTCTCCCCCTTCCCCCTCCTCCTCTTTTCCCCCCACTGAATGAGGCGCCTTGTATGGCTGCCGCGTCATTAGGGCGCGCTTAACATGAGCGCACCTAGTGATAAGTGAAATTCCTTGTATGTGTAATGCATACTTGGCAATAAAGTTGTTTTTGATTCTGATTCTGATTCTGATTCTCCTGGGTGGGGTTGTTAGTCCTCCGCAGGATAGTCGAATGATGGGGCTGCTATCTCACGGCATGCCGACATGCCATGGGTCACCGTTTGTCTGGAACCTCCCCGAGAGACCGGCCTGCCAAGGGTGACCCTACCATGAGCAAGTTCCAGACGGTAACTGAATAAGACTCTGGCCTCGAGAGTGGATGGGTTTGATAGTCGGGCCCTTAGAACCATCGAGAACATCAGGAGGCAGCAGCACACTTCTAATGACATGCTGTGAGCCCGCACACATCAGCCTGAAGCATTCCACCTTATTACACAGCAATGTAGCTGCTACTTTGGCCATGTCCTCCGCCTCCCACCAGAACACCCAACAAAAGTTATCCTCATGTTTGATCCCAGGGCCTCAAGGTGAAAAAGACCCCGGGCCAAGCCACGCACCAGATGGCTCGATGTGGTGGAGAGAGACCTCCGACAGCTTGGAGTCACTGTTGACAACGCAGTGGAGCTTGCCCAAAATCATCAGTGTTGGCATGCACTGGTTAACCTGATTGGCTCTATGCATGATGATGGCCACCAGTCCTCATCCCGCAGGAGTAGTAAGTAAGTAAGTAAGCAATATATAAGAAAAGAAGGAATAAGGATGAAAAAACAACAGTCTTCAGTATGTACAATAATGCTACCAGTAGTACAAATAAAGTTAAAACATAAAACTCAGCAATCCTATGTACAGAAAAAAGCACATGGCTTAGCCGATATTGCTGTTAGTATATTGCCTAATGTGAAACAACATACATATACTTGACTGGACCGTTGTAAAAACCACAAGGCTTATTTCGAAACATGACATCAGAAAAAAATAAAAATAAATTTGTTTATAACCTAGGTAACCGGGTAAACTGCTGGTTTATTCTACCACAGTGAAAAGGACCATGCACTGACTGAACATGTAAATCAAGAACTTTAAGGACAGTGACAGTTCAGAGCTCAGCAAGGCCTCTGTTGAGCTCATGGTGGGCGTGGCCCTGGCGGCACTGGCTCAGGTGAATCTCAGTGCCACATTGTTCCAGTCCAGATCCCACATTGGCTGGGTCGGCTCGGTTTGCTGTTACTTGGTCCGGGGCAGGCTGTGGTATTACCATTCTCAGATGGCTGGCATGCCATCGAGACCCATCAGCCATTTGGAAAGTGGCTGGTCCAAGTTGAGCAGTGATCTGCATCGGTGGTGGTAGTGACTGGAACATCTGCAGCTGAAGCAGGTGGTTGGATGATCCAGTCCCAGTCGAGCACCGTGAGCAATGCTGGTTTCTGCTTCTAGGTGTGCTGCTGCTCTCTCCTCACATGGTTGGTGAGTGGTATTGTTGCTGGGGTTCCGTTTAACGGAGGACGTGATTGGGTTGTCAACGGTAGTGGAGGCGAAGTGGTCTCATTGGTGACCGGATGAACCCAACGATCTACCGGATCTTGCGTTTTCACAGACTGAAAATCCTGAAGCGAGGTGGCGACTCTGGGAGCCTTATGCCCTGCGAGCATCAGTCCCCAGTCTTTTGTGCTCCGGTCAACATGCGGTGTGAAATAATGAGCGGCTATGCCTATGTCTGGACTCGGGCTGTCAGCAGTCAAACAGAATCCAATGTGACCTATGATGGAAAAGCCCAGCTCACGCAAAAGTTCACATGCCAGGATGTTGTCACTGAGGCACGTCATTTGAAACATGAACGCTGGGAGGACTCTTGACCCGTAGCAAACCGGTAGAGTGATGGTTCCTACCATGCTGATTTTGACATGTCCATACCCAAACAGCTCCACCACGTCTGGCTCAATTGGGTGCATGGGGAAGAAAGTCTTCACTGTGGCCTCGTCCACCAGGGACCTCATGGCAGCAGTGTCCAGAAGTAGCGGTAGACTCTTCTTCTTCTTTCAGCTCCTCCCTTTAGTGGTCTCCACAGTGGATCATCTGTCTCCATCTCACCCTATCCCTTGCATCTTCCTCTGTAACACCAACCCTCTCCATGGCCTCCTTCACTACATCCATGAATCTTCTCTGTGGTCTTCCTCTTTTCCTCCTGCCTGGCAGCTCCATCTTCAACATCCTTTGTCCAATATATCAACTATCCCTCCTCTGCACATGTCCAAACTATCTCAGCCTTGCCTCTCTTACTTTGTCTCCAAACCACTCAACCTCAGCTGTCCCTCTGATATATTAATTTCTAATCCTGTCCCTCCTAGTCACTTCCAATGAAAATCTTAGCATCTTCAACTCTGCCACCTCCAGCTCCATTTTCTGTCTTTTTGTCAGCGTGACCATCTTCAAACCATACATCATAGCAAGTCTCACTATGGTCCTGTAAATCTTCCCTTTCACTCTTGCTGCTACCTTTCTGTCACAAATCACCCCTGGCACTCGTCTCCACCCACTCCACCCTACCTGCACTCTGTTCTTCACCACTCTTGTGCATTTCCCATTGCTTTGGATGGTTGGCCCCAGGTATTTAAACTCATCTACTTTCACTTCCTTTACTCCTTCCATCTTCACCGTTACACCTGCCTCCCTCTCATTCACACTCATGTATTTTGTCTTGCTTCTACTGACTTTCATTCCTCTTCTCTCCAGAGCATACCTCCATCTCTCCAAGTTTTCTTTCACCTGCTCCCTACTCTCACTACAGGGGTGTATGGAGTGTAAGGGGGGGATAGTATCTCTGACGGGGCAACAGTCGCACCTCCAGGTGGTCCGTCCGTTTTGGTTCCCACTTGCCACTCAACTCTCACTTGTGACTCCAAGTAGCTGTTTGCATGCAACAGCGGTCACAACCCGGTAAACCACTTCGACTGACGGGTGAAACCAGGTAAGGGTAGCCGATGGGTTTGAAACCCTCGGTGAGGTAGGGCTTGTCTACTTACGCATGCGTAGACTTGACCTGGCGGACTGCGTGGAGGAAACCACCAGATTGGCTCAACGGGCAGGAAGGCAGACCCAGCAAAGCGTTGTGGGGTGCAACTAGGGCACATATCTCCAGCCGTCTTGACTATGTCTCGCCACTGGATCCAGATAGGCTGGAACGAGAGAGTGAGGCTGATGACCCTGCACAACTCTCCCTCACTTAAATCAAATTCACGCGCAAGTCAAGACATCACCCCCTCCCCCCAATTTCCTTCTCATTCCCCCACTATCCCTCCAAATCCTGTGGCATTGGGCAAGTGACGAAGCAGCAGGTCAAAGTCAAAGTACCTTTATTGATCTCCTTTAGGAGAGATTTGTCTTGGACAGAGGGAACTGCTGCACAACAAAAACAGATACAGTACATACAACCAATACTTAAATAACCACCAAAAATAAAATCAACATAATTCACCAAGGTGCACATACAGTGCAATTGTCCGTGCAACCTCACAGTCTCCCTAACTTTTGTTCACCTGACTTATCCGCTCATTAATGAGCTTCACCGACAAGGGAATGAATGAATGCTTGTACCGATTATATTTACAGAGAGGGACCCTATACCATCTTCCCGAATTCATTAAAACATATTTGGGATACAATACATGAGAAACATCAGATAAAAGGCAATTTGCTTGTCTGAGGGTGGCTTGTTCAAACAGATTTTGGGGAGTTGAAAGTGGTGCCATACCCATGATCTTCCCTGCTATCTTTATCTTTACCGGAGTGGTGGCTCAGTTGGTAGAACATCCGCCCCACACCCGGGAGGCAGGGGTTCAAATCCCAGCCGGGTCATGCAGAAGACCATATAAAAGTGGAACTTCCTGCCGTCCAGCTTGGTGCTCAGCAATAATGGAATGGAGGAGGGAAATTTGTGGCGGCGCCTTGCATGGCAGCGGCCCTCTGATTCTGCACTTGGGGTGTGTGTGATTAACACTGTAGATAGGTAAAACACAATCTCGTTCTACTGTACATGATTGGTTGTACAGTTGAATGACAATAAAGGGTGATTTTATTTTTATCAGATTTAATATCTGAGCTTTTGATTTAACTGTTAAATTGCCAAACCAGCTGGGTTTTGTTTTTTTTAACTTCCAGCGCCACACGAGTAGGCTGCCTTTTTGCAACAGCGGCTCAATTTCTTCCTATTTCTTATTTACTATCTGGCTTGTCTTGCTAAACTTTCTGATCTGGTGACACCTTATCCATCACAGACACATAGATTGCCCGAATGTCTCCTGAGCCAGCGGACGGAGCCACTGCTTATAGCGGGAGGCAGTACAACAGGGACGAGCTGTTAGCACTTAACTGGCCCACGATGCTAATGAAAAAACTCAACATACCGGGAGAAATAAGATGAAAACGGCATGGATGTCAAGCTGGAGTAAGACGGCGGGCAAGGAATATAAGGTACAGACCCGTCCTCCCATCAGTTATTATGGGGAACGTCCAATCACTACTCAATAAGACTGACGAGCTAACGGCTATCTCCCGCTATGAAAGTGTCTTCAGAGAGATTAGCATGATGTTGTTTACTGAGACATGGCTAACAGAGCTAGCAACAGATGCTAACATCAAACTGGAGGGTTTTCACGCAATATGGGCAGACCGGACACCAGACAGTGGGAAGGCAAGGGGCGGAGGAGTGATAATGTATGTCAATAACAGCTGGTGCAAACTGGAGCATATCACTGTTAAAGAGCAACACTGCAGCAAAGACATTGAGTTGCTAGCTGTTAGCATGCGGCCTGCTTATCTCCCAAGGGAATACTCACACGTGATCTGCATTGTTATTTATGCAAATCCGACAGCAAACGCTGGGACAGTGCATGACGCCATTCACTCAGTAACTGGCACGCTGCTGACAGAACACCCAGATGCTCTACTCCTCATCTCCGGGGATTTCAACCATATTTCACTGTCCCCCATTCTGACCATGTTCACCCAGTATGTCACATGCCACACTAGAGACAATAAAACACTGGATTTATTCTATGCAGATACTAAGGAGGCGTACAGCTCATCACCACTCCCCCCACTCGGGAGATTGGATCACAACTTGGTTCATCTCCTGCCGGTGTACAAAACTCTAGTACACAGACAACCTCCAGTTATGTGCACAGTGAAGATATGGTCTGAGGAGGCAATGGACGCTCTAAAGGACCGTTTTGAAATCACTGCCTGGGAGCAGCTCTGCGATCCACATGGTGAGGACATCGACTGCCTCACTCACACCATCACGGACTACATCATCTTCTGTGTGGACAACATTGTACCCACCAAGACCATACGGTGTTGCTCGAACAACAAACCCTGGATCAACCTTGAGATAAAAACACTTCTGAGAGAGAAGAAGAGGATCTTCAGGTTGGACAACAGGGAGATGCTGAAGTCCGTACAGAGGGAGCTAAGTAGGAAGATAAGAGAAGGAAAGGACAGCTTCAGGAAGAAGATGGAGGACTAGCTGCAACGAAGCGAAACCAGCGGGGTCTGGAAAAACCTCAAAACTACCTCTGGGCTCCAGAATACCTCCTCCCAGGCCATGGGGGGCAAGGAGTGGGTGAACAATTTGAACCTGTTTTTTAATAGGTTTGACCAACCGCCCTCCCCCCCCGCCTGCGCACCAGCCACTGCTGCCTCTACAGTCATCCAGACCTGCTGTCCACACCCCACTCCCCCCCCCCCCCAACTCCCAGCACACAGCCCCCCAACCTGACCCTCACTAAGACCCAGGTGAGGACGGAGCTGAGGAAGATCAAGGCGAGGAAGGCCTCGGGACCAGACGGCATCAGCACAAAGCTTCTCAAGTCCTGCACAGACCAACTGTGTGGGATTGTGGCGCACATCCCCCTACAGTTGATAGTGCTATGAGATGACTGTTGTTGTGAAATGGCGCTATATAAATAAAGTTGAATTGAATTGAATTGAACATCTTCAACCTGGGCCTGAAGCTGGAGAGGGTACCACAGTTGTGGAAAACATCTTGTGTGGTACCCGTACCAAAGACTTCCCACCCCAAAGACCTGAACAGCTACAGACCAGTGGCCCTGACATTTCACATGATGAAGACCCTGGAGAGACTGCTCCTTGCTCAACTCCGCCCCCTGGTGGGACCAGCGATGGATCCACTCCAGTTTGCCTACCAGCATGGCATTGGGGTGGAAGATGCAGTGATCTTCCTTCTTCACTGTTCCCTGTCCCACCTGGAGAAGGACCTGGATTTGAGGTCCTAAAGCAGACTGAGCATTCATTGGATCCTCTGCAGTTTGCCTATAGGCCTCACAGAGGAGTGGAGGATGCCACTGTCACTCTGTTTAACATGCTTTTTAAATATCTGGATTTTAATGGGACACACGCCAGGCTTTTATTTGTGGACTTTTCTTCCGCCTTTAATACAATCCAACCTCATATTTTAGTTGAAAGGCTCCTGCAACAATTTGATTTAAGCAATAATCTGGTGGGTTGGATTCTGGATTTTTTAACCAACAGGACACAGAGAGTAAGGGTCAATGGTACATTGTCTGACCAAAAGTGTTCTTCTACTGGCTCTCTACAGGGGTGTGTGTTGTCACCACTACTCTCCATCCTGTACACAAACATGTTCGGAGCAGACATGACAACAGACACATTATAAAGTATGCTGATGATTCAGTTATTGTCAGTCTCCTCCAGGATGTTGAGAGTGGCCACAGCCCAGTAGTTGATGATTTTGTTCACTGGTGTGAGGATTCCTACCTGCAGCTGAATACGACAAAAACTAAAGATATGATGATTGACTTTAGGAGGAAAAATCCCAGGCATAAAGTCACTGTACTAAAAGGCCAGACCACCGAATGTGTACAATCCTACAAATATCTTGGGACGATTATTGATAGTAATTTAAACTTTGAAGAGAACTGTGAAAGGGTGTGCAAAAAGGGTCAGCAACATTTGCATTGTTTAAGGAAACTTGCACGCTTCCAAACTGACCAAACCATAATGACAATGTTTTATCGGGCTTTTATTGAATCTGTTTTATCCTTTTCTTTAGTGTCATGGTTTGGTCAGATAAAACTGAAACAGAGGAAATCCTTGGATCAGGTAGTTAGATGGTCCAGTCGTTTGCTTGGTGAGTCACAGCTGAGCCTGACATCCCTGTACACCAGACAAGTACAGAGGATGGCTGCCTCCATTTTAAATGATGACTCCCACCCTTTGCACTGCAACTTTCAGCTTCTTCCCTCCAGACGGAGGTTTGTTGTCCCAAAATGTAAAAGCCAGCGCTACAAAAACAGCTTTGTTCCTGCTGCTGTCAAAGAGTTGAACAAGTTGTAACAATATATTGCACATAATTTAGTTACCTATTTATTAATTTCATTTTATATTTACTTATTTTTTCAGGTTTTTTTATTTGGGTTCTAAATCTTTTATTGGGTTTTAGACTTTTGAGTTTTTAACCTCTTTGACTAGTCCAGGGGTGTCCAACCATGTGCCATGGAGAGCCAAGACCCTGCAGGTTTTCTCTTCTACCCAGTCTCTTCAGCAGGTGTTTTCACTTATCAGCAATCAGTGGGAAGAAGTTCACTGAAATCTGCTGTTGAAGACACTGGTTGGAGGTAAAACCTGCAGGGTCTTGGCTCTCCATGGCACATGGTTGGACACCCCTGGACTAGTCTTTAACTCTTTAATTTGACCCTTCTCTCTTATCTCATTGTTTTTTCTCTTATTTCTTTGTCTTATGTCCTGATTGGTGGAGCCTTGAGTTCTTTTATCATGTTTATAGTCAGCTTCATGTGTGCCTGTGTTTGTGTTCATGTTGAATGTAATTGTGGTTTGTAAATATGGATGTCACCTGACTGCAAAACAAATCTACCTACGGGTACAAATAAAGTAACCGGAACCTGAACCTGAATCCTGGGAACGCGGTGAGGATCATGTTCTTTGACTTCTCCAGTGCCTTCAACATCATCCAACCAATGATCCTGAGGGACAAGCTGCTGTGTGCAGGGGTGGACCAGCACCTGTCATCATGGATCCTGGACTACCTCACAAACCGGCCACAGTTTGTGAGAACCCGGGATTGTGTGTCCGACACGATCATCGGCAGCACGGGGGCCCCCCAGGGAACGGTTTTGGCTCCCTTCCTGTTCACCCTTTATACTGCGGGCTTCTCACACAACACAACACACTGCCATCTACAGAAGTTCTCTGACGACTCTGCGATTGTTGGCCTCATCTCCAATGGAGATGAAGCTGAGTACAGAAGACTTATCCAGGACTTCGTGGACTGGTGCCATCGGAACTGCCTCCAAATCAACGCGAGGAAAACTAAGGAGCTGGTGGTGGACTGCCGCAGGCAAGGACAACCCATCACAGCACCAGTAAACATCCAGGGAACAGACATTGAGTTGGTGACATCCTACAAGTACCTGGGTGTTCATTTGAACAATAAACTAGACTGGTCACACAATACTGACACACTCTACAAGAAGGGACAGTGCAGGCTGTTCCTACTGAGGAGGCTCAGGTCTTTTCGTGTACAAGGGGTGCTCCTGAAGACATTCTACGATTCGGTGGTGGCATCAGCCATCACTTTTGGAGTGGTCTGCTGGGGCAGTAGCATCACAGCAGCCGATAGGAAGAGACTGAACAAACTGATCAAGAAAGCTAGCTCTGTCCTGGGGCAACACCTTGACCCAATGGAGGAGATAGGAGAGAGATGGATGGTGGCTCAGCTGTCATCTCTGCTGGAGTCCGAGTCCCACCCTATGCAGGACATACTGAACGCACTGAGGAGCTCATTTAGCAGTAGGCTACATCATCCTAGGTGCGCGACCGAGAGGTTTCGCAGGTCCTTCCTACCTATGGCTGTTAGACTTTATAAACTAAGCAGGGCTGCGCGCAGAGCTAGCAAAAAAACGTGACGACCTAATAGTATTGAATGCAAAAGACACAACAGACTTACACAAAATGGTCCCCTCCAGTATACAACTAGGACAGTGTCAATCGCTACAGAGGGTGGCAATATGTATGGGTACACATTCATACTATGTGGGGTAACTAAATAGACGGTTATGCTGTTTATTCCATCTATTGTAGCTACAATGCGCCGCACTGTGTATACAGTGGGGCAAAAAAGTATTTAGTCAGCCACCAATTGTGCAAGTTCTACGACTTAAAAGATGAGAGAGGTCTCCAATTTTCATCATAGGTATACCTCAACTATGAGAAACAAAATGAGAAAAAAAAATCCAGAAAATCACATTGAAGGATTTTTAATGAATTAATTGGTAAATTCCTCAGTAAAATAAGTATTTGGCCACATACAAACAAGCAAGATTTCTGGCTCTCACAGACCTGTAACTTCTTCTTTAAGAGGCTCCTCTGTCCTCCACTCATTACCTGTATAAATGGCACCTGTTTGAACTCGTTATCAGTATAAAAGACACCTGTCCACAACCTCAAACAGTCAGACTCCAAACTCCACTATGGCCAAGACCAAAGAGCTGTCAAAGAACACCAGAAACAAAATTGTAGACCTGCACCAGGCTGGGAAGACTGAATCTGCAATAGGTAAGCAGCTTGGTGTGAAGAAATCAACTGTGGGAGCAATTATTAGAAAATGGAAGACATACAAGACCACTGATAATATCCCTCAATCTGGGGCTCCACGCAAGATCTCACCCCGTGGGGTCAAAATTATCACGAGAATGGTGAGCAAAAATCCCAGAACCACATGGGGGGACCTAGTGAATGACCTGCAGAGAGCTGGGACCAAAGTAACAAAGGCTACATCAGAAACACACTATGCCGCCAGGGACTCAAATCCTGCAGTGCCAGACGTGTCCCCCTGCTTCAGCCAGTACATGTCCAGGCCCGTCTGAAGTTTGCTAGAGAGCATTTGGATGATCCAGAAGAGGATTGGGAGAATGTCATATGGTCAGATGAAAGCAAAATAGAACTTTTTGGTAAAAACTCAACTTGTCGTGTTTGGAGGAGAAAGAACACCATACCTACTGTGAAGCATGGGGGTGGAAACATCATGCTTTGGGGCTGTTTTTCTGCAAAGGGACCAGGACGACTGATCCGTGTAAAGGAAAGAATGAATGGAGCCATGTATCGTGGAATTTTGAGTGAAAACCTCCTTCCACCAGCAAGGGTATTGAAGATGAAACGTGGCTGGGTCTTTCAGCATGACAATGATTCCAAACACACCGCCCGGGCAACGAAGGAGTGGCTTCGTAAGAAGCATTTCAAGGTCCTGGAGTGGCCTAGCCAGTCTCCAGATCTCAACCCCATAGAAAATCTTTGGAGGGAGTTGAAAGTCTGTGTTACCCAGCGACAGCCCCAAAACATCACTGCTCTAGAGGAGATCTGCATGGAGGAATGGGCCAAAATACCAGCAACAGTGTGTGAAAACCTTGTGAAAACTTACAGAAAACGTTTGACCTCTGTCATTGCCAACAAAGGGTATATAACAAAGTATTGAGATGAACTTTTGTTATTGACCAAATACTTATTTTACCGAGGAATTTACCAATTAATTCATTAAAAATCCTTCAGTGTGGTTTTCTGGATTTTTTTTTTCTTATTTTGTCTCTCATAGTTAAGGTATACCTATGATGAAAATTGGAGACCTCTCTCATCTTTTAAGTGGGAGAGCTTGCACAATTGGTGGCTGACTAAATACTTTTTTACCCCACTGTATATATTTATATATTTATATGCAGCCTGGCCAGGCTTGGTACTGGACTGTTTGGCTTTGAATGTTGTGTTTGTAGGTTTGTTTTGAATGTAGCTACTCAACCCAGCCGGTCGAGGCGGATGGACGTCCTCTATGAGCTATGGTTCCGCCCGAGGTTTCTGCCCGTTAAAGGGAAGTTTTTCCCTGCCTGCATCACCGCAGTGCTTGCTCTTAGCGGTCTCTGCTGGGTCCTATAAACTAAGAGTGTGGCCTAAACCCATTCTTTTCTGCAAAGCGCCTTGAGACGACCTGATGGATTTCATAATATAACAGCACCCCTGCTGTCTATGTCACAGTTTGGAACCTGTCATGTGATGTGTCATGTGATGTGGCCGTAAACCATAAAAAAATGCACAGTTGTACCAAGCATTCAATGTCCCAAGATGGCAGACACGTATACTTTACTGGTCTTCAGTGATGAGCGATGTGACCCTTCTTCCTTCATTTCTTCCACAGTCCAAAATGGATGGACACACAGTCAGCCGCAATGTAGGAACAGAGGAGTGTTTCCCTCCTGCATTTGGAGGCTTTTGCTCCAAGTTTTGCTTACTGTTATGCTCAAAAGAGGTTATTTAGCCTCTGAAGGGAAATAACTAAACCTTCTGCAGGCAGAGCTGGTTCTTTTTCATCTGCAACCAAGTGGAACGCCACGTGACTGGTGAGAACAATTGCACACTGGTTCGACGCATTATATGTGCTAAATTGTGGTGAAATACAAGCAAAACTGAGGTGGAATAAATCATAAGAGTTTCTGAATGTGGAAGAGAGAGTGAAAATGACTGGCAGACAATGAAATATGGACCATGGATGACAAAAATGGACAAAACCAGCTGCCTGTCCAGTGGTAAGTCTGACAAATTTCTTTGTTTGTTGACATTGTACTAATGTTCTGATTCATATACTTTGAAGATAAGATAACAAAAAACCCTAAACAAAACCGGTGATGAAAAACAAAACCATCCTTTGTGTAACTATGTGCAAAGTCCACTTTTGACCAAACGTTATGTAATTCGTTATGGCTGCATTGCATTCTGCAAATTAGATGCATTAATTTACTCCTATCTCAAACTTTGGAATCATATTCTACATCTTTCTAATTGACAGTAAGCCATTATCTCTTACCACTTTCAAGTTAGAAGCTTGAAAATCTCTGACATCTAAATTGAATATTTTCTTGAAAAAAATCTTGACCACCAGAGGGGGAGGTTGCCGGGTGCAGTTATTCACCATAGACTGAAGAGGGTGGAAGAGCTTCAAAGTCATGATTCTGTCTGACTCCCTCGTAGCCTCCTGAACACTCTTCATATACTCTTCCTTCAAGATTACTCCTACTCTTTCTCTTCCTATCTACACCATGGTAGAACAGTTTAAATCCACCTCCAGTGCTCTGAGCCTTGCTTCCCTTCCATCTGGTTTCTTGAACACACAGTATATCTACCTTTCTTCTCTCCATCATATCAGCCAACTCTCTGCCTTTACCAGTCATAGTCCCTACATTTAATGTCCCTACTCTCACCTCCACACTTCTACCTTTCCTTTTCTCTCTCTCCCTCCTAACACGCCATCCCCCTCTCCTTCTCCTCAATCTTTGACCAACAGTAGCCCAATTTCCACTGGCACCCTATTGGTTAACAGCACTGATGGCAGTTGTTGTTAACCCAGGCCTCGACTAATTCGGTATGAAAGTCTCATTTGTCATGGTCAGCATGTTTGATTTGGCAAAAGTTTTATGTCGGATGCCCTTCCTGACACAACTTTCCCCATTTACCCGTGCTTGGGACCAGCACTAGGAGTACATTGGCTTTTTTTTTTTTGTTTTGTTTTTTTTGTTACTTATTTGTACCCGTAGGTAGACTTGGTTTTGCAGTCTGGTGACAAGCCACCAGCTGCTGGTCGCTGCGTGTGCGAGCGCCCTAAACCTACATGTTTTTGGTATGCGGGAGGAAACCGGAGAAATCCCGGGGTAAACCCGCGCAACACGGGGAGAACATGCAAACTCCACACAGCTCACTGTTGGTCGGGGGCTGGGATCGAACTCACGATCTCATGATCCCCGCGGTCCCCCGGCCGAGGGTAAAACTGTGCTGCCACAGTGCTAAACCACTGCGCCACCGTGCAGCCGGCTTGTGCATCCCGTCGTTGGGTTCAGCCGTGGTAGATTGATGCCGTCCAATTCTACTGTGCACTACTTGTATGGTGTGCTACTGGAATCCACTGAATGAATGGCGGTTGGACTGGGCCGACTGAGTGAGTTTGACGGAAGTCTTGCTGGGGCTGAGGGGCACACTTTGGCAAAGTGGGTCAGCTTACTGCAACGTTGGTACTTGTGTTCTTTAGGGGGCCAGGCAGGTGCACATGTCCGGTGAGAGGGAGAGCCACAGTTACCATATGGCCGGCATGCTTTATTGTCCTGTCATCCAGTGATGTTAACTTTGGGTCCTCCTGGGAGGACACGGGGTTGTCAGGCTCAGCAGCCGGGGTAACAGCTTGTGCTAGCGGAGCGAACTGTGTAGAGTATGAGCTGGAAACTCCTACCTGGGTGGTTAGCCAAGACATGGCCTCTAGTTGGGATGCTAGTTTTCCCACCCTGGAGAGTGGCAGGCCATCTGGTGCCATTAGCAGCTTCTCCCGCAGCTTCAGGTTGATGGTGTGCTCTGCTAACTGGTCCCGCACCATCTTGTTGTCCAGTTGTGCAAACCTACACGTGCTGGTCAAACAACAGAAGTTGATGACATTGCTGGACCGATTTACCTACATGCTGTCAGCATTGGCAAAACCTTATCCTCCTTACCAGCATGCTCTCGAGGGTGGCGAAGTGTCTGGCTAATAAAGCGACACACTCATTGTAGCTATCAGCAGGTCCGAGCATCTTAAAGACACACTGTACCTCACTGCTGAGGCAGTGGATTAGCATGGCGTGCACGCTTAGCTTGTTAATTTTAGCTAGGTCCATGGTGGACACAAGCATCTCAAATGACTAATGCCAACATGACCAAGAAATGGGCGGCTCACCGGACAAAGTGAGGAACGGTAGCAGGTGTCAGAAGTGTCTCCTTCTCAATGTTGTCCAAGTTTCTCCTTGTCGCCAGTTGTTGCGTTTGGAAATAATGGGCTGCAGACAGGTCCAAGTGTTGAGGTTAACTTGATTAAACATTAGCAGAACATGCTAGGAGGGAGCACACAGCAAGGTGAACTGGGAAGGTGGTCCACCAAAGGTCCAAAGGAGATCAGCTAGCCCTGAGTAGCCGGCTATTATACCTGTGGCGTGATGACGTCATGCATGATTACAAGCAAGCGCAGCGTGGTGCATCGTGCCATTTCCCATATATCACACTGCCCCAAGACGGTCAGCCAGAGGAGGCCAGGCCACCAAGCAGCCGACACGGTGCACTGTTAGCCAGCCCCCCCCCCCCCCACCACCACCACCACCACCAAGATCGAGACCAGCCCTGGGCCCCAGGCACCGGAAGGTCAATACACACACACCCCCAGGACCCACCGGATGGCTCCCCACAAAGTGGACCCCAGGGGAGGCCAGCCCCACCACCCACCAGAGGGAGCCCACGCAGCCAGGAGGTACCACCCCTGTCAGTCCAGCACCCCTTGACCAGCACATACACTCACTCTCACACTCACACCCTCACGCTCTCACACACACTCACTCACCATTACTCATTCATTCACATACACACACAGACACACACAGACACACACACACGTACACACACGCGCTCTCTCTCTCTCTCTCTCTCTCTCTCTCTCTCTCCAGTGGAGGATTGTTCATGGGGCAATAGCTACGAAATACAGAGCGCACCTGGATCCAACTGTGGGGGAGGAATGTTTGTTTTGCTCCCAAGTTGAGACCCTGGAGCATTTGTTTGTTCAGTGTTTTTGTTTATCTGGCCTTTTTGATCTTTTGAAAGTGTGGTTTCGGGCTTTGGGTCCAAAGTATAAAGTGGCGAAGAAGTCTGTGCACACTTTGATGAACTTCCTATCTGGTACTGCTAAACTTGCCATCTGGCTGACAAGGAAAAATCGGACTACCAACGCTGGCAATGTGGATCCTGTGTCTGCTTTCAAGGCTTTGTTGAAAGTCAGACTCCAGGTGAAATTCTCTTACTATCAAATGGTGGACAATTTGGAGGCATTCACCAATAGATGGACTGTAGGGAATGTTTTGTGTTCTGTGGGTCAGGGGGATGAGTTATGTTTGCACTTTTGAGATGTGACACACTTGGGGGTATGATATTGGTGTTCTTACATTTTTGAATTGTACAATAAAGACATTTTTTAAAACTCAAAACTCTCTCTCTCTCTCTCTCTCTCTCTCTCTCTCTCTCTCTCTCTCTCTCTCTCGTGCGCATGCGTGGGCGTTTGTGGGAGCAGGGGTGTGGAGTGGTGTCGAGTGAGTACTTTAAACTTTGTATTTTCTAACTTTTTCTCTATCTTGTGTGTTTGAGGTGTGTGTGTTTAATATAGTGGGTTGAGTGTGGGTGTGTTGGGGTGTGAGTGTTGGAGTGAGTGTGTTGGGGAACGGTAGCTTCTGCTGCCGGTTTTTCCCGGCCGGCATCATGCCGGTGATTGATGGTGGTGTGGAGTTTGAGCGCTTAACCCGGCGTCATGGTGTGAGAATCCTCCCGACAGTTCCCTGTTCTGTGGAGGAGGCCAGCCTCGCTGTAGGACAGGTGGTTGGGCATGGCAGCATAAAATCAGCATCGAGGATGAACAGCGCAATTGTGATCTTTCTGGATTCGACTGAGAAAGCTGATCAGGTGGTGGCACAGGGAGTGGTCATAGGTGACACTTTTACTCCCGTTTTACCGCTGGCGAATCCGTCTAGGAGGATCACCATCTCATACGCTCCTCCTTTCGTTAAAAATGATCAGCTGATTAGAGAGTTGTCCCGTTTTGGCCAGGTTGTGTCCCCTATCAGAATGGTCTCTCTGGGTAGTAAATCACCCCTGCTGAAGCATGTTGTATGTCATAGGAGGCAGTGTTTCATGGTGTTGAAAGACAGCTCTGCTGAACTGAACGCGTCTTTTAATTTCAGGATTGACGGCTTTAGCTACTTGGTGTTTGCAACATCTGAAACCATGAAGTGTTTTGCGTGTGGCGCAGAAGGCCATCTTATTAGGTCATGTCCTGAAAAGGCGAACACAAAGAGCACTGGCGGTAAGAAAGGTGACGCCGCTGTTTCTGGTGGTCCGGAGGGTAGCGCTACATGTGGTGCGGCGGATGCCGCTGCGGCGCCCGCTTCTGCTGGGGCGGTCGCGGCCGCAGTCCGCTTCCGCGACTGCGGCCGCGTCCGCTTCCGCGTCCGCGTCCGCTTCTACTTCTGCGGGGGCGTCCGCGTCCGCATCCGCGTCCGCTTGTGCTGGGGCGGCCGCGGCCGCCTCTGCTGGGGTGGCCGCGGCGGGCGCGGTAGTTGCCCCCCCAAACAGTGATGGTGGGGAATTTCTGTCTGGCGGCAGCTCTGATCATTGTGACGAGCCTGTCGCCCGGGGTAAACAGGTGGAGGGTGTAAGTAAAAGTGCAGTTAAACGAAGGAACGTGAATGAACAGACTTTGCAGGCGGGGGAGGAGCGGTTTGAGGCTGTAGGGGACACACAGAGCAAACATTGCATGACAAACGTTGCAGTTCATGAAGAAATGCAGGAATGTAGTTTTGCTGAAGAGGATCCTTTTAAAGCTGCACAAAAAAGAAAAAGTGCTGAAAACTTACAGAGCTCTGCTAAATCTAGTAGGGTTGGGAAGTTAGATTTACTAGATGAGAGCGTCTCTGACGAAAGTGGAGCTGAGTCTGAAATGATGCAGACGCAGACGCAGGAGGAGCAAAGCTCCTATTGTTTTTCCAAAATTAGGCAATTTCTCCAGGTGACCAAGGGGAGCAGAGCTGTGAAAGTGGAAAATTACTTTCCAGATCTGGAGTTATTTGTGGCATCAGCTCGCAAGCTGATGAAACTGAATGATGGGAATGAGACTTTTACTGATCAGGAAATTTTTCGTTTAAAGAAACTGGTTGTCAAACTGAAATCACAAATTACTAACAGTCATGTTGACTCTTAGTTTGTTTCTTCCCTTTTATGCTATGTGTGTGTTTTTTTACTGTACCCTATTTTTATCCTTTTTAATGCCCCACCTTAGAATTGGCACTCTCAATATTAATGGGGCCAGGGATGATGTAAAAAGGACCTCTTTATACAAGCTTTTTAATTTAAAGAAACTTGACGTGCTGATGGTCCAGGAGACTCACAGCACTGTGGACATTGAGAGCCATTGGAGAAAAGAGTGGGATGGCTGCATTTTTTTTAGCCACAAATCCAGTAGCAGTGGGGGGGTGGCTGTACTTTTCTCTAGGGGTTGTGTGCCTGTCTCTTATGAGGTAGAAGAGGTGGTGAGAGGTCATTTCCTCTTATTAAAGGTACAGTTTGAAAACGTGAACTTCGTTTTTATAAACGTGTATGTGCCAACACAGAGAGCAGAGAGGATCAGGGTCTTTGACGTGCTTTCGGATACAGTTAAGTCCTGTGATCCAAATAGTTTTTTATTTCTGGGGGGTGATTTTAACTGTACATTAAACCACAGACTAGACAGGAACCATCAGGAGCCTCACCCTGCTTCTGCCAATAGGCTGAGAGAACTGGTGAAAACACATGAAATGGCCGATGTGTGGAGATCACATCATGGGGACCAGAGGCAGTACACCTGGAGCCATGTCAAAGATAACCTTTTATCTATGGCTAGGTTAGACCGTTTTTATGGTTTTAAACATCAAATGAGTGTTTTTAAAAATAGTTGTATCTGTCCTGTTGGTTTCACTGATCACTGCCTGCTGTTTTGTTCTGTGTTTATTGAAAATGTAAAGTGTAAGAGTGCTTTTTGGCATTTTAACAATACACTTTTAAATGATGTGTTTTTTAAAGAGGTTTTTCATGATGTTTGGAAGTCACACAGGGAACAAAAACCCTCTTTTAGTTCTCTCCAATTGTGGTGGGATTTTGGTAAGGCCCAGATAAAACAACTCTGCCAACAGTACACTCAAAATGTCACTCGTAGCTTGACCCAATCCTTGAAAGTTCTGGAGACTGAGGTGGTAGAACTAGAGGAGTTGCTCAGTTCTACAGGAAAACAGGAGCACTTAGAGGCTCTCAAGTCAAAAAGGTCAGCCTTGGCTAGCTTGCTAGGGGTCACCGCACAGGGTGCTCTGGTCCGCTCACGCTACATGGATGTAGCTCTGATGGACTCGCCCTCCCAGTACTTTTTTGGACTGGAGGGGAAAAATGGACAGAGAAAGCTCATTCACTCCTTGTTGGGCGATGACGGGAGAACAATCTCCACAGCAGCAGAGATCAGGAAACACGCTGCTAGCTTTTACAGTGAATTGTTTAGAGCAGAGTGGAGGGAGGACACGGCACTGGGCCAGGTTTTCCTTGATGGTCTTCCAGTGCTCTCAGAGGACCTTGTTGCTGGCTTGGATGCTCCACTGTCTCTGTCTGAGCTGCATACGGCGCTAATGAGCCTCCAGAATGGAAAATCACCAGGCATAGATGGTCTCTCTGTGGACTTTTTTAAGGAATTCTGGCCCCTGCTTGGTCCAGACCTGCTGGAGGTTCTCCAAGATAGCTTGGAAAGGGGGACCCTACCCACGACCTGCAGGAGGGCCATCATCACACTGTTGCCGAAAAAGGGGGACCTCCAGAGCCTAAAGAACTGGAGGCCAGTCTCTCTGCTCTGCACAGACTACAAGATTCTCTCAAAAGCTCTGGCCCGAAGACTGAGAAAGGTGATGAGCGAGCTCATTCATGTAGACCAGACTTACTGTGTGCCTGGCAGGCTGATTAGTGACAACGTCACTTTAATTCGGGATATTTTGGAGGTCTCTGGTTCATTGGCGGTAGAAACTGGTTTGATTTCAATTGACCAGGAAAAGGCGTTTGATCGGGTTGAACACCAATATTTATGGACAGTTTTAACAGCTTTTGGGTTCAGCCCAGGCTTCATAGCCAGGAGACGGGTCTTGTACAGTGACATTGAGAGTGTGCTGAAGATAAATGGGGGCCTGTCTGCCCCTTTAAAAGTCCAGAGGGGGGTTCGGCAGGGCTGCCCTCTCTCAGGGATGCTGTACTCCCTCGCCATAGAGCCTTTGCTTCACTGCCTGAGAAGGGATCTATCAGGAGTTACTTTTCCTGGCTGTGACACCACGTTCAAGCTGTCGGCCTATGCAGATGATGTAGTCATTCTGCTAAACAAGCAGAGTGACATTGACGTTCTGGTTAGGAGTGTCAATCTTTTTGGCCAACTTTCCTCTGCAAAGATAAACTGGGGAAAAAGCGAGGCTCTGATGGTGGGGGAGAAACTAGAAAATCAGCTTACGCTGCCGGGTGGGTTGATTTGGAAAAAAGGAGGTTTTAAGTATCTTGGCGTCTTTATTGGAAATCAGCAGTTTGAGCAAAAAAATTGGGATGGGGTCATAGAGAAGATTAACGGGAGACTAAACAAGTGGAAGTGGCTAATGCCAAGAATATCTTTTAGAGGAAGAGTGCTCATTTTAAATAATCTTGTTTCCTCATCCCTGTGGCACCGCCTCATGTGCATGGACCCCCCTGCTGGTTTGTTGTCCAAAATTCAGTCTGTTTTGGTGGACTTTTTTTGGGGGGGTGGACTCCACTGGGTTCCTCAAGCCCTGTTATTTCTTCCCAAAGAGGAGGGGGGGCAAGGAGTGATTCATTTAGCTAGTAGAGGTGCTGCTTTTAGACTGACTTTCATACAGAGACTGCTGACGGGCCCCCAGGACCTGGTATGGAGGCCTTTGGCCTGTGTTATTTTACAGAGAGTCCTTGGGCTTGGGCTAGACCTCCCTGTGTTTTTAATGGATTTTAAGAACTCTAATGCACTGTCTTTACCCAGTTTTTACCGCAGTCTCTTTTCAGTGTGGACTCTTTTTAAAAAACAAAGAGGGCCATGCGATTCCCTCTACTGGTTGTTGAGGGAGCCGCTGGTTTTTGGTGGTCGCCTTGGTGTCCTGCCGGGAGTTGGAAGGACCTTCCTTGATAGGCTGTGTTCCAGGAACATTCTCACTCTGAAGCAAGTGGTGGAACTGACTGGTCCTGGCCTCAACAACGCCTCAGCTTTAGCAGCTCATCTTGGTGTCAGGTCGATTCGTTTCATCGATGGTCTTCTTGCACACTGGAAACAGGAGCTTCATGGACTTGAGCACTCCCTACTCTTGGACTTTAGCAATGGCACGCTGCAGCCAGAAAGCACTGACCCCTTTCCCTCTCTCACGCTCTATATGGACTTTGACGTCGCTCCTTGCTCCTTACTGGCATTCTGTGCTCCCACTGGTGTGGACTTTGGAGGAGCCAGTGGTAAGGCACTCTACAGACTGGTGGTGATGGCACTCAACAAGGACCGATTGAACACCTGTGTGGACACTCCTTGGAGAGCCTATTTTAAACTAGGAAAAGGGCATCGGCCTGCCTGGAGGGCTCTTTACAAAGCCCCTCTCCCTAAGAGACATGGAGACTTACAGTGGAGGGTCCTGCATGGTATTATAGCTGTCAATGCTTTTGTTTCTGTGATTAACAGCAGTGTCAGTGATCAGTGTGTTTTTTGTTCCTCTAGGGAGACTGTTTTTCATTGTTTTATTGAATGTCAGCGCCTGAGTGGCCTCTTTGAACTTCTCACAAAACTTTTTCATATTTTTAAGGAAGTTTTCTCTAAGCAGGTTTTCATTTGTGGTTTTATGTACAATCGTCGTTTTAAGCAGAAGTGTCAACTACTGAACTTTGTTTTAGGACAGGCAAAGTTGGCTATCTATGTAAGCCGGAGAAGAAAACTTGAAAATGTTGAGAATGATGTTGATGTCAAAATTTTATTTGTGAGGCTACTTAAAGCCAGAATCAGGCTGGACTTTCAGTTTTTTATGGGGAATGGGGATGTGGAAGGTTTCAGGACCCTCTGGTCCCTGGAGAATGTCCTCTGTTCAGTTCATGATGGACAGCTTTTTTTTGGGCGTTTTTTGGGGGATTAATTTTCTGTGTAACATAGCATGATATAGAAATTGTATTGACTGATGGACAAGTGTGTTTATTAAAGATCTTTTAAAAATCAAAAATCTCTCTCTCTCTCTCTCTCTCTCTCTCTCTCTCTCTCTCTCTCTCTCTCTGAAGACGATGTCCACACCCTGATTGTAAGCGGTGTGGTTATCGGGGAAACGTATGTACAGGTGTCCCCCTTATCTGTCCCATCAACGAGAATCACCGTCTCAGGTGTTCCACCTTTCATCACTGACGAGCAGCTGGCGACGGAGCTCCGCAGATTTGGGAAGTTTGCGGGCCCGTTTACGACTCTGCCTTTGGGATGCAAGGCCGCCAAGTTCAAACATGTGAAATCGCTCAGGCGACAGGTGTTCATGTTTCTCGACTCGCCCACTCAGACTCTGGAAGTCTCCTTCAGGGTCAAACACGGGGACGGATCTTACATGGTGTATGCGAGCTCGGGACAGATGAAGTGTTTTGAATGTGGAGACGTGGGCCATAAACGGTTCGCTTATCCGCACAGGCAGCGGACGGAGGGCCCTGATGGGGCCGCGGATGGTGCCGGTGGTGAGCCTTCTGCTCACGCCGCAGCTGCGGACGGCGGCGCGGCCTCCGCTCCCGCTACCCCAGCTCCGGAACCTGCCGCTGTGTCTGTGGACGGCCCGGCTGTGCCACCCATGGCCCAGCTGGTGGTCGGGAGCGTGGATGGCGATGGCGCCAAAAAGGTCACTGAAGGTGCGTCACAATCATCTCGCTGTGTGACGTCAACAGCTGTGCCGCCGGCAGCTGCTACCGCTTCAGAGGAGGGGACGGAGCACCGACCTGATGGTGCGTCACAATCATCTCGCTGTGTGATGTCAGCGGCTGTGCCTCCGCCAGCTGCTGCCGCTTCGGAGGAGGGGACGGAGCACCGACCTGATGGTGTGTCAGAATCTCGCTGTGTGACATCAGCGGCTGTGCTTCCAGAGGCTACTACTGTTACACAGCGGGGGATGGAACAGCGACAGTCAGCTGCTGAGGGTGGCATCCAGGAAACTGTGGCCTATGATGAATCCACTGGCCCGGGAGAACCAAGCAGTCAGCTGAGTTGTGCTGACGAGGAAATGGAATCTGAGAATGACACTGTGTCTAATGCTGAGTCTATTGAGGCAAAATGCAGTACAAACACGAGTTTGTACTCACTGGAAGAAATAAATGCATTTCTGGATGAAACCTATAACAAAGCCATTAGGGTCGCCGACTACTTCAGTGACACTGATAAATTCATTAAGTCTGTGGATGTGCTAAGACGGCAGGTTGGTCTGGACCTCCTGGATGAAAGGAAGCATTATCGCCTCAAGAAACACCTGACAGCCCTGTGTAAAGCAGCAGGGTGAACGCCGGTCAAGCGCGCCCGACAGGAGGAATGAATGGCGGTCGTTCCTCTGCCTGTTTTACACATTTTTGGGATATTGTTTGAACAGACTGGTATATGACATTTAATTGACTGTAATTGACTGTCACAGAACTGGATCTTTGAATAGGTGGACTGCAGGGACTGCTCTGTGTTGTGTGTGGGGGGAACATTTCAGTTTGCACTTTTTCCAATGTGACACACTTGGAGGAATGATGGTGTGCTTCCTTTTTTTTGAAGTGTGCAATAAAAGCTTATTTTAAAAGTCAAGTCTCTCTCTCTCTCTCTCTCTCTCTCTCGTGCGCATGCGTGAGCGTTTGTGGGAGCAGGGGTGTGGAGTGGTGTTGAGTGAGTACTTTAAACTTTGTTTTTTCTAACTTTTCTCTATCGTGTGTGTTTGAGGTGTGTGTGTTTAATATAGTGGGTTGAGTGTGTGTGTGTGCTGGGGTGTGAGTGTTGGTGTGTGTGTGTCGGGGAACGGTAGCTTCTGCTGCCTGTTTTTCCCAGCCGACCATCATGCCGGTGATTGATGGTGGTGTGGAGTTTGAGCGCTTAACCCGGCGTCATGGCGTGAGAATCCTCCCGACAGTTCCCTGTTCTGTGGAGGAGGCCAGCCTCGCTGTAGGACAGGTGGTTGGGCATGACGGTATAAAATCAGCATCGAGGATGAACAGCGCAATTGTGATCTTTCTGGATTCAACTGAAAAAGCTGATCAGGTGGTGGCACAGGGAGTGGTCATAAGTGACACTTTTACTCCCGTTTTACCGCTGGCTAACCCGTCTAGGAGGATGACCATCTCAAACGCTCCTCCTTTTGTTAAAAATGATCAGCTGATAAGAGAGTTGTCCCGTTTTGGCCAGGTTGTTTCCCCTATCAGAATGGTCTCTCTGGGTAGCAAGTCCCCCCTGCTGAAACATGTTGTATGTCACAGGAGGCAATGTTTCATGGTGTTGAAAGACAGCTCTGCTGAACTGAACGCGTCTTTTAATTTCAGAATTGACGGCTTTAGCTACTTGGTGTTTGCAACTTCTGAAACCATGAGGTGTTTTGCGTGTGGTGCAGAAGGCCATCTTATTAGGTCATGTCCTGAGAAGGCGAACACAAAGAGCACTGGTGGTAAGAAAGGTGACGCCGCTGTTTCTGGTGGTCCGGAGGGTAGTGCTACATGTGGTGCGGCGGATGCCGCTGCGGTGCCCGCTTCTGCTGGGGCGGTCGCGGCCGCGTCCGCTTCTACTTCTGCGGGGGCGTCCGCGTCCGCTTGTGCTGGGGCGGCCGCGGCCGCCTCTGCTGCGGTGGCCGCGGCGGGCGCGGTAGTTGCCCCCCCAAACAGTGATGGTGGGGAATTTCTGTTTGGCGGCAGCTCTGATCATTGTGACGAGCCTATCACCCGGAGTAAAGAGGTGGAGGGTGTAAGTAAAAGTGCAGTTAAACGAAGGAATGTGGATGAACAGACTTTGCAGGCGGGGGAGGAGCGGTTTGAGGCTGTAGCGGACACACAGAGCAAACACTGCATGACAAACGTTGCAGTTCACGAAGAAATGCAGGAATGTAGTTTTGTTGAAGAGGATCCTTTTAAAGCTGCACAAAAAAGGAAAAGTGCTGAAAACTTGCAGAGCTCTGCTAAATCTAGTAGGGTTGGGAATTTAGATTTAGTGAATGAGAGCGCTTCTGACGAAAGTGGAGATGAGTCTGAACTGATGCAGACGCAGACGCAGACGCAGACGCAGGAGGAGCAAAGCTCCTATTGTTTTACTAAAATTAGACAATTTCTCCAGGTGACTAAGGGGAGCAGAGCTGTGAAAGTGGAAAATTACTTTCCAGATCTGGAGTTATTTGTGGCATCAGCTCGCAAGCTGATGAAACCGAATGATGGGAATGAGACTTTTACTGATCAGGAAATTTTTCGTTTAAAGAAACTGGTTGTCAAACTGAAATCACAAATTTCTAATAGTCATGTTGACTCTTAGTTTGTTTCTTCCCTTTTATGCTATGTGTGTGTTTTTTTTACTGTACCTTATTTTTATCCTTTTTAATGCCCCACCTTAGAATTGGCACTCTTAATATAAACGGGGCCAGGGATGATGTAAAAAGGGCCTCTTTATACAAGCTTTTTAATTTAAAGGCACTTGACGTGCTGATGGTCCAGGAGACTCACAGCACTGTAGACATTGAGTGCCAGTGGAGAAAAGAGTGGGATGGCTGCATTTTTTTTAGCCACAAATCCAATAATAGTGGAGGGGTGGCTGTACTTTTCTCTCGGGGTTGTGTGCCTGTCTCTTATGAGGTAGAAGAGGTGGTGAAAGGACATGTACTCTTGCTAAAGGTACAGCTTGAAAACGTAAACTTGGTTCTTATAAACGTGTATGTGCCAACCCAGAGAGCAGAAAGGATCAGGGTCTTTAATATGCTATCAGATACGGTTAGATCCTGTAATCCAAATAGTTTTTTATTTCTGGGGGGTGATTTTAACTGTACATTAAACCACAGACTGGACAGGAACCATCAGGAACCTCACCCTGCTTCTGCCAATAGGCTGAGGGAACTAGTGAAGGCACATGAAATGGCCGATGTGTGGAGATCACATCATGGGGACCAGAGGCAGTACACCTGGAGCCATGCTAAAGATAACCTCTTATCTATGGCCAGGTTAGACCGTTTCTATGGTTTTAAACACCAAATGAGTGTTTTTAAAAATAGTTGTATCTGTCCTGTTGGTTTCACTGATCACTGCCTGCTGATTTGTTCTGTTTTCATTGAAAATGTAAAGTGTAAGAGTGCTTTTTGGCATTTTAATAATACACTTTTAAATGATGTGTTTTTTAAGGGAGTTTTTCATGATGTATGGAAGTCACACAGGGAACAAAAATCTTCTTTTAGTTCTCTCCAAATGTGGTGGGATTTTGGTAAGGCACAGATAAAACAATTCTGCCAACAGTACACTCAAAATGTCACTCGTAGCTTGACCCAATCCTTGAAAGTTCTGGAGACTGAGGTGGTAGAGCTAGAGGAGTTACTCAGTTCTACCGGAAAACAGGAGCACTTAGAGGCTCTTAAGTCAAAAAGGTCAGCCTTGGCTAGCTTGCTAGGGGTCACCGCACAGGGTGCTCTGGTCCGCTCGCGCTACATGGATGTAGCTCTGATGGACTCGCCCTCCCAGTACTTTTTTGGACTGGAGGGGAAAAATGGACAGAGAAAGCTCATTCACTCCTTGTTGGGCGATGACGGGAGAACAATCTCCACAGCAGCAGAGATCAGGAAACAAGCTGCTAGCTTTTACAGTGAATTGTTTAGAGCAGAGTGGAGGGAGGACACGTCACTGGGCCAGGTTTTCCTTGATGGTCTTCCAGTGCTCTCAGAGGACCTTGTTGCCGGCTTGGATGCTCCACTGTCTCTGTCTGAGCTGCATATGGCGCTAATGAGCCTCCAGAATGGAAAATCACCAGGCATAGATGGTCTCTCTGTGGACTTTTTTAAGGAATTCTGGCCCCTGCTTGGTCCAGACCTGCTGGAGGTTCTCCAAGATAGCTTGGAAAGGGGGACCCTACCCACGACCTGCAGGAGGGCCATCATCACACTGTTGCCAAAAAAGGGGGACCTCCAGAGCCTAAAGAACTGGAGGCCAGTCTCTCTGCTCTGCACAGACTATAAGATTCTCTCAAAAGCTCTGGCCCGAAGACTGAGAAAGGTGATGAGCGAGCTCATTCATGTAGACCAGACTTACTGTGTGCCTGGCAGGCTGATTAGTGACAACGTCACTTTAATTCGGGATATTTTGGAGGTCTCTGGTTCATTGGCGGTAGAAACTGGTTTGATTTCAATTGACCAGGAAAAGGCGTTTGATCGGGTTGAACACCAATATTTATGGACAGTTTTAACAGCTTTTGGGTTCAGCCCAGGCTTCATAGCCAGGATACGGGTCTTGTACAGTGACATTGAGAGTGTACTGAAGATAAATGGGGGCCTGTCTGCCCCTTTAAAAGTCCAGAGGGGGGTTCGGCAGGGCTGCCCTCTCTCAGGGATGCTGTACTCCCTCGCCATAGAGCCTTTGCTTCACTGCCTGAGAAGGGATCTATCAGGAGTTACTTTTCCTGGCTGTGACACCACGTTCAAGCTGTCGGCCTATGCAGATGATGTAGTCATTCTGCTAAACAAGCAGAGTGACATTGACGTTCTGGTTAGGAGTGTCAATCTTTTTGGCCAACTTTCCTCTGCAAAGATAAACTGGGGAAAAAGCGAGGCTCTGATGGTGGGGGAGAAACTAGAAAATCAGCTTACGCTGCCTGGTGGGTTGATTTGGAAAAAAGGAGGTTTTAAGTATCTTGGCGTCTTTATTGGAAATCAGCAGTTTGAGCAAAAAAATTGGGATGGGGTCATAGAGAAAATTAACGGGAGACTAAACAAATGGAAGTGGCTAATGCCAAGAATATCTTTTAGAGGAAGAGTGCTCATTTTAAATAATCTTGTTTCCTCATCCCTGTGGCACCGCCTCATGTGCATGGACCCCCCTGCTGGTTTGTTGTCCAAAATTCAGTCTGTTTTGGTGGACTTTTTTTGGGGGGGTGGACTCCACTGGGTTCCTCAAGCCGTGTTATTTCTTCCCAAAGAGGAGGGGGGGCAAGGAGTGATTCATTTAGCTAGTAGAGGTGCTGCTTTTAGACTGACTTTCATACAGAGACTGCTGACGGGCCCCCAGGACCTGGTATGGAGGCCTTTGGCCTGTGTTATTTTACAGAGAGTCCTTGGGCTTGGGCTAGACCTCCCTGTGTTTTTAATGGATTTTAAGAACTCTAATGCACTGTCTTTACCCAGTTTTTACCGCAGTCTCTTTTCAGTGTGGACTCTTTTTAAAAAACAAAGAGGGCCATGCGATTCCCTCTACTGGTTGTTGAGGGAGCCGCTGGTTTTTGGTGGTCGCCTTGGTGTCCTGCCGGGAGTTGGAAGGACCTTCCTTGATAGGCTGTGTTCCAGGAACGTTCTCACTCTGAAGCAAGTGGTGGAACTGGCTGGTCCTGGCCTCAACAACGCCTCAGCTTTAGCAGCTCATCTTGGTGTCAGGTCGAATCGTTTCATCGATGGTCTTCTTGCACACTGGAAACAGGAGCTTCATGGACTTGAGCACTCCCTACTCTTGGACTTTAGCAATGGCACGCTGCAGCCGGAAAGCACTGACCCCTTTCCCTCTCTCACGCTCTATATGGACTTTGACGTCGCTCCTTGCTCCTTACTGGCATTCTGTGCTCCCACTGGTGTGGACTTTGGAGGAGCCAGTGGTAAGGCTCTCTACAGACTGGTGGTGATGGCACTCAACAAGGACCGATTGAACACCTGTGTGGACACTCCTTGGAGAGCCTATTTTAAACTAGGAAAAGGGCATCGGCCTGCCTGGAGGGCTCTTTATAAAGCCCCTCTCCCTAAGAGGCATGGAGACTTACAGTGGAGGGTCTTGCATGGTATTATAGCAGTCAATGCTTTTGTTTCTGTGATTAACAGCAGTGTCAGTGATCAGTGTGTTTTTTGTTCCTCTAGGGAGACTGTTTTTCATTGTTTTATTGAATGTCAGCGCCTGAGTGGCCTCTTTGAACTTCTCACAGAACTTTTTCATATTTTTAAGGAAGTTTTCTCTAAGCAGGTTTTCATTTGTGGTTTTATGTACAATCGTCGTTTTAAGCAGAAGTGTCAACTACTGAACTTTGTTTTAGGGCAGGCAAAGTTGGCTATCTATGTAAGCCGGAGAAGAAAACTTGAGAATGTTGAGAGTGATGTTGATGTCAAAATTTTATTTGTGAGGCTACTTAAAGCCAGAATCAGGCTGGACTTTCAGTTTTTTATGGGGAATGGGGATGTGGAAGGTTTCAGGACCCTCTGGTCCCTGGAGAATGTCCTCTGTTCAGTTCATGATGGACAGCTTTTTTTTGGGCGTTTTTTGGGGGATTAATTTTCTGTGTAACATAGCATGATATAGAAATTGTATTGACTGATGGACAAGTGTGTTTATTAAAGATCTTTTAAAAATCAAAATCTCTCTCTGAGTGGGTGTAGTCGTGAGTGCGAGCTGAGAGCGTCTTTTTGTGTTAAAGGGTTTTTTTTTCTGCTAAATAATCTTAATTTTTGTTGTTTTCTGTAGCTGGGGTGGGGTAGGCGTTTTGGGAGGGGGGTTTCTGCTGCCAGCTCTGCTGGTCAGCATGGTTTTGGAGCGAGGCTCCGGATTCGAGACGCTGACATGCCGGCATGCTGTCAAACTGACACCGGCTGTCAGCTGCTCAGTGGAGGAGTGTAGTCTGGCTGTGGGGGAGCTGGTCGGTTATGAAAGCGTTAGATCAGCTTCGAGAATGAATAGTGCCGTGGTGATTTTCCTGGATAGTGTGGAAAAAGTTAACCGGGTAGTGGAGAGCGGGGTTGTGATTAAAGACACACTGGTTCCTGTTCTGTCTCTGGTAAATCCCGCGAAGAGAATTACCATCTCAAATGTCCCACCATTTTTAAAGAATGAGCTTTTGGAGAAGGAGCTGTCGAGACACGGGCAGCTTTTGTCCCCGATTAAGCACATCCCTCTCGGTTGTAAGTCCCCGTGTTTAAAGCATGTCATATCTTTTAGGCGACAGGTGCTCATGATTTTAAAGAATAGCGAGGAAAGCCTCAACCTCGTATTTAAATACTGGATTGACGGCTTTGATTATACCATCCACGTCACCTCCGATAATATGAAGTGTTTCAGCTGCGGAATGGAGGGACACTTGATTTGATCATGCCCTCAGGGAGTGGGGGGTGATCACTCGGGGGAGGCCGCTAGTGCGGCCTCGGGGCCGTCTGGTGACGGAGCGGCTTCGCCGTCGTCCGAGGCTGACGGCGCTGCGGCGCCGTTGGGCGTTTCAGCCGGAGCCGCGGGGCCGTCTGGCGGCGGCGCTTCGGCCGAGGCCGCGAGGCTGTCTGGCGGTGGGGCGGCTTCGCCGCCCTCCGCAGCCGGCCTGTCGATCATAACTGAAACAGCAACAAAAGTTAAAGCACATCGCGGGGCTGCTGCACAGACCAACATTGCAGACAAGGGTGAGATTACCGAGAGGGATCACGCTGAGGGTCAGACAGATGAGCCAAATGAGGCCCAGGTAGATGGTGGGACTAGAAAGATGAATATAAAAGCACAGCACAGGGTGAGCGAAAGACAAGAAGAGACAGCTACCAGGGTGGCTGAGTCAGTGTTGGAGGATGAGGATGACATCGAAATAGATGAAGAGTTATGTAAAATCTCCATCAAGCGGAAGAATTTGGAAACCAAACAGCAGAGGAGCAAAGTAAAAAGGGTTGTCAAAGACAGTTCTGAGGTTTCTCTATCTCAGCCAGATTCTTATGCTGGGTCTGGGATAGAGAGTGATGGTGAAAGCAGTGATGATGGGGCCAGTGGAGGTGGTTACCCCTTCACAAAAATACAGAAGTTTTTGCAGGACACTAAGGGGTCCAGAATGGTTAAAGTTGAAAACTTCTTCCCCGATCTAAAACGTTTTGTTGACTCTGCTCGGGCCTACATGAAAAATAGGGGAGAGCTTGAGCAGGAAAGTTTCACTGATCAGGAGATCTACAGACTAAAAAAGCTTGTACTAAAAGTTAAGAACCAAATTGCCCAGGATGATTAGTCTTTTATCGCTCATTCTTTCTTTTCTGTTTTTGTATTGGCTTTGCCCTCTTATATACATGTGTAGTTTTAATTTTGGCACACTCAACATCAATGGGGCAAGAGAAATGTCCAAGCGAGCGTGTGTTTTTACTCTTGCAGAATGCAAGAAAATTAATGTTCTGTTTGTTCAGGAGACTCATAGTTCTGAGGACAATGCTGCTGACTGGAGGAGGGAATTTCGGGGTGAAATTATTCTTAGTCATAAAAGCAGCAACAGTGGTGGAGTGGGTATTTTATTTTCTCGAGATTTTATTCCACTTTCTTATGATATTGATGAGATAATTGCAGGCCACATTTTAAAAGTTCGAGCTGTTTTTGAGAATGTGAAAGTTGTTTTTATAAATGTGTATGCTCCAACCGTAGGCACAGAAAGATTGGCCTTTTTAAATATTTTAGATGACACGATCAAAAATTGCAGTAATGATGACTTTTTATTTGTGGGAGGTGATTTTAATTGTACAGAAAATCCTCTTATGGATAGGAATCACCCAGAGCCACATGCTGCATCCAAAAGAGTTTTAAAAGGTCT